>CM057104.1:15818027-16423027 GCA_029959045.1 Taenioides sp. WSHXM2023 | reverse complement strand
ATTTGATAAATGCTTATAGTCCACAACAAAAACAAGAAGTGAAGTTTAAGGAGAAAAATGCCAACAGAGGAAATTATTTTGTAAGCGCATGCTCCAGAGAAAGTCATTGTTGAACTTCTCTTCCTCATTATTCAGGAAAAAGTATCTATAACAGAACTTCAACAAGGGGCGCCAAAAATATGGCTACCAGTAAAGTGAGTTGAAAAGTGGGTTGTTTCATCGCTTCTCTGTCTTTTGGCTAAGATCTAGTGTGTGTGGAAAATGGTTTGTAAAAACTGATCAGCCAAAACAACTACGACAATTATAATTTCTATACCACTGTTGAGGTGCTTGCTATTATTGCTACTAATGCTAACGCAGCAAAATATCTACGAATAGTCTGACCGGTGTGTGATTAAACTATGACAAAAACAAAACAAGATTACACTTACTACTTATCTCCAAAATATCTTGCCCATCCTTCAATCAGTGCCACAGGAAAAAAAAGTGTTTATACAATTTACTTATTGCAAAGTTATATTTAGTCTTGTAACTCTATTCTTTGCTTTACTTCTAGTCATTTCTACATAGCAACCCACGGCCAACTGACGGGAACACCACTCCAGTCTCCAGCTACACTTTCACAGACAATTCCACTCCCACCTCCGCCTTCGGACCCGACTCAGATTTTTTGGACAAAATAACCGCCAACGACATCACCTCCAGAGCCAATTATGTTTATAGTATCCTGTCTGCACTTGGTTTTGTCGCGGCTTGTTTCCTTGTCTATGGCTTCGTGCTGGCGTTCAGAGCTCAGAGAAGAGTGGCCTGGCTGGACTGTCTGCTTTGGGCCTTCTGTATTTTACAGTTATTGCTACTGCTGCTGTCTCTGTATGCAGTGGCTCATAGACCACACTACCTGAGGACCACGGGGTTAGGATGTGCTGCCCTCTCCTTCACAATAAACACAGTATTCACCAGCAGTCTACTAGTCCTTGTGCTCCTGGCATATGTTCTTAGCATGGATCCACCATCACATGCATTACTGAGAAAGCCAAGAGTCTGCGCAGCTTTAGTCCTCCTGTCCTCTGTGCTGATATCCTTGATGCTGGCTGGAATTTGTGGACCAAGACAAGAAGACAGATGTTTTATGGATCCAGTTTGTCTTCCATATGCAGTGGCTAAACTCCTCTTAGCCATATTAGTCCCATATATTATTCAGATGGCCCTCCTTATTGCAGGTTGTGTGAGGCAATGGAAAACTAAAGGGCGTTTCCTATCTGGATCCGAGGAGGGTCCAGTTTTTGTTATGGTTTCTTTAATATTATTCATCTGTGGGTTATTTTACAGTGTTGCGCTGATGAGAGCTGCACTGTTACAGAAACAAAGTCAATTAAGCCCCAAAGAAGAGGCTTTTTTGAATGTGTTTGAATTTGTGTTTTTCTCGGGGAGTAGCATCAGCTTGGCCCTGGTGTTGCTGCTTCACAGGCCGTGTCGAGAAACGCTAAAAGCCGTGATAAGACAAATGCGGGACTGTTGCAAGAGGCCGGGACAAGCACAACCCAACCGTAACATCATAGCACCAACGATAGAGATCTCCGACACATTGCAAGACATCGAACCATGAAGAGCAGGGGTACATTTAAGCCCCTTAATTTGGATGGAAATTTGAGGAGATGAAGCCTAAAATAACGTGACATAATTTTATTGCACTCATATTTAAAAGCTTTTACATATAGACGGTTTTTGGAATTTGTTTTAAAGTACAATAATTCTCTGCACAAATTACTGGATAGGGATAAAGGGCGTAACTGTTGAAGATAAAAATGTTATGTTGCCAAACTAAGGAATCTTGAAATATTTTGTAGTAGTAATCTTATTTTGTTGTTGTACAGCAGGACTGTTGAGCTAAATGATGTATCCTTGCTGGAAATGTGACTTATTATGTTGGCAAAAACTACGGATTGTAATTTTTAATGCTGCCTTGGACATGACTGACAGACATGGTTGCCATTTTGCACCAAAGATCTTTGTGGTCTGTGTGTTGACTCATGGCACAGCCACAGTATGCACTGATCGGAGGTGGGATAGATCCTTAACCATTTTAAGATGAGTCCTCTTTACCTTGGTAAGTTACAGAGAATTTCACCGATACATAGAAATACATCTGACTTTAAATTATTGTAAATAAATAAAAATAAACATATGTTCAATGCCGAAGATTGTGTCCACTTTTTATGTCTTAAGTATACGCATTTAGAGTCTGTAAAAACTACAGTGAATGTCATTGTGTTCAGGGTGCAGATGTACAACATTTGTTCACAGTCACAACTAACACAACCTGTGGACAACTTATTCCATTGGCTAAGGATAAAACTATACCTATACCAGTTTCAGCCAATGTCATGTCTCTAATGGAAACGGAGGTAACATATCCGGAAACTGTAAACACCAGCAAAAAATCACATTCCCTCAAAACATCAGTGTTAGGATTATTACTGGCTCATCAAGAATATATCATTGAGATTATTATGTCAAGTGCCTACACTATCTTCTGTTGGTCTTCTGACTGTGCTACCTTTTGTGATGGCCCTGGTGCAGCATGACCCTCTTATAAGGAGGAATACAAGTGGCAGTACACTCTGGTGGGACTACTCACTGAGGAGTTGCAAATTTCAGAGATGTCAAAATCCATTAATCTACAGCTCCTTGGCTATGGGCTCTCACAATAAAACAGCCTTTTTCTTCATTAGAAAACAACGCAGCACAGAACAGTGTCAGACAGACTGATAAACCAACATTGATTAACATGTGGGAGTGCTCATTTCTATAAAATATACTGAGTCAAACACGTTTCTTACTTCAGTTTGCTCTGTCTTTTTCTTTTTATGCTTCTTGCCCTTCTTTTGTGCTTGATTTACTTCACATGCTGTGTCAGTGATCACCGAGGGGGCCTGCTGAAGAAAATATAAAACAAGATATCGATGTTGGATACTACTCCACGTTACTGTGAACCATAAGTACAAGTTACCTCTAGCTTGTCCTTCTTTCTTTGCTTGTTTGCTTTTAGGTCAGACTCAGGACTATCTACTTTCTTTCTTTTAGAACGTGAATCTGGGACAGCAGCCTTCTTTTTAGTCATGGTTGAAGACTGCCAAAATATAAAAACAAACACGCATACATTTTTCTTAAAAGTACCTTCATCCACAATATAAAATAACTATAAATAGTAAACTGAAAAGTAAACTGTGTGGCAGTGATGAGTGGTGTCAGTAACAATTCCAGCTACGTAAGACCATAAACTGTATTGCTAAGCACAAATATTTACGTTTATGCAATTGAATAGTTTAAGAAAGATATAGGTCCTACCTGGAGCTACAAACCCAACCAGCGTGGTGCAAGCACAGCCCGTAGGATAAACATGTGTAACACAGCCGGACGTGATGTCAATGGCTAACTACAGACAAAAATGATTCAAAATGATCCATTCTTTAAGATTGTTGTTGTTTTTGTTGTTGTTGATTTTATATTAAACGAATAAATACAAACAACTACTATGTCAAAGCAAAGAATAACCACATTTTTGCTCAAACTGATTAATTACTCTGCCCGGAACTTCAGAAATCGATACAATTTTCCCTGGGAAAGGGTTTGCAGCTGCACACAGGCGAATTACATGACCTGACCAAGGATGGTTTGATAATATCTGTGTCTTTACTATAGTTCTGCTCGGGTTGTGTGGCTGTTGTTTGAGATGTCTCCGTCAGTAGGAAGAGCATTCATCTTTTTAGCGCGTGTTCCTTTGATTAAAGGAATATTCCAGTACAACACCACTACGGTGAGGTAAGCTGTAAAAAAATCATCATTGCCAGTGAATTAGTAAAGCTGTGTAATTGACAGTTTTGGAGAACATTTAAACTCACAAATATATCCCATGTAAATTATTTTATGTCCCCATGTTGTATTAAGATAATGGTTAGAATGACATTGTACTTCTACAGTCCCTGACAAAAGTCTTGTCGCTTATCCATTTTGTAGAAACAAAAGCTTATAACCTGACTTTAAATTAATCGATTGGTTTTAGAAATGTCTCATATGAAAGCTAAAACCCTCCCAAATTATGCTCAATATACTAAAATAAATTTGCTTCACTGAAGAAAGATTGATCATTTAATGAACACAGAAAGGTCAGATTTTGGCAAGACAAAAGTCTAGTCGCCTATAGAAAATTGAACAAATAATTTACTTCAAATACAAAAATATGTTGCATAACGTCAGTGAATTAAGTAGTGGTGCTGTGAGATCCATATTTAATATCTTGTATGACTTCCATGAGCTTGAAGGACTGCATCCATGCGGTTCGACAATGATTCATACAATTTGTTGATGAAGTCATCAGGAATAGCAAAGAAAGCAGTCTTACATGCCTCCCAGAGTTCATCAAGATTCTTTGGTTTTGCCTTCCATGCTTCCTCTTTCATTCTACCCCAGACATGCTCAATGATGTTCATGTCTGGTGACTGGGCTGGCCAGTCCGGGAGCACCTTGATCTTCTTCGCCTTGAGGAACTTTGATGTAGAGATAGAAGTATGCGATGGAGCATCATCCTGCTGCAAAATTTGACCCCTTTTATGGTTGGGAATGTAAGAGGTAGCTAATACTTCTTGATATTTTAGGCTATTGCTATTGCCTTCCACCCTGCAAATGTCTCGCACACCCCCATACTGGATGTAACCCCAGACCATGATTTTTCCGCCACCAAACTTAACTGTTTTCTGGGTGAATCTTGGATCCATGCGGGCTCCAGTAGGTCTCCTGCAATATTTGCGGCGGCTGTGATGTAATTCAACCGAGGATTCATCTGAGAAATCCACCTTCTGCCACTTTTCCAGTGTCCATCCTTTTAGCAGGCTGTGGGCCTTGGCAAATGCCACACGGTTTTTTAATTGCCTTTTGTTTAGTGCTGGTTTCTGTGCACTGATTCGACCATGGAGGCCATTTCCAGACAGAATTCTACAAACTGTTCTGGTTGACACAGGGACTTGAGGTGACCAGGCCTGGTGGAGCTCTGCTGCAGTGGAAAAGGGGCTGGCCTTGGATTTTCAAATCAACAAACGGTCCTCCCGAGCAGTTGTCTTGCGGGGTCTGCCGGACCTGGGCTTGTCAAAAACATCTCCAGTCTTTTCAGATCTTTTTCTTATTCTTTGTACTTGACGCTGAGACACATTGAAGGTGTCAGCCACCTCAGCAGTGGATCTGGTCTTCAGCCTCTTGATAATTAACGCTTTGGTCTCAGGGTGGATCTTAGGCATGTTGTCAGAGGTCAAGTTGCAGTTGATGTGAAGGTCTGGTGTGCTGGGGTTCTTTTTATACACACCCACTAATTGATTGATCAGTAACTGATCACAGGTGAGGCTGTAATCTAGGATTGGGTGCATCATATGACAAGGCGACAAGACTTTTGTCTTGCCAAAATCTGACCTTTTTGTGTTCATTAAATGATCAATCTTTCTTCAGTGAAGCAAATTTATTTTAGTATATTGAGCATAATTTGGGAGGGTTTTAGCTTTCATATGAGACATTTCTAAAACCAATCGATTAATTTAAAGTCAGGTTATAAGTTTTTGTTTCTACAAAATGGATAAGCGACAAGACTTTTGTCAGGGACTGTATTTATGGTTTACACTGTCATGATCATATACTGTAACAACTGATTGCATATCCTTTCCTATTCCTTGCATTACACCCACCAAAGATTTGTAGATTGGATGGAAAGTGGATGACTCATTTATGATGTCTTTTATTTTATAGGCTAAGCAGTGTACGACCCTTGGCTTTGAGCTCACAGTTGGAAGCTGGATCAAAGAAAACCTCAGATGAGCAGACAGATGAGCCCATCAGGTTCTCCACAAGCAAGGCCAGTCACCGGACCTGGAAAGTGGACCGCTCTATGGGCAGTCAATTCAGCAGACCATGGCGGAAAGTGTTGCCAATAAGCATCTTTTTCTCAGTGTTTTTGTTGTGGTGTGTACTGAGGGGACATTCTGATGTGGATACTCAACTTGACCGATCACTTTATGAGAGTTTACCCAGCCTGCAACCAGAGGAAGATGGACCTGACAAAAAACCTAGCTAGCAAAAAATGGACAGTTACAGCTATTTATTTCTGGTGATTTGTCATTTATAATTTGTGATTAAATGCCCTTTAATAACAGAGTCCCATTTAAGTGGAGGGAGAAAGGAGGGGTAGTGTTGGAAGCCACCATCTTTAAAGAAAAATGCTAGGAAAGTCAAGTTATGGAGACTTAAAAGCCTGCAGAATGCAAATTACAGTGCATTCCCATTTGATAGTTGAGCCTCAACCAGAACATTTACAAGCATGTTTTAGTCCGTTTCCAAATGAACTGCTAAAACATTGGCTCATTGACAAATTCCTGCATTGCCCTAGAAGCCACTGCACTTGCTTAAGCTAACTTGGTTGTGAAACATTTCAATAGCAAGAGGTAGGCATCCAAACAGCCAGCACAATGCCAACGCACCCTAATAAAAAGCTTTTCATATACAGGTAATCAGTAACCAAAATATCAAGTGCTGTAACAATCATGCAAAAACTTTTGACTGACCCAAAAATGTGCACGCCAATTTGATTAACAAAAAAAATTAAGGTGGTTTACCCCCCCGACAAAAAAAAAAAAAAACAACTTTCATACATTACTTAAATGTTTAACTGTCTTTGACTCACCTCATCCCCCCCTAAAGTAAAATGCTGAAGAATGAGGTAGCGGAAACGTTTATTTACAGCACAAGGAGTCCTGTCACATGCAACATGATTATGGTTCAGACTAAAACAGAGTCAAACCTGAGAGGCAGTGAATTGTTCAGAATATACAGTTCATTGTCTAAGCTAGTATGAGAGAAGGGGGGAGAGAAAAAAAAAAAAAAAAAGTACAAAAACACACATGCAACTACAAACATTTAAAAATGGTACACATGCTGGTATAGGATCATGATGTACAAAAACTAATCCCCGGGCCCGATCCCTGTTCTTCCCAACCACCCTGTTAAAAAGATAACACAAAAATTAAGCCCGTTCTCCTCGGATTCGCCTGGCCAGCTGGATGTCCTTGGGCATGATGGTAACTCTCTTGGCATGAATTGCACACAAGTTGGTGTCCTCAAACAAACCGACCAGATAGGCCTCACTGGCCTCCTATTAGGGAAATGGATTTTAGTAAAAGCACTGTAATGTACTGGACAAAGAGCTTACTGAACTCTAGCGTACCTGTAGAGCCCCAATAGCTGCACTCTGGAAACGCAGATCGGTCTTAAAGTCTTGAGCAATTTCCCTCACAAGACGCTGGAAAGGCAGCTTCCTGATGAGCAGCTCAGTGGACTTTTGGTACCGACGGATCTCACGCAGAGCGACAGTACCAGGCCTAGATATTGGTGAAAAAAAGTTAACCAACCAAGCATCAAAGCCTGTAGCCTTTGAATGAGCACACAACACACCTGTATCTGTGCGGCTTCTTCACTCCACCAGTGGAGGGCGCACTCTTTCTGGCGGCCTTTGTGGCCAGCTGCTTCCTAGGCGCCTTTCCTCCGGTGGATTTACGAGCGGTCTGCTTGGTACGAGCCATGACTCAAAGTTGAGTTTCTATAACAGAACAAATGTTTACAATACAATTACAACGATCCAGTAGCTATGTTTGCAAATCTAAGTCCGCCCAAAATTCTCAACGCCAACAGCAGCGTCAAATAATGAAATACAGGTCCGCATGTATCCAACTAGCACAAAATAAGAAGCCTTTATAGATTGGTCTTCATAATGCACCAATGCACA
Source organism: Taenioides sp. WSHXM2023 (assembly GCA_029959045.1). Taxonomy (NCBI): domain Eukaryota; kingdom Metazoa; phylum Chordata; class Actinopteri; order Gobiiformes; family Gobiidae; genus Taenioides; species Taenioides sp. WSHXM2023. The sequence continues at coordinate 16,415,208 of CM057104.1, read as the reverse complement.
AACACTCCATGCAACTTTTTTTGGCGGGGCGACGGTTTTCGACTCAAGTTCTTGAACAATATTGGAACGGCACTAGATGGATTTCGTACAAAATAAAACGTGTGCAAAGAGCTGCCACCATTAACGCAATAGAGGCACACACGTCTCTGGCTTAAATTAAAGATAGCATAGACGGCTGCAAAATGGCGCCAGTAGCCATTATTCCCACACCGCTCCATAGTAGTCGGTAAAAAGCCCCAAAAAGGCACATAATGGCTAAAGATAATTATAACAATTAATTAATACACTTTATGTCATCTTAGCAAATTTATACACAAGGATTTCAATAAGCATACCTTTGTACCTTTAGCCATCGGCTATGGCGCGCACCGTTTTGTTTTGTTTACGGCGAACCGTCTGAGTCCAACATGTATTAATAAATATCCACATAACAAGTCTAAACCTTGTCACATGGATTTTATACGTACGTACACTATTTACTTACAATGCAAAGAATGTAAGAAAAATATAACAAATACCTTAAAACTGCTTCTCTTCCGGCGGAACACTGCCTCTGCGATGGCGTACAGAAATACCTCTGAAAAAGCTGAGGTCGAGGCTATTTATAACCTGAGAGCGGAGTCATGTAGGACCGCCCCTACGCCCTTTTGATTGGTTCAGACCACAGTCAATGACCCATCTTTGAGGCGATTTGCCAAAAAAATCTAAATAAAAAACTGACATTAAATACATTAAATTTTAACTTCGAAATATATGAACAGACCGTCATTTAACGGCTATTAAAATTTAGATGAATTATGCTATGTATTAAGACAATTTTTTTTTTTTTTATTCCACGAACCACAATTGCCAAGCGGAACTACTAGTACGAGAAACCTCGCCAGTCGAACCTAATTCCAGTGGTGGAAGTGGTGAGTTTAACTGCATAATGTTTGGACGGATATGTTTATAATGTGTAACCCTTTAAAGCAAAGAAACACAACGAGGTTTAGTTTTTTTTAATTGAGGTGAAGAATATCAGGAAAATGAACGAACAGAAACTGATGGTAATAGGTAGGCCGACAATCAAGGTTCTCTTATTGTTTTTGACTTCCGCTTGATGTATTCATTCGAGTCGATTACATGTGATTGTCTATAGTGTAGAAGTTAACTAACGCATGGTTTTATATTGTCAAAACAGATATTGAACATAAATCAATCAACATCACCCAAAGACAAAGTGGCCAGCAGCCCCTTTGGACTCGCAGTGACAACTCCTTCAACTTCAACTTTTTTCAAGACGATTGTCCAGAGAGTTTAAAGCAAGCTTCTTCATCATCTGAGCATACAGTCAGCCAATTCACAATTACCAGACAGGAGAACTCTGCTTTTGCCTTCAACTTCCAAATTGACCCAGAGGAAGACATGAATACAGAGCCCTCAAATGCCACTTCTTCAAACAAGCAACAGTGTACAGAGCTTGAGAACACATCATGTGAACAAAGTACCTCCTCACCAAACACATCTACTTCAACTACATCTAAAAAGAAAAAGAAGAAAACCGGAAAACACAAAGCAGCCGATAACACCACAAAAGAGCCAAAGGGCATGGCTGCACAGGAACAAGATGGTGAAAGTGCAGAGCTGGTCAGTTTTGTTTGTGTGTGTGTGTGTGTGTGTGTGTATAAATGTGCCTGTGTTTTCAAATATTAATTAATATGTTTATTGGTTATGTTATGTAGAGTTCAGAAGAGCAGTTACAACAGCAGCTTGACTGGTGCATTGAGCAATTAGAACTGGGAATGAAGTCCCAAAAAGCCTCTACAAAACAGAGTAAGTGCACTTTTAGTAAGCCATGCAACCATTTTATCAAGCAAATAATGTTTGAATTCTTATTAAATTTTGATTTTCTATTTTAAAGTTACAGTATTCTGATTTATAACTGGACAATATTTTTTTTACATATTATTTAAGAATATAGGCGACAATGGCTTAGTGTTTAGAGCAGTGGTCCCCCAACGTGAAGGTTAGCGGATTGATTCCTGCTTGGACCAAGTTCCATCATTATGTCCACCTTGCCAAGTATGAAAGTGGTGTATGCGTGTGTGATTGGTGGTGGTCAGAGGCCGTGTAGATTGGCACCGTCATTCATTCACTCCATACTCCACTATGGAGTATGGAGTGAATGAATAATAACTTCAGACAGTGTAGAGGTATGAGAGGATTTGTCAAGCCTGTAAAGCACATTATAAGTGTAAGGCATTCTTATTATTATACCATTTGATTCAAATAATAATATGTTTAATTCAGGTTAAGATATGTGTTTTTGTTCTTGAAATTATTGGCAATTGTTTAATGTTTAATTTCTCATAGTGTCTGTAATTTTAAATACTTGTTTCCTCTTGCGCAGAAGAGGAGGCATCTCGGGCCCTGAAGACTTTACGCAGTTCCAAAGCTCCACTGGTCAAAAAAAGGCAGGTGATGAGAGCAATGGCTGGAGACTACAGAAAGAAAATGGAAGAGGAAAAAAACAAACAATTTAAACTTATTCAGAATGGTGAAGTTTTGCAAATCTCACCTATAAAGTTTTTTTTGTATTTTTGGCAATATATTATTTTTTTAAAATTGACATGGTGTGTATCTTTGCAATTAGAAACCGCATCAGCACAACTTCGAGCCGTGTCAGAGTTACCAAAGAAGTCGTCTTTTCATCGAAAGGCTGGCATCAAAGCTCCAACTTCAGAGAGCAATTCTAACTCCAACAACTCCGATGCAACAGCGGCACCTGACAAGAACTGTGTCTTTACACCATCAAATGAGGAGTTTCGCTTTAATTTTTTGTAAGACTTTATTGACTCTCCCTAGTCACTTTAATCGTATGTGTGTATTTAGCTCTAGATATGTGCAGAAGTGACAATGGAATCAACGGTCTATAATAAAGGTTTTATAATGTATGAATGGTTGAAAAAATCATTTTTACCTGCTATATCTAGATATTCACATGTACCAGTAAAATGTTTCCACAGAGTACACGCAAAGAGTAAGAAAATCTTGAGTCATATTTCTAAGTAAGATTCATGGGGGTTTGGTCCATGATTTGGTCTCGTGGGGGCTCTCTCCGGCAGGAAAAGGCGGGGTCATGAGAGTACGAGCACTATTGAGTGCGACACTCAAATGAGTTTGAGTTGCAGAAGCCTGAGAAGTACAGAAAAGAACTGCCTGTAAGTATTCAGTTTATGACATTTTCCTGGTTGACATTCGGTCTCATTTGTTTTTTATATACCGCGTCTTTATTTGGCTTTTTCGGAAGTAACGTTACTTTTAATGATGCAGCTAAGCTAATGGAGGCTACTTATGAAAACAACTTTTCTCACGTTTTGTTTTTTTTTTTTTTTTTAAATAGAAAACCGAATTGGTTGATCGCATATGACTTGTTAGCGTGGATCTAGAGTGCAGCTTTTCTTGTTTTCTTCCCCCGTCAGCAGAGTGCGAGGATGTCTGAGCTCAGTGATGAGGCCAGTGAGTCGGAGCAGCTGGGGGCCAGTCTCTCTCTGTGGCTGGGAGAGTCCATGGTGCGGCCTGAAGAGCTGGATGTCCCGTTGGACCTCCACACCGCTTGCTCAATTGGACAGTACGACGTAGTAGCAGAGTGTATCAAAAAGTGGGTCCCACACAAATATTTACGTTATCATGGTTAATCCCGACCGTAAAGTAAGGTTTTGAGTCGCGATACGGTTGCCACAGCAACCTGCTCAATGGCATATAATCATATCCGGTTAGTGTGCGTTCCACTGTTTAATATATTCAGTAATCTTTTAGTAAAATAGCAACTTTATATAAAGCAGCATATGGCTTAATAGGCCATTTTTGTGTTTAATAAAGATGTCACTAGCTTCTCTTTTTCTGTCATCTTAGGGGTGAAGTGGATTTGGACAGAAAAAATGTTGGAGGGTGGACCCCATTAATGTACGCAGCTTACATTGGCCATGATAACATTGCCAACTTGCTGCTGGAGGCAGGAGTAAATGTGAATGCTACAACAGCCAAAGGACTCAGTCCCCTGATGTTGGCAGCCAGCTGTGGAAATGAGAGCATTGCATACTTTCTGCTTCAGGTAGGCTGAGTGAATCTGTAAAATTGAAATTGTTTGCATTTGCAAATTGAATGATTTTAATCAATCAGTTTAAACACTAACTGATATTTTATTTTAAAGCAAGGCGCAGAGTTGGAAATGAAAGATTTTAGAGGCTGGACTGCTTTGTTTCACTGTACAAGTACAGGACACCAACAGACGGTGAAGTTTCTGCTAGATAACAATGCTGATGCCAATGTCAAGTGAGTGTCATCCAGTTCTAAATGTGGGGGGAACACAAGGGAAGATCTGAACCTTTATGACTGAATCCCCAGTATCTACATGCATCCCTCCATCCTCCCCATAACAGTCCTTTATAATTAAAGTTCCTCTTTTCTCAGGGAGCCAGTTTCTGGGTTCACTCCCTTGATGGAGGCCGCAGCATCTGGACATGAAATTATAGTTCAGTACCTGTTAGATCATGTGAGTAAGTTATCGTTCACATTCTTAATTAATGCAGGTCTGTTTATAATTTTCTTCCTTATGTTTAGAAAGTTAAAATTGACCATCGAAATGCAAAAGGAGAAACTGCTCGTGTCTTGGCTATGATGTATGGTTACACAAAGATTGTTAGCCTTATTGATTCACGTTCCCATAGGATTAAGCCAGGTATATCAAAATGTGACTAAAATACTGTTAAAAAAATCTGCCCATTTCTTAATTCTGATGTAAACCCCCAGGGCCCTTTGAGGACCTGAGTTCATCCGAAGACTCTGATACTGCACCACCAAGGCTGAGACTGAGCAGAACTCGCAGCAAAGGTGTCAGCATCCACGATGGGCCCCAAGCCATTGCCAAATTCAGAGTTGGAACCCATAAACCTTGTGGTATGCACCAAAGCCAAAACTCAATCACTACTTAAGATTTGGTTTGACAGTCATTTTCTATTACCAGAACACTCAGCAGCATCGCCAAGCCACATGGACTTTCGTGATATTAGAGAACAAAGTGAGAGCATTCGTTACCGTGATGTGACATCCCCTATTAATGAGTTGGACGGTCAGAGCAACAGCAGTAGAGGTACAATCTTCACCTTGATGCAGAGATGTTTGTAGAGTCCATAAACATCACCTTTGTGCCATTTGCAGATGAAAGTCCTTTCTTTGACAATGACATGCCCACCATGAGGAGTAGCAGCAGCAGCAGCGAGGGCTTGCCTAATGTCATGGGCCTGAAGTGGCAAGGCTCTGTTGAGAGTAACGAGGTGGGTACACATCAACTGAGTCTTCTCTGTTGTGTGACTGTAACCAACACTGCCCTATTTTCACTCCAGGAGTCTGATCAGTGCAAAAAGAGTAGCTCTCGCCGAGTAAATAAAGGCAATCACTCTAAAGGCAAGAGTCGCCATGGAGGCAATAATTCAGCTCAAAGCAGTGGGAACCACTCACAGTGTGGTGCTACCACGTCCTACTCCGGGCCCAAGGCACGACACTTTAAGGGCAGATTTAAAATATGTTCTTGTCAAATCTTGACAAAAAATATTTTATTTGTGCAGGACTTGGCAGAATTTCTGGAACAAATTGGCTTCTCTAAATATCTTCCATTACTTGAGGAGCAGGACATTGACCTGAGAATATTTCTCACCCTTACTGAGAATGATCTAAAAGAAATTGGCATCACGTAAGAAGTGAAATACTTTTAAGTTTTATGTTAGATTTCCGTAGAATTATTACACAGGTAATTTATCTGTAATTGCAGATTATTTGGTCCAAAAAGAAAGATGACCTCTGCGATTGCCAGATGGCATAGTAGTGCACGACCACCGAGTGATGCGCTAGAACAAGCCTATGCTGACCAGCTCGAGGCGGAGATGCAGGAAATGGCCATTCAGTTACACAAAGTATACTCTGTCCTGTATTTTAAATTACAGTACAAGATTATCATTTATGTAAACAATTCACTTTTTTATTAGCGGTGTGAGGAAGTAGAGGGCCTACAAAGCCAAGTGTCTCAGGAAAAAGAGCTACGCACAGTGATGGAGGGATGCCTAATGGAGGATAAAATGGCTTGGAGAAGGGTGCATGCTGAGCTAGTGGAGAACCATAGACTGGCCCAGGATATGAACGCTACTCTGGCAAAGACCAGAGCTTGCTGCGCTGAACTGCTTTGTTTTGCTACTGGGACCACTGATATTAAGACAAAAGATCAAAGTAAGGGAAATGCTGATATTTGATTTAATAATGTAAACTTAATTTAATTATGTGTATAATAAAGAATACTTATTTTCTAGTTGGGGCATCTACTGTGGAATTAATAAAACGGCTTGAATCATATGAAGAAGCATTGGGTATGTACAGAATGTGTTAAGTTGTTTTGTTGAAGTTTTGTCCCAACTGAAGTACTGCATTTCATTACAGCTGGAAACCTGCAAACTATCCTTCAGAGCCTACGGCGACTGAGTGCTCCTGAAAAAGTATCCGATAGTTGGGAAAGGCCTTGACGTTTTTAAGGCAAGTGTGTTGATTTGTTTTTTTAGTGGACACTAATTGACTGAATTTCTGTTATGTTTTAAAATTAAGGATTCCCTGTTTACTTTGACGAAGGGTGAAGTGTACCACCCTAAAAAGCATCTCAGCGTGGACAGTCCACACTGCAGGTCCAAACTAGGCTCATCCAGGTCAGCCAAAGCAGACAAAGCTCTCCCTGATGACTAGGCTGGCGATGGGGCAACAGCTCCAGGAGAATGACACGGGGGTAACAGACCCCAGGCTTGTGCTTCTGGATGAAGGTGGCTGAAATCTAAAAGCAGAGATATTGGTCTCTGTTTAAAGTACTAAACTGTGAAGTGCTCCTAAGATACTGTGTAGTTGGACAATGTGAAATGTCACCTCGAGTGCATTGTAGATGGATAATCAAATAAGGCCTATTAATTTATACAGGCTGCTACTCTTAAGTTGATGATATTGATGTTAATGGATTATACCAATTGTGAAAGTGTATTCCTTTATTTCAGACAATCAAAATAAATGTGATTTCATAAGAGGATTCACTTTGATCAGCTGAAATTTAAAACCTGTTGTATAAACATATTTTGTCTATTGGTTCAACCTAGGAAAAAAGTTGTAGCTGGAGAGTAAAATGTGTGGATTTCGAGGGGTTTTTTGTTGAGTTTTTGTTGGGTTAAAAAACTGTATATATTTGTAGCTTAAAGCTAGCACTTGTTCCAGCCCTGTTGTATTGTCACATGACACCATTAGATGCTATGTGAGTGTATACCGAGTATGTCCCAGCTTTGTCATGACAGAAGACCAGAGAACACAGGTGAGCCTGAACAAAGGCTAGGAGAGGAAAGGGGGCTACAGGATCAATCCAGAGATTTAAAAAAAAAAAAAAAAAAGTACTCTTACAGATGGCAGCTGTAACACTCATCACACAAGTCTGATTGTAAAACAACAGAACCACTGCTGTGGTGACAATAGTCCTGAGTCTGACAGAAGCTGAAATCAACAATATTATATATTTGTTTTGAGAAAACAGCTCTAAAATTTTATTTATAACAAGTTTGCTGGTTCAAAATTATGCACTGCTTTGAGGCACTACTTCCCTAATATTAACATTATCTATAGATCTTCAAATAGGTTATAAGTACTATGTACAAGCATAAATTAGGAGACACTTCTGTGCTGAAGTCAGATGCAGGTCCAGGAGAAGACTGTAACTCTTCCTTTTCCTGTCCACAGCTGTATAGAGCTTCATATAAAATCCAGGTTCATGTCTTCTTGATCCCCACAGCAATGGAGCTTTCATAGGCAGTGATGGTTGTGACCATCAGGTGTACTCACACAAGTGTCCACAGCCAGCAGGGCAATGGGCACTGCCTTTGAGCCAGTTCATAATGTGCTCGAGATGTCCACCGTGACTGCAGCCCTGACACCAAACGAATAGTCCCTTCACAACATGGTGGCAGACGGCGCACACACTAGCACATTGGTGGCATCTAGAAAACAATCATGAACTTTAGCTGGCTAAAATCTATTTTTCAGCTTTAAGTTTTTCATTACATTTTACCTGTCACAAATCCAGCCCTTGTTGCTCATAGGCCGTTTACAGTTACTACAATTGATGTGTAGAGTGGTGGAAGTCTGGTTCAGGCTGGTGATGGCGCTGCACGTACTTAACTTGATAACCTCATTGGACACATTCCACAGCTCAAACCGCTGCAGCAGGTCTATGTAGGACATGTACCAGTGCTCCTGATCAACGTAAAGACCATTCCACAGGGAATGTTTAAGAACCTCAGCTTCTACCCACAGATTTTCATCAAGTGCAGTGAAAACTCACCTGCGTTAGTTCATCAATCTCTTTCCTAATTCTTTCTCCCAAAACAATGAGCACTGATACAGCCATCTGCACATCGCCGCGCTCAGCATAAAATGTCAGCATCTCTCTCACAATTGGACAGAAGAAGCTGGCGGTCAGATGTGGGCTGTATAGTGGCTGACATATGGAAATGAGGGAGAAAGACTCAATGGGAGTCAGACAGGTGACTTCTGCCTCGTTGCCACTGACATGTGGAGAGTCGGCCTTGTCCTGCTGTAGGTGCTCTGGAGCTGATGGATGGTCCATGATCTCATGACGCAGCTGAAAGCCTTCAGGGGGCAGTGTATACTCCTCCTGCTCTGTTGTCACATTAAAAACACAACAGCTGTCAGAAATAATACCATTTCAATAAAATGGTTACACCGACTGATGTAAGCAGAGCACTGGGTTACAACCTGCTTGATTGTCATGCTCCATGGAATAGAGGTCATCGTCATCTAACTCAGCATCACCAAACATGTACTCGGCTTGGCCCTCACTGCCTTCGGTCTCTTCATTCTCTGTTGGGAAATACAATAATAAGCGCCATTGCTAACGTATATCAGAACAAATTATTTTATGATTTTTGAATTCCAGTGCATTCTCACCCTCATTATTATTGGTGATGTGTGAGTTGGTAGGGTCTAAGTGGATACTGTCCTGCCTATTTTCACCTTTGCTTCGCTCCAGTGCCCTCTCTACAGCCAGATCCTTCATACTGAAACTTAAATTACACAACAGAGCTTATTAGCGTATTAGATGACAGATAAATACTTTATTGATCCCGAAGGAAACTCAGCTATTTATCATTTTCAAAATGCTTCACCTGCTGCAACCAGATGTAATATTTGCTGGGTCTGAGAACATAATTCGCAGCATTGTCCAAGTGGTTGAAACCTTTAGGTGGAAATGTAGAAATTATATCTTCATAATGAACAAGTACCCAGATATCGTTTTTAATTAAGGATAAATATAACTTACTGACCTGAGGCCTTTTGAGATCCTGAGCCACTTTTGCATTATGATCACACAGTTCAGCAAAGGGTTTTCCACTAAGGAGGTAGAGCTGTGCTGTTTTAACAAACCAGTCCATGCGGTTGCTATCCAAGTCTGTCTCAAATACACTAAGGGCACTAGACACATGTGCAAATTGTTCTGTCAGGTCTGGCTTCTTGAAAAAGAAGATGGGGTTGCGCCGGTCACCTCCAGCATAAGGCTTCCTGCTGGAATCACTGCTGATCAGACTCTCCTTAGCGGCAAAAGCCAAGTCACCGAACAGGCCAAAGCAAAGGCCCTCAGGGTTGGCCTTGTCCACAGGACGAGTGGCGTCTTTGAACATGTGCTGGTAAAGTGTACTGTCTTTGGACCCAGAGAGGAGAATATCGGGCTCACGCTGATGACGCCAAACAATGCCAGTGGTGACGTCTTTGTGTTCTTCAAAGGTGGCAAAGGGGATGAACGGTCTGCGAATATCCCACACATAGATGTTGTGATCCACCATCATAGAGCAGGTGGCCAAGTGAAACTTCTTCTCAGGTCGCCACTTTACTCGTGCTACTGAAGCTATAGTTTGGACGCAGTAAATCTCTTTGGCTCTGTTGGTGGTCATGTCCCACACTTTCACCATCTTGTCTCTGCCTCCAGTTGCTAGCCAGCCTCTGAAATACAAACAAGTGAGGGCAAAATATCATTAGGAATAAATACAGTTCTGGGAAAAATCACTGTCAAAATAGTAGTCAGTTTTTCTGACCTGTCATCAGGATGCCAGTCACAGCAGAACACCGGACCAGTGTGGGCAGTGAACATCCTTTCATATCGGTCAGGTCGTCTAATGTCCCATAGTTGGACGTTGCCATTTTCAAAGGACGCCGCAAAGGTAAAATAATCCTTCATACTGAACTGCACATCTCTAACACTTTCAGACTGACCTAAAACACAGATTGGATATACGTTAATACAGGCACTAATGTTGAGGCACTACATTTCTTTTTTCAATTTTTACATTTTACCAGAAAAAGTGCTGACAGATTCCTTCTTGCGCAAGTCAAAGCACTTCATAAAGCCATCCTGCGATCCACTCAGCAGCATATACACTTCAGTTGGGTGGAAACAGACTTTGTTTACAGTGCGTTTGTGTTCAGTAAATAGTTGGTCCTGCTTGTTACGGGATGGTTTGCCAAGATTCCATGTAACCACTGCACCATTGGTGGCTGCAGTCGCCAGCAAATTCTCCTCCATTTGGTGCCACATGACATCTGCACAGCTGAAGTTTAAGGAGGGTTTTCGCCCAACTCTGAGATTGAGTTTCTCCACAAACTGCTCCTCCTCAAGGCTGTAGATTTTAAAGATGTTGCGGCCTGCCACAACCACCTGTGTGGCGTCACGGCACACACTGATGGCATTAGCAGGTGCGTCCAAGTGGCAAAACATAGTGATGCCATTGATGCCACTGCTGCTGCTGCTGCTGAGGGCCGTAGTGACCCGTGACATCTTCTCCATTTTCCTAACAAAAGACAAAGAAACTATTTTATGAACTGCTAAACACCATAGTAGCTTTAGTTAGAAACTAAATATTACAAAACTCGGCCAGTAGATGGTAGTCTATGCCACATAATATGTATGGCGTATACAACTACATACGTACTTTGTAAGCCACGATTGTCGTAATTCCTAAAACGAGATAAACATTTTGTAATGAGATTACAGTAACCTCTCATACTCTCATACTCCCATACATACCCTGTTAAATAAGTGCTGGACCAGTCAGTGACTGCAGCAGGGCGTGCATCTCGTCATGTGCAGTCATCAGAGTTGTCTTTCACTCGACACACGGTCATCTCGGCAAATTATGGATCAACCTCATCTGTGTAAAATACAGGTGCTTCTGATGCAGACACACACAGAGACATTATCCAACCTAGTTCAACGAGCCTAGAAGATAACGTCGCTCCATCACGTGTCTGTACTACAAGCTAAATAAAAGATTAAAGATTTACACATCATGCTAAATGATTCACATCCAACGCAAAATCCTATTTAAACTGTACTAAAATTTGACGTAATTCACTAAACTGAATATATCTGAACAGGGATTTGTTATTGTACAAAGTTCTGCTACAGCAAAGAACTGATCGACCATGCATGCATGCATGCAGTAGTAACACACTGGTATGCTAAGGCTAGTATGTTAAAATCCAATTAAATAATCACCCCATAATCCGTTACATCTCTAGAGAAGCCTTATGGTTGTATTTGTTTTGTTTTATAGGGAATATAGCAGAAACGGAGAGCTAACCTTCACAACTGTTGTTACTTTTTACAGCACCGGAAGTTCACGTAATATCGCGAGAAGGACTGACGAAAACACCTCCACCGTATTTCATTCAAAAGATTTTCTATTATCTTGGTATCCCCTACAGTGTATTATTATTTGTGTTTTTAGAATCTATAGTTTTGGAAAAGTAGCTCGGTGTGACATGTGTACTCTGTTTACCTGCGAGGAGCCTGCCACATGGAGAAAGGTTCATCGTTCATACTGGGATGTAGTGGCATCCTGGATGACAGCCAAGGCGGGCAAGACAGCCCAAAAACTGCTGACCCTGGACAAATGGTAATGTTTTGAAAAGTAGTTGACTTGACATTTTGCATACTTTGCATACTGCAGACTGATGGCTTTAGATTTTGTGAGGGATTACACTGACTTTTGTAAAAAGCTTTAATTATTATATTTTTATGCTGTTAGGTACCAAGAAGAGCTGCCTGCTGCCATTTCAAATCGGTCTGAAAGACATGTCACTCACGTGGAGCTGGTGAAACTAATGGAGTGGAAACTTATTGTAAGTTTGTTTATACACACCACTTTGGTAAAGCTGCCTCTATTCATACCCTACATATATTCTATCTCAGAGAGGCAAGTTCAGGCCTCGGCTGCAGCAACTGGTGGAGTCCAATAGTGGAGACACAGTAGAGAAATGTTCAAGAAAGGCCTTCAGACTCCTGCCAGATGTTCAGGCAGCCATCACTGAGCTCAGTGCCCTGAAGGGTGTTGGCCCTGCCACAGCATCAGGTATGCATACCTCTGCTCTGTAATGTGCACATGCTTTAAACACTCCACAGAGCACTCCCCACTGTCTTAGACGATAGTCCACTTTTGTGCCATCTGACTCTTGGATTGTTGCAGCCATGTTGGCAGCTGGAGCCCCAGAGCAGGCGGCCTTCATGTCAGATGAGGCCATGGAGAGCATCCCAGGATTAATGCCTATCCAGTACACTGCCAAACACTATATCCTCTATTTGACGAAGATGCTTGAACAAACTGAAAAACTGAATAGAGGTAAGCAAAGAGCGTTCACTGCACTTTCTTTTATCACTGTGGTCACTTGTGAGCATCTTTCTCTCTCCCCACAGTGGACTGCCTGCAGGACTGGACTCCTCAGAGGCTGGAGCAGTGTCTGTGGGCCTTTAGCATTGCCACAAAGCAGCAGCTCCCATTTCTACAGGACATTTCTGTAAGCAACAAAAGAAACTCTGAATGTGAGGAGAAACCACAAAAGAAGCTGAAAGTAAAATAAAATCATGTACGTTCCAATATTTTGTTCAAAATAAATATTAATAATAAGAATAAATAAATAAGAAGAACATCGGTTCGCACAAAAGCAGTGGGATGTTGCCACAGTATTCTTTATTTATATTATTTTAAATTAAAGCAAAGTACAACGAACGGTACAAAATAAAACAATATATATATGTACATATTTACAATATAAAATTGTTCTGTTCAGAACTTTTAAAAAGTACAATAGAGTGAATCATTAATGAGGACTTTGATATATATATACATTATCCATATGTAAATTTAGCTTTCCTTTAGTTTCATGATCAGGAGAAAAATAGCTTCATCTGCCTTTTCTTTGTGTAAACGCTGTTGGCACAACCTCTGGTCTGTGAGAGGCTGGACTTTTAGCTTGGCACCTGTTTCATTGATAAAAGTGAGCAGCTCATGAAGACGACTGCAGCAGCACACATATCTGAATCCGATCCGAAACAAATCTCCACTACAGACTGCAGATGCTGGAAACTCTATATTACTCATAGTAGTTTAGACAGTCTAAGTACTGACATAAACTCATCAGTCATGTTAAATGTGACCAATAATTTAATTTCCTACCTAACTAATATGACCCTGTGTAATGTCATTTTGGCACACTGAACTAAAGCTTTGTTAGGAGATAACCTATAATATTGTCTGGCCGGCTTCCTTGCTCAGTTGGGTCTTGAGTGTCACTTTTACCCAAGCTCTTACCTAAGAAATGAATCTGAGGGAAGCGGCTGTAGTTAAAATGAACTTAAGATATTTTGTAATTTTAAATGTTTTTCATTTTTTTGTTAGTTATTGTATATCGTGCATGCAGCAAACAGCAAAGCAGCCTTCCTACACTGTGCACAGTCCAAGGCATTGGGCGTAACAGTACTATGAATTAGCATAGGGGAGGTATACTAATTAGGTCTGCAGGATGTCTATGGCAGTTAAGATTATGGCACATATGAGTATATCAAGTAAAACATGTCTTATGGGAATCACAGTAGACCCACAGGCATTTGCTCTGATCTTCAAAAGCCAAAAGAAGAATAAGAAGAAGAAAGGGAAAAAAACCGACAGCAATTAAATTAAAATCATGCAGACTGTCAGAAGTTTATCGAAGTACAATGTTGTGTTTACGGTTTTCCTTAAAGTTCTTTTAGTTAGTGATGTGCACCTGACAGGCATCTACAGTTCAGTAAATTCTGCTGCAATCACCATTGTAGTAACTAGAGTTTAATCCAGGTTTCGCTTTTTACTTGATTACCAGTTAAGAATAGTATCAAGTTGTTCAGAAGAATGCCTATCCGGTTTGCTTTCGGTCCTCAACAAGGGGGAGTGATCTTAACAGCTAAAGCGATGTTCAAAGACACAGCCTTTTTTACTAGCCCTTTTTACCTATAAAACTAGAGTTAAAGAGGCACATTAACCTCCTCTCTGGTGCTGCCTTCATCTTCATTGTATGCATTATTCATCATGTAACTCTGCTTTCCCAAGCAACAATATGCCCTAGTATACGTCGTTTTCCATCAAAGGTTCATTACCTGTGAATACTGCCGTATCATGTGAAAATGGCTTATTGTGGTCTTTTTACACTGAGCTAGAGATTAACAACATATCTCTGGACACTCTGATGCAGAAGCGAATGCTCTGAACTGTATTTATGACCCATTGTCAGAATTGGCATATCTATAACTCTTGACACCAGGTTCCAGTGGACAGTCAAATTAACTATTGACTTCATAACTGTAAAAATATAACGCATGTAAATCTAATTCCTCTCTTCTCCTTTGTAGAGTTAATATATTATAATAAGGAACTGGGGACAGAGTTGAAGACTTGGCACTTGGCAAAAATAGCTGCATCTTATATTAGTGGTAAATTAATAAGCTGTAAAAATGAGGTTTGCTACATGAAAATATCTCGCACAGTTTATCTTTATCACACCAAAACAATGAGTGCTTGGTTTAAGGTTGCCAGCTACTCAAACCAAAAATCCTTGTCTGTTGAGTTCTTTCTATGGCTTATTCTGTTAAACAGTAAACAAACCAAATGGGTTGTCCAGTTTCGCCTCATGGACTATTTTCAGAAGAACAACAATCATGGCATCATTTTTTTCTGCACCATTTGAAACAGGTTTTTCAATGAATGAGCGAAAATACAAATAATAAATATACTCTTAGTTATTAACATACAATATACACATCCACATCAAACCAAAGGAACAACTTAGAACACTGTTTTTCTTATAGATACATTCCTTTACAAAAGTATACAGTCCCTAAGAATGAGGTAAAGACTGGGTCCAACCAAGACTCCAATACTTCTGAGAGAAGGCCAAAAGTCAGGCGATGACAGAGCCCCAGTCAATCACAACAGCAGATGCTAGTATTTGGATTGTGATTTTTATGTTTAAAAACGGTTTAGTTTCCCTGTTTCAAGGACATAAAGGAGAAGTGTCATTGTATCCTCCACTGAGCATCACATGGCATACTTTTTGTGCCTTTGCAAATATATAAGACTCAAAAACTTGCCGCTGGAGTGATCATCATCCAGAATTTCAGCTTTTATTATTATTTTTTTAAAATTATCTATTCCTGTTGTGTCAAACATGCTGTAGCACAGTGTAAGTTCAATGTAAAATAAAGAAAAGAGAAAATGTCTTCAACTATATGTATAGTTATATTAGATTTCTTCCCTATATTGGGAAATGAGGTGTCAGATCAACTTTTACACATGTAGTATGTCTTCAAATTAAAGCACCTGTAACAGCCAACACTTTGAATAAGGCAGGTATCGTTTTCCTCTTTGCTACTAATTACTGCTACTTTAATATTTGCTGTATTGCCTCCTATTGGAAACAGATGGTCTTTAGTGGTTGTGCTAAAACTCATTTTTCATGCAAGGGTAAAAATTGATTTGGGTTAAATTCCTTCAACTATTGGAGTTTTCCGTCTTTTTCTAAGCATTAACAAAAGAGATGTAAAGAGCACAATACTTAAATGCTCACTTAAAGCTGGTGATATGAGTGAAACATATATCAAAACATACACAGAAGGCTCCTCAAAAAGTATATGAGGATTGTGACCTGTAGTTGTTGCTACTGATACATCCTCTTTAATAAAAGAGATACATTTCTTTGATTTGCAAAGTACTGTAAAAAGGATTCTTGTGGTGATTCTTGTGACAAATTCTGGAATGTAATGTTACTCTATAGGGAGACAGGAGCCAGTAATTCCTGTTATTTATGATCAAATAAATATCCAAAAAGAAAAACACAACAGTTGAACCTGATCATGTAACAATGTGCATTAAAGTTTTTTTTGTTGCTGTTTGCCCTCAACTCACTCACACACTACAGACCTATAGAATGTTTTGATGTCATCTGAAACCCAGCATATAGGGGGGCTAAGTAGAAGTCAGTATGTTGACGGGCTAGGCCTTCATCAGGGGGGCGGAGGGATCTGGACCCCCAAAAGCTCGTAAGCGAAGATGTTCCAGAAGATGGCAAACAGCAGAAAGGTGATGAAGGAGAAGATGATGACCCACCACGAGCACTGTTTTTGGAGGCTCTCCTCATAGCTGCGCAGGATGAGCAGGCCCATGCTGATTCCCACCACGGCCCCCGACAGGTGCGCCATGAAGCTGGGCTGGGGTCCAGATGAGGGCAGGGGCGGGGAGAAGCGGAGCCAAACAGCACGTCCCACCTCCGAACTCACTGTGGAACAGAGAAGTACACTTAAAATAGGGCACAATAGCAACACCACCCCTCTACTAATATTGGCAACATGTTAAAGTTTATGATAATTAAAGAAAACTTATGGTTTATTTGAGTATTTAGAATTACATTATAATATACACTGACAATTAATTTGCTCAATGTAAATTGACAGAATCATTGAAAACAGATGTATGTATGTGGCATTTTTAAACCCTACACGTATGATCGAAGTCAAGTTTTAAAAACAATTATTTCAAGTAAGTACAGTGCAGTGGGTGGATAGGGGGTCGGTGAAAATAAACATTTTCAGAGCATTCAAGCTTCAAATTTAGGACTATACAGGGTTACTAAAACATCCATGAATCAGTCAAAATACAACTAATGATGAGGGAACACCAATATAACATTGTTAAAAGTTCATAAAAATTGTTTTTGCACAATATGTCCTCTTCAAATAGGTAACCCAAAATGCAACAAACTTCAACAGTTCACATTTTCATTTAGCTTTTTTGGCTATTTGAGTAATTCTACAGAAAGTGCAAAGAATGGGACAAAATTGACCTAGGTCCTATTCCAAACCGATTCATGCGATTCCAAAACGTTCCCAATATTTGATGCAGACGTGTTAATTTTTCACATTCTGGGCTCTGGTCCAGTAAAACGGTGCACTCTTGACTTTGTGGCAATAGTTTGGGGAAGGAACAGTGTCCATGAATAAATTATTTACTCAAGTCGGTGCTGAAGAAATTGAGTGGCCTGGAGTCTCACCTTTGCAGACAGATCTCACATTTATTTTTCTCCCACAATGCAGTGCAGTGATTTTTAGTAGCAGTATACAGATGAATGTCTATAGTTTGAAAGGAGCACTGCACGTATATGGCGGTGTAAGGAGAGAGTGCATACTTTTGGTCGTGTGGTGTATGTCTGGCTCTGTAGATACAAATTTATAAACAACATGAACAGATTTGCTGATGTAGACTTGATGTTTCGACAAAGCTTTGTAGGGCATGTTTCTAAATACCAGCAGTACAGAAAACCATTAAAGCACATCACAGCTTAATGGTCCATTATGTCATTTTTTTTTGGAGAAGGGTTCACCACCTGCTTTTCTCCATACAATGTTATTACTTCCCAGGAAATTTCCACAGAACAGCATTAAACTTCAGATCTGTGGAGAGGTGAATCTGCTCAAAGTAAGAATTCTTCTGTTCCAGACTAACCCTATGTCTGATAACTGACCATAATACCAGTGCAAACTCTGCCCCCACACTGACACCAGCAATGTGTCATCTTTTATTTTGAAACTCAGCTGCTTGTGTTTGTGAGAGGCAGACAGAGCCTTTCACATTCCAACAGAGACGACGGGCTCCAGTCGCAGTTTGGGGACGGCAGTCTCAGGACAGATGGAGGGACATATTGCTCACAAATGAAAGTCAGAGCATTGGCGTTTGCATGGAGAAAAGGACATTCCAAAAATCAAGCAACGTGTTCAATATAATGCACGGGGTACTAGGGTTGTCAAAAGTATTGTACAAAGTATTGCCTTGGTTAAAATTACTTTAATTCAAAATATTAATCTAGATTTGAGTAGTTATGAATTGGTTAGACTTAACTGCTTATAAGGCGTATTTCAAATGGTTCCAATTAATTTAGAGTGACTGAAGAATAAATAAATCTGACAACAGGGTAATTGCAATTTAAATGTTTTACAACACTGATGAATAATTTGGCTTGAAACATTTGTAGTGTATTGAAAGAAGTCTGAAACAGTAAATTAACTGAGTAATTAATTGAGTAAATTAATGTAGGTCTATTAAGTAAATACATCTTGTAAAAACTACTGAAAACTAGTTCACATCTTGAATGAAGTAATAATGAAGTAATTTGAACTAATCTAAATATTCCCTTTTTAACTGGCTTTTAGAAGTATAATCGAATATGATGATGCATTGAACTTACTGCAGACCAAAGCCAGGATCATGCGGAGTAACTTGTACGGACAGCGCATCCCAGCCCAGTTCTGCAACACACAGCAGAAATGTCCTGTCAGCAAGAAATATTGCCAGGCACACACACACACGCCTTATATGAGCAAAGTTACACAAGTATTTACACTGTAGGAGGACATGGGATTACTGTATGGACAGAAGTGACAAGGTCTTATAAGGTAATGTGATATCAGGAAAAAGTGTAAATGTCCACTATGTCCATTCAGAAGTTTGTTGATTTACAATGTGACAATGACAAAAATCTGCATCAGCTTAGCTATAGGGCTAAAGGCAGTCTAACCCAATACTAACCTTGGCTATTAAGAAAATATTGACCACAATGTACTTTATTTGGAACACTGTTGAAAAAAAGTCAGTATGTTGTTTACTTTAGACAGTTATTCACAAAAAGAATTAGAAGAAATATTGCAAATTTAGTTTGCTTTTCCACACATTTAATTTGTGATTGCACATTTTACTTTAACTTAAAAGTGCACTATGTAACTTTCTGGTCAAGGGTCTGCTACCTGCTTGTCTTCATAGAAATGTCATTGCTTTGTCTATAATATCCCATAGTATGGCATTAAACTTATCTGTTTCCATGGAGACAAGCCTGCAATGCCTCCAGGCCAAGTTACAGGCCAGATCTGTGGAGAGGTAAGCTCACTCACTGTAGGAATGCATGTATTTTTGAGCAGTAAAACACCTCTAATTAAATGAATGCAACATAGATGAGTTTAATGCCATGCAGTAATTATTTTCTATGCTTCAGATTCAAATTCTATCCTTGTTCTAGTATTTAAGTTAATTATTCACTTTATTTACAACAGTATAAAGGGACACTACATAGTGGAAACTTCAATGCAGTAAAAATAGACATGGCCCATTATGACTAATTGCACAGATCATATCCATGCTCAGATCTCCAACTGTGATAATATCCCCCACTGTTTCTCTGTTCTGTTAAGCAATGATTGATGAAATAAAATTTGTGTAAGTCTGTATGCTCAAAATGAAGAGGACCGTCACTGTGCTGCTGAGGTAAGCTAAAGAATGGCATTGAGCTGCTACTGATGTTGCTTTCTGATGAGAGGCAATTTGCTTTGACATGTCTCAGCAGGAGAGCAGAGATGTGGTATTCATCTATAGAAGACGTCCATTCTGTTTTGTCTGTTGAAGATCTTATTATCAGGCTGTTGACACTGAGGAAGTATGGGGTGCACTGACTCACAGAAGTGCTTGCATTTCAGATATATAGCATAAGGAGTGTGATGTTCGGAGATGTGTTCTTCTGACACTTCCCCGTAGTATTTCGCTCCATGTTAAAACGCCTTTGATAAACCCAGACATCAAATGTAAAGTTACTGAAGATGCCAGCGCTTCCCTTTAAAACATAAAACAAAGTTATCAAAGCGAGACGTGCCTTCGAGATTTCCCTGGCAGACATCAAACAGTGCATTCTGTCTGTTAGTGTCCATGTGTGTGGTAGTAACAGTTACAGTTACAGTCTGTGAGTCTCGCCTCCTGCCCGTCAGCGCCCCCTGGCCTCCTGCTGGCCTGTCCACTGCTTGCCCTGATCTGAGCAAGAGGGTTAGTTAAAGTGATTAGTCATACGTAACGCCGCCAAGGGGAATGTGCTGTCCGCTCATGTGACACAGCGCAGCGCCATGCACCCAGGAAAGCGCTCGCCCTGAATACAGTTGTTTGCAGTAAATTAAAGTGAATAAAATATGAGGAATTCGAGAAGAAGTTCGAGGTTATTAAAGGGCCCATTTAACCTATTCTCTGATCTAATATTATAATGATGTTTCCTCATAACAAACAGACCTGGAGTTGTGTTTTGTTTCATTCACACATGTTTAACACACAAACCCTGCAGATTTAGGCTGAGTTCTTCTTTCAAACGGGAAAACTCTGTTCCATGTCATTTGTATGATTTCAGCCCTGGAATTGCCAATCTCTACTGAACGTAAGATAAAAACCTGTTAACTTCAAAACTACCACTACATGACATCACAAGGTGGAACAGAGCATTCTGAGCTTTGGGGATGTAGACAGACTAATAATAAAGGGTTACTCAAACATGTGTGAATGAAACAAATCACAACTCCAGGTATGTTTTTGATGAGGTAACAGGGCTTAAAAGTCACAATAGTCAATTTTGTGTAATAAAGGATCTTTAAAAACAAAAAACAAATATGATGACCGAGTCAAAAATAGGTCACACATACTCTAAATCTATGTATCTTAATTATTTAATCTGCTGTCAGGCACATCTTGTTTAATCTAAAATAGCTACTTATTTTGTTTCATAATGTGACAAACAGGGAGATACAGTATGTACAAATTATGTCAGCTTGTCAACACTAACTTAATAACAGAGTAAAAGTCTAATAATAAATACAGTATTTTCACAGCTGGTTACAACAGCTGCTTAATCTGAAATTAAATTTAAAAAAATGAGGAGGCAAGAGAAACTGAAATATCATCAACATTAAACAAGACTAAAATGCAGGATTAGGTTGGCTACTGAGCTAGTGGTCACAGTGTAAATTAGACACACACCAACATGTAGGGAGGGATATTGAGGGAGAATTCAAGCTTTTTTCAGATTAGCTACTTTTGGTGGGCACTAAAATGCAGCGCAAGCAAAGTCTACTATATTTTACCCATTATGACCTATAATATACATTCCACAGCATTGCAATGGTTCATTAATGTTAAACTTCGAGAACCTCTCAACTGCACAGAATGTCCAGCCATTATAGTTAGGGTTTCAGAAGGGGACTATAAGCTTGTAAATACATGCAGCTTCAGTCTCCCTGCTCCATTGAGATCCTCTATTTTGCTGACACTTGACTAAGAGCTCACACGGGACATAAAATATTTCACAGCCGACCAATAAAAATCTTTGTCACGTTAATATGACAGGTCTGTAACAGGAGGTTAGCTTTCAGTCTCCTCACTCAATGTCTCAAAGTGACATTTCGACTGCACTGAATGGCTTTTTGTGAACAATGTAGGCGACGATTATGATTGTCGTTACCATGACGACGTTGGCGAGGTGGGCCGAGCAGAGTGCGTAGACCCCCCCTGAGCCCCCCACTACGGGAGCGCGCATGTCGGTGATGGACACTGTCAGCGAGCCTGCGAAGAGACAGAGAAAGAAAGATTAGACAGAAATCAATTGGGAATGTAGATGGTGTTTGGTGTGGGCTTTTTTGAGGCAAGCAAAACAAAGCTTCGTCATCCCCAGTCACCTTGCTTGCAGCTAAATATGAGAGCAACTATGTGCTTTATCAGCTGACCTTCATGTACCCTTTTATTGTCTTAAAATGCCAGACAGGCTGCAAAATATTCCAAAAGGCAGATATAGGCAGAATGGATATTTCCTCCAGGAAGCTGGCATTTAAAAGGAGGAAATCAAAAGCAGCAGGTGGATCTTGTTGAACAGGATAATTTGCTGAAGCTGCCTCGTGTTATATTCATGAGATAGTCTAATCTGGAATATGTGGACATGGAGGGTAGCCAAAGATGCAGCCAAATGTAGTTTTAATAGAAAAGTGCAGCGGTGTCTCGTAGCTGGAGAGATATAAGGCAGAGAATCATAAAGAAATAATGGAGCATCGGCCCAGACAGGGTTGTAATAGGCCAGTGCACTTTCACCGGTGTAGACAACACAAACTAATCACTTCTTTTGCACACACTGCAAGACAGGAATGTATAAAGAACGATTAGGAAGCCATTACTCCCCACTAATCACAAGGGGGCAGTAGAAAACCTACAAATTTACATACTAATTATTATGATGCCTTGGAGGTGGTCTTGTAACAGTAATAATGACACGCTGATTAATTGGGTTTGCAAACTCAACCCACTTCAGTATCAGTTTGAGGTGGCAGTGGCGTAGTGGTTAGAGTACTCATCCAAAAGGTTTTAGAATCGATTCTTGCTTGTATCAGTGCATAATGCTGTTGTGTCCTTAGGCAAGACACTTCACCCACCTAACCTGTATGAATGTGGTGGGTATGAGCGCCTGGTAGTGGTTGTAGGGGCAGATTGGCAGCAGCAGATTCTTTTATTGATCCCAAGGGAAATTCGAGGTGTCCAGAAACACAAGCCTAAAACAGTGGTTTTTAGTAAGTAATATTTAGTTACTTCTACTAACTTTGGAGCAAAGTCAGAACAATATTTTTAATTGCCTAGCATAAACTTACACATTACATCTTATTGGCTCATCATGCACTCTTAATTTGTTTGTCCAAATAAATTCCAACGTTTTACTAACTATAACTATAATACTCATACTGTATCATAAAAAATGTCCAAATGAAAATCCAGAAATCCTGATACCACACCAAAAAACTGACCCCAAAAATTGACACCTGACTTCATCTAAGCATTCCCCCGTCTCTATAAAACATACAGCTATAGAATGCTGTATGCCATCTAAAACCCGTCAAACAATATTATTTGGATCCTTATAAATCAACAGACGTCCAAAATGGAGACCTCCCCTCTGCTCTGCTGTGGTGCTGAGCAAAGATGTCATTCTTGATGCATTGCTACACCTTGATCACATAAAGACTACTCTGAGAGAATTCTAAGCAGACGCCACTTCGTCCGCTACAGTCAGCTCCCTCTAATTATGCAAATAAGCTGATAAGAAATGCGCCACATAAAACTAAACAACCTACTTTTGAATCACAGCTTGAGTTTTGCCACAGTTGTGATCTGATATCTATAATGCATGTAGCAGTATTCATATTCCTCTGTGCACACAGGTATAAACATGGGCCTTAAAGAATGCCTTGTCAGCCCACGATGGCAGCGATGATTATGGAGAGACAGATGGTAATCAAGAGCGCCTTCCCAAGTCATTCATCTCAACACACTGACACCTTAGACACTTCCCTACCTGGATTTATGGACAATTTGAAGGTTGGACCTCAGCTCAAGTTATGACAAGATTCACTACACTATTTCTAGACGTTCACAAAGTTGCAATTGTACCGCTTGGTACCTGATTTGTTAAAAAAAATACAAACTAAAGCAAGGGCAGCTGTCTCCCCTCTTGAGTTTGTCTTGTGTTTTATGTAGTGGAGAAGTGGAATGTTTTTTGATTAAATATTGATGGAATAATCAGTCTGGAGATGTGATAATGTTTGAGTTAGTTAGTATCTCTACTTGGTATCTTTACAATCAATTGTCTGATTTCAATGACTACAATACACACCTACTAAAGGGCCCATTTTCTGATCTGTTAAAATGTTGTTTCCTCATTAAAAACATATACACATGTTTAACACACAAATGCTGCATATTTAGGCTGAGTTCTTCTCTCAAACAGAATGTGATGCCATGTCATGTGGTAATACAGGATATGCTCTTCTGTGTTTTTAAACTCCATCCACCTTCATTAGAGATCGGCTGTTAACTTGAAAACTACCGCTTCACAAGGTGGAAAAGACCATTTTAAGCTTTGGAGATGTAGACAGACTAATAGAAAACATGTCAAAACCAGGTACTGTATGTTTTTGGGGAGGTAACATTCTAACATGGCTTAAACCTTATATGACTCACTTTTGTGTAATGTAGGCCCTTTAAAATATAAATATGGACCACATAACCCCAATTCCTAACCATAAACCATGAATTAACCATAAAATTCATGAAAAGATTAATTTAAGTCACAGTGGTTTATGAATATTCTAACACAAAATCATGAAGTAGGCCAAATCTTGGGCCCTCATTCAATAGTACATTGTTACCATTTTACTATATTTTTGACTATATTTAAGTGTCTCTATTTAAGTCTCTTTCCGTCTAAAAGCCACTGGTTTATGTGACACTGCCATCTGTGTGTGAGGAAGAGGAAGCCTGAAGGAAGAGGAAGAGGAAGGGGGAGGGTGTCTGAGGGGTGGCTATAGTGCATATTAAACAGGCTTGTCGTGTGGCTTCTCCTGCTTTGGGGGATTTAAGATTTAGGATTTTTGCTCTCAGCAGCAGTTCAAGATGTGAAGTATTTTTGGTGCACGCCGACACTTTCAAACAGTACATTGTTTACTGTTGCTGTTCTCGGCTCGGGGAATCTTTTTGTGAGCTTGCAAAATTCCCAAATGTACAGCAAAAATGTTGGTAAATTATGGGCCAGTGGAATCTAACGCAGTATGAGCCTGGGTCTAAAACCAAACTTTTTACATAAGAGCCCTCACTGCAGCCAGGCCTTAAGCTGTGGGTCACTCTTTGTATTACGTGTCTCTGTTAGGATAAATTTAAAAACAAGGGAAAGCTAATCTGACGTGAGGCCAGCTACTGACAGTGCCCTTCTATGGATACAAGGCAAAGGTGCAATAGGAAATGCTTACAATGAAACTCAATCAAATGTTTATGAAATATGGAGAATCATGAGATGGGTTGAACACAGCTCAGATAATGATGACTTTTAATACATTTTTTATATGAGAAAAATGGGATTAACAGACTCAAATCTAAAATTGTGCATAAATGTATTTGAATACCCGTGCATCATTGTGAGATAGGGTTCCAGGTCAAGAATTTGTTCCTAATGTTTTGCCTGGTGAAATAAATACATTAAAAAATAAATAAATGGGTTAGTATAACTGCTGTGTAAAACTTCAGTCATCCAAGTTGCACAGCAAAAGAAATTTTTTCATCAATTTTCATTTCTTTTGCTATGTTTTATTAGCAAACATATAATTATAGCTTGAATTAAAACTCCCAAGTTGCCAGTGTAAATTCACGGACTGTACATGTTGATATTTGATTTGTAAAGAGAGTGACAGAAGTACTTTCCTTACAGTACAATATCATGATTAAAAGCCCCAGCAGGCTCATTCTGAATGGATAAAGAGGACCACACAGGGGACATTAACATGCACTGAGCTGCATTTGTTCCCTCGCCGGACAATAAATGACTGAGGAGGGACAGTTAAAGGACAACAGCGCCTAATCATTCACATGGTTCTGTCAGATGTGGCGAGAAGTGGTTTTGGGAAATGCACCAACGCACCTTTATAATATTCGAGGTTGCGTTCACGTTCTACAATTTGCTGACGTCATAATTTCAGATGAGGGGCAGGGGCCTATATGACTGTTTGGGAGGTTCACTGTTTTTGAAAGAATCCAAACTTATGATGAAACTGACTTCACAAACTGGCTGTATTACGTCCTTTCGACTGACAGCGATCACATTTTTGGGATTAAATAATGACATTTTCTGAAACTATCGCCAAAACTAAATTTCACCATTGTTTATTTATAACGTCTGTTTCATGACTATAGGCCCAGTAACTAGACAAGGTAGTAAGATAGACAAATCTGCAGTCTTCTGACCTGCCTTCCAGCTCAGTTTTAAACTATAGGCATGATTTCAACCCATAGAAATATCTTGTTTATACAGTTTAACTTCAGTGCTAGGAAACAATAGGACTATATTCTATCCACATGCTTTAGACTGTTCTTATATGCACTGTGTTATGTTCCTCCAGAGATGTGCTGCAGTCAGCAATCCCACGTCTAATAAATCGGGGAATGCCTGATCAGATTTATTTACCGAGTTCAGATGATAAGAGCTGCAGGCTAATTGAAGAAGGAAAGGAGATAGTATGAGTTGGCACAGAGATTCTGCTGTATGGGACTGTCAAGCCACTATGGAAAAAAGTTCTTAAACTATATACAAGTTAGGGCAGTGCAAGCAATCAAAATGTAATAAGATCAAATTGAACATTGTAATTAATCACACGTTTGACATAAGTGGAAAAAGTAATTTTTTTTTGTCATATACCCCAACAATGCAGGTGGTCTTTTCTTATTTTCTTATGAACACAATAACAATTCAAGCATAGCTGACAGTGTGCATATTATCTAAACTAGGGATTCTGCAATTTTATTCCCATAGAAAGGTTTGTGTTTCGGACTAACTGAATACAAGAGGATTTTTTTTTATCATGTGCTTAAGGAACTACATTAGTACATAATTATTGCAATACCACTTGGATGGAAATATTTCACAAAACTCAGGAGTTGATTCTATAACCAATAGGAGTAGGATAACATTGCCCTATATTTCAATCAACCAGCATCTGGTGAGTGATTCAATGACTAAATTATGTTTTCAGTTGACTGGTGGAGTATATGCGGTAGAGAAAACTCACTTACATTTGGTCTCTCTGCTAAAACGAGGAAGGCTCACTTTACTGCAGTTAACACATCGTCACTTTCGCTCGTCCATGTTTTGCAGGGGCAATTTATCCCCTGCAAAACATGGACGAGCAAAACTGATCAAAAAAGGATAATGTAGCAGTAAACCTGTTACAGAATAGAATCACATGTTTGTTTCATCTTCAGTGTTACGCAGAGCAAAAGAATTCAACCTGTCAGTACTGCCAGAAAACCCCACACCTCCACTGTCTCCGAGCTCATCATTAGACAAAGTACTTCAAGGAACCCTAGAGACGGAAGCAGCACACGCCTCTGTCGACAAATACCAAACACCATCACAGCACGTTTATTGCATGTAGGTCGAGACATTCAAATTAGCTCCTTTGTTCACTGAAAACTCTTCTTTTTACAGTACAAATTTAATCTAATCAGGTGTCACTCATTCAATTTTCTCTTCATTGTTCTTGTTCTTAAACATGCCAAGTAACGCGGTCTCAAAACATGTTCTTTATCAATCCCAAGTGTCATTTTGTAAATAATATTACACTAGTCAGGTTTAAAGGCGCACTATAATGTTTCTTGTCAGCTGTTGTCTCTATGGAGTTGTTATTACTTTTGCCTGGAAAGTTTCACAGTCTATTGAACATAAATATGTTGCGTGTATTCCATTACAAATATTTTTATTGTTAAAAAAAAAAACTTGAAAATCGTCATCTTACTGTGAGTCACCCCTCCATACATTTGACCCGTAACTTGGCCTGGTGACATTGCCTACTTGTCTCCGTGATAATAAATAAGTTTAATGCTATATTGGTACAGCAATAATGTCTAGTTATGTAGTGCGCCTTTAATTCTACAGTGAAAAAAGACGTTATTAAAACACTATTAAGGCCTATTATTATTCAATTTAGATACTAGTTTTAGAATTGATTAGTTTAGCAATCTATTTGACCACCCAAATATAAAGTCTGAGGGTGCTTTGAAAGTGCTGTGAGTAAACACTGGAGACCCAACTTTACACACCTTAACCTTGGGTGATGAAAGAGGCCCTGAGTTTAAATGAAGTCCGCCCTGTCTGCACTTGGCGCAAAGGGAAAAATATTGTGAAATTTATGTAGCCCAGGAGCACAGGGGGCACTGCAAAAATCAATAGTCTTCACTAGTCACATCCCAAGTGCAGCAGAGTGGAGCAGCCACAGCACCGAGCTTCAGCTGTACTGTATAATCTTATCTGATCCAGCAAGTGCACAGGCAAAATAAGCCAAAAATGAGAAAGACAAAAGAAACAAAATGTCTACGCAAGAGTTTGTCCTTAACAAAGCTGTAATACAAAATAGTTCTTTTTCATTATGACTCGGGCGCTTATCACTCACAACTGCTTTTTCAGCCTCAGAAATAATGGCTGACCTTGGGTTGAAATGAAATAAAATTCTTCAAACATCCTGATGAAAAAGGCCATGAAATCGCTTCCCCATTCTCAAGGTTTGGTACAAGGTGTTCTTCTTCTTCAATGAGGAAAAAAAAACCCAAACCTTCAAACCACCCACCAGAGGAAATAAAATACACTGCTATCAAACTCCTCTGGAAGTCTGGATTCCTACAGTACCCATAATGCACTGCAGCGCCCTTGACAAAACTGAAACAACTTCTGAAAGGCTGTATTACACAAAAATATTCCAATACAGTAGTTCCAAAATAACTGGATCCTGTCTGATTAGCTAATTGAAACTATTCAAATTACAATGTTGATCTAAATATTAATGAAGGAGCACTATTTACCATTTATCCAGCTACAAAGATTTTTACTGATGAAAAATACCTGAAAAATATGCATTCTTCGTGAGTGGGGACACCTTTCCACAGACTGGAGATAGATAGGTTTAATGCTATACTGTGAAACATTCCAGGGTAAAGCAATATTATCTTCACAGAGACAAGCAGGTAGTGGACCCTCCACAAGATGCATTACATATCTTTAAGCATGCATTTGTAGAAACAAAAATATGCAATTCAATGTTTTGTATAAAAATTCAGATAAAGTTAAATTGCAAATTATTATTTTAGATTTCCTTCTGATCTAAAAGATTGATTAGAATGTATTTGTGTATACAGATACTCATTATTAGAGCAAAATTAGCTTTGAACACAGTGTCTAATGCTGTAGACTTTTAATAATTTATAAAACATCAGCACTTTTAAGTCCTTTTACCAATAATACATTGCATCTTCCCTCACAGAGCTTCTATGAGGTCACATTACAGAGTGAATACTGATGATGTTTGTTTGTGAGTGGAGCTGTGGGGGGCTGCTGTAGAGGAAGTGGGCTCGGTGTCACCCAGTGAGGGTTCACGTCGGGTGGGACGGGGCGCCGGGCTATTACCATAATCACAACGCTGTACCAAGGTCACCCTCACTCACTCAGCGCTCCACTCTGCACCTCTGGGAGCGCTTCACAGTCACATGACCAGACCTCTCCAGCAACACCAAGGTCTGCACTAGTATGAGCTATAGAGCAGGATAATGTATGGCTGCGGCGAGGTGGAAGAAGGAGATATCGGAAAGCAAAAATTCCACTGTATGAAGAATCCTACTTCTTAGAAAAATAACAACAACAAAAAAACAAAACTCTTAAATAAATCCAATTAATATTACACATTTCAAATTTTCCAACAGCAAAAAGTGTATCCTTTAAGTTGACTTATCTTGCAATGGTATCAAATTGCTTTATTAATTGGCACTACCACTATACCACCACACATAGCTGCTAATCTATTGTGCTGCCTTTCCTACCCACATCTAAGGCAGAGCAGGTATGTATATTTTCCACTGTCATTTGAGTAATGATGTTGATTTGAAGAGGCTGTTCACTCACAGACACATGCTCTACAAACAAACAGCGTAAAGAACTGGAGTATGTGTCCCCTAATGTTCCATATCTATGTGATGACACTTGGCATGCAGTTGAGAGCCCTTCAAACAGACATACAGTGGGAATGAGAATACTGGAGCCAGCGGTGACGACATGAACACACGGACACAAGCCAGGCCACGCCCCCTCTCTTTACCTTCAGCCAATCAAAACACTGGAATCACAGGCCAGGCTTTTAAATGGGGCTTTCACCAACTCTCATGTGGGTAGCCATCAGAGTCATTGGTTGCAATCTTTTAGGCTTACATTTCACGTCATAAAAGATACATTTCAGACCTAGTAATGAATGAAATACAGGCTCTTAACATTTTACGGCTGTTATTAATTTTAATTATGCTATTAAAACATGTGCATAATAAGGGACAACACATTGGACTAGTTGTTTCCTTTTGGGGCTCATTTTTGTTGGGCTCGGTTAGCTTGTTTTTGTTTTTTTCAAAGGCTTGGTTGCTTCTTCCTCACTGAAAATCTAGCAACCCTTGTAGTCATGTGTTGAATTCTTCCTGCCTGAATATATCTCTAAATTACCGCAAATGCAGTATGAAGGCGTGGCAGCATCAGTTTATCAGTCTAAACTTTGCTCCAGGAAAAACTTGCTCATTTCCCTTTAAAATCTCACGGCTGTCAGCTTACACTCATTTAGTTTATTGAGCACGGACGAGCAGCGTTTATTAAAAACGCATTTAGGTTGGGCTTCATCTATGCCTTTGCTGTTCCTGCCTGCCTGCCTAAAATGTCAACTAAATTTATTAAATGTACCCAACTAAATGTCTTTACACAACATGTAGGCACTGCCCAACATAAGGATAAGAACTTGGTGAATATACAAGAGAAAGGGAAGAAGATGATACAGTGGACAATCACACATACAAAAAAACATGCCACACACTACAACTGCACTCAGTAGTGTACTGAGAGCTCTCACTGCCAGCTCAGTACAGCACAGAAATGGAATTTCTCTAACAAATCTCTAACAAAAAAACTTTTCAGCCAGACCAATTACATCAGCTTTCATTCATGGTTTAGTTTTGTAAAGACTGGGGTTCATGCTGCATTTAACGTGATTCGGTTTGGCTGAAAAAACATTTGTGACTGACCGCTGTATCATAAAAAACATAAAATGCTATCTTTTTTAGAAATAGTGGGATAAAACTAGGCACTTATCCAAGCAACCTGTAATTCAATCAGGAGTTTCCAATGGCTATTGTGATCCACTTAAATGCTTGGATAGGCTCATTTTGAGACCAGATACCCATCCTAATGCAACGAGACACATGAGGAGAAAATGTGCAAAGTGTTTTTGTTTTTTTTCAGGGACACATGCTTAGAGAATCTGGCACTGTTGTTAAATATACATAATACAATGCAGTGGAATATCTGCATCCAAGTTATTTTCGGCTAAAATGATTTTGAGCTCACCAAAATATTAGCCAATACATTTTGTTTATAAGGATGGTATTGACAGAAACAATCAGGGAAAATAGATATTTCGTCAAGATTCAAGTTTGTATATGAATATGCCCCATGCCTCCATCTAAGCGATGCCCATTATGTAACAGAGAGAGTGCTTGGTAATGTAGACCTGTAGTCATTTGGAAACCCAATAGGCTTTTATTAGCCAGAGCGCAGAAACAATCGTCAGGCTAAATTAGGACTGACAATCTTCCCCTCTATGGCCACGGCCCACAGCTGACACCAGGCTTCGCACCAGAACTAAATTCATCAGTTGCTCACAGATTAAACACTGCACGTAGGCTGGCACCGCTACATAATGACACCATCAACCAGTCGGCAGCAATGAGGTTATACAGACATGCTGCCATTTATCACATTTGCATTACAAATCCCCTCCAGGATGCTCAGAGACACCCCTCCTCCACCCCCACAACACTCTCCTCTTGACTCAGGGCACCAATACATATGGAGCAGAGGCGCGCCGCTACTACTCTTCACAGTAGAGCGCGCAGCTTAAATATCCTGGTGCATAATTTACAGCAGGCCTCTATAGGCAGTGCACACATGAGGCTGTTCACATGCAGCTATTGCACTCACAAGGGCCAATACTATGAGACTGAGGGTTCCTTATTATTCTGATCATAAGTCTGTTACTGTTAGAGCAGGATTCCTCTCATCAATATCACACCATACTAATGGGGATTTGTAGCCTCTGAAGTATTGGGATATATTCCAAATGTTCTTTAGTAAAAACGAATTTGTGGATTTTTTTCTGTATTTTTAGTAAAAAGGACATATCTAAAATGGCCTTTAATGAACTTTTAACATGTTATAATGGTGTTCAGTCATCCGTGTCTTATTCAAAGATGGCGTTTTGTGTGTTTATAGTAGTTAAAGGGGACATATTATGCAAAAACAACTCTTATGAGCGTTTAAAGGTATTATAATTGCATTCCCTAATCAGTACCTTATTCAAAGTTGTGTTTGATTGATTCATGCATGTTTGAGTTCTCTTTTCACCTACCCTCTATCTCTACCAACTTCTCTATACTTAATTGCTACTACTGAAAGAATTCAGACCCCAGGTCAAACAGGTGTGTCAAAAACTGTCACATAGCAATTTTCAACAATAATGCTACATGCATACTGCTTATAGGATCTCAGTCCTGCAGTGGATCCGCTACTATTACTAATCTGTTTTAGATCAATCGTGAGGGGTTTACACTGAATAAAATGTAAAATGTTTATCTATGTTTGTATGTAGATTATTACAATACCCCCAAAAAGCACAATGTCCTCTTTAAGTTAACTAATAAGCTCAATAACAATTACCATTTTTCATCTTAATGTCTTCTGGGGTCCAGAACTATAAAGGTCTGAATACTTTGATAAAAGTATAGTTAGTTGTAAGAATCAGCACTACTGTATAAACAGATACAGTATAATAAATATGTTTGGTTTAAAACAAATGTATTTGACATCTGTTAAGTCATTTTTACAAACAACAGGAGATCTATAAAATAAAATAAACAAATTAAATATATATGAACATGTTATCCCACTGTGTTTTGAGAACTGAAGTAAAATTATTAAAAGTTGAGATCCCCTTTTTTACTTCTTTGTTGAATCTTACATTGCGGACAGACAGCGGCAGTCGTTGTGAAGCAGGGATACAATATTGTCACAGTAGCGTCTGAGTTGATTTGAACATAAAGAGAATATGACAGACTGATGCCTGCTTTCATGAAAGGCTGTCTGGAAGAGGGACGTGTCAGACTGTGTGTGACGAGCACAGATGTCCCAGGACTCCTACATCTACAAGGGAACCTGGTCTTGGCAACATGTGATATGTTCAGACAAGCTGCAGCAACTGAGGTATGGAGAACTTGAAAAAACACAAAAAGGTGCAACAAAGCAGGTGTGGTTTGGGTGAAACGTTGATACATATTTCCCATCATCCTTTGCAAAACAAGGTGACAGGATTACTAGATGGTATTACAGCACAGGGATGTATAGCTCCCATCCTGGCAGTATACATCAGTCCTTAAAAGCACCCACTGAGCTACGGCGCCAATGTAACTCCCAAACTACACGTGTGCACAAAGTGATCGCACCATCCGACACGACTGCGGTTATGAGCAAAGTCAGACACACCATGAATATAAACATAAGCTGAAGCAGCGGAGGAAAGGGAAGACGAAAAGGAAAAAATCTGCAGTGTTCCTCCAAGCTGAAAATCTAAAATAAGGGACAATTTTCCAGCATCCACAAGCGATCACACATTTATCAAGACTGAAGGGACATGGCAGCACAGTATAAAACAGGCAGCTTTGCTCAAACATCACAGCGATGAAAGGAGGACTAGGAAAGGGGAGTAAGTCATGTATGTGCGGGATATGTGACAGGCATATTCATGGTTTACTTATGTAACATGGATAATGATGATTGATATGACGGTAATAGTGCCCTGGGCTATTTACTAGGGGTTAGACTAAACAATGAGAGAGATAGGGAGGAAAAAATAACTGTATTAAATGTTTTCAAAGCTTATGTTTTAAGCTTAAAGATATACTTTTAGGTAAACTGCTTGTTTCCATGGAAATGTTATTGCTTTGTCTGGAATGTTCCACAGTATCGCATTAAAACACTAAATTCCCTAGTTTATTTACGTTACTTCTAAAAAACTGGATAAATACGAAGCACATTTGACCACAGATCACTGAGCCATACCGAAATCCCCCCAGCTGTGTTCAAAGCCTCTGATGTTTCACCTTTCCCTCCATGTTCTTGCTCCCTTCACAGAGTGACTATAAGCCCTGACCCCCCTCTGCTCCTCTGAGGCGAGTCCAACATAAAACGTTAGCATCTTCTCTGCGTTTCCTCTCCAGCGTTTGTGACTCAGGTTGCAGCTTAAATTTGCAAACGGCTTCTCAAACAGCACTTAGGCTAATTCCCCAAAGACGGGCTCTGCATTACTCTCCCACTTTCTTCTGCTAAGTCCTGCGCTTGCTCCCCCGTTCGCTCTACCGCTGTCATCGCCGCTAAAATAAATCAAAGCTATAATAATTCATGAGCAATAACTATGTGTGTGACAGCGAAGAGGGTTATGACTTTAAAGGACTCCAAAGGATGTAAGTCTAGATAGGCCATTGACATAGGTTATCAGGACTGATTTAGCATGTTGCCAGAGTTGGTGCTGTATTTTTAACACTATTTTTGTCTTACAGAAGGACAGATTTTTAAGGATTCAGAGAGTGATCTAAACTTGACAAAATTGCAGTCTTACATAAGAGGATTTGATGTGGACTCAGAAATAACATGTATGTATAGAATGGATTCTTACAAACATGTATTGATTTACTCAATAACAATTATGTAATATTTATTTTTTATAATTTATTTTTGGAAGGTTGAATAAATACCACAAATCAAATGCTTCATACTATGTGATAACATATTGATAACAGTTGTAATGATGATTTATTCTTAATTACAAAAACAATGAACATGATGTCCCATTTTTTTGGTGCTATGGTTCCCAAGACAATCAAATCAGAAAGCAGAAAGAGCCTCACAACCTTCATTTGGACATTTCAGTTGGTTTAAATCAACTGCTGACCAATACTGCTGCAGTATTTGCTGTTCAAATACTGAGAATGAGGAAAACTTGGGTGTGTCCTCTATAGATTAAGGTACTAGCAACCCAGGTTCATTTATGATTGTAGTACCTTTTTAAAACTGTAAAAATATAGGCTACATATAATTCCTTTAACAATTTATCCTTTACCGTTCAGTAATTTATTTCCTATTAAAATAAACCTAATCACACTGTAAAATATATACTAAAAATATACTTAAATGAGCAGACAAACAAATAAAAAAGCTTTTAGATCCAGTCTCTTATGACAGGCCTGGATTTTAAATTCTCACCTCCTCTGTGGCTCGGAGGAAACTGAGAGTTAATGAGTTTTCTTGTCAACAAAGACTTGTGCAGAGCTGTGGCTTGACCTCTGGGCACAGCGAGTCAGTCCACTTTGCTCACATCAGCGACACTGTATTTATCAAAGCACCAGCAACAAGAGCCGGATCAAGTTTATCAAAACACATCAAATAGGTCACTTACAATGTCAGATAGAAACCAAGGCTCCACCAGATCTGTCCTCTGGAGAGTTAGCTTTATGCAGGTCTAAAGGCCAGATGTGATAAATGATAGTAGTGGAAGTAGAAAGTGAAAAGACAAACAGTGTGTATTCCAAAACAATACATGTTGAAGAAGCAGTAGAACCCAACTAGGTCACTTTACTGTTGACAGTGCAAAAAGCTACAACCAACTATCAAAATGGTCCCCACTGCATGATGGTCCTTAAAAGGGGAAACAGGGCTCTTGGCATGGGCTTTCAACATTTAGTCTACATATGAATAAATAATAAATGTGTTTATTTTTAAACCAAAAAACCTACCGGCCAGTACTCCAGCCATGTAGAGCAGGCTTATCCGTAAGATGCCGTGGACCATCTCCAACGGGACACCGATCATCAGCTGCAGTAACGCATTGAAGCCCAGCTGCTCCAAGCTAAAATAAATAAAAACAAATGAAATAAAACAGTTTCTGTCTTAAGGCTCAGATTAAAACTTAAGACATTTATAGATAAAATGCTTCTTTGGTTTACATGTTCTACACCACTTATTCAAAAGTTAACAAATACCAATAAAAGCAACATTATAATATGACACAGACCATAATAATCCGGCCTCCTAAGGATTAGATGTATGGCAAATGCTGGAGTAGGCTGACATAGTTAAAGTTTTACAAATATTTATATGATTGTAATAATATTGTTGGACTGTTAAGAATATAAGGTAACTGACAAATCATACCCAACATGCATGAACATATAGCTGAAGAATCGCCACACTTGAGCACGGTGGCCAGGATGGTACACCAGGGGGCTCTTCATAAAGTCAGGCTGGTAGGTCTGCAGCACCCATTTGTTTAACATGATGCCGTAGCACATGAACACAATAATCTGAAACAGAGTAGAAATCATTATAGTCCTTCTACTGGAATCAAAAAATATGTTTTAAATAAGGCGACTTCTCCCTTTTCTGTATTCAGCTGATTATGAAGTCATAAAACCCCCGCCACATCTGGTTCTACTCCATTAACTTCCCTTCATACAATAATTAATCATTCTGGTCTTGAATTAAAGTGAATGTGAATCATTATTATAATTATCATAACCCTATTGTTACTGCAGGCTGCAGCACCATTTGGGCATATTAGGAGAGCACTAGGCTGTTTTGTTTCCCTTTTCAACTGTGATGATTTTAGGGCCAATCAAGTTTTGCTTAAAAGTATATTGCTGTTTAATCTAAAGCCATTCACATAGGCATGTGCCTTAGAGCTATTTGACCTGCTTTCTTGTAACTTGTTAAAAAAAGAGAAAAACTTGAATACATTGGATTCCAGTTACATAAAACTATAACAGTATGGTTGATGTATGTGAGCATTTTGCTGAAAATAATAATGATAATAATGCATCAGTTTTATATAGCGCTTTTCTGGACACTCAAAGACACTTTACAGGGCATTATTCATTCACTCCACACTTGGTTGTGGTAAGCTACAGCTGCCCTGGGGCAGACTGACTGAAGCAAGACTGCCAATCTGCGCCATTGGCCCCTCCGACCACCACCATCACTCTCTCACACACCACTTTCATACTAGGCAATATGGGTGAAGTCCCTTGCCTAAGGGTATGGTAGTTTTTGTGACTGGCGCCCCACTGTGGCACCTGATTTTCCCAGTGGTCTCCCATCCAAGTACTGAACAGGCCGAGCTTCTGAGATCTGACGGGATCAGGCTTTGACAAGCTGGTATGGCCACATACATAGCTAAAGTATAGTTACTGGAAACGCATAGGACCTCGTGCTTGTGTAAGGATTAAAAAAAACAAAAAACGTCTGAGGTTGTCACAGTGCTGAAAAACATACCTGAACGATGGTGACCACGGCAATGAAGACGGGCGGGGGACACAGGCGGTTCTGGTGGAAGTACCAGCGGCGGTCGGTCTCACAGGGCAGGATCTCGTAGGCCACATATCGGACAAAGCGCTTGTACAGCCCCAGCCCCGTCTCATCCAGTAGGATCTCCCTCTGCAGTGTGCGCCGCCCATTGGCGATGGCTCGTCGGAAACTACTCGAGCGCTTACTGCTCATCTATGAAACAGGAGAAAGTGATTGCAGTATAACTAAGAGATGTGTTTGTGAAACACACAGCTGTTCACTTTGGAAACATGTCAGATCATAAAGAGTGTAAGTCTATAATGCCATGGATAGTAGATCATTTGAAAATGGGCTGAATTCAAAGAGAAGGACAATTCATTTTCTTTGGGCAAGTCAAGTACAGTTGTTGCTTTTATGCATCCCTGACAAAGATAGGGACCTGCTGAGACATGAAATGGTGTTTTGGGTATCCCAGGACAGTGCTATAATGGTCAAAACATATGTCCCAAAGGTGGTTTATTATTAGAAATAGGTCAGGAGAGTGTGGAGGCCAGTGCCAGTCAATGATACCAATGTTCATCTTGCAGGAACTCTCTGCATACTCATGCCACAAGGCCAGGTGTTGTGGTGCACCATAAGAAACCCCCAAAACCCACTGCACAGATCATTTACTGTCAAATAGTCCCTGCTTGAAACCTGAAGAAGTCTGTGGATATGGATATGTCTCTTGAAGTCAGTGTCTCAATATTTGACAAACAACTGAATCAGGGTTCAAGGTTCTTCTTTATTTGTCTTTCCAACATGCAAAGACAGATGACAGAACAAAATTCGGTCCTGAAGGCTCAGTGATTATGTATAATTTAATTCAATGTGCCCAATGAACCAGACCTTTGGTATTAGCTGCTCATAGCAGCCTGCCAAGCAGAAGCTGTTTGTTTGCGGAAGCACAGTCCAAGTAGCACAAACACTAAACACTTTTTGTATGCATTTCACAAATTGCATCTTCTCACTGGGAGGTGGTTTTAATTTTGTTTGATTACATGACATGGCACATTTTAACATTCACAACTTTTTTGAAGTAGATGAAACATAAGGATTTTAATCTGTGGGGATGTTATCAGTGTGACTAATGATCAGAGATGGAGGAGTCAGCGCTCACAGAGTCCTGATCACAAGAGAGGCATGAAGTTTATGTAAGAGTTACTTTCATCATGGAATCACAGGGGACTGGGTGGTTCACATGTATCTGCTGTTCCTTCCCAACACTGTGCACTTAGGTCATTGTCACCTTTGATAAATCATGCTTCCAGGATGTCTTTTGTCTACACCTATTTCCTTTATTTGGCGCAAAAACATGTTTTATGCAGTGGCTGTAGTGCAAAGCTGATAAAGAAATGCTGTTTGATTATTGTACATATGATAAAATGTATATATTTTTACATTATCTTTAGAGCAAAGTTTTATTGTAGGAGTTAACCCCACAACAGCAAATCAATTTTTAATGCCAAACTGTGTGTAAACAAGTCACTTTCTGGTCGAAGATGTGAATATTTATGACAAATATAAAACTTTAATAACATGGTGCTTTTTTATTTCAGCTGAAGACGAGTGGGACTTTTACCAAAGGCCTATGAAGTGACATACACAATAAAAAAAATGCAGCAGTTCCATGCTCAGTAACTCTGAGTGTTATCAGTGAGTCCAGGTTTACCTCATGAGCAACTGGTAGTCCAATCAAAACTTTTTCAACAAAACCTTTAGGAAAAAACATTGTAATGTCACTATTTTTGACAGCTAAGGCACAAAACTGCTACAACCACGCTCAACTTTTTTGAGTTGGCAGACGACGCAGTTAACTTTACTTCAAACTAGTGGCATTACATCTGTTGAAAATGTGCTCCTTGGAATTTTGTTTTTACAGTCTCATGTTGACAATGGAGGGTTTCTTGTAAGAGATCCATGCTATCAAGTGCACCATTCATCAAGAAGGTTCTGTTTTATTAAGGCCGCCACACACTACAGGAGAATTTGACCGATTTTAGCTGTGATTTGCTTCACACCGAGCTCAGGGAGGTATGATCCGACTTTGTGTCTTTGTGTAGCGTTTTTGAAGCCGCTGTGCTCCTCATGTGTGTGGTGTCAGTGTGACTCTGAGCTGCTCTGTCAGATCAAAACCACCAAACATCAGCAACGCTACAGCAACAGCCAATGAAACAAAGTGTCAGGGGGAGAGGAGTGAAGGACACAGAGGCGCAAGATACAAACTGGGGATATAGCGAAAATAACGAGAAGACTTTATTACTCACCTCTCGTAAAGTGGCACATTTTAAGTGCAGCATCTCATCCATATTATCCTTAGAAATTGTCCTCTGCAAATAATGACCTCCAGTCCACAAAAACGTGCAAAAAGTGAAAGTGCAAAGGCGAGAGTATTTCCTCACGTGTGTTTGTTTGCATCCACACAGCACGTGGATCAAGGTGAATCTGCAGATTAGAGATAGTGACTCTACTTCCTGTGTACTTTATTACCAATCTTTTATGTTTTAAAAATTATGTATCTGAAGTATTGCACCACATTTCACAAATAATAATACACAGTTTTGACTTGTATCTAAACTAAAAGTACAATGCTCTGATCTTTTGAACACTTAAAAGTCTCAAAGCGAGTGGTTTTACTGTAGACAGGAAACAGCTGACGCGATCGCTCTCACAACTTTATAGCCTGTGGTACACAGCCACATCCCGCAGCAGTCTTTGCGATCGGAGATTTTAAGTCTCATGAGATTCTCCTTGTGTCTGTGGTGTGGACATTTTGTCGCACGTTTAAAAATCGTTTAAGACTGAAAAATCCTGTAGTGTGTGGCAGCTTTTAGGCTCATTATATATGAAGTGATGTGAAATTTGCTATGGGCCAACAGTGTAAACAGCAACAAGCTTAATATACTATATGCTATTAATAGAAACTTCCAACTGTTAGCTCATGCAGTTAGATAGAGCAACAAGAGATACAAGAGCATACGTTGAGGAAGTTAAGAAAATAAATCTGAGCCTACAGTGGCCTGCAACTATTTCTAATACCTAATACTTCAGTTACAGGTCATTTTACATTCACTTGTAACATGGCCTGGTGGTGTCATGTGCTTATATCCATGTCGATAGATATGTTTAATGCCATACTGTGGAACATTGCAGACAAGCAGGTGAGAACCATCTACTAGAACAGTTGCACTGTGCACAACTGGCCAATTTCTTTTTGCCGATGGAAATACAGGTATGTTTGTGGTATTTTCTGTCAAACATTTTACATTTAAATTTAAAAGACACAAAGAAGAGTTTCAGAGGTTTGCAGAGCAGCACAGGGTGGACTGTGGGCTGTAATGATCCTGATGTGGAATGAGGAGGAATGGGCCTGTTGAACGCCGATAACCACCACGATGCCGATCTGTTGGCTGCTGCTCTCCCGCTGATGCAAGGATGTGTATTTAGTATGGAAATTAGGCCAGCACAATGAAATTATGCTATAGCTGAGGAGGCCCAAAGCAAAGAGGAAGAGGAGGAGTATGACATTAGGACGAGGAGAGGGGCAATTAAGAAAGCAAAATGAGATTTGGAGTTTCTGAGGGGCCAGCAATGGGACGTAAAGGTGAGGGCCAGCTCTAATTTCAGAATATTACATAGATGCACAATACTAGCGGAAACGAGTTGAAGAGCAACTAAGAGTCACTTCCATTTATAGTTTGCTGTAAAATTAGATGGTGTTTAAACCATCTTTCCATACAAGCTGTACAGAATTTAAAGTAACAGATAGTTCTGTCACGATAAATACTTTTTCTATGTATTAGTGGAGAACGTTTTCAGAGTTTCAGAGTGTGACATGTAGAAAATGCTAACAAATTTAAAAAGTAAAGAGACACCGAAGGTCCTTTTGGAATGCTGGAACATTTTATTATTTTTTTTAAACATTTCCTTTTTTTTCAAAAGTATTTGTCCTGGCTTCTACCTTGAACTACCTTGGTCAGTCAGCTGCCCTGCAATTCTACACTGGTAATAAAAAAGACAACTGCAGCAACCTAGTGACCTGTGCAATTGGCAAAGCACCATCTCCATGGGAATAATTGAGATAGTGTAACGATAGTAGCCTTCCTGTTGGGATGTCATAATAGGCTGTCTCTTTCTCTGTATCAGCATGGAGCCCTTTGTATGCTGCTCTCAGCCCTCGTCAGTTGTCCTTGATGGATTAATTAGCCCCAGCACATGGTCAATAACTCAAGACTCAATCATTAGTAATTATAACTCACAAAAATTGGCTTTAAAGACCGCTCAGCATTACGTACTGGAGATGCAAAAATGACACAGGATTTGGCCAATGTTCCAAGATTGAACACAACCACAATAAATAAATAGTTTCAAGAATATTAGCAATTTGTTAGCAGTAATTCATCGGCAAAGTTACTACTATAGCCACTTTCATTTGTGAAACTGAACCCGCTTTCAAAGCAGAGTCTAAATCTCAGCAGATCTCAGGATCACGTCCACTGATACTACACTGACCCACATATGACTTTTCTATCTCAAATCCTTTTAAAATGAGCCTGACTTTCCTGTTCTTTCTTCCCCTGGTGCAGTTCATGGCTGAGGCGTTCCTTCATGCTTTAATCATGGCAGTAGGGTAAAAAACTTCACTCCAGGACACTGAGCAAAGTGCATCGCGCAGAGCCATCTAAGTAAGAGAGCAAGTTCTGACAGAGGTTTGGTGTGGGATGAGATGTCATTGGTGGCATTTGTTTCCCTAGAGACGTTTGCACTTTGTAGACTAAAAATATTTAGCACGGTATCAATTCTGGCCATAACACAAATGCAGCTCTCTCTTGATCAAGGACCCCCACACACGAGTTTTTTTTGTACATGTGCTTTTGTCAACAACTGTTATTATTACTAATACTTCTCAAACTTTTTCATAAACTAATTTTCTGATGGATGTTTATGATGCCAATATAATCCATAATAATTCTATTTTAATTAAATTATTGTCATAGGCTGAAACAACAAACGCGATTAACAGAGTGGATAATGAAATCAAGATGTAATTGTTTCTTTTTATGAAAAAGCAGGACAAGTCAAAACAACAACATGCCATTGGAGAAAAGAATGTGGCGGGTTGTGTCTAAGCTACATTACTGGTCATGTCTGTAAAGGAGCAAGCCCACCAACAACAGTGGGAGTTGGACGCATGCTTTTCATGTTATTTTTAAACAATTAAATCTTTAAATAAATTAATTACTGTAGTTTATTGATTTGGGTGAAAGATTCAACAGCATGGACATTAACTAAACTTCTGTGCTGTCTTTCTCTGTCATTTCTATTCTACTCTATGTATTTGTGGTATTGTCAGAAATAATCACTAAAAAGTGTAAAGTTTTCTTACAATAAAACTCATATGTATTGGAATGCCCATAAATCTCAATAGAGTCTCAAAAATGATCCAAACTCAACACAGCTCCTCCCTGTCGAGATCTCCATCGACAGCCTCTGCCCGTGTAATTAACCATGGCAGCCATTTTGGATTCCCGTCCAACATCAGCCAAATTATCACCCGAAGGGAAACAATGACACACTTCTTCAACTGCACAGCTGTGTCTGGATAATGTGAGAAGGGTCTCATTTAATATATTCACTTACAAACATGAATGATAATCAATAAACTTGTATTGTTTTAAACCTCATGTTAATAGTGCTCTGCTCTTGATAGCCCTCTTTGTGTGAACTTTGACACATGGCCTGCCCGTCTCTCAGTGTCGTCAGGGCGACACACTGTGTGCAATTGTGCAGAAAGTTGTCACAGCATGTAAAACGTGTGATGTTTTCTCCTGCAAATGTACACAGCGGATTAGCGGAGTCACAGCCCTCTGCCCTCCCTGTGTGTATGTGTGTGTGTAAGATTCCCCAAGAGAGGTTTTAGCGGAGCGTTACATACTTGCCCCTCTGGCAGCACTGAGCCCAAGTCCTCCATGAAAGATGAACGGGAGCATGTACAATGTCAGACAGGGGCTTGTACTATGGCCCAGACAGCAGGAAAGACGTACGCTTAACAGGGCCTAACAGTGCGCTTCAAACACCCACAGAGGAGGAGGAGACATGTAGTTTCAAGGTTGTAAAATTCATCATCCAAAAGTATTACAATCTGACAAATCTGAGGAGACATATACAGGAGTCTGGGGAGTGAAATGGAATAAGTGGGTTAAAAGGGAGCTGTGCAAAGTAAAAAAATAAAAAATAAAAAACATGATGAACAATCATTGATATGTCATGTAAGCACTTCAAAGGTTAAAAAAAAAGTGTCAACCATGTGTTAAGGTAAAACAATTGGGGTAGGACACAATAAGGTTTTTTTTAAACTTCAACCTACTCCTTTTGAGCACCAGAAATGGTCCCAAACATGTACATGTACATATCCTTGTTTGTAATGTACCTTGCTCAAACAAATAAAATGAATGAATGAATGTTTACCAAAACAGATATACACTAAGGCAGTACAAGTTCATGTCTCTACACATGTACTCAATAGAAAACAAAGGCTTAACTTCAAAAGGAAAAAAAAAATATGCAAAGTCATAAATGTAGGACAATTATAATAAATCAAGCACATTTCCAGAGTCAGTTATGAGATATAAGCCACCAGTATTTAACCTGGGGAAAGTTGTGTGTAACCAAATTGTCAAAAGCACATGCAAAGCAGCTCAGCAGATTTATTTACTAAATAACAGTCCTCTCCAAGGTAGTGAATCAACACAGATATGAAAAATTAGCCACTAAATGGAAAATAAACATGTACAGAAATCATGAACATCATCTCTCATATATGAGACTACTCCACTGAAAGAAGCTGGTGAAAGAGAGGAGGTGCTGAGATTCAAGTCCTGTGAGACTAATGTGTAAAGGGCAGAGGGGCCGGAGGTGGAGCTGTGGAAACAACCTGGTTGAAAATGTCATGTGACGCTTCTCCCCGCAGCGCTTCTCTAAGGAGCGAACCTGCAGAGATTTCAAACCACGTGTTTCGGAAATGCACGTCCAAGTTCACATCATCAGCACTGGCCCGTCCACAGAATTAGTCAGCAAATGTGCCCTGACAGCCCTCATGTGTATGAATGAGCGTCTGCCTGCACGGGGAGCCAGCGAGACAAGCTGGAGGAAAGTGGGTGGCTGCATTCATTAATAACACAATGCATCAAATGGGGGCTATGTATGCAAATGTATTCACTTACATGTGTGTATCAGACAAATCTTTGAATCTGAGCCGCAGGTCAATATCTGTGTGAGGCTGGGCGTTCTCAAATTACCTCAGATTACTGCCTGCTACTAACATTGCTGGGCTAATCGAAGGCAATTTGCATTTGGCTGATGGGCAACTTTAACAGGGTCTCCGCTGCTGTGTTAAGTCTGGATTTTTTTTCTTTCTAAAACCAACACAAGCTTAATAGTAGGTGTAGGCTCAAAGTTGGCTACAGGAGATAAAAGGTGCAGTCCTGGGAAGAGCAAAGCCTAGGACTGAGCTGCAAATTGAGCAGTTTCATGCACCAGGCTTCATTTC
Source organism: Taenioides sp. WSHXM2023 (assembly GCA_029959045.1). Lineage (NCBI taxonomy): Eukaryota > Metazoa > Chordata > Actinopteri > Gobiiformes > Gobiidae > Taenioides > Taenioides sp. WSHXM2023. Next base: position 16,370,348 of record CM057104.1, on the reverse strand, counting down.
AAACTAGAGGTGCCAGAGGGAATGGATGTGGGATATGAGAAATAAATAGCAAAACAATGTAAAGACGGAGAAAATGGACTCATAGGAAGCAAAATATGTCAGGAATTACTGTGCTGAATTAATTATGGTCCTAACCCTAACTCTACGGTGCCAGGGGGCTGAGGCAGGTGCTCCTCAACAGGCTCAGAGAGATATCTGCATGTAAAGCCTGATGTGAATATCTAGTAGGAAAGCTATTGTGAACACTCTTTGATGAAAAACAGCTGGGAATGAATAAAATTAAAAGATATCGTAGGAAGACGGACCTCACATGCAAAGCAGCTTTAGAGAAGCCATCTGCTGTGGCGGTTAGGATAAGGCATATTCAATGATACACAATATTCTCACCGTGAGAGAAAACATGCTTCTGCACATAATTAACAAGTGGCTCTGCTTCACACAGGGGAGCTTTATCAGAGCTGATCAAGGTAAAGGAATACAGTATTGCCAACAGAAATTTTCATCTTTGTACTTCATAAACCAAGAAGGTGTGTGTATACCATCCAAAAGCTGCGGCTTTATCAGGTTTCCTTAGCACATCCGGTTTACTGACAAATTAAAGGGAAGGATTGATCTCTCACAGAATGACGACCTGAATGTTTGAGTCAATTTTCACCACTGCGATGCTTGCTGGCTCAGTTTGAATCAATTCAGTAACCTTTCTAAAATCTAGTCTGTCCATGTCTGCGTGTGTGCAGGGCAGAAAATGGTGGCTTGTGTGTCCTGCCCATCAACAATGAGCTGTCCACTTACCAGCTCAATAAGCTCCTGGTAGCACACCTGCCCCTCTTCATTGCTCTGGACCAGTGCTAACAGCATGTCCAGCTTGGACGGGTCCAGTTGCAGCTCATGGTGCTCCACCAGGCTGGTGAAGTTCTCCACTGGGATGAATCCGGTGTTCTCTGGGTCCAGCTGAAAGACAACCACAAGTAACAATTAACAACCAAATGTCACATAATTTAAAAACCCTCCAATACTTCTTTAAAGCAGTACCACCAAGGAAAATAAAAAGTAAGTATAAAGTTGCCAAAAGATCAGAAATAAGCACTCAATGATGCAGCATGTTCAAAATGGAAAACAGACTCAAATAAATAAAAGTTATGTGCTGAAGGCTTGAGCTCATGGCAGTTACAGATATTAATTAAACTGCGCTGCCTTTCTCACACCTTTGAAAGAATTAGATCAGCCTGAAGAAAAGCCCCATTGATCCTCATTAAAGCAGGACTTCCAGAGGAAACAGCAGGCGCTTGTTGCTGGAGCTGCACAGAAGACAGACAGCGATGTCATTCTAATATGCACTGACCTGCACTTTCCTCCAGCTTTAAACAAGTTTGTCTTTTCTATCTTTCTGAGTGGATGCTTCATTCGTCGTTTAGACTGGTCCTTGGTAATTTTTCCCACTTGCAGTGTGTGCGTGCTCTTTGATTAACTTTATAAGAGAGGCTCAGTCCTTTAAGTTTATGTCTGCAAATGCAACCATGCTCCTTGTAATTTATTTAAGTGGGAGACTCTAAAAATTGTAGTTTCTAAAATCAGAAATAGCACTGGGTTAAAAATATCTGCTAAAGTATAGGTTTAAAAAGTACATGTATTTTTTTTCTTTCATGGGAAGCAGCCCTAGAACTTCATCATTACTTGAATTTCCTTACTCAACTTTTTAAAAATGCATTCTATTTATTTCCACCGAACATTTCGTTCATTTCTCATGCCAGCGCTCCTACATCTGTGTTGATGGAAAGAGCCCAAGGACAAACAGGCACTACACAAAGGAGCGCAGGGGAAGAGGCCTAAATATTTGCACAGCCACAGAAGACTTTTTTTTACAGATACTAAACCAACATTCAGCTTTCAGAGGTTGCATCAGGGTGGAGTCAGTGGCGCTTGTTCATCGCTGTCAATGTTTGAGTGTTGTGCAGTGACTGTCGGGTCTAAAGGCCGACTTACTTTGGAGTTAACCCTGCTTTAACAAAGACCTTTCAGCATTTGAGAGAGGAGGGTCTCTTAAACCATGCTGCTCTGAGTCAGTGCAAACTACAGGGGGCTCAATGCTTTCAACTTCACTGCCTAGCGTGGTGAAAATAGAAACCTATAATGTTTTACAGCACATTTGGTTACATTTGGGTAATTTCTGCTGCTACTCGGTGCTGAATGGTTATAATTAATTTGAGGATAGTGCGTTTTTTGAGGTTGAGATGAATTAAAAAGAATCTTCAGTATGTTTCGTTCGTGTTTTGGCTTTGAATGTAATGTATAAGAGCTTTGGGTAAAAAGAAGTTTTGGGAAGTAGCTAAATACATGCACCGAATAGACGACAACAAGAGATCAGATTTTGAGTAACTGTATTCCGGTTGGGGTTGTCAAAAGTATCAAAAGTCAGACACTAATCGATACTAAAACCAGTATTGAAACTAAATACTGATTTAAGCAAGTATCGATACTGAAAAAAAAAAATCACATAAAATTAAATTTGACCTTTTAGTTTCATCTTGAGTTTTATCAGAACTAGTGTAAGACCATATAGTCTTACACTAATATTAATATTATATAAGTAAATTGCAGTACTTGGTCCATGGAACTGAATTTGCGGTATAGAGTATTCTGTAATTAAATGCAGTTTAAATTATCAAAGTAATCTTCCCAACACCAATAAAGATATACTAGTAGATATATAACCAGTCTAAATCTAGATCCACCACTATTGGCCTTAACGTAATACATAACGTAACGTATAATTTCTGTGTTTCTATACAATTTGTTTCATGCTCATTTTCATCATTATAAAACAAAATGTATATTATATACAATCTCATTCAATACTTTTTAAAGACCTTTAAGATCTTTTAATGTCATATAATCTGCTTGTTAAGGCTATTAAAATGCACATACATTTCCCCTGAGAGCGTGCTAAGTAGCAGATAAAACAAATGGTGTATTTTTGATGATGCTAGCCATGCAAAGATATCATTTTCTCAGGGGCTCTCAAAGGAAAACAGATTATTAGAATGATTTTATAAGCAACATTTACAAGGGTAATTATTGTATTAGAGAACAATCTTTGGTTTTCCATTGCTGACTTCTGTCCGTCACCCAAAGCACCAGTAAACTAATTAACAATGGGGGAAAGACAAACATTTACACATCTATTTTTGGATAATCTGTTTAAATTGTATGTTGCATGGGTTGTTGTTATGACCCATTTTCTTCCCTTGAGGCCCACTGAGACGAAATTGCACTGTAGCTTGTGATGTGTGGGGTACCAAGATGAGGCAAGGAGAGAGAACGGATGAGGAGGAAGAAAGCGCAGCCAAGGCAGGGGGCTGGGAAAATGAAAGATGAAAAATGGTGGAATTAGGCGCGCTGTGGAGGGGAGGAAGAGGAGCAAAGACAAGCTGCAAAATAAAAATGTCCAGCTACTGTCTGTCTGTTTTTTGTGCAAGCCTAAACTACCATGTACCGACCAGCTTGTTCAATAACTCCAGGGCTCCATAGTCACTTGCCACAGAGGGGAAATAGTTCAGATTGTAATGTGCTCGGCCCGGGCTGACAGAGGGAACACAGAGCCGCACGGGGGACTTCTGATTACTGTCAACCTCCATATGTCAGTACATCGCAATGCATACAGCTGCAACGCGTAACCAAACATACAGACTCGCTGTGTAGGCCCGAGCATGCGTTTAGCGTTGACATGGAACTGTCACATAGCACTCCCGCACTCATGTGGAAGATCCATGTGGGCGGAGGATCTTCTTGTAGTCAATTAGGGTCATCTCTCCACAAGAAGAGGTGCCTTGATATGAACAAATGTTGGCATGGAGGTCTGTTTTTACCCAGACTGACATACATAGGAGCAAATAGTGCAAAGGAAAAATGGTTATTGAACACCTGCAAAGACAACACTCTGACAAGCTGCATATTGCCATGGAAACCAGTCACCCTTGTGTCATCTCTTCCTGTGTTCAACCTTCTTTTCTTTGCCCCCGACAAAAGGCAAAGAAAAGGCAATAAGGCAGGAGAGGGGGTGATGAAGGATGTGACGAATACAGGGGCCTGTGAGGGGAAAAAATAGCATTCAGATAGATGAAAAGCAGCCAATGAGATAAGGAAAAGGTCATAATGGGTTAAACACAAGGGGGTGGAGACAGTTTGTGGTTATGGATTGAAGGTGGAGGTGTTAAGTTAAAGGAGTAACTACATTTTCTGTCTCAGGAGCACGTAGGAGGGGAAGAATCTCCCTGTTAACCCACAGGACCTCAATTATCGTCACTGTGGAGCTTGTAACAGAGCCCAGCCGTGGATCGACTTATCAGTGCAGTCCAGGGGCCTCAGGATGAGCAACCATGGGTTAAATGACACTTTGTCATATTTGTCCGGGCACAGCTGTTACCCAACAAAGTAAGGTGGTATGCTATAAAACTGTTTATAACAGCAAAATGGTCAGAAAAATTTTATTAAAGACCAGTTCAGACAGGATTCACTCTATTGTCTATTGTTGAGCACAAAACAGCAAACCAGTAAAACAGAATCTTCTGTTCAAAATAGTATTACTAGTAGAGAAAGGATTGGTTCTGGTTCTGAACAATCTTAAAAGAAGCAGATAAAATACTGCGTCTGGTGTGTGTACCCAGGCCCTCTCCCCCTGATACAGAGCAGTGGCCCTCTGCCAACACTCCAGTCTCCTCTGGTCCTCTGAGCAGAGTCACAACAGGCTGTAATCAAGGACCCCAGTAGCATTTATGAGGCACGCCGTATTTGCATGGCTTCAGATAAAACCCTTGAACTGGCCCTGAAAACTAGATAGTGTCCACCAACATATTTAGTTCATTTCTACTTTATGTTTTGCATCCCAACTCAGTTCAAGATCGTATATTGGGTTGTAACTATATGTACATATATAAAACTATGAATATACCTCAATGAACACTGCACTGCAATTTACAGAACAAGTTCATTTTCCCATACTGTCAAATGTCAGAGAGAGACAGAGAGTTCTTGTAGAGATATTTTTAAACCAGATAAGAGGTGAATGTCAGAAGTAAGAGCTGCTGACCATCAAGTGGCTTTATCACAAGTGCCACAGTTCTATAAGGCCACTGTTAGAACATGCACCCAGGTACTACTGGTATGTTCTGCTGAGCAGCTGGTCTTTACACTTCTGGGATAAAGTAAATTAGCTATTTGTTTTACAGCCCATGGTTCTTTGGGTAAATGAACTTTTGACCTGCATGGACATAGTGTGAAACAAAAGCACAGCTAAGAAAAAAGGTCAAACTATTTACAGCAAAATGATAACAATGCTGATTTGATCCCATTCTAGTTTAATTAGAGAGAGGGGCCTTTCAAATCAAGGCCTCTGCATGGAGTCCCAAAAGAGAAAAAAGCACACTGTCAGCTCGTGGTGAGTGATTTGGTCCAGACTTGAGCCTAATAGGTCTGCAGTGTGCTCAGATGTGGCTCTAAAAACTGTCAATATAAAGACACTGAGTAAATCCCTAGATCGATGTAACATGCAACCTTCCAGAGTACTAGACCCTGGCTTCATTTTCTTTTTGAGCCATATATATTGCCATATAAGAGTCAGTTTTGAAACACACAAAAATGTGTATGTAAACTGCAGTGAAGATTCAACAATGACTCAATGGGGCAACCACAGAGAATCTTTTCACCACATGGGCATCCTTCCCTTGTTACATAAACACAACAGTCATAAAACTGTCCCCCTAGGGCTACTTAGTCAGTTTATCAATGCTTTGTCAATGGACACCTCGTGGCCCCCAAACCCCTCAGGAGACCATTGATTTACCTCTCTTGAGCTAAATGATGGCCCTCTGCATCTGTCAATCTGCACAAAGCTTAAAAAAAAAAAAAAAACACCCAAAATAGACAATGTATTCAGACAGCCTTGGCAACACAAGGAGACAAGTGGGCAGGGTATCTCAAGCCAAACAAACACAGGAACTGTGGCTGAAATTTCTACCCAAAAATATTATGGTTTGGCTTTGTTGACCAAAGCTAAATGAACTGTGCGTTTCACTAACTACAATAAAAATGTCTGTCTTAAGAAACAGAAGGGAAAGAACTTCTGGACATTGCAACTGTATTTATTTTGATTAAGCAAATCCATCTTTACAAGATCTGATAACATGAAATGTATTAAACGAAAAAAATGGCAGAATGACAACGTGTAGACATAGGAGCCATCTAGAAACTCACGCCCCTTTCTCTCTCTCCAGAACCATGACAAGAATCCCCCCTCCTACCGAGCTCCATGCTTTGACCTGAGTCTAATACATCTCTACTCACATTTATCTCCTCGTCGCTCATATCGCCGCAGTTATCAGTTATCCGATACCGCCAGCAGTATTCAGGTACCTCTCAATTCCTGGATGTAGACAGTGAGGTGGCCACACAGAGCCCTGTAACCATAGAAACCTCCACCGCTGCATGCTACGGGTCTGGTTCCATTTGCGTGCGTGCCTCCAACAACATGCCGCTTACCTGCTCTTGTATGAGCTGAAACAGGGAGCTTCTATCCATATACTGGCCAGGGAGGTGAGAGGAGTCGCGGAGGACAAGGGCATAGGGAGGCGCGCCGCGGGATGGGACAAGGTGCTGAGGGGGGGTTCGGCTGAGGTAGCAGCTGTCGGTGCCTAAATTGCAGCCCCGTTTGCAGATGATAGAGAAAGCATCGCTCCGTGGTTATTCCCCAGAAGAAGATGTATGAAAAATAAAAATAACCCAAGAGGCGAGGACTGTATCACCCAAGCCTTTTCTGCTGACAACGGATGGACATGCACGCAGCCAGGCAAAGCAGATCCAGCAGCTCTCATTCACTCTCCTCCTCCTCCTCTTCCCTCCTCTAGCCCATTGCACTGACTGCAACCTCACTCTCTCTCGCTCTCCTCCCGCCGCGCCGCACTGCTCGCATACCAATGAGGCAAAAAGGGGGAGGGAGGTGGCTTCGTGTGACCAATCGAGGCGCGCGGATGGGAGTGGCCAAGTGCTGCGGCTTCTCTCCTCACTACGAGTTTGGGGGTCTCGTAGAGGGAGTGAGGGGATGGGCTCCACTGCGGCTTTGGGTTTACTACTGGCACCAGCCCACACCGACACGCTTGTCTGGCCTGCTACAGACACGTACAGTAAACAAAAGATACTATTAATTCACAAAGCTTCCAATTTTCCCACAAATGATTTAAATGGCAACCTCATGCTACACAATACACCCAATTACTCCCCGAAAAGAGAGGGTGTTTAAACCTTGACATCAGTGTGATAATTAAAAGAACTGACAGACTGTATGCACTGCTACACACTGAAACCTCCAGCCCACATGTACAAAACTGAAATAGGCACAATCACCAGTGTAGCAAAATAACAAGGGGAGAATACGCAATAGTTCATTAGTGATAATGCAAGAACAAAGGCTCTTTTATGTAAATCTGATACTTAATGGAGAAACTGGCATGCAGAAAGCAGAGCACCAAGGTCACTATATCAGAATTATAAAAAACAGGGTGGACAAGCTGTACTAGACCAGGGATTTCAATTTAAACATATTTCCAGGAATACAGTGTAAAACTGCTTGGGGCATATGCCTACAGTTGTTTTGAAACTCTGGTCCAATGATAAACTACATCACTTCAAGCACCAGATGTTTGCACTTTCAGTTTCATACACACAAATGAAAACAAAATCCTTCCCAGGAGTAACAACGTTTTCACAAATCGGGACCCACTTGTCACTGCAATGTGTCTTTATCCTTTTATTGGTTCAGTTTGAGTGTATGAAGCCAAGGGTAACTGCTGTAATTGTCCTAATGGATTGAGCCCTGGCCACCTTGAGCATGGCATGGCTCCCAGACTGTGGGCACCTCCATCATGGCCAACGGACACTGTCTTGTTTCAACAAAAGCTTGATAATGACCATTCAAGTCTATAGAAAAGAAAAGCGCTTCTAATGTGGCTCTGTTAAGTTGCAGACAACTAATCAATGCTGAGAATTAATCTGCCTGATACTGTGTGTGGATGTGAGCATGTAAAAGACAGATCCAATTAGAAGGTCACTGCTGGAGGATTTAGAAATAGGAATATGTGGACGACATTAAAAGAATAGTCCAAATGAAAGTGAAAGTGGATGGCACTGTTGCCGTGGAAACCTCAAAAGATTTTGAGCAAGCAATGAAAGACAAGTGCCGTGAACTCAAAAACCCTATAGTTGTAATAAACTACCTGACAATATGGTGTCTGGCAAAAGACTAGTTTAAAATGAAAATTATATAATATAACTGTCCCTTTCATTCCTATAATACCTGTAGACTCAAGTAGATTCAAGTGTGAAATAGGGGTGAAGAGTGGGGAAAAACAAATTGCAAATTGCTGAATAAAATTTAACAACGCTGAGGCCGGCACAGAGTCAGGCATATGTGCTGCAGCCCAGACAGCTAGACTAGAGACAAAATCATCTGCCTCGCTCTGCACTCTGGTTTAATGACCTCAAGGGCCATAGGCAGGTATTTATAGGGAGTACACAAGAGGCTGCTATGTTACTGTCAGAGAAGAGGATGTGTGGATAGTCAATGTTGAATCCTATTGCAAATCGCAAACCACATTAGACAGAGCTTTAAGAAGTTTATAACACTATCCATACTGCAGTGTGTATCCAATATTTGTGTGCAAATACAGTGACGTATTCAGTTTGTTAATAGATACTTCTCAAAGATAAATATAAACGGTATACATTTTAAATGCATGTAAACAAATCTTATGCTTAATATAATGTCCCTTCTCTTTACAGATTGCAATGCATTTAAATATGAGCCTAAATCTATAAACTGCAACCATTTTCTAAGCCATAAAATACAACATTATATTGCCATTTTCTTCATCTTGGTATGGAGGAAAGCGTTATGGCTAATGGATTAGAGCCAGAGCAAGCTTCTGCAATGTTTCTCGGTCAGTTTTATTGCAGTCTAATTGCAAGAAAGTCCTAGGTGCAGTCCTGGGCTCCTGTTGGCGTTAAAATAAAGACTTTGTGTACAAGTGCCACAGATCTCTCTTTCAAGTCTTTATCATCAGCTGGGTACTCCTGACCAAGAACCTAGCTCAAGCAAGGCGCCCTGAGTACTGCACTGCGCTCACCCATTTCTCCTGACAGGTTGACCAGTGGCATTGAAGGATGGGCAGAATTCTGTGCAAAGGACACAGCATTCTATGGGGACTTAAAATGTACCTAACCTTTAAAGGTAGTCCAAGAAAGGAACAGTGTTGACATTGACTTAGTAAGAATTCATTATTTTATTATCATTTGCCCAGCCCTAATTGGAGGTATCAAGTACTAACTTTTGGGTTTATGGTTTTCATAACAAATGAATTTTCAAAATGCAGAAAACAGCAGATCAAAATAAAACAAATTTGCAATATAAACAAGGCTATAAAGTGATATTTCTGCACTTTTGTTATTCATTCTACATACCATTCACTTTGTGATATACTTGAATGAAAACCAACCGACTAAGATATTCTTAAGATATTCTTTTTTGTCAATATTGCCCAGGCCTGGGGACTACAGAGGGAATCACCAGCATGATAAAAACAGCAAGAAAATGAAACGGGTCAGTGAATGACACAGTTTTCACCCAAACTGCTCCATTTAAAACATCTCTTGAGATCCCAAAACAGAAAGATAACTAAAGCAACGGTAGAGGAAGCATGTTACACACTGGAAGAATGGAGAAGGTGGGGGAAATACAATGCACACATATTTATAATAAGAAACCTAGAGATATGCCACATTTGTATTCAGCTATAAGCACAGTGCATATCATGCTTCAGCTATAAGCACAACACAATCTTTTCCCATTTGGAAAAGACTGTTTCCATTACAGCACCAATTCAATAAGCCGTCTTAAGACTTCCGAGTAGTTTTCTGATTAAGATTTTATGATAAAATGGCCTATTGTCAACACTAATCATTTTTTACAAAAGGGTTAGAGTCACTAAAGTATAATTATTCATTCAGATATAAACATCAGATTAAATTTCATATCACACATGCTGTACAAATAGCAGAGATACCGCAATAAAGAAGTAAGTGGTAGAAATAATTGTAATCTAAAAAGATGTTGATATTGTACTACTTTACAGTTATGACTTTTTGTCTGCTACTGCCCTCTAGTGATAACAGCTCAATCACGAAAGAGTAAAGCAGAGGAAAAACATGCTATTACAACAAACAAAATTAAATCATTGCATATTAGTTGATATATTCTTGTAATATAATAATAATATGATAATAATAATTCCTTAAGAATGGGGCCAAATCTTATTCTTATTGTTTACTTAATTTTATTATTAATTTAAGAACTATAAAAACAGGAATTTGACTTTAACCTTGTGAGCATACTGCCATACATTTATGGTTACAGTGGATTTAAGTTATTTATTATCTACAAATTTGAATGGGCTGCACAAAAGAAACTGGAAGTCTGGGACAGGAAGACAAGACAGGTTTCCCCAACACAAAAAAATTCAGGCTTTTCAGGTTGACGTCATATGTAAAAAAAAAAAAAAAAAAAAAAAAAAACCTGTCCAATTACCTAGCTAAATAATAGTGGTGTATTCTAACTGTATTTTTTTTTTTTAAGTGTTGTTGACTGCTTTTTCTCCCAAATAGAGCCCACATCCCCATAAAAATGTTCCCTTTGAGTTGAAAAGGCTGTGTCATCATTAGTAATAGACAATGGCATACAAAAGCTTGTGTTGGACCTGTGTATGTGAGTGACACAGGGCAGGTGCTTTAAGGACTGCACTAAAGAGGACACAGTCATGTGAGAGGTGGGCTAACAGCTGACATATGAGGACAAAATAGAATATACACTAAATAGTAACAGCAAGTGCTAAATACTGAGACAGAGAAAGCTGCTGTGGAATGGTAACGGGGAGATATTTTACAAAGAGTACCTTAGAGCAAAGTGGCAGGCTTGTATTGGCTCATGTCAAAGTCAGCACTTGGCGCTGACACCTGCTCCCAGATTCAAGTGTTGTCACAACTGTCAAAGCTGCACACATGGCACCTCCACCAAGCAGACACATGGCACCCAGCTGCCTGAGGATAGCATAAAGACCGTTAGTGTCTTGTCACTTCCTGTTCTATTGAACTGGCACAGTACTTTGTTTGGAGAACACTAAAAACTGTTATGGGTGAAGTTTTGGGTTTGAAACCATATGAAGGAACCAACGACTCAAATTTATATACAAAATAAAACTACTGCCGCTAATGACCACATTATCAAACAGTTAGTCTTCTCTCTCTCTGTGTGTGTGTGTGTGTGTGTGTGTGTATGTTATTTTACTGTTAATATATTACATTTTGTACTAGACCTTAAAAATAGTATGTAAAACAAAAATAGATTCAAGTATACAATAAAACCTTCTGAGCACATATTGAAGTTTTGCTACCAGTTTCCAACCCCCACAACTTAAAAAAGGGGTGGTAGAACTTCAACAACTTCAACATCAACATATGTTCAGTGTGAGCTTTTTCAAGAACTCAGAAGATGGCTGTATAACTATTATTGTGCCCATGCAAAGTATTAACTGATTCAATTAGAACACACTTTTTTTTTCTTGAATTTGTGAAGCTGGACATTTGATAAAATTATTGTTATCTTATCTCTTAAATTACTTTTACCACACAAACTCAACAGTGATCAACAGCACCTGGTCACATGAGTAAACCTGCTTTACTCGTTTGCCAATTAATCTAAAACATTAGAAAAGTGAAATGATGCAAAGATGCTAAAAAGACAAACTGCCCTTTAAATGCAGCCTTAAGTATTATTTAAGTATTTCAAATAAACAACAGTTGGCTATATCGGGTTTATTTGTGCCCAGAGCATTTTTAAGACAACAAAGCACGATTTTCCGGTTTGACAGTAAAACCTAGTATAGCTATAGGATTCCTTTCTCATGAAAGGCCAAGGAGGTCCACAAACAGGCTATAAAGGTCTACTGTAGTCACTTGATCAAGTTATTCCTTGTTCTTTAACTGTTCACATTAATTTAATGTTTATTTAATTTACGCCTAAATAGTTCAAAGGCGAAGTAGACTACCTGGAAATATTACATTTTGATTATTAGGCTATAGCTGAATTGTTCTTAATTTATATTCCGTTTCATATTAATAAGCCTGATAACCATTTTATCATCTAAGGTCCTTGTACTATATTTGGTAATTGACACGGCACAACCTTAAAATAGCCACTCACTGTCGGGTTTAATTCAGGTCGAAAATGACTGTATCACTGTATGTTGATAATATTCTCAGAAATATGTGTCATCAGCCCGTGTCTTTGCAGCGCAGTTCTCGGTCAAAGGTAGAGTCATGCCGTGTGTCCAGGTGGAGGACGTCCCTCTGTCGGTGGATGGAGGAAGTGGTCAGAGCGGGTCACAGCTCGCTGTTCGCTGTTCGCTGTTCGTGTTCCTCTTCAGCGCATTTACTACAAACCATTTAGGCTACAGTCAATGCAGCGTCCACAGGGACATGCCGCGGATGTTTAATCCTTAACAACAAGGACAAAATGCAGTAAAAAGCTGGGGAAATTCTCAAACATTAGGTTGAGCTTTGTGCCAAAATGGAATGCCACAATAAGATGGGGCATTACAAAACCAACATTAAGGCAGCTTATTCATAAACGCTAAACATGCGTTGTGTCTTCACGTTACAAAGAATTTTGCATAGCAGGCAATAAACGCAACTCATTTAATTCACCCTCCTATCTTCCCTAATCACTCATTCATCTTTCATTCCTTCACCAATAGCTCCTCCCACCCTGTTCAATGCACAATGCCCAGTGCAGTAGTCTATACGTTTAATTTCATCCACATCAGTAGGTTAATCATAGATGTGTTTAGTTCCCATTTACTTACCCATTATAATTTTGTGCCCCATTGTGGGCTCAGTTGAACTCTAGGCTACTTTATGTGTAAAGGCAAACTTTAGCCTATATATATCCTTTTTTACTTATTTAATGTAGCATGTAAGCACACTTTGTCTATTCAGGTCAAAAGACAATCACATTTTTTCTCCCAGTCATTATATTCATTATTCAATTGTCCACATGGTTTACCCTGCAACTAACCAGCACCAACATCACCCACGTGATCCAATAAACTTCTCAGCTCAGACACTGGTGGGTAAGAGAAAGATAACACTAAAGGTGCATAAAGCACCGGTTGGTTAGCCTAATTAATTTATATAACAATTCAATTAAGAATAGCTAAGCATAAATGATTACATTAACATTTGATTAATTGTATAAGAATTAATAACACATTTTGGACGGAGTGCAATGAATATATTTCTACAAAATAAAATGTTTGTGTGTGATTATGGAGTATATGATAACCAACAGTGTAACTGGGGATGTATTCAACATTTCCATTAGTTGCAGAATGTAGTACTTAGTAGTATATGAACCAAATTCATGTACTACTAAATGCCCTACTATATACTGTCACCAAGAAATCAAAATGGCGTTGCATGGAATAACATCATACTCGGTAAAAAAAAAAAACCCAAACAAACCAATTTTTTATATATATATATATATATATATATATATATATATATATATATATATATATATATATATATATATATATATATATATATATATATATATATATATAGATATATATATAGATATATATATATAGATATATATATATATGTGAAATAAAATATTGCAAAGTTTGCTAAGCATTCATTTGTATTATATTGTTTACTACAGTAGCACTACACATCATTATAAAACATATGAGCCCATATCGTCCAACCTGCTGTTGCCACTGATGCGCCAGTTCCTGAACAAAAGAAAACCATCACATCCTCTGCCTGCACTCAAGTGGTTTGCTTAGACTGCGAGCTAGCATGTTAAGTAGACAGAGAGCCGATCCTTTAACATTTTATTACATTGAGATCTGGAATATTGTTTTCATTTTTACTAAATGACATCCCTAAAATAAGACTTACAGGTGTTGGCAACTTTCCTGACAATGGAGCTCGAGTGCTAGTGCCATAGTGATGCGAATAAGCCATTCTGTCCATAAAGCATCAAAAATACAATATCAGACAACCAAATTGTGCCCAGTATAGACGCATAGTATGGTCACAAATGTCATCCATAACTTACATGCGATTAAAATGTATTTATAGGGCATTTAACAGTAAATAATCTCGACCACGTCATTCAAAGTCAATGGCCGGACTGTGTTAGTTGAGAAAATGTACGGTGTTATTAAAAGCGAAAACGGCCTCATATATCAGACAAACTGCCTGCACCCCCTTCAGCATAGATTAGATTTTAATATGCAATCAGACATTTGTCCCCAAATTCCTTCCGTTTGGGTCAATTTAACGCGAATTGTGGAAAATTGTTCACATCACGCGTTACTTCCACTCGATTTTCATGGAATAAAAGTTGTTCAGAGAAGCAGACATAACAGGACAACCATAACCACGTAAAGCCTAATGTCCCCGCAACAAACCGAGATAGTTTGGACATTTGTCTTATGGCTGTATTTTTTTAATTTGTCCGTAGTAAGAGGATGAAGAAACACAAACGGGACGGCGCCAGTTCCATGGAGTCCGCTAGATCAGCTGCTGGCAGTTGGTGTTCTCCATCACGTCCGCACCGTGGCTTCATAGACTCACATGCGCACCGTAGACCAAGACACTTAAGTTAATCAGACGCACACGGAATACTTTAAGTGTACCTACATTTTTTATTTTTGCAAGGGTGCTATTGATATTGACTTTATCATTTTCACCAGTCTACTCAGCGCGGTGAAATACACTTACAAGAATTTTTACTTTTGAGAAACAACTCAAAGTGACCATGACAGAGACGACAGCTCCAGCTAAAGCCAAGAAGGCAGCCAAACCCAAGAAAGCTGCCTCTCATCCCAAATATTCGGACATGATTAAAGCTGCCATTGTGGACGACGCCAGCCGGAATGGAGCGTCCCGTCAGTCCATCCAGAAGTACATCAGGAAGAACTACAAAGTGGGGGACAATGCTGATGTGCAGATTAAACTTGCCCTAAAGAGGTTAGTCGCGTCTGGGATGCTCAAACACACCAAAGGCATCGGGGCATCTGGATCCTTCAAGCTCTCCAAACCCGAGGACTCCAAAAAGCCCAGCAAACCAGCTGCACCCAAGCCAAAGAAGGCACCGAAGCCCCCTAAAGCTAAGAAGGCAGTCGCTAAGCCCAAAAAGGTGGCCAAGACTCCAGAGAAGTCCAAGAAAGCACCAGCAAAGAAGGCGAAAAAGGTCGTGAAAAAGGCAACACCCGCAAAAGCCAAAAAAGCACCAGCAAAGAAGCCCAAAGCAGCGAAGCCCAAGGCGAAACCCGTAAAAAAGGCAGCAAAGCCCAAGGCAAAGTCTCCCAAAAAGGCAGCCAAGACTGCCAAGAAGAAGTGAGGGACTGTGACAGAGACATGTAAATAATACGGACGTGTTTTTTGTATGTGCATTATTTTTGTAAAGTTTCATGCAAGTTGAAATCTGTTTTACATCTTCATTGCACTATAGCATATGCTGTAGAATTTTCTTTAACTCTGACTTCACTGTTAATGCTGATTCAGAATTTTCTGATAAGTTCTCTGTACATAGTTCTAATAAAATGTTTAATTTTGTGAGCATTGTTGAGCCTTTGTGCAGCATATTGACAGTGGACAACATAATTAAGTGTCATACTGTAAATGCAGCCTGAAGACTGAAGACTCAACATCACTGTGTTCAGTCACTTTTAAGACTGTTAATATTCAAATAAAACTGTCGGCTTGTAGAGTTTATGTTAACTTCTTGTGTCTTGATCAATTAACCATATTAACTGACACCAGACCATAAGGTTTTATTAGCAGAGTTACAATACAGACCTATTTATAGAAGCTAAATTAGGTCTGAACGTGTTCTTTGTCCACTCATGACTTATGATTATTGTATAAGAATCCATAACCTAGGGCAATATAGGCGCTTGCATAAATGCTTGATAAACTTTTCAAATCAAGGACAACATTTGGTTGAAATAAATTATGCAGCCTAAGCCTAAATATAGATTTCAAACATACAGTTTTTTAAGTGGAATTGGCATGAATAAATCTGGTAAATTTAACTTGGGCTAATTGACAGATGGGCATTAATTATTTAAATTGGACTTTTTATAGATACAGTATTGTGGGAGAATGGATACACGCACTTTCAGCAGGTTGATCAAAGACACACCCAAAATACATACCGCTGCTGCGTCTCGCCAAACACCGATCCAATACTGCCATCTAGTGTTTTGATCGGAGTAAAACAGCCAGAGGGGTTCTGGGTAGGGCATGTTGTCACATTCTGAAACATGAAAAGAAAAGCGTTAAGCAAGTTCCTTTACCCCAACAAAATATTCAGACGCCATAACATTTATATTAAGTTCTGTGATAAACGCGTTGTAAAGAAGCACTGCGTAACTTTTCAGGCCTAGATGTAATTCCACAATGTATTAAACTTCTCCATTTTTTATTTATTCAATTATGTACCTTTTTTGTAATTGCTTTCTTGGCCTCACCTGCTTTGTTTTCATAGAGTATTATGATATATTGTCGAACACTCTAGATTAAAAAAAAAAAAAAAAAATCTCCATAGAGAATATAAGGAAATATCAGAACAGGTGAATAGTGTAGTTTTTAAAGGTTAAGGCCATGAGGGGTTATAAATCACATAAGCTAGTCTAACATAATGCATAAACAAATAAAAAATACATTAAATTCCATCATAACAAAAGTTTGAAATTAAATACAACAAAAAATACACGTAACTCGATTCTATTCCAAGAGAAGTGGCTCAACTTTTAATTCTTGTTTGGTCATTTATTAAACATTCAATCAGTTCAATTTTAATTCGGTAAGAAAAACAGCCACATTTTAAAATCAATTAAATGTAACTAGCTAAAGAATAGTTTGCAAGAATTGTTTGCAAATGAAAGCATTACATTTTTTGATGTTTTCATACATCAGATCACAGGTAAATTGATAAAAGCAATGAAATAACTGAAAATGAAGTGAAAAGAAAAGTTAAACAATAAATATATTGCCTGCCCTTCTAGCAAACTGCAAATACTTATCACACTTTTATATTTTATAATGAAAATATGGATAGGTAAGGAACTGTTAACTATCCATGCAAAACTTTAAGGGTTAGTGTAAATTTTGGCAAGGTCGATTTGAACATTCTGCATTTGTCTTGACTGTTAATTATGCACAGAGAATAATTGGCAGGCAACTACAGGCTAATACCTTCACTTTGTGCACCTTTGGGGTAGGTCTTGAATCGTCTTGGCATTTAAGATATAGAAAACACTGCACATATGCAATAACTATTCAGTCTCAACAATAACACTTGGCAGATAAAAATCAGTACATTTTTCAGTTGGAAAAAGCACCAGAAGAATCAGTCAGTTTCAATCATGGTATTGACAGCTCAGCCTGAAAATACGTTTTAAGGCAAAAGAAGTATGTGGCAGAAGGAAGTCTGACAGGGTAAAAAAAGCAAATTGACATATGATGCCTGGCTGGAGAAGCAGAGAAACTGTGGTCTTAGACATTTGGTCTAGATGAAAATAAAGCTCTGTTGATTGCTGGTCATTTCTGTCGAACGGCTCTGTAGATTGCAAAGCCCAAAACAGCAACGACAGCGGACCCCAGCGCCACCCTCAGCCAGAACGAAGTGTGGCTCATGTCTGATCCATTCAAGTGCCTATGGTAAATGTGGATATAGAAAGAACCTTTAATACAAAATACTGCATTTTCTGAGTGAACTTGTTCGGCTGTGAACATACGGATACACTGCTGCCCAGGCCAGTTTGCTATAGATGTTTTTGCTTGTTGAATCAAGGAACTGATGAGAGAACGGCAGTGGCGCTGGCAGCCTGTGTTTATAACAAAACTCTGCCGGTGTCATTCCATGGAGCTGCTTTACTTCAGGGAGATCCACCTTTGAGGCCACGACGACACATGGGATATTGCTCTCCATATAATGTTGCTGTAATGGAAAATGAAAGAACAACATAACAATGAGACACCTGTGCACTTTAGTAGGTGTGAAGTAAATCCTGCTCTACTGTGAAACTACACAAGTTGCACTTGCAAAAAATATTTTCATTAGTCCTTATATTTCTGTTTATACAGCTGAAATATACCTTTTTTGAAATAAAATTTAAAGAAGACAGGTCATGGTTTTGTCTGCTATATAGTTATAATAATATGATACAGGTAGGTAATGATTTTACTTTTTTGACATTTAAATTGCAATATTGATCTCAAACAATTAAAAAAAAACAAGTTGGGCAACTCCCTGTTACAAACTGCAGAAACTAAGGATCATGCTGACTTCCCCGCCTATCCATAGCAGTAGAGAATGTAAATAAAGAAATTAGGGTGTGTATGAGGGGGTAGGGGAAATTTCAGAGAAATGGTGTTTTGAATGCAGGAGTATAAATGTTACTCACTCACCTTGTAAATACTGGCACAATAATCGAAAGAATGTGGGTCGCTGACATCGTACATGAGACAGGCGACATCACATGCCGCATCGGACGTCTTTAAGAACTCCACCTCCACATCCACCTCATGGAGCTGCTCAGAGGACAGTACATATATGTTCAGACTGATGCCACAGTCAGGTAACACAAAGGTAAAATAAATAAATAAATAAATGAATAAGTAAGAATACACACTATAAGATACTTTTCCTGGCTGCTGACTTGAATGGTGTTTATAACGTAAGGGGAAAAGGCACTGCTGGATTTTTCCTTATTCTGTACATGCAAAAACAGAACATAGCATTATATGACAGTCTAGATAAATTTTACATTATTGGTGTTGCCACTGTCGTACTGCTGTGTCATGACTAATAAAAGCCTGGAGAAAGGCTGATTTTCCTGTCCCCCGAGGCCCAATCACTTTACAGAGAAACACAGAGCGCCGAGTCTGACGTTTTTCCAAGTCCACCTCTTTTTCACATGTCACTACAAAGAGGAAAACAAAATAAAATATTAAACTTTTACAGTGTATGGTTCCTTTGTTTACATTTTTTACATAGCTCGTTTCCTCAGACAGATTTTTTAAAAATTTCTTAAGCTAAAAGATTAAAAGCTGGAAGTACCCAAACCAAATAATGAAGCTTTCATAAAATACAGCATTCAGAATTTTTAAGATCTGATAGAAACCTTGTACCAAGTTAAACTTGATGTAATGTATTTGAATCAGTTAAGTAATCATAATAAAAAGAGAGCATGCACCTGTGATTGCAGCAGTCTGGGAATCCTGCTCAGTGAGTATGGAATAGCCTAGATACCCGAGGTGCTCCAGGCAACGGTGGATGTCCAGGTACGCAGAAAGTCTGAGAGAAGAGGTGTTTGTGAGATTTCTAGATTTTTACATTTGATCAAATAAAGTTTCAGTTAGTCAGACTTACGTCCACTGACATAGATAGCCTTTATTAGAAATAAAACCCTTGTCTGACGTCGGGACAGACCTGTAGACCTCTGGGCCCCACGGCATGTAGGGACATACGCAAAATAAGTTCTTAAGTTCTTCTGGTGACAAGGCTGAGTCTTTGTCCTATGAGAAAAGTAAACACATAGAGCAAAGGATAGAAATAAAAAGTATAATTTTGGATGAATTTATGTCCATGTCACGTACTTCATCATACTTGTCAAATACTCGCTGAAGAAACTGGAAACCAAAGTGATTGAGTTCTGTTGTACATCCAACAGGAACCCGTAGCCTAAGAAAAAGAAACAACTACATTTAAACGCTTTAAACTAAATGGAATTTAATATAAACACAAGTTGACATACTCAGGATAAAGATAATCATCAGTCAGTTCTAAGTTATCATCATAACCAAATTTACGAAGGATGGTCCAAGTGGTTTCATGTCGACCTCTTTGAATAAATAATGTATTCAGGAACAAGAAACCTGGAAAGCAAAACGCGATCCTCAGTTACCAGATACTTGTGACATTTGAACAATATGCTCTGAAGTCATGTGTTCAAACATATTGATGTTACCGTTTAGAGTTAGGCCATTGTCTTGTACCCCATCACTGGTATTCTTCCAGACCACAGTTTTCACATCTTCTAATGCCTGAGGTGCCAAAGGATTCCCAAAACAAGATTTCTAAAAACATAACACATTCTATTATTTTCAAATTAGATTACATTAGGTTTCTTCCAAACTAAATACGATTTTACCTGAAAACAGTTTAATTCTGCATCACTTAGGATCCGGTCATTGTCCTGGTCTGAAATGTAGAAAACTCTGCTAAGGGCTCGTACACACAGAGGCTTCAACTGAGGACCAAAGCATAAAAGCTTAAAACATAATAATTCATCAAAAATTAAACTTGGTTAATACTACAGTATTTCAGAATCATACTTGCTTATCCTCAGGGTCATAAAGAGGGGCAGTTGGATGAAGAACCGCCTTCTGTGCGTAGTAAAACAGCTCAGAAATATTTTTTAGGTTCTTTGCTGAACACTTGAGAGAAAGAGAGAGGAGGGTAATGGCATTTGTAGGAATGTTTATACATGATTAGGAGCATGTAGCTAGTTAATTTATCAACACATAAAATATTACAGCAGGTTGGACATTTCAAACTCACCTCAACGCACGTTTCTATCTCTGAGAACTGGTTCATAATGGGAAGAATAGTTTCCATAGAGCTCCCACAGCGAAGGTCAGATTTGTTTCCGACTAGTATAATAGGGATTCTGTGAGTTCAGAGGAAAATAAAGTTTTGTTTATTCAACTTGTCCTTGCTGTAGTTTGGCAAAAGGAAAAATTCAGCTCATCCAAGCTATGTTAGTCATCCAAGACTACCACACCTATATATAGGTGTGGTAGTCTCAGCGTAATTTCATTGTAGTTAGTTCCTCCCCTTCAGACAGATATAAGGCAGTGTCCACCAGCGTCTGACCAGAACTGAAGAAGCAGCTTAGATGAGCTGCGAAACGTATTCGACCAAATTAACTTTTGTCCAGCTGACAAATTGAATTTCTCCGTTTGCCATGGATTCTACCTGAATGACTGAGAGGGATTTTACACACATCTTGCTGTAGTTTACTAACATTAAAAGATATTCTATTGTCCTCATAGAAACTTACTTGTTTCCTTTTTCTGCATTTCCATTCACCAAAGGGATCCATTTCGTTCTGATCTGAAATGAAGATCAGCACAGGTGTTGTTCAAACAGACTTCATAAAAGCATTTTCAATAGGTTTGATTGAGTCCATTACCTTTTCTATTGTGTCCTCATTGGTAACATCATATACAACACAGACAACATTAGCCTTGAAAGAAAAACAAAAATAGCATATGTGTGGGTGACATATACTTTTTTTCAGTTATTTGGTAGATTTCTCTAACATAGTGTAATTGTTATCTGTGCTCACCTTAACAATTTCATCTCTGAGTATTTCTTCACTCTGCTCTTTTTCTGTTAAAACAGCAAAATGTGAATGGTTTTGAATATGTTTCATGTTTTGCTGCAGTTCACACCACAACAAATGATACACAGCAAATAAGAGCCAGTGTTACTTACCAGAGTAGTCCACAATGTGCGTGGGCACCTTCTCTGGTGTCACATCAGCAGGGATGGTTATCTCCTCTGCTCTGTGAGGGACCTGTACACAATAATACATAGATCTCGCACTGACTGGGAACTGGGAATGACCCATATTGGGCACAGACACTGGATCGCTATAATATATAGTGGATTTTATTTCGGGAAGCGCAAATATATAGTCCATACTGATCAACTTATCTGTACAGTAAGGTACTAATTCTGAAATACAAAGTACTGACACACCTCCTCTGGGAACTCCTCTCCAACCAGAGACATGATGAGTGAGGTCTTCCCAACTTGGGCTGTAAAAAGTAATCAGTTATACACAATTAAACCTATCTCTGTAATGTGACAGGGAGGTTATATATAATAATTTAGAGATTAGCTGACGTTACCGTAGTAGTAGAGTAAGATTTGTATGTTACCGTTCCTGTACACGTTTTAATTTACCGTGTAAAATGCTATGGAGTTCAATTACAAAGCTTGTGTTTTTTGTTCTTTATTATTGTTTATTTAGACAGTTAGCTATATGTTGTGAAATTGTTAAGTCGTTGCTCCCAAACAGCAGCCAATGTAAACTAAACTTTAGTTAAGATAATACCTATCCAAATTGAAGTTGGGAATTTATTTAAAATAACATATGTTCAAAGTATAATTTACTCATTACATTGGTTTATTACCTATGGTTTTGCTTTCAAGTTTTAATTGTGAAAAAGTGTTACAAACATAATCATAACAGTTCCTATAGGGCTACAAGTTCCTGCTAATAATGCTAGTTTTTAGCTTGCGTTGAGCTGTCAATGGGTAAGACTTACGTTCCCCTAACAAAAGTATCCTCACGTTCTGTTTCATCTCGCTTCTGTTTCAGCAGCGACGAAAGTCTCTAAAATACCATTTATATTGAGATTTAAGAACACACTTCAAGATAAAAACCAAATGAGCGCCTTTGCATGGTTTGTGTGCAGCCAAGGTGAAGCCCATGTCTTTCCGGTTCACACAATGAAAGCGAGCCCTCTGCTGGATAAAAAACGAAAACTAAAATAGTAAAATTTTTCAGATTTCTTTTATGTTAAAGTAATTGAAGCAATGCCATTACTACATAAAACCATATGAAACGCTAAGCAGTTCAAAATAAAGTTCTTATTACCCTCGAACTTGTAGAAATGCAGTGTGTTTTATTTTATATGTAACCGAACACAGATTGCCCATAACATATTTAAACAACAAAGAAACAATTGTGCTCATCTGATATTAATACATTTGTATCATTTTATAAAGAAATGTAAAGACTGCCACTGATCAACCCACTAAATCTTCACCCATTGTTAAAAAGTGAGTATAAAAATTGTAATAAATAAACAGTGAAAAAATATCAAACAATTGTAAAACATGGATCACACGATGGATGAATAATGGCTGAGGTTGAGGGTCAATAAATAAGGTCACGTTATGAAAGGCTGCGCACTTCCCACAGCTGGATCTCATTAAAGGCCACAGTTAAGAGGAGAGCTCCAGAAGGTGAGAAGTGACATTTCTGCAGCGAGTCACCAAAGACAAAGTCCTGAAATCTGCCACTGTTCGACTCAATCAGCTTCATCACACAATCTGGAAAAAAAGCAGGTTCAAAAGGAAAGAATCACTATGAAACCATCATTGACTGAATAAAACACTGGATTTGGTCAATTGCCAGAGCGTAAGCAATCAATATGTTGTAAAGATATGATATATGCAACAGTATAGTGGGCCTGCTTAATCAATAAAAATGAACAAAATGCACATGTCACCTTTTGATCCCACAGCAATATGACGGCTCTTTGGTGAAATACTAAAACAAGTGGCCCAGTGGGGCATGGCGATCTTTTTTATCATCTAGAGCAAAACGTGTTAAATCACTATTTCTGAAGAATTTTAAATTTATAGAAGAATAAAGAGCTTTATGAGTATGTAAACCTGTTTTGTAGTTAGACTGTAAAATGACAACTCCTTCTCTACCCCATAACCTGTGTAGACCACAAGACTGGGGTCCGATGGACAAAAGGCTGCCAGGCTTGGAGGACGACGACCATCCTAAAACATAATATAAACCAAGTATAAAACATTTATTTGAAGTTGAACAATAAAAAAAATATTCATTAAAGAAGACATGATGCTTTTTATATGCAACAGATTTACATAATAAGAAGAATTTGTGAATAATTTTGTTCCCACAGCAGTGGGTGGGAATAGCGGGTAGGCGAAAACCAAACTTTTCAGACCACTCACAAGCCTCGAATTCCTGACAAAACAGTATTTGAAAACATAAAATGAGGATGGACAAGATCTGGTGCCACATGCTCTCTCGAGACAAAACTGCCACAAGATTGTGCACACATGAGGAAAATTATCTTGTGTTTACATGTGGACTGTACGAATGACAACTGGACAATTAGTGCTGGTTCTCACTTCTGTAGTCCTAATCTTGTTTTATCATGTTCTTGTAAACCAAATCTCTAAACAGCTCAGAAAAGTTTATTTGAAAATGTCTACTTTAAAGCTATATCTAGTAAAATGTTTACACCGTAAATTATGTTGTACCAGATTATGCACATACAGTACATACCCCAGTAAAAGCTGGAGCAGGAAATGTTAACCAGTCCAACAGTTCGCATTTGTCTCTCATCCAATCAGAGACCCAGACACTGACACGTCTGTCACCACTCGCAGCCAGCCACATCTCGGTCCCCTCCAGTCCAAACTCTCGACCCTTCAACACAGGAGACAATGTTTTTATATTAATATTTCTTTTATGTGTTTATTGATACTTTGCAGTTGATGTCATCAACATTCCCTGAGAGTGTGATGCTAACCGTAGGCATGTTCTGTCAGACTTAATCTGAGCTTTATTTTACAGTCTCAAGCTAGATAGCAGTTTTTCCATTTTTAACCATTTTTGTTGAAAATAAAACATGTAAACGGGACCATGAATGCTCATACTGACCATAGGCTCCTAAAAGTGTGTTGTTTAAATTCATTCTTTTTTTCTTGAGTTTTCAGGCTCTCTTAAACAACACATTTTCAGGGGCCTGTGATCAATATGAGCACGGTTCTGTCCTTAGGTGCTGATGTTCAACAAAAAAAGGTGAGTTGACTAAAAACTGTTGGCTAATGCTAGCTAGCAGTGTCTGTAATTTTATGTGTGAGACTTGTTTAAGGACATAAATCATCTTACCTGTTGTAGTTTCAACCAAGTTTGTTCTTTATAGCCAGACTTTTATCTGAGTTTTGTTTTAACACAATCTAACTTAAGTAACATGGCTTCAGACAGAGCAGTGCCCCCAGTTAGCATCACACCCCCATCTGATGTTGACCACTGATGGGAATACAATTCTTTGCACTAAATAATCATATGTAATTTCTCTCAACAGATTGTAGTAATGAGAAAAGAGTCTTCAAGGAATGAAAAACAACATACATTGTGCACAAGGAAAATTGTGGTTATACCATAGTTTTCCTTGTGTGTCAACAGAAAGTGGCATATATTATTCAAAATAACATTATAACTATATAAATGGCAGTTTTGTAGAACTGCAACAGTTACATACATATACCTGCTTATGTACACTTTGAATGGTGGTAATGGCGGCCCCTTTGTGGTCCCTGATGACACGGAGGGTAACTCCGCTCTCCGGGCTGCTGACTGCTACAAGACCATTCTTTCCAGCTGAAAGGATCACATGTCCTATCCAAAGAGAATAATTTTTAATACCCATAATTATAGGGAGTCATATGCCTTATTCTGTCTTCTAAAAATACAAAATCAATAAAGGATGTTACAAAGAATTTCCATATTCAAATTCTATTAAATTTCAACTGCTACTTCCCCCCGGTAAGTCTTTGTGCACAGTTGGGAAACAGTGTGGTAGTGTGTGGTGCAGAAGAGCTTGGAGGAGAAGAACTGACCTTTGGCAGAGTACTGAATAGCTGTGACCTCCACATGATGTGGACGTAGTTTGATTTCCATTTCAGATGAGGCCAGTCTGAAAACCCTCACTGTTCCATCACTGTATCCTGCAGCTACACACAAGCTGTCTTTATTGAAAGATGGGCTCCAACAGATGCAACAACAAGCCTATCATATGAGACGAGTCAAAAAGTTACAGAGAAATGCCACTTTCATTACCAAAGACAGGTGTCTATCTACAACAGACTGTACATTACCTGGTTTAAGACCTGGAACTGCACCAGTAGCTCATTGCTGTGTGTGGCCCATACTCTCACACTGCCATCTTCACTGCACGTGGCAAAATGCTTCTCATCACAACTAAAAACCACATCATTTACCTGGCCAGCAATAAAAACAAAGGCAAGGTTCTTAGGGTAGACATTTTCATATTTGTGTATGTGTTTTTTTATTTATTATTTCCAAAAACAAATATTGTGTCAAGTTGCACACTGATGCACCAATGAATAACAGTATAAAATATGTGACTATTTATTGAAATACTCATTGATCATGACACTTTTTTGGTTATACACAGTATTGATATTGAAGGCTGTTGATTTTTATATAGTATAATAGTATATATGTTTTGCATATTGGACATTGTATTGGTACCTTAGCCTTATGTCCACTGACAAGACGAATACTGCTGTTTTCTGTACATTTGATGTACCATAAAGTCCCTGCAGTGGTGCCAACAATCCCCATGTCAATTGCATTATCAAATGCAGCGCTGACTATGGTTCCATCTAATAGGATCTCCTGCTTCATCACCACAGCAGCTTCACTGTAGAACCAGAAAAAAACAAGAAAAAAAAATTACTTTCAGTTCTAAGGTTGCAGTGCAAAATAATTTTACATCATTAAATATTGACAACTGATTTGATTTTATTCAAGGCTCAGGAAAGAGGCTAACCATTTTGATGAAATGTATCATGATGGAAAATGGTATGACATGACATAAATATAATAAAAGACTTTTCTATTGACTATACTATTGTATTGCTTATAAACCACAAGAGCCATCATTCATTCTGACAATGAACGTCAGCCTCTTTTTTTCTACCCTCGTGTTACAGGAGCATGAAAAATATGATTATCATAAAGCATTAAACAGGTATTCAATACAGACCTATGTTCCATATTGGAGGTTTTTCCAAGAGGCCTCGTGCCATGTACAGCTCCTATCTCCCACAGTCGGAGCCAGCGGGTGTTACTTCCAGTCAAAAGATGGTTACCTTGACATCGCAGCACTCCTATATTAAGCAGGCAACCACTTCAATCACTACTTATGATCTTGAAAAAATAGCAAAGGGAGAAATTTAATTTGTCAACTGGACAGAGTTTATTTGGTCGAATGCTCATCCGAGCTGCTTCTTCAGTTCTGGTCAGACGCTGGCGGACACTGCTTTATATCTGCCTGAAGGGAGGAGCTTAATTACAATGAAAATTACTCTGAGACAACACATATTTATTTACAGTTTCTGTTAGTCAGGTGAGTCTATTCAATTGAATTGAGCTGCGAAACACATTCAACCAAATAAACTCTGTCCAGTTGACAAATTAAATTTCTCCCTTTGCTATGGATTCTACCTGGATGACTGAGGGATTCTACACACATCTTGAAAAAATGTTCTATCAATGTCTTTGGGTATATTAGACATGCATATTGAGTTTGTACCGATTTCCCCCAGGTCTGCCTCCCATGTCATGAAGCAACGTTGTGTGTCTATATCCCACACACATACATGGCCTTTGTTGGTTGCAGTGAAAAGGTAGGTGTCACTGTGATAGCTCAGTGCGGTCATCTCCACCACACCAACCTCAATAGGTGGGTCCACACTCTGCACCTACAAGATTAAGGTCACCTATTAGGGATGGGAAATGTGGACAATTTGTCCAAACACAGCTACTGCAGCTCCATTTGATGTATGTTATAAGTCTTTACAGTTTAGGTGGACGTGTTGTGGTTATTACTTAGGTTTGATCAAATGTCTTGCATATTATACTGTAATACGGGCCATGGTAATTTAAGGTTTCTTACCTTAAGCTCCACATCTGGAGCACATTCATGGATGAGACAAAAATAAACTCCCATACTCCCCACACATGCTAGCTGGCTTGCTGCTGAGGGGCTAAAGGCAGCATCATGAAGAGGTCCTGACACTCTGACACTGGAAAGCAGCTGTAAAGTCCTACTGCTCCACAGCACCACCTCCGGGTCACTGAAGTCACCTAGAGGCAAAGGAGGTTTAAACCTGCAAGTTGGCTAACAGCACTCTAGTTTATTAGAGAAGAGATTATGGTGGTATATATTAAGCATCAAGTGTCCAGTTTGCCTTAAAGTAGAATAAAAATAAGTAGAATAAAACGCCTTCAGGCGTATGGAGCCAAATGTGGTCGGCCCATCACCAAAAAACTGTAGATATGACCAAAGTGTAGCAGTGCTTAGTAATAACCAAAGTACAAGGAACATTTGAAGCAAAAAGGCTGTATTCATGGATCATTGGCTTCGTTTTAAAAGCACTTCTGATGGAAGGCTACTCAAAGTGACTTGCCCTCCAAACAATCTAAACCATGCCATTTGTATTTTACTAACCTACAGAGAGGAAAAAACGATCATCTTTGGAAAATACAAGACACTGCACTGCTCCCTTGTGATGGAAGATGGATTTGCGACAGGCTCCGCTCTGGACGTCCCAAATACAAATCTGACTTCTGATTCCATTCGTTCCACCAGCTCCTGATGCTACAGTCTGGAAAGCAAAAAAGAGTGAAATTGGCATATCAGTGGACCCAGTTTCTGTCCAAATCTTAGTGAATGTGTTAAATATTTGCACAGCACATACACAAACTATATTCTTGTACATATTAACACAATACATGAATCATATTCTTGCATTTATATCTATAGTTTACAATGCTAAAGACATTTTACAGCCAGGTAAATTGGAAAAATATAAGGTCATGTTTGCAGTTTGCTTACATCCCTCTCTGAACTGTAAATGAAAAATAACCTGTGCATCATCTGTAACCGCAAGACAAGAAATCTCCTGGTTGTGTCCCTGGAGATGTTTCTGGGTTCCTGTGTGAAGGTATTCCACCACAACTATACAGCCACAGGAGTAGACAAATAATCCTGCAAACACCGTGCAAAAAAGATTTGCAAAGAAATTACACCAATTATGTGTTTTAATAGTCTAGCTATAGAGATTCAATAAATTATCAACATTACAGTATTGTCTTACCTTTATCAGGACTCCATGCCAGGTTGCTTCGCCCATTACCGTTGTAACCAAGTACTGCTTTCAACTTTAGATTCTCTTCCCCTGGTTGGGGTACTAAAGCATTCTGGATACAAAACAGCAGCAACACAGCTTTTTTAAAACATTCTTAAGATTATTATTAATTTTTTTTTTTTTTTTACCTGATCCAACACAGAGTTCTTAAAACGTGGAACAAAATGCCGGTAACAGTCTGGACGTACTGCTTGTCTTTTTATGTTTCCTTTTGACCAAAACTGTGGTTAGACCGGTACTTAAACTTCTGAAACTATCAATGTAATCCATACTCACCACTGCCAAATTGACAGGTAAGAGGACAGGGACTCTGTAGCTCTGTAACTTTAAGGAAAGAGGCTGGAGATTTGGACCTAGTTACCAGTTTTGACTGACATATTTGGGAGCTAAGAGAAGGACAGTTTTTCTCAGAATCCACAGCTGCAAAGGCGAGACAAGAATAGAAATAACACAAATAAATCCATAACAATTTTCAAGACAACACAGAATGTACTATGGCAGTGATTCATCAACATTTTCAGAGCAAGTAAGAGCCACCCAAGGAAATTTAAATTATAAATAGGATGTTTTGTCCTGACAGTTACTCTTTGAGTTAATCTCATTTGATTAATACTTTTTACTGTTACCTGAATAATTTCTTGAGGACTTTTCTAGTTTCAAACAAGGGTTAAACTAGGTCTGAAGTAAGACTACACAATTTCTATATCAGTTCTAAACCAGGACCAACCCAATGTTGGACAAAACTATGTAATAAATTAACTCTAAATTAATTCTGTTATTTTAGACTGCAGAGCTTGCATACTACAGTTTGAGAACCAATGTACTAGATTAATCATTTACGGAAGTAGGAATGGAATGGCAGCTGAACAAAAATATGGTGAACAATTTCAGTAAATGTACCATCATGATCAAATTGTAAGATGTTGCAAATGTCCAGTTGTTGAGGAGGGGAAGAGGGGAGAGGTGCTGCTTGTCGAGGCATGCTGCTGGACAACTGAACTTGCTGTACATCTGTTAAAAAGATTACACAGAACTAAACAACAAACAAACACCATTCACAATACTATTACTATACTATATAATACTACCTGACAGACCTGGAGTTGCACAGCCATTGGTTAATCTTAGAGGTGAACTGTATATAAGTAGAGAATTCAGTGACTTTTGCTCAAAAACGCTATCATCTGTGAAATACAACTCAAAAACATGCAAAGGCAAATCATACCAGTTAACACTTGAAGAGTCTGTGGGTTCAGCAAGAAAGTCCCAAATGAATATGGCATCTCCAACCGAAATGACACTGTGCTGGTCAGGGGTGAAGCCCACCTGGCAGATGGGTTGGCTGTGGCCTATAAATGTCTACAACACATTTTAGTGAGAAGTTAGAGAAATGTAAAGAGACATGTAAAGAGACCCAATCTGTGCCATTTTGTGTAACTAACCTGTGATTTCCGCTGCACATCATAATCCCACACTTTGACAGAGCTTTGTCCTGCTGTCAAGAGAAACCGGCTGTCCTCACTGACAGACAGAGACGAACAATGCTGCTTGTCCACCTTTGACACCTATTACCGGGCACAAATGTACCGTTTAACTATATGGTTAATACAAAATAAATTAGCACTTTGAAAATGCTGGTTTCAAAGGGTTTGTGCAAAAAATAAAACAAGGCACTCTCTAATCATTTTAAAATGCCTTTATTACCTACGCCAAGGAGGTTATGTTTTCGCCTGAGTCTGTTTGTTTGTTTGTTTGTTTGTTAGCAAGATAACTCAAAAAGTTATGGACGGATCTTGATGAAATTTTCAGGAAATGTTCCGAATGGTAAATCCAACAGATGATTAAATTTTGGTGATGATCCAGAAGAAATCCTGGATTCTGGATCACTTTGAAAATTTCATTAGCATTGCGTTAAATGGGGCTTGGCGGAGGTCTGCGCTCTCTGAGTGCTTTTCTAGTTCATCATGGTATGTCTCAGAGGACCTCACTGAGCCCCAAGACATTTCAGCCTGCTGGCCTTCATCAGGGGGACAAATGTATCAAGTGCATTCATCCAATAAAGCCCCACCACCTGTCTGAGGAAGTGCTACAGTGAGAAGAAAACTTAAACAGACACCACTGTCTATTTAAGTTTTCTTCTAAAACCACCATCAGATGGTGGATAATTCAAACTACAGTAACCAGCCTAGAGAAATATTCTAATGATGGTGATGAAAGCCAACAGGGTGAAACACTCACCTCATAATTAATAATTATTTCAAAATCATAATGTTTTGGCATTTTTTTCTTTGTTCTGAGGTAGGACCAGAGAATCACCAAGCTAAAACAAGTTCAAAAGGCAGCAACAGAAGTGCCCAAACATACCCTGTACACCCCTGCCAAGGTTACCAACAATAACCTCCTGGAATCTCCTCCATGCTCCAGAGAGAGCTGGAAGACAAACTCTCTTACAATGGCAGTTAGGTGTCATCCTAGACATGCTGGACTGCCTATGCCATGTCTGCAGTGTCCAAGTATTGCCTCATGTCACCAATGACACCTGTGGTGACACAAAGCCCAC
The DNA here is from genome assembly GCA_029959045.1 of Taenioides sp. WSHXM2023. Lineage (NCBI taxonomy): Eukaryota > Metazoa > Chordata > Actinopteri > Gobiiformes > Gobiidae > Taenioides > Taenioides sp. WSHXM2023. The sequence continues at coordinate 16,338,801 of CM057104.1, read as the reverse complement.
CTGAATGAAAACTATTGAAGATTAGAGTCTGAAGAAATGAAGAGGGTTAACAGACTCCACCTTCCTCTTTTTGGGTTTGTCTCATTGTTGCCCTTCTAGGGCACTTGTTTCAGACACTCTTAAGAAACTGAACCTCTTCAGCACCATTTCATGTTCCAGAAGTGTAACTGATTTGGTGCCAGACACCACTTAAATAGTGTTCCTTTATCTTTTTTTAACTACCTCTGCATCAACATCAGGTAAATACCCATCCATCCATCCATCCATTCTTCGCTTATCCGGGGCCGGGTTGCGGGGGAAACAGTCTAAGCAGGGACTGCCAGACTTCCTTCACCCCGGACACTTCCTTCAGCTCCTCAGGGGGGACCCCAAAGCGTTCCCAGGCCAGCCGAGAGATATAGTGTGACTGAGCTCCTCACCCCATCTCTAAGGGAGCGCCCAGCCACTCTGCGGAGGAAACTCATTTCGGCCACTTGTATCCGCAAACTTGTCCTTTCGGTCATTACCCAAAGCTCATGACCATAGGTGAGGTAGGAACGTAGACTGACCGGTAAATCGAGAGCTTTGCCTTTCGGCTCAGCTCCATCTTCACCCCAACGGTCCGATACAGCGACCACATCACTGCAGACGCTGCACCGATCCGCCTGTCAATCTCACGCTCCATCGTCCCCTCACTCGTGAACAAGACCCCCGAGATCCTTGAACTCCTCCACTTGAGGCAGGGACTCTCCACCCACCCGGAGAGGGCAAGCCACCTTTTTTCGGTCAAGAACGGGATTTGGAGAAGCTGATCCTCATCCTAGCCGCTTCACACTCAGCTGCAAACTGCCCCAGTGCACGTTGGAGGTTCTGGTCCGATGAAGTCATCAGAACAACATCATCTGCAAACAGCAGAGATGAGATGATGTGGTCCCCAAACCGGATCCCCTCCGGCCCCTGACTGCGCCTAGAAATTCTGTCCATAAATACAATGAACAGAACCGGTGACAAAGGGCAGCCCTGGCGGAGTCCAACATGCACCAGAAACAGGTCAGACTTACTGCCGACAATGCGAACACAGCTCCTGCTCCGGTCATACAGGGACAGGACAGCCCTTAGCAAAGGGCCCCGAACCCCATACTCCTGGAGCACTCCCCACAGAACACCACAAGGGACATGGTCGAATGCCTTCTCCAGATCCATAAAGCACATGTGGACTGGTTGGGCAAACTCCCATGAACCCTCAAGCACCCTATGGAGAGTATAGAGCTGGTCCAGTGTTCCACGGCCGGGACGAAAACCACACTGCTCCTCCTGAATCCGAGGTTCGACCATCGGTCGGATTGTCCCCTCCAGTACCCTGGAATAGACCTTACCGGGGAGGCTGAGGAGTGTGATCAGGTAAATACCAGACATTCAAAGCAAATACCTCTCGAAGCACACGGCCCGTTTTAGTGCTAACCCAGAGGACCTTGTTAGCAGAAGTGGAGACCAGCAAATGTTGTGTGGAGGCTGAAGCAAAGCAGACCTTCAGTGCAGAATCCAAACAAGTGCTCTCCACATCCAAAATGCTTATATCTATATGGAGCAACTACAGAATATGAAGAATAAAGTGGTCTTGTAAGAAAAGAGGCATGAGTGAAAAGATGAGAAACTAAAATCAATACAAAATACCTTCTCTAGAGTCCGTGTGTCAGCAAGAGTGACAATGTACTCTGAAGGTCCAACAAATGCCAAGCAGCGACTGTCTTGACTCACATTCAAAGCGTCTGGGGAACGTTTGGTGCCACTAGCAACCATGTTACCTAGAGTAGAATGAACAAAGTTATTTCAAGGGTACAAATGAAGGATTTAAAATACAGGCGCTTTATTGTAGGGACATTGTTCCTCTTGACCCATCCTTAGTGCAGCTGGGAATCTTGTCAGGAGCAATGGGAAACTAGACTTCATTGTCTGATGTTGAAGTATGTTTATTGTCAGGAGTATCTAGCTGGAGCTTGAGAATAATACAATTTTTTTCAGTTGGTGTGGGAAACTGAAGTAGCCAGAGAAAAGCCACCCAGACAAAGACTTAAATGTTGTATTTATTATTTTGTCTATGTGGTGGTAAGGAGGGGTCGGGGGTAATTGATCAAGGAGGTACAACAAATAGAAAAAAAACAATGGACTGCTGCATACTTACACACAACCCTAATTGCAGAATGGTCTTCTTCATCAGCATCGTACTGCACCAGAGAGCCCTCTGAGCTTGCACTGTACATGAATTCGCCATTAGGGGAGAAAACCAGGCCAACCACTTCACCTTTATAATGCCTTCAGTTAAAAATAGATATACGTTTCCATTATTCTGGGAAAGAGCAGTAAATGGATGAATAAAATAATGTCTGTACTTATGCTCCGCCAGTAGTTTTGCATTGAGAATGTCAAAGACCCTTATAATGCCGGAACTGAAGCCACAAGAAAAAACCTGCTCACGGGGATGAAAGGCCATTGAACAGGGGCAGTCCTCAGACACAAAATCATACAGCTAAGCAGAGAATACAAGGAAGGAATTAAAATTAATCAAAGGAATGCTCTATAAAATAAATGCAAACATTGTGGGAGTGTACTTGATGTAGAGAATCCATATTCCAGATGCGCACGGTGCCATCAGATGAGGCTGTTGTCAGATGTCTACGAACACCATCCAAACTGAAGCCTAAAACTGTGTCTGTGTGAGACCTCATCAGAGTATTGTAATCATGGCTGCTCACATCCAAGTATCCCAGGATCCCATTGGAGGTAGCTGCCAAAACCTGTAGGCCATCTGAAGACACAGACACTAAACTAACAGGGCCCTCGTGTTCTAAAATGCAAAAATAAGAATCAACAATGTGTACATTACTGCCACAGATAAGAACATAAGTGCCCTTAATTTTCTCAGTGGTAGTTAAAAGTTTCATTTTATTTACCAGCTTCCAGAAAAACTGAGGAAAAATCAAGAGGCCAAAGCCGTAGAAAGCCGTCCTCAGAGCCAGTAGCACAAAAGGATGTGGATACACTAATGCTGTTGATAGCCATGCTTGCACCTGGAGCACACACACACACTTAAGTCCGGGTACATTTACTTTGAAACCGTAATCATCATCAAGTCTTTCAGCAACCTGTTGTGAAGGTCCACCTATCTCGGTGGTCTCCATAATGCTCCTGTGTAGGTTGTAGTTTCCGAACATGTTTAATCACAACTCTACTGTAATCAATCTCAAATATATACCCACTCCGACTGCTTGCATATCTAAAAAGAGAGAAATAAATCAACTACTATTTCTTTCAGCATCAAGTGAAGTATGTTTCACTCACAGAGTTCGATTATCAACTGGTTGGCAGGATGAGACGCCCTCTTCAAAGGCAACATCTGTGAAATCTTGTGAATGGTATTCACCCAGATTGACAGGACAAGAGCGCAGTGAGCCACTGCGCATTCGCCATAGACGGATATTGTCACGACCACACGACACCATCCTAAAACCACACCCCAAGACATACGCAGACAAAGAAGCCAGACTGAATCTTGGAAAAGAATATCAGCATGTGGAGCATTGCAGCTGGAAGAACCAAAAATCCAGGAACTGAGCTGAACTACCCTTTGAGACCCACGAGCACTGCGGGAGGCTGGCAACGTGTAGCACAGCTGCCTCACACTCACTATTTATTGCCAAAGGCACAATTCTAGTTTTCCAATATGATAATGTGGCCTTCAAATAACAAGTGTTTATTTTTTTTTCGCCCAAGATAGCTTTGGCAATTATAGTGGTATTCATCTGTTGTACAACTTATCTTAACAACCATTCAAACCGTGAACCTTTATATTTTATTTATTTTAAGTTTTAGACACAGCTATACTTTTATGTATTCACGTTTGTCAGTACTGCAAATCAAAATCAAAACCACTATAGTAGTTTTTTAAAATAGAATTCATTTGGGGGAAGGGGTTCATGTTTACTTCCCGCCTTAATTCATTAAAAAGGAACAATGGCATTGCTGAAACAAACATACAAACTGAATTGACTAAATGAATATTCTCAAGTACCTCGTTTCATCAAAGAAGGCCACCTTCATTGTGTGAATGTCCGCATCGGTGTGTGCTTTGGCCAGTACTGTCACAATCCTCTCCTTCTGCACATTCAGAGTGCTCCACACCACCACCAGCTACAAAGAATTAGATTAGTATGTAAAAGAGTCGGTGCACATACAGAATAAATCAGAGATTCTAATAAGGTACAGTGGCTTCAAAAGAATCTCATAATCTTTTTCAAATTTCATTACAGTACAGCCAAATAATAAAGTTGCCTGAGATTGTTCTCGATTGTTGCTGTAATAATTTTCCCTCTTATTAGTCCCTTTGTGGTAATTTCCGCTGTTTGGTGCTCATTAGAAGGTACAGCCTCGCTATGAAAGCCTTTAATTTCCAATTGGAACAAAACTGAAACAACCAAGACTGAGTGTACCTAAACCACAATTAAAATTAAGGAATTAAAGGGGTATGAAAATGTACAACAGCCAATATAGACCACAGCAAACAGAATACAGCAACAAGCAAATCTATATGAATCATTACTAAATCAATCAAGCACTCACTGTTTTACAATGGCGGTCTTTACCAACCCCACACAGGATGCCTCCACTGTATGAGAAACTACCAAAAAAATAAAATCACATTATTAAACTGAGTAGGTAGTTTCAGGTCACATTTTTGGGGTGTGTAACAGAATACCTAAGAGAGGACAATGAATGAGCATGGTTCCTTATTGTAGCGAGACAGTTTCCTTTTTGGTAATCCCATATCCGAACAACACTGTGTTGACCTGTTTGGCCAGAGGCGAGAAGTGTAGTGCTGGCGTTGAAATCTAATGCAGACACCTAGAAAGCAAAAAGGAGAAGACAAAATGCTTCAAAATCCAATCTCTGATCTCTGGTCTTTATTTTTTCATTGAGAAAAAAGGCCACAATTAAGGTAAACTATTGAATGTGAAAGAACACAAAAAGATGTATATTTACCTTATCAGTGTGGCCAATAAAGAACCTCTGCGCCTTCAAAATGATATTCATGGAGACAATAACAGCATGACACGGATACACCACTTCATCACAGGATTTGGTCCATAGCGCCTAAAAAGTGTGTAATTAATTTGTGATGTTTTGTTCTATTTCTGAGCGACACTGACTCATTACGTTTCTGAGTTTAAAAAATAAAAGCGGCATACATGTTTGTTGGTTGCACCACCAAAACCAATAATGTGTCTGAGTTGGAGAATGGGGTCAGGGAACAGCTTCTATTAAGCAAAAAAAAAAAAAAGCGTTTTAAATTTTTAATATTAAAATTTTGGATTTATCCTTAAGTTACCTCAAGCTTTGTGAGCTCTTTTGGCGCTTTTTGGTCAGTTGTGCAAATCTAGAAGAAAACATGTATGTAATGTAGTGATCCTGATATGACATTAATGGACATTAAAATCATATTCTAAAATGTATAGCATTCAAGAGTGATTTACCTCCTCTTCACTCTCCTGGCTGCACTTTTGAGAGCTGTCACCAGATTGCACAAATACATGGACCCCATCTCCAGTGTTACAGGGTGGTTTTGATGAGACATGATGTGAACTGGGGCAGACCATTTTGTCTTCAAGTAGGTCATGACTGTGAGGAAGCCCATTCTCCTCCAGGTGAGAAGACACCACACCAAGCTCGGGAATGCCAGCAACCACACAAGACTGATCTCTGGAATACTGAGGAATAAAGTAAAATAACATTCAGAAATCACAATGAATAGGAAAAGTGGACACTCAAGAGTGACATTCAGGTATTACTTTGAAAAATAAGATTAACAGATTTTCAACTATTCCTTAAAAAGTTAATATGTAATCTTTACGTGCTTTTTTCTAACAATAGTTGATTGTGAAGACTTATTTGTCCATTAATTCATGAACAAGTGCATTTTGTTCTTCACGTCACTTAAAATGTGTTTAGTCTTACTGGTTTGGGGGAGGTAATCTGCTGGATAAGAGAAACACAATCCTGAACTGGTTTGTTGAGGGAAACACAGTTAAGTCTTTCACTTGTTAGACACTTTGAGTTTGACGCTGTCCCTGGAAAGATACAAAAACAGTGCACTTGCAGTTTCATTCCACAATGGAGAAATACAGTGTACATTCATCAATACAATTTCTATTAATAAATACATATAGAATTCACCATCTTGTAAAGTAACCATTATCCTTCATCTATAAAAAAGTACATCAAGGTTCACAGCATTCATCAACTACTTTCATTCAGTGTGAACAGTAAAGAGCTATTCTATTATGGCTGCACAATGTTACATAGAAAGATATGGAACATTTTCTGTTACATGCATAATCACTGCTACAAAGTGTGCTGCTGAGCTCTACAATTACTCACAAGCTTGTGGATTGTGGTGGTCTTTTTGAATAGAGTCAAACGGTAACTTGGTGCCTTCAGATGGGAACCTATTGTAACCGAAAAAAAAAAAAAAATATTAAATACAATATTTAATGGCAGTAATGTACGTAAAAAGCTGCACAATAAGGTGTGCAATTTAACGGATTCAGTCAATAATACCCTAGGCTGTTTTTAATCGAGAGGTCCACAGCCAGTCCTCTGTCAGTAAAAGCATGTGGTTTGGAGACATTTTACTTGTTTTTAATATGATAACGATATATTATATATAAAAAGAAAAGCTTCAGTGAGAAATATCCCTAAACCTTTATTAGGGGTGAGTAATTTCTAGCCTATAGCAGAATAATATTGATGAGAGCTACTCCCAAAAGGTACCTAATATAGTCATAAAGGTCATGCCAAGAACTTCCTCTGGGCACAGGAAATGTCATGTCCCTGGGAACAGGACCTGTTCCCTGGGAGGAGGATAACCCCATGAGCCTGGCTTCACTGAAAGACACACCTTCAAAAACAAAGTCAAACATCGTTACAACTACACCCAGCAATACTGAGCACGCAAGAAATACAAAGATGATAGCAAGTAGGGAAAATGGAATATTACCGGGATTAAAAAGGAGGTCACTGGTGAACATGTTTTTCACAGCCATATTCGCACAAATTTTAATGGTCTTGAGGTGGTCGTAGCAGCGGTTTAAATATGTAGAGAGTATGGACTGCAAATTCAGCATCAGACAGGTCCAACGCACTGTGGTTGGTGCTGGCCCTATCAACCCTAAAGAAAAAAGAAGAAGAACAATGTAGACAGTTGTTCACGTGGTAATAATAACTGGGCATTTACCTTGTCTGGCCGTCTTAGCTGTATTTTCATAAACTGAATCCTTTGCTGCCCCACAAAGGAATGGAAACTGGAGCCATGTAGCTGTTGACTTGAACTCTTTAAACATGTTTGAAAATGAGATACGCACCACCTGGCCCTCCTACAAGTAAAAATATGCACTTTAAAGTAATGTACATCAGGTAATACAGGCACTCAACACAAACATAGCAGTTAGCCTCAACAAGCTGTCAAATAACAAAATGTCTTTGTTATAAGGATATCCACATATTTGAGGTTGACCGTAAAATAGGAAAAAAATAAGCTTAAGGAGAAGATTTACGGTAAGTTAATTACCATAAATTAGATAAAATAATAATTTTCGTTTTCAGCAACTTTTCCCCATTAGACAGACAGGTGGACATGAAATAAAAATTTGGAAAAGTACCTCTGCAGCAACATCAATGTGAACCACAAAACATTTGGAAGGGGTAGGTCGGAAAAGCAGGTAGAAGTACTTTCCAGTCAACCCAAGGCTCTGGCTACTGCTTTTGGGCAAAAGGATGTAGCTGTTAGCAGGAATAGGGCCCTTGATCCTGAACACTGGACATCTCAGAGTTTTATCCTGAGAGTATAGTATAGTGACAAGAAATTACAAAAGAATTACAGTCTACATTTTACCAGCAGTTTTATGCAGTGACCTACCGTGGATATAGTGACTTCACCCTCTTTTTTTGTTTTTTTCCACTCTTCAATTTTTACATGTTTAAAAATGTTGACATAAGGATGCTGCCAACCTGTAAAGGAGTTTGGAAGAGGAGGATAGTAAACACACGGCGTTCATGACGGGTCCAAATCTTTTAGTGTAAAGAAGCATTACCTTTGGACGCCATTGTGAGCAGCAGATACTGTACTCAATATCCACCTGTTGATGTCCCACTCAGAACTCATACAAACCTTGGGCTTGATGTTAGCTAGCACGCGTAGCTTTCTTACAAACTGTAAGACTTTTGCAGATGCCTTTCTTTATATACATATCTGATACGTAATTAAAGAACGGCACTTTAACATTTAGGTATCTAAAGTAATCCCAAATGGCATCAGACTCGACAAATCCCATGCAGTAGTTAAAAAACAAATCCTCCTTCCCGCTTCAGCCACCGCCGTTGTCACGACAGTACTGACACTATTTCGCAAGTGTTTCTGGGTAATGTAGTTAAACCCACATTTGTCTGGACAGTTTGCAATGGATTGGATTGGTTTTAGTCTAATTACTTTTATACACATAACATTGACATTAATTCCATTACACATTTAGTTTTGTTTTTTTAATTAAAATTGCCTAAACATTATGATTCACATAATTTGCTACTAGACAACTAAACATTATGACAATGAATGATCGCATATAAATGTTTACATTTATAGTTCATTGCTACATTTATATTCATAGTCTTACAGCTGCTTATCCTCATGGAGATGTTACTGCTTTGCAAAATAACAATAATAATAATAATAATAATAATAATCATCATCATCATCATCATCATCGTCATCATCATCATTAGAGCAAACAATGGTCGATTACCTCAACCTTCCAATATTTGTGAGTCATTATATAGGGCCAGTTTCCCCCTAATTAGCCTATGATCAAAACTGCAACTCATCCACAACCCTATTTCACAGCAAATCCATAAGAGAGCTGTTCACATTTTGTGCATATAGGCCCTCTTTGTGTTCAAATAAAGCTAAAAGTCTCTCTTTTAGTGAGGTAGTTAGCTGAACCATCATCGAAGTTGGAGATTGAAGGCTGATAGCCAATACTCTAAAAAGTGCACTGTATCATAAGAATGCATGATTTTCATGGTATTTTTGAGCACCTGTAATTAATTAGGCTAATGACAGATAAAAAGAGAGATATGTTTAATACTAGAGGCAAAGCAATAACATCCTCACTGAGACACAAAGACAGACTCGCCACGATAAAAGTTACATATTGCATCTTTAAATGCATAATAAAAGAGAGCATGTCACTCAGTTTCTTCATACACTACATGTGGCAGTGATTCTACAGGGTCCTGGAGGTGTATGAGAAAGGAAACCTGCATGGCCACTGATTGCTGCCTATTATTTAGTTCCACATTGGGATCCATAATGTCTTTATTTAGCAATGCTGATGCACAATTTTGCAGAGAAGCATGTGGTTGTGGGGTGAGTGGCTGACTCTGACACCTGAATGTCTGTGAACTGTCCGGAGTGTGGGACGACCCTTCGGCTAGTGAGAATCTGTTGCCTTCAGGGACCGTGGCAATAGAGACTGTTTCTACTCGTGAGTCAGCCACTGCTAGTCACTGCCCGCAGCACATCGTTGCAGCCTCTGTCCTCCAACTGTGTAACTTTGTCTTCAACTCTGTTCTAACCTGTGCAGAAAAGAGATGCAAATCACTTTAACATTGCAATTTAACAGGGTTAGAAAAAAGCAACTCATTTTGAAGCAGTTTCATGTAGTAGCCCATTTCGCAGATGGCAAGTCTCAACAGCTCATTGCCATATGATGACAAATATAGCGACATTTTAACTACCCATGTGCATTAAATAATTGTACGTGCACAAGAAAGTTGAAAGTAACAAACCTCATTATTGGCATAACAATAAAGCACAGCCACAATGAATCCCTGCCAATACACAAGAAAGTATTATCAGGTGCTGTATGTTTGTTCAGAGAGCTATATTTGAACTGAACTGTGCTCAACATGTATTCACATTCTATTAAATTCTTACCTGAAATGAATTGAGAGTAAGTGTAAAAAAGACTTTGATGTAACGCAACAAGCCTGTTGTCTGCTCATCTGTTGCAAAGATGAATATAAGCTCATGGATACCAAACAGCGGGATTAGGGTAAGGGTAGCCTTGGCTAGCCTGGCAGGAAAACCACAAGTAAATTAGCATCAAGAAATCAGCATCACAAAACAAGAAAACAGAGTTTAGTAATTTAGACCATCCCACCTCAGCTTATAATCAGGATAACCTCTGTGATTGCTGGCTCTGAGCTTTGAAAAAATCATCTTGATGACTTTCAGAAAAATCATAAAATTAATCTGTTGGTATACAAACAAACAAGCCATTATTAATTACATAAAGAGTAAAATCACAACATTCTGGATATGTGCCATTAGTATTATTCCTACCAGTGAGGCAAAAAGAATAGGAAATCGAATTATCCACCAATAGTTCATATTTTCATTAAATGCCCAACATCTGAATAGGAAAATTATGTAAATATCATCACATTACTTTTCACCAAATTAAGGTAATTGATGTCTTACTCATTGTTTTCTTTTAATAGCTTCATCACAACCCAGGGGACCACAAACAGCACCGGTGTTCCTGAGACAAAAACAAGATGCCATTATAAAGCAATTATAAAGACATTGCGTGACGTTAGGTCAGTTGGGCTATTTTTTTTTCTTTTTGCATTTTTTATAAACATCAATGTAAACCGCCACATCAATTGTCCTTAATGAGTTTCCTTTATTCAGTAAGAATATATTCAGTTCATAAATTATGTTGGAGGCATATTGCCTGTCTGTACCTCCAACCACTATGAGGCCCTATTTGTAATTTGTTATGTAATTACCTGCCCTATAAAAGGGGAGGAAAAGGTGCACACAGGTGTTGCAGTGTGGAGATATACAGTCTTTTGACTGTCATCTATGGAGGGCTGAATCTGTGTATTTTGGATGGCTGTAAGGTATGCCAATAAACTATTGAAGAACACAGTATTTTTGACTCTCTTTTATGGAAGACACAAGAGTTATTTCAGGTCTTACTTTGAGCTCAATTTTATCTGATGAGCAAAAATAGGCTACGTGGTAAAATAGACAATGAATCAGATGTCTGGAAATGTGGTTGTATTTACCTGACTTCACCCTACATTGGATGCTAGCCAATTACAATGTATTGAACACTCCCTAAAGGATTTATTTAAAGAAGGTATAGTGTGCTTGTTTGTCTGGCTGCTTTATAAGCCTAGTTATAATATATGACACTTGTGGATCATTATTTTATATTTTTGACGCTTTAAGTCTAAAATGACTTCATGAAAGAAATAGGACCACTGTCTTCCAGTTGAGGATTTGTATTTTCTATATTTTGTGCAGAACTGCCAGTCAAAGTGCATCCAGTGGTCATCAGTGTCTTGTGGTACTTCCTGAAGTGAGCACAGCACACAAAGTACACAACGCTGAGAAAACTAAGGGTTAACGTACGTGCACCACATTAGCCACTTAATGCAGGAAAATATAAATGACTAACATGCATTAATCACTCTAAATGCAACTTTGAGTGTGTAAATGAAGAAGGGGAAACAATTATAAGATTGTTAAAAGTAAATTTTCCATAATATGTCCCCTTTAAGCTAAAAAACACATTATAAAGATGGTATGACAGGGCTTTTACTTACCCCATCCAACACACATGTAAGGTAAATATTTATTGTTGTCAATAAATACTGATGCAATCAGAACAGAGTATAGATATAGTGCCTCTCCGAAGAACCAGTGATGATTGGCTAACACGCAATACTGCATCATGACCTGGGCAATCCTGCAGCCAATAGCAGCCTAGAAAGATATAAAGATAATTACTTTAATCAAGAATCACTTAATTGTAGTCCAATGAAGGTTATACCCTGGTGGGGCACCTGGTGTCAAACTAAATATTAAACTTTTGCTTTTAACTTGATAAGGGACTACATCTCTACTGTTAAGGTTAATGTATATTGTGCACTGTCTCTGTCCCACTAAATAAATAAACATAAATAATATAAAGCCTTGAAAGTGATTTTGACAGATTGAACATAATGAAGTGAAAGCAATCCTCTAATATGTCGTTGGTAAATGTATCAAATGTTATCTTAACACAAATTACTTGAAAAACTCAACAATCATCTTGCAGCGCTGCCTAATTAGAGTAAATTACCAGCACTTTCATCTCAGCCTGTAAGAGCCATTTTCTGTGCCAGCCTGTTTTCCCAAAGAATTTGGACTGATATAAATTTCTGTATCACCATCCTTGTTTGCAACTGAAAACCTTGCAATCTGTTTTTATGATTAAACAGTGCAACAGGAGAAAATGTATTCAGGTATGTGAGAAGAGACTATAGTCCAAGTTTGTCTGTCAGTTATGGGTTCCCAAATATTGTAGATTGTTTGAATGTAGAGCATCATATAGTATGTCCTAATGCACTGATAAATGTCGTAATGCATCACTGTCTCTGCTTCAGCCAGCTCTGATTGGCCAGAACTCAGAGAATATGCAGATTGCTGTTTGAGTGATCAAGTTATATATAAAAGACTAATCTAAAATGCTACTAACATTATGTGTAGAATCCCTCAGTCGTCCAGGTTGAATCCATAGGAAAAGGAGAAATTTAATTTGTCAACTGGACAGAGTTTACGTTTCACAGCTCATCCAAGCTGCTTCCTCAGTTCTGGTCAGATGCTGGCGAGGGAGTAGTTAGCAGAACCATTCAGGGCCATGATGGGTGTTTTCACACCTCTGGACATTTTTCAGTTTTCTCTGTTTACAGAGAAAACAATGGGACTAGCCAGGTCATGTCCAGAGGTGTGAAAACACCCATCATGGCCCTGAATGGTTCTGCTAACTACACCCCACTCCCACTCCATATTGAATAGACTCACCTAACTAACAGAAACTGTAAACAAATATGTGTTGTCTCAGAGTAATTTCCATTGTAATTAGCTCCTCCCTTCAAGCAGATATAAAGCAGTGCCCGCCAGCATCTGACCAGAACTGAAGAAGCAGCTTGGATGAGCTGCGAAACGTATTCGACCAAATAAACTCTGTCCAGTTGACAAATTAAATTTCTCCTTTTGCTACTAACATTATGTAAAATAGTAACTAGTACTTACAGTAGAATTTTTATGTATACTTTCTACTTTTACTTAAAGGTGCACTGTGTAACATTTCTAATGGAGGGTCCGCCACCAGCTTGTCTCCAAGGAAATATTATTGCTTTGTCTAGAAAGTTCCACAGTATAGACTAAACATACTATCTATCACAAAGGATGAGACAAGCAGGTTACAGCACTACACTATATTACAATATATCTGCTATGAATAAATGCTAGTTGGATATGTTTAATGTCATACTATGGAACATTCCAGGCAAAGCAATAACATCGCCATGGAGACAAGTAGGTAGCGGACCCTCCACCAGAAAAGTTGAGCAGTGCACCTTTAAGTACAATTTTTGCAGTAGTACTTGTTCATATAATTGAGAAGTGTCTTTCTTTTGCTATGGATCTTACCTGGAAGGGATTACACAGACATAATTGAGATGTTTTTAGTCTTGTAACTGTACTAGTACTATTACTTGAGTACCCATTTTCAGTACTGCTATAATTAGGTCACATCTGCCGTGTTACCCAAGTCCCAGCCCCGGGTGCTCCATCTATGTCTTACCTGATGACTTAACATGTCACTAACGTCTGAGTGCTTCATGATTTCTCGTCCCCAGTGCCTCTCCAACATTGTGTCTTTTACTATGATAGACAACGCTCTCAGGATGAAGGACAAGAAGAGGTTGGCGTGGATGTAGTTCCTTGTGCAATGTAGTTTTCTATCAGCAAAAAACAACAATATTACTTTGCCCAAATTAATCGTTTACATCATCTACATGCAAACTAGTCTGTTACCTAAAGCTTAGAAGGATAATAAGTGCCATAGTAAGCGTGAAAAGTGATAATGAATATCCAACGGTGTACAGCATCCTGAAGCTCAGCAAGAGTTGTTTTAACCATAACTGCAATAGAAAAGCAACAACTGTTAATTAGGTCAAAATGTATTCATATGTTCCATTTCCGCAGTGGTTCTCAACCTTGTGTTTAAAGCATTAACTTCCAAACAAGGGCAGATAATTAGATCATATTAGAAGATTGCTCTTCTCTCTGCTTCTTGTAATTTTTCTTCACTTCATTTCAGTGATGTTTATATTATTGTCTTTTATGAATGGAAAAAATATCTATTGTTAACATGCTACAGTCATGCATTTCTTTCCTGAACAAAACTTTTCAAGCAAAGTACAACTGGTGTAGGACCAGTTGTACTTTGCTTGAAAATATGAAAATATTTAGCCTTTTCAGTAGGCCTAGCACCAGATCTAAACCAGGTCTATAGCGGGACTATACTAGGTCTGAACCAGGCCTAAAATAGGACTGCACAATGAAAAAACAAAACAAAACAAATGCCACAGTGCCTTCTTTATGAAATCAGAGTGAAATTAAACTAAATTGTTTCTTCTAAAATGGTAGCAAAAATAATTTTTTGTTCTTACGCCAACCTCTCAATTGGTAAATGAGAGGTTAATTGGTAAATTATATAACGCTTTTCCACCTTCAAGGCACTCCGAGCGCTTTACAAGAAGAAACCACTCACCCATTCACACACACACTCATACACCAGTGTACGCAGACACTAGAGGCAAGGTGGGTTGAGTGTCTTGCCCAAGGACACAACGACAGGATTCATCAGTGGGAGCTGGAATCACACCCCCAACCTGTGGGTCAGTGGATCTGTCTGCTCAACCAATGATGTTTATGTTGAGAGCGGGATTCAAACCGCCAACATTCGGATCAGTGGACAAACGGTCTTACCAACCAATTAACTGTATAATCCTGAGAGCCCACATCTCTACAAATGTAAACAGGTCAGTGTACAAAGAACCAAAGATTCAGGAGTGTTCTCAGCTGTGAACACTATTTGTTTTTGATCCTACCTCTTGAGCAGCAACCTCTATTTCTTCTTCGCACTGGCTCTTGTCCCTCCACACCTGCCCCATTTCATCTTCCTCCCAGATGCCATTAGGGCCACAGCGTCTACGCACAACACCCTGAGCCACTGTGAGGGACAAATACATCATTTCACACCAAGACGCAAAGTTGAAACTGAAATGATCCAAAGTCTTAGTCTAGGCATGGTCCAAAATGACCAAAAGTATTGTAAGGCTTATATAGTAATGCTACAACTTTTCCATTGCTCTAGGAAAGCATCAAGTGGTACGAATAGAACAAAACAGCTCAACAAATACAAAACAGTGGCTAAATGACTACATAATACTGTACATAACAGTGATTCAAGGAGCATGAGAAAATGTTCATAATGTTATACTAATTAAAAAGTTAGAATACTCCTTTCACTAAACTTGTTAACATGATTACTGTTAGAGAATAACAAAATAATCACAAATTTTATCAGGAGATATTGTACGCTTCCCTAAACTTTATAATTAAGATTTTATTTAAAACTGATTCATTTTTAGAACTAAGTGCTACTTTCTGTATTTTTTCTCTCAACTTTTCTTCACAAAGTATTTTTACTGATAAACATCTATGAACACAAGGGAGAGAGTGAACAGGAAGACAAGCACAACTATTAAAACATCAGTCATGACATTCACTATTCTTCAAAGTACCTTTGTCAAACCAGGGCAGGTAGAATGGACAGGAGATATTGACCATGCTACCAGCGGGAGTGTCTGGCCAGCAGGCATAGTGATCAAATGTCTTGTTACAGAACAGGCCAACTTGAAAGAAAATTTACAAAACACAGAAAAGAAAAACAGAAAATGAGTTTTTATCTTCTCATTCTTTCTCATCTCTTTGGTACGCTAACTTATTGTGGCAGTTCAAAGTTAAAAAATATCCGCTACAGCTTTGAGTTCAATGTAAAAGTCTCACTTATTGGCTTCTGCAACCATCACCACTCACACCAACATTTGTAGACACAATAACAGAACGCAAAACTACCTGATCCACTATAAACCCTTTTGAAAATATATATATAAGTATATTTACCTTGGGGCTCCATTTCGCTCTCATTCATTTTAACACAGTCATCTTTGTACTGCAGCCACTTCCGATACGTCTCCTCCAGGACTTTGCCATTAGCCACCTCAAACTGGACAGAAAATCAAACTTACAAGACCACAAGCTGGAGTTTATTCCAATTATGTATGCAATGGATGCAATAAAATACTACAGGAAAATTAGGCCTCTTTTTGTAATCAACTAGTGTGAAATCCACGTATCGTTGAGAAGTCACTGTTCATGAAGACTATTTTCCATTCCACCAAAAATAAAGTAAAAAAAAGTAATAGGTCACTTTTTTTGAAAACAGTGTGAGCAAGCATGAATTATTTTAGGCCTATCTCCCAACAATATTCTCAATGACAATGACAATGAATTCTAATGGTTGGTATGTTTGCTGTGAAGTACTATAACAAAAATAAGAGAAAAAGACTAAACTAACCTTTGGCAGTTGCAGAAACAACACACACAGAAGAGCCATAAACTCCTGAGTCATTTCTATCTTGGCTCCTTCACACTCATATGTACAAGGGTGAGCAGTAGTGAGTTCTAACTTCACATCAAGTTCTCTTCTCTTCACAAAAGTTGATTTAAACTGAATTTCACTGTAAAAGAAGCAGAAAAAAAATCCCCACATAATTATTAATATGAGTTACTTGGAGTTAATATGAGCTACTTGGAGTTTTTTCTGACATATACTGAACTATTTTGCAATGTTAGTAGGCCTATTTCAATGTATTGCACTTTGCACTGCATAATTTCTATGCTACTTGTTTCCATGTTATTGCTTAGAATGTCCCATATTGCGGCATTAAATTTATCTTGACTATTTTAATTGATTTCATCACTGGTGTTTTATTGTTCAGGTAGATAACACTAGTTACAGACTACACACAATAAAAATGTATCATAATTAGCCTTTAACAGTAAAATGTAATTATTTAGAATGTTTTAAGCCTTGTAAATATTTAAATCTTAAAATCATCATCTATCATCCTATTTTTTCACAAATTGGCCTACTTCAGGCCTAAAAATAAAAACACTAAAGATAAGCCTGTTATTTAATGTGAAACAGATTCTGTCCCGTCTTTAATTCATCAGGAGGTTCTGAAAAAAATCTTAGTTGTGCTGTTAGTCTGTGTCCATGGAACTTGTGCCCAAACAAATTGTGATGGTTTCACTAAGAACAAGGAGGATATGTCTTGTCTATTATGATCTATAGCAGGGGTGCCCAAAGTGAGGCCCCTAGTCAAACTTAGCCCTTAGTTTAATTTGGCCGGTGAGGAGGCTTTGAGATTTTAAGAAAATTCTGTCAGGAGATGGGAAATAGGCCAATCCTGTCTGTTTCCTAATATTTTAAATCCATTTCATATAACTTCTGTTTCAAGGCAAAGAAAAAAAAAATGATGTAGCCTATAGACTAGACCTATATATCTGCTTTGTCTCCCACAGGCACCTGAATGCCTCTGAGTATCTGGTGACTCCTGTCGATTAACCGCAATCTTTATCAGGCTTATGTCAAGGTGATTATGGTAGACATTTTTTTACGTTTACAACCTCAGAAAAGAAACTTCCCAATTGTCAAATTGAATTGCACATGTGCCAAATGATTTTCTAGCCCGAGTCCATTTCATTTTGTCCACTGTCACATGAATTGATATTATGTCAACATTTCTCAGCAGCCTTTTTTTTTTTTTTTTTTTTTTTGAGCCTTGGTCTCATCTCCAGGGCTCACACCTCTGGCTCCTTCTCTATACATGCAGCTTCCCATTTAGGCTAATTCATTTGATGGGATTTTGAGTTTAGCTTTTGGCAGCATGAATAGTAAAAAAAAAAAAAAAAAAATCAAAGGAGCCGAGAGGGAACTGCTATAGCCTTTGCTTTTTTGTGATAATGATAATTTCCTTCATTTGTTAAACTGAGTTCACATGTAGGCTAGGTCTTTCATAATACTCACACTATGAAAAAAATCATAGGCTACTGAGATATCTGAAATGTTTCACAGATGTACGCGAGCCATGCGCTCTCCAGCTCCAAGCGAAGGAAAAGGCGAACTGCCTCGTAACGATGGGTCAACTCTACTTAGGCTCCTTTGAGGTTATTACACCGTTTAGGCTAAAACAGGATCATATACGAGAGCACAACAGGTCGCTAGTCGTTATTTTTGTCATCTGAAGAAATACATACTTTTTAATAAAGCCTGTCCCATAGCCTACTAAAATTGTCACGCAAAGCAGAATGTTTGTAACATATGTCACGATGTGAACGATAACTATTTGGAATAAAAGTCTGACTAAACAAAATGCTTTTAAAAAAAAAAACAAAAAAAAAAAAAAAAAAAAAACAAAAAAAAAAAAAAAAAAAACCTTCCATCTTAAGATAAATAGCACGCAAAAGACCGCGCCTTCTAAAAAAAAAATCATTGATATGATCATTAAAGCAGCCTAGACTAAACTAAACTAATTTTCCAAAAATGATGTTAAAATGTAGACTATGTTCTTACCTGAGCGCGCTGATGAGGCAGACAGCTCGTCTCACAGGTTGTGCTGCTCTGTGCGTCGATCTCTCCACAGCTGAAAGAAGCGGCTCGCTGCATTTTATCCATTGCTTTATTACGCAGTGCCACAGAAACACACGCACACTGACAATAGCCTATTAACCAATAATCTATAGCCTATGCACTCCGTAATTACAGTTTTCAGTTTTCTTAATCAAGTAGAAGGCTATTTTTAGTAAGGTATAGGATACTGACAATTTCATTTGGATTTCATTCATCCAGGCACTATGCCACTTGTATTTTCCATATCCAAAGTGTAGTGCAGTGAGAAAAGCACCACATTTGTTCATCAGAAAAATCAGTAGGCCTAATAACTAGTGGTTTTGAATGTAGAATTACACCAGAGACTATGTAGGCTAATACTGTGCTGTGACCAGTGACCTACAGCGATTGTGTTGTTCATTTAGCTCCTGGACCATGTCAAAGAGACCGACACATTTAAGGCTTGAAGCGTCCCTCTTTGAAATGACATAACTTATGCCCAGGCCATTTAGGAAAATAAATACAACTCACACTTAAGCTGCCATAGGAACAACTATGCTGGGAGAAGTAAGATACACTGAGACGTACACCAGATTCCATTTCTCCACAATATTCATTAACTCTCAGGCTTTCCTATGGACATTATTTTGGTTCAGTTAATGTTACCAAATTATATGACCAGGACTATTACTTGTCAAACTTTTAGTTAAAACTAACCGACAAAATAAATAAATAAAAGCTACTGCATTATAATAGTCTGAAAATATTTTTAGTCACACTAAGATCCTAAGGACACAAATGTACACTTACAAAAACATCTAGCCTTGATAAATATTTTTTTTTTTTCAATGTGCTGAATTTAAAGATCTAATTCTGGCCTCATCAAAACTATTAAGTCTATAAATTATCAGGACTTTTACACCCCTTACATTTTTTTTTTTTTCAATTGATTTGACACATTTGCTACAAACTCCAAAACTTGCCACTCTTTGCCAAACTTTCTTCCCTAAATGATTGTGTAATATTTTACTGACTCCCTCACTAGGCTATATGTTTAAAAGTGTTGTAGATATGTTTATAAATCTGATAATTCTGTTTATATTTTAACCTCAAAGTGTTTGTTTTATGCTTTGTTCACAGAATTTACTTTTTCATGTTCTGAATTGTTTTGTGTCTTGTGTGAACTGCAAAAAGTTTCAGAAAACATGCCAAAGCAATTGAAAAAAAAAAAAAATGCCAGTTTGGCAAAAAGATATAGACATTTGATGTCCTAAAATGTCATAAAATATAGTAATTCTGTCCCTCTGTTCTGTGTGGCTCTAAATGACGCCTCAGTACTCGACACCTCTAACCTGTTGTCCATGGGAATGGACCTCTCCTTCACTGTGGTTCCCCTCGAGGTTTCTCTTTTTCCCATTGGGTTTTTTGTTAGTTTCTTGTTGACTGTCCTGACTGTCTTTTATTGACCAATAATTGTTTCATAGTTGGATTTTCTGACATCCTGTTGGTTAAATCACCATTTTGGTGAACATGACAAAGACAACTGCTGTTGTTAATTTGGACTCTACAAAAATAAATTGAATTCATCAAAGCAGGAGTTGGAGGGGAAAAGCAACTGAGAAAAACTCTAGAGCCTTTGTTATACTGTATATCCTTCCATAATGTGGTTATATCACCAAGGAGACAGAAGCCAGTTCCTTTATTCACTTTAACATGACATGAGAGGAAAACTGAAACCTTTACTCTCCCAGAAAAACAGACACCAGCAATATGCTGTAATTTTGTAGTTTCCATACTGTTGGCTAATTTCACAGTCTATTACAGTAAAAATAAAATGCAGTATATTTCAATGATTATTTTAATTTACAGCAACATTCTTGGGTTACTTTAAATTTTTATTGTAGACAGACATAATACAGAGACTCAGCACTTTAGAATATCTAAAATCTCAATATTCACTGCAATCAAAATTAAAGTTGTTCTGTGGGCTACAGAGAAGTGTTTAAACCTATGCTAAATAATCAATAAATAATTTACAAAGGATATAAATCACACAAATAGTTATTTAAACAGGCAGTGTCAACGTGAATATTGCTACTGTAAAGTACAATAATAATAATAAAAAAAAGAAACTAAAAATTGTTAGATGTCTTTGATAAACAAGCCAAAGAGATTCTGAGGAGCAAAATAAAAACAGCCAAATAGTGTCTGAAGAATGCGATGGCAATAAACTAAAATTAGATTTTATGTCAGAGACCTTACCAAACATGAAAACACAAAAAAGAAAAACTGTTTCCATACTATTGTTTTACGAATAGTGCCTTATCTTACCATACTGAACTTTACGTTGGATCAACCAATTGGGCCTGAAGCACTGAAGCAACTAATACAGAGGAAATAAGTGTTTAACCTATAAAGAATTATGTGAGGAATGCTTATATACTCTCAAAAGGCAGTTTAAAGTATCTAAATTTATTCCATTGTATTCTCTGTTGTCTGCAAATATGCATCATTAAGAACATCTTAAACTATGTATGAATAACAACATTTGTAAAACACACTTTTCCAAGATTTTGAAAAAGTATATTAAGACCATTATCAAAATACACATCAGTAAGAACTTGCAACATTTGGGAAGAAACTGTAGGTAGGCTGTTTTTCCCCACTTAAAATAGTCCCATGAGGTAAACATATGTTCTATCAAAAAGCAATTGTATCTACAGCATATAGATTTACTGCAATGTATTATCGGCTGTCTATGGGACTATACTGCAGTAAGAATTACAATCAATGGAAACATTTGGGGAATAACTCTATCTAGTCAGTTTTACCTCTTAAAATGGTCATGTGAGGTTCATGTTTTACCTCTTAAAAAGAGGGCTCTGAGGTAGGGTTTTACTTCTTGCTCATGTTTTACCTTTTAAAATAGTACGGTGAAGTTTTTGTGTGTAGCTTTTATACAAGTTCTGTGAGGTAGGCTTGTGCTTTACCACTAAAGAGTCCTGTGAGGCTGGTGTTTTACCTCTTAAAAGTAAGTGCATGCTTATCTTTGTCTGAGAAGGTGTGGACAGTCCTGATTCAAAGAGGAATTGTCTCAGTCAGGGAGAAATGATTGTTACCATGCTATTTGTTGTTGTCCTTTTCCTGGCTTTATTCCAGCGTTGCTGCTCTAAAACAGCAACAAACACAATAATCAAAAATAAGTCAGGGACGTACAATAACATTACATGCTTCTTCAGCTGATAATATCAAAGTCTTTTATGGTTTAATGATGCAATGTCAGTCTGTCAGAACAACATGAGAAATTGAGACAAGAGACCTCATGGACTTTGAATGGGTCCTATATGAAGTCCCATTCAAAGTCCATGAGGTTCTTCAGTAGTGTGGAGACATGTGTCTTCACTGTGGCAGACTTCTTTTGGACCATCATACCCGTCTTCTTGGAGACACCCTTTCCTCGGATGGCCTTTGATCCTCTCTCTGGATTGATAGCAATGAAGCTCCTGAAATCAGAATAGTCTATCAGTGACTGAATGGAAAACTACATTTTGTAGTTAGAACTAGTCTGAGTTCTCTAACATCAGGTGATATTACAAATTAACTGGTACAGATATCATGAGATAGTTTGTGTAATTTTGCAGTTTGATTTTTCTACCACATCTTTCCATATCTTGGAACTATTTTATCTGCTGAACACTGCACTGGAGCCAAATCATATACACCTCAATTGAAGCTTATAGGCAGTGTGATCTAAGAAAAAAATATTAAGATACAGGACCGGAACATCAAGCTGTAGAATTACTCAACATATGTTGTATTCTCATTTGAACGATTCATGTTTTTCTGTGTTGTGACCTGAGCCCCCGTGTTCTGCTGCTTATTTCTGATCACAGAGTCTGAATTCATGTCTCTGTCAATAAATAGCACCTTCAGTTTTCACTAATTAAATAAATACAATGAAAAAGCTATAATGATGACAAAGAAATGAAAGGAGTCTTACCTCTGAATGAGTACAAGCTACCTCTTGATATTGAAGGCTGAATATATAGTAGATCGCAAACACAGCAGTCAGTCCCGTCAGAAAGGACGGTGTGATGCCCTCAGATATTACTCGACCTTCCAGAGTGACCATCCATCCTGCACTCGTGACTTGCCCTGTTCCACCTGAAACTTCAAGTAACAGCCACATCAAACATATTATGTACTGGTTTTAATTAGGCTAAAATATGTCAACAAGAACCCCAGTATAACCGCTGGCTGCTTTTCTGTAAGTCAACACCTGTATCACACTGAAAATTCTCTTTGTTAGCTAAAAAAATCTGTGAAAGAAATTAATGTTGTGATTAATGTAAATACTAACACTATCCGCTGGTTCTCCTCTTACACAAACTTACACAAACCACCATACCACTTAAAATGATCCCATTACAAATCTAAGTTAAGTTTTAAGTGTATTTTTTCATGGCATTTGCAGGTATTAACTGAAGAAAAAGCACAGATGATTCAGAACTGTTCACATCTGATAAAATATTTTTTTCCATGAGACCACTTTTCATCAGTCTAACAACCTACCAATTTATTCCTGTGTGCGTGTGTCTGTGTGTGGCACGCAGGAGAGAAAATAACGTACCAAAGACAGACAATTTAGACAAATTAAATTAAACATTCGTACTAACCCTTTAATTCACGTTTTAGCTCAGGTTCGTGCTCTTCTTTCCCTCTGTGTTGCTGGGCTGGTTCTGCTAAAGTGACTGTGTAGCTTTAACTGTGCTGCACTTGTCACTCATTCAAAGGAAGAGCAGTATGTTTAATGAACAATGGCAAAATAAAATGCAATAAATAAATAAAAATAACACACTCACTGGCTAGATAACATGTTGAGCAACAGTTCGATTTCAAACATCATTTTAGTTGTATTCTCCTAGCAAAGAAACAAAAATAAGTGAGTTTTTAATTACCGTGTTATTTGTAGATGCACAATCCGACAGATGCAGAGGAAACAGCGCTTCTTGTTCATGTGTAGTAAAACATGTCTCCAGTGCTCTGGCAGTAGAACTTTCCCTCACCAAATTTCAAAAATACTGTAGTTTACTGTGATTTATTACATTAACATACTATTGAAGGCCTGTGCACTGTTGCTTCACGTTGAACAGCCCACAGTGCATTGCAAATTACAGTACAAAACCGTATTACAGTAATACAGTATATTACTGTTGGAAATTGGCTGTAAATTAACAGCAATTGCTTACAATGCATGTTTTCTTATATCACACCCCGTTTCGGTGCCTGTACAACTGTCAAATCAGAACCGTTTTATATTTAAATGCAGTTATAACAATACAAACAGAAAAACCCAATTGCAATACAAATTCAAACAAATTTGGCACATTCACTTTCACAAATCTAGCAAATCACTGTGCAAAACTTTTTTACACAAGACAAAAAACAATTCAGAATGTTTAAAGAATCTAAGTTTGTGAACATAACACACATAACATGACATGACATGGCTAAAATATAAACACAGTCATTAGATTTATATCTAAGACATGACACTGGCTGGTGAATGCTACACTCAGAGACCTGCAGGACCAGTATCACACTGTTTCTGAAAAGACACAAAGGACAAAACTGAACACACAGGAATCACATATGAAGAGATTTCACAGACAGACACAGAAGCACTGGAAACACAATGTAAAAAACTTCTGTAGTGAAAACCAGGTGAGGTCCAAGTCTGACACAGTTCGGACACTAAATGCTCAAAAGCACAGGTTTGATAATTGTGCTTTTTATTACCTATATGATCGTGTAATATTGTACACATAATAACAGCATATACCTCACTCTCGAACCATCAGAAACAGAGTGATTAGATAAGTTTATAAATCTGATGACTGTGTTATATGTTTGAACTACAAAGTGTCCTACGTGTTTTACTTTTTGTTTTTCAAACGTTCTGAATTGTTTTGTGTCAAAAATACAATAATTCCTTCTGTGAATAGGGGCGACTCTCCACAGATCTGAATTATAATGTAGTGTAGTGCTGTAACCTGCTTGTCTCCCTTATGATATAGGTTTAATGCAGGGGTCTCAAACTTGCGGCCCGGGGGCCAATTGTGGCCCGCAGGACGATAGTTTGTGGCCCCCGCCTTAATATGAAAGTTTAATGTTAGTGCGGCCCGCGAGTTTGACATGTATGGCACTTTACAGTGTTGTGTGCGGAGCTGAACGAACCTACCAACAACTCTCGGGGGCGGGACATCGGCCAGGCTTGATGCAAGCAGAGAAACATTTCTTAATGAGTGAAAATTACAGCAGCGCTGTTATGGAGTGTTTTCTTCCGTGCCTGGCTGGCTGCCTCGTTTCTATTGGGCACATAGCGTCTCACCATCGACTCATCGATGCCAAACTTACGTGCAGCAGCTCTGTTTCCTTCTTCGACAGACAGATCAGTTGCCTTTAACTTCAATGCTGCATCATATGCATTTCTTTGTGTGTTTTCCTTGAGGAGGGTGTGCGCATGAAGCAAAAAATAACTGTTCAAAACAAAGTCAAACGAGCATCTTCCTCAGTGCATCATCTCTTCACCTGTCTGTCTCGCTCTTGCACCCCGTCACTTGGCGCTCTACTATGCATGTCTTCTGCAGAAAGAGCCGCTGTCCTGTCTGGGATCATGTCAGTGTCTGGTAGGATTTCAGCAGATTTCAGGCTCTACTTGGGGTCGGGGTTAGTTGTATCGATCATGTATGAGCAGATGTCCAGCTACTGAAGTTTGAGACGTTTCTTCTCGTCATATACGCACTCATCTGCATTTACCGCATACGGGTCATTAAGACGTATCCACCTCACTAATGTTCATTTAGCATCAGAACTTATTTCATCGCATGGCGATAAACTGTTTTAGTGTGCGGACAACAGCGCTCGCCAGAGTTGTAACTTCATGTTTACCGCGCAGACAGCGGCGCTTTCTGCACTCAGGCTGCGCGTGCACCCACTGTGTTTATAAACGAATAATCCGTCCATATATGAGCCGCATCGTTGTATAAAGTAGCGGCTTATAGTCCTGAAATTCCGGTATATTTATACACACGTTGCGAGAGGAAGTGCTGCCAGGTCTCTAGCAGCAAGAGGCAAGAGAAGCCATGTTCAAAAGAACAATTCATGTTCTTCAATTTTCCATTCATGTTGAGGACGATTCATGTTCAGAAGAAGGTTAAAGGTTAAAGAACTGTTAATACAGACCTTTGAATCTGAATACAGCAGATATAGCAGGCTGAAGAAACCACATATAGTCACTGACTAGAGAAATCTAATTATTATTATTATTTTCATTATCATTATTATTATATGTATTTATTACGGATTGATTGATTGATTTTCTTATTAATTCTTAATTTGTTTAGTTATTTTCATCTTATTTTGTGTTAAAAATTAAAATAAAGAGATGTGAGAAGATTGGACATTTTTTTAACAAAGCTTTTCTTGTGGAAAACCTGATGCGGCCCAGCCTCACCCACACTCTGCCTCCAGCGGCCCCCCGGTGAATTGAGTTTGAGACCCCTGATGTGTGTGTGTGCGTGTGTGTGCGTGTGCGTGTGCGTGTGTGTGCGTGTGTGTGTGTGTGGGCGCGTGTGTGTGTGCGTGTGTGTGTGTGTGTGTGTGGATGTCTGTGTCTATTTAAAACACAAAGTGGTTTTATTGGAGTGTTTTAAGTTTTGTTTACAGTGCTTACTTTTTCAAAATTTCTGAATTTCTGTACATTGTGTGAATAGTGTACTAAAGATTTACTTTTTGAAAAGTTTCCAAAAATGTGCAAAAGCAGCTGAAAAAGGATTGCCTCATTGTTTGTAACTATGGATTGCAAAAGGATTACAGTTTTTCCCAGTGGCTTTTTGGCATATTTTTCTGATCAGAACGGAGATTTTGAAAAGTCATTGTTCAACCGCACTTCACTTACTTCAAGTCATTGTCTTGTTTGTTATTACAAAGATCAAATGCTTTGGTGCATTGTTTCAAATGATTTTGTATAATTGTCTACTGTGTCTTACACTGTCAGACAGTTCAAAATTCATTATAGTGGCTCTAATCTATTTGGATGAACCATTGAAAACATTATCAAAACAAGTATTGCCTCATTGTCTGGAATCATGGCCACCAAAATGATTAAACCAATTATCATTGGTACTGTCCAAATGTTTATGCTAAATGAGATATACAGATGTACATAAATAAATATTCAGATTGATGCTAAACAGCTGTAGACTATCCTACAGCGAGGGACTCCTGCAGAGTCTGGAAAAGGGCCCTTGAACGCTACACTTCTCTAATGCTCCTGACCGTTTGACTGAGGGCTTGCATTAGTCAAAAGCAGAAAACACATTTGCTCACACGATGCTTGAGAGAGGATTGTGCTTATGAAATCCAATTGAGCCAGGGTAGAAGTATCTTCCATATTATTAGCATTAGAATCAATAACCACACATGTTGAATCTGTTGGTGTTTTTGTTTCAAAAGGGGAATGATATCAGAGATAAATAGTGCCTGTCAGTGATGAAGAAAACAATTACAAATCCTGTATCCATGAGCCTCATATTTTTTTTTGCTCTGTGTATAATCTGAAAATAAACTACACAGAGGTCTGTGCATTCTGGTGGACTGGCATGTTCACTGAGAGAAATACTTCACTTTGTGAAATGAACCAGGATTTTGAGCAGGTTATCTGATTTTGCAAGAGATATAAAGTAATGTGATGTTTGTATGAATTGTTTTGAAGAATGGATTTAAAGCTTTGAAAATGATGCACCAGCAGAACTGAGGCTCATTTAAAACAGGTTTCCAAGAAAAGGACTTGTTTTTCATAGTTGGAAAATATTGTGCATATCTCACTATCCAAGGCTTTCACCAATCTGTACTTATATATCTATGCTATAGTTTGGACAATGTTTATCCCATATTCAATAAAAGCATGTAAAACGCCACATGATATTTGGTTTAATCATTTTGGTAGCCATGATTCCAATGAAATAATGATTAAATGTTTAAATGGTAAGTCCATATATGAGAACCACTTTGAGCAGCCTGATGAAAGCAACTGACAGAAAAGTTGACATTTGTAAAACTCCCACAAAATCCTATGCAATTGTAGTTTTCCTAAACAAAATGTAATCTCAGCAAAATGCAGTTTTTCATCACTCAACCCCCAAAAGCAAATTTCCCCATCAAACCTCTCAGACTGTGCTCATGTGTTTTCTGAGCTGCAGCTCAGAAAGACCTGCTCTCACTCACCACAGCTCTCAGTGGTTTAGTGCAGTCTGCAAAGTTGCAAAGTTGAGGTTCACACAGATTGGAAGAGAGTGGGGTTGGAGTATTTTATTGTGTTTGTAAAATAAATAATTTATAAATAAATGTACACATAAGCATATGCAGACTAGAGTTTACAGTATATGATGAAAGAAAATTGAAAGATGTTGGAATAGCAAATACATCAACAGTAATAATTCTTTTCGCTCTTTCCTGAGTTTGTATCTTGCGCCTCTGTGTCCGTCACTCTGTCTGCCCATGACGCTCTGTTTTATTGGCTGTTACCATGGTGTTGCTGATGTTTAGTGGTTATGATCTGACAAAGCAGCTCAGAGTCACACTGACATCACACACGAGGCCCGCAGTGGCTTCAAAATCGCATACAAAGACACAAAGTCGGGCCACGCCGTCTCGAACTTGGGAAGAAGCAAATCACAACCTAAGTCAGGCAAATTCTCCTATAGTGTGTAGTGTGTGTGCTCAATCAAAATTCCTTGATTTGTCAAATTATAACATACTACTACTACTTTCACTAGATGTCACCAGGTGTCAGACAAGCCCAACCATCTGGGCCTTGCAATAAAATGTACTATTTTGAGCTGATTCATTTCCTTTGACAGCAGTCTTTTTGAGAAAGTAATTAGCCATGGCTGGACCTCTGAGGTTATCTTCGTCATTCACAAAACCCTTTAACTGCATATTAAAACACTGATCGCTATTCCATAAGAAGGCTTCTTGTAGCCTCCTCCAAAATTAATTCATTTGCTCACTACAGTTGCTACATTGGAGCTATAATATCTGCAACACTTTTATATTCTGTAAAAAGATAAATCAATGAATGTTTGTAGCAAATACCTTGCATTCAAACATTGAAATATGGGTTCTATGTGCACCTAATGAAATAAAATAAGAAAATGAAAATTGTACTGTGACCCTGTCATATAGGACAGAATTTGGGAAGCTGGATTAAAAGTACAATTTGAATAAGGCCCCATGGACACATGTTGAAAATTCCCACATGCATACAGTATATTACACCACTTCAATAATTAACAATACATCTGGTTTTATCAAATTACTATTCATCAGACTGCACTGCATTATGTGCTCTGCTGAGAAGGTCATTGCAGCCTGTCATCTCTCCAGGACCTGTACCTCTCCAGTATTTGGGAGTGAGCAGATTGAATCACAGTTAACCCTTCTCACCCTGGTCACTGACTATTTGAGCCACTCCCCTCAGACAGGAGGCTATGGTCTATTCGGAACAGAACCTCTGCACTGTGCTCTTCTGCTCTGTCCATATTAACCTTAATCTACCTTAACCTTAAAAAAGCAAATTCATAGTTTGTGAATTTTGCTCACTGACAATAAAACTAATTGTTATTCTGATGCCACAGCAGGACGTGGGGCGCATTATAGTGAACACTCATCATTCGTGTCTATAAAGGCTTTGTAGGCTTTGTACAATATTGACATATGCCCCACAATACATAGTCAATAAAATCAAACTAAATATGGGCCCCAAACGCTCTTCTGATAAGGAGACGTCAAATGGCAGCAGCTAAAAGCATCTACAGTTATTTCTGTCACATGATCTTTGCCTAAAATGGCTGCTATTTTCCTAGATGTCGACAATGCATCCAGGAGCACTGGACCTAATTGCATCCGAAATAACCTTGGCTCCAGACTCTCCAACACCATTCCCCTGCAGGCTAAAAGAACAAAAAAGAAAAGCTGTTAAATAGGTCTTGATACGGATGCTTTAACAAATCTTAAGTCTCAGTCTTACTTGATATATGACAATTGGTGGTTTCCTTTCAAAGCTGTTGCAATAAATATGGCACCATCCATACCCAGAGAGTTTTCCTGCAGGCTGGGAGTGTGGGGTGAAAAAAATGATAACAGTTATAATGTTATGGTTAACTGCCTGACACTGATCCATGTTTGATGTTTTCTCAATTCAAAATACTGTAATTATACACTATATTGCCAAAAGTATTCACTCACCCATCCAAATAATGGAAATCAGGTATTCCAATCACTTCCATGGCCACAGGTGTATAAAATCAAGCACCTTGGCCTGCAGACTATTTCTACAAACATTTGTGAAAGAAAGGGTCGCTCTAAGGACCTCAGTGAATTCCAGCGTGGTACTGTGATAGGATGCCACCTGCGCAACAAGTCCAGTCGTGAAATTTCCTCGCTCCTAAATATTCCACAGTCCACTGTCTGTGGTATTATAACAAAGTGGAAACGATTGGGAACAACAGCAACTCAGCCATGAAGTGGTAGGCCACAACTTCATGTGTTCTTCAAACTTCATGTGGCCTTCAGATTAGCTCAAGAACAGTGCGTAGAGAGCTTCATGGAATGGGTTTCCATGGCCGAGCAGCTGCATCCAAGCCATACATCACCAAGTAATAATAATAATAATAATAATAATAATAATAATGCATGAGTTTTATATAGCACTTTTCTGGACACTCAGAGATGCTTTACAGGGCATTAGTCATTCATTCCACACTTGGTGGTGGTAAGCTACTATTGTAGCCACAGCTGCCCTGGGGCAGACTGACAGAAGCGAGGCTACCACTTTCATGCTAGGTAATGTAGGTGAAGTACCTTGCCTAAGGACACAACGACAGTTTTTGCGACTGGCGCCCCACTGTGGCACCTGATTTTCCCAATGGTCTCCCATCCAAGTACTAGCCAGGCCCTGCCTTGCTTAGCTTCTGAGATCTGACAGGATCAGGCTTTGACAAGTGGGTATGGCCACCACTGGACTCTAGAGCAGTGGAGACGCATTCTTTGGAGTGACAAATCGAGTTTCTCCATCTGGCAATCTGATGGACGAGTCTGGGTTTGACGGTTTTCAGGAGAACGGTACTTGTCTGACTGCATTGTGCCAAGTGTAAAGTTTGGTGGAGGGGGGATTATGGTGTGGGGTTGTTTTTCAGGAGCTGGGCTTGGCCAGCATTGGAACTCTGAATGCTTCAGCATACCAAGAGATTTTGGACAATTCCATGCCCAACTTTGTGGGAACAGTTTGGAGAGGGCCCCTTCCTCTTCAACATGACTTTGGGCTAGTGCGCAAAGCAAGATCCATCAAGACATGGTTGAGTTTGGTGTGGATGAACTTGACTGGCCTGCACAGAGTCTGGACCTCAATCCAATAGAACACTTTTGTGATGAATTAGAGCAGAGACTGAGAGCCAGGCCTTCTCATCCAACATCAGTGTGTGACCTCACAATGCACTTCTGGAAGAGTGGCCAAAAATTCCCATAAACACACCAAAAAAACTGTTTGCATGTACTTTTCAAAACGTCACACCGAATTGAAGCAATCAAATGTTTTTCTTAACGGAGTGGAACTTGATCTGGTCCCAGAATATAAATACCTTGGAGTTATTCTAGATCCAATATTGTCCTTCAAAAGTCATGTTAAAAAAGTGTCTCAGGTAATCCAATTCAATAATCGGAATTTTCGTCACATCAGGAACAACCTAAACATGAATACTGCCAAAACGTACTTTTACTCCATGATTATTTCTCACATAGATTATTGTTTAACCACTTGGTCTCTTGCCTGCCCCACAACACTTAAAACCATTGAAAACCTCTATAAAAGAGGCCTAAAAATACTTGATAAAAAACCCATTTCCCACCACTACTGTCACATTCTGAAAAAGCATAGGCTTTTAGATTTTAGCAACATGGTCATCCTTAAAAGAGCCTGTCTAATTTACAAGGTTCTACATTCCCTCGCACCACCACCGTTAAAGGAGTACATCAAACGCAAAGACTATTCAGAAAGGACCACGCGAGCCACCACCAGGGGTGACTTGGTCATACCCCTCAGACGGACCACTTTTGGTCAGAATGTATTATCTGTCCAAGGTGGGAATCTGTGGAATAATCTACCACAAGCACTGAAAGAATGTCCTACGTATAGTTCTTTTAAAGCTCAAATGAAAAATTGGTTATGGTCAAACCAAACATGTCCTCATGTATAGTTGCACTATGATTTTAAAAGATCTTTTATGGACACATATTTGCATGTATTGAAGCTGTGGCCAAATTGACTGCAAAATAATGGGAATTGTGCAATGACTGGACTGTGAAATAATTTGGACTGTATGGACTGTATGGAGTGTGCAATAATGGGAACTGGGCAATGTATGGAGTGTGTAATAATGGGAACTGTGCAATGAGTGGGTGTGCAATAATGGGAACTGTGCAATGTATGGAGTGTGCAATAATGGGAACTGTGCATTGTATGGAGTGTGTAATAATGGGAACTGTGCAATAATGGGAACTGTGCAATGTATGGAGTGTGCAATAATGGGAACTGTGCAATGTATGGAGTGTGCA
Source organism: Taenioides sp. WSHXM2023 (assembly GCA_029959045.1). Taxonomy (NCBI): domain Eukaryota; kingdom Metazoa; phylum Chordata; class Actinopteri; order Gobiiformes; family Gobiidae; genus Taenioides; species Taenioides sp. WSHXM2023. Next base: position 16,306,456 of record CM057104.1, on the reverse strand, counting down.
ATAATGGGAACTGTGCAATGAGTGGTATTTTATTTGCTGTTTTTAATGTTGTGACCCCAGCCCTTTGGGACAACGGATGGAAATTAGCCTTAGGCTACAATCCGGTGTGTTTACATTCATGTTGTGTCATGATTGTCCATTAACATGCTCTGTCCCAATCAAATAAATAAATAAATAAATAAACACTCCTAAAACTTGTGAACAGCCTTCCCAGAATTGTTTAAGCTGTTATAGCTGCAAAGGGTGGATTGACGTCATATTAAACGCTATGGATTAAGAATGGGATGTTTAAGTTCATATGCGAGTCAAGGCAGGTGAGCGAATACTTTTGGCAATATAGTGAAATATGTAGCCCCCTTCAAAACAAACTCCAGTGCCCCAATACCTTTCTATCAGAACCAGCACGTAATGTAATTGATCTTTAATTGACAATTTCTGTGACATTTAGTTATAATTTTAGTTCCTGGTTGGACATGGACAGGAGATGTGACCAATGAGGTAGCCTATAATAAAGATAGAAAGATCCTGAATTATGTGACTGTGCCAACTGAAGGGACCACCTGTTGCTTGTAGGAAACAGATGAAAAGCTAGTGCTGTTGCCATAGCAATTAACAATGGTTAACTGTCCTCAAAATGGCACCATATAACAGGAAGCTGAAATCTATGAGTAGTGGTAATTCCATCAATGTTACCTAGCAACCATACTGTAAACAAGGGCCAAAGAATGGTGTTTAGGACCCCTGAGACCCCTCAGAAGCTACATTTCTAGAGCTGCTCTCTGTAGTATTTTCCTGCTTCTAACACATTAACGTATTAGCTAAAACATCATAACGTGTGCATCTATCACAAAATTATTTTCCATTATACTCACTTTAAAGACTTGAGACTCCTATTGATTTTCAAAGCATTAGCTAAAGCCTTTGCTCCTTCTATGCCAACAGTGTTCCCACGTAGGCTGAAAAAAAACACAAACAAATACACTAATTGTTAGCACACTACAAGCTTAATGATGTCTTAATTGTGGGTCCCAAACTGGGGTACGACTGGTGATACTCAGGGTTTTTAATGGAACCAAATTTTATTTCATCCAACTCTTTTACCAGTTGTTACAGGTCAGACCCTCATGGGCTCTTAGAGGGGAATGTGCCCTATTGCCTGCTCTGTCCCTTCTCCTTCTGCCCAGGTCACTCTGAATGCCCTACTCCACCTGCATCACTGTGCGCTCTTACTGGGCCTACCAACTGGGTCTACCAACAAGGACCTGTCCTGCCTCCCAGCTATGCTGGGCTCTGCAATGTCCATTTCATCTATGCACATTTGAGTTTGTCTTTTTGTTTTACGCCCTACACTCACATCACACACTACACCACTAACACCTATATACTCACAACTTCATAGCATATATTTTGTAAATATTATTCTCATTTAATATGCTTTTGTAAATGAAACCTTATTTTTGAGCACGCTAAACCCAGTGTCGTCTCCCATCTTGTTGTGCACCTGAGCTGAGCTAGTGCACACTTGGAAGGGCTTGGTTGGTTTACATAATAGTTGAGTCCATTCGTTCATAATAGGGACATGGTACAAACACATCTCATAAAAGAAAATGAGCCTTACACTATATTTACCAAGAGTTAACCTTAACCATAACACTACTACTTGCTTAACCTTAACCTTCAGTGTTCTAACATATATCTGAACTTTAAATCATATTGCTGATCTAATAATAAAGCATGCACGTCATGGAGACTCATTTTTGTCCCCATAAAGGAGGCCACCCATGTCAAGAATAAAAAACTACTTACTCCAATGTATGAAGCGTCTGGTTGGTTGTTAGTGACTCTGCCAGTGCAATAGCCCCTGATGTGCCTGCAGACACTCCCTGGAGACTAAATTTCCAACAAATAAAATGGTCCACTGATAAAACAGACTTTCAATTTGGATAAGAGAAAAAAGTTTAAAAATACTGACCATAATGTTTGAAGACTTGTATTAATTTTGAGGGCTTCGGCAAGAGACACAATACCTTCGTTTCCAATAGCGTTTTCTTGTAGACTGTTGGAAAAAGGTAATATGGAGGTTATGAACAAGCATTCACACAGCTGCTTTTGCAATTACAGATTTTCCTCAGTGTAAAAAGAATAAAGTGTTCAGTGTGATTCTGGTTACTACAAAAATGCAATAGAAAATACCACAAACAAAAAACAAAACACGTGTAGCTAACAGAGAAGAAATCCTTTGGCCTTACTCTAAAAGCTGCATTGTGGCATTGCAGAGCAGAGCCTGAGCCAGAGCTTTGGTTGCAGGAGATTTTACAAAATTCCACTGAAGACTGAAAATAACAAAAACAAAACATGAGACAGCTACAGTTAATCTTAATCTGATTAATGTTAGTTTAGTTTAGTTCTCCTAATTTGAACATTAGTATTGAACCTGAAGCATGAGCAATCAACACATTCCAACACATTCAAGTTTGGCCTTGCTTCCATTGTAGGGAGTATTATATAATCTGATGATATAGGTAAAAACAGAAACAAGGATCTAGTTGTTGAGTTACTATAGGGTATGTTTAAACAATCATCATAAAAAATTATTTCATTATAGTCAATGTATTTATTTTTTACAAAACATACTTTATTTAATAAACTTCATTACAACTATAACTCTGTATTATTAATGTGTACACCGTGGCATAGGTGTGCAAGGCCCCGGTGCAAGTCTGACACTGGGAGGAGGAACGTGATGGACTGGTGCATTGTACCGGCTGTACTGCTGAATGTTACGCCATTGGTGTACACACTAGGGATACAATGATATTCCATGTAATAATATAATATCAAATCGTTCGATACTGGTGTCACAATTCAATACATGTGTTCCCTCAATAAGCATGGGTCCATCCATGCATTCTGTGTTGTAATTTATTTTGGTCCAAAAGGGAAACAGTTGTGGTGTCCTCCCTAGATGCAGCAGATCCAAAGAGGCTTACAGATGAGATATTCCAACAAAGGTGGGTTATCTTTCTGTCACTTTTTATTTTACGTTGATAGACCCAGGAATGACAAAGATATTAACTTTTAAATACTCTAGAACCACTTTTGGCTTTACATGGCATGTGAATGCAGTGAGAGGAGAGTCAAACTCAGGAGGCAAAGAAATCATCAAATCATTATTAAAAAAGGAAAAGTCTAATAGTGTAACTCCTAGCAGTCTATATTAAGAGTAGACTGGCTATATTATAAAATTTTAAATAGCTTGAGAAAGCTATATTTTTATTTTCACTGAATAAAAATTCAGTGAGCTGTAAATCATTGAACCAAATGAACTTTACAGTAGTTGTCCTGTAATGTATTGTATGTAATGTTTCATTAATATCATGTTATATATTATACTTATTAGCAGAAAAAAATTACATGATAATTTTTTTTTGCATCTTACTCCTGACCTGTGTCTCGAGATACGTATCGAATCGTGGGAAAACTGTATCATTGCATCTCTAGTACACACTTTACTGAAAAGGTACTGAAATACAGTGACCAATTGGCATGCTGTTAATTGGTTTATATATGTCTATAAGCATCAGAAAACATACTTACTGCAAAGATATGAGAGACCGATTGGACTTGATTGCACCAGCTATAGCTTGAACTCCTTCATCGTGTAACAGGTTTGCAGTGAGGCTAAAATACACATACACAAGTAAGCCATGAGAGAATAAGATGAAACAGTATTATACCATAGTCAGTGAGAATTCTATGGTCTGATTCCGCAGCATGCAGCTCTGCTGTGCCACGCCACTGACACCGCAGTTACACCAAGAGCGACGCGAACGACTTGAGTGATCAGCTCCCATTTATTTCCTTTGCAGGCTGGAACAGATATGAGACTAGAGGAAGTGGAGAGGAGCGGTGTGATCCAAGTGACCTGAGCATAGCAAAGTTGAACTGAAGTCAACTTTATGCAAATGCAGAGTGATGTCGCCGTGGCAACAGCCACTTAGTGAACACCTTTTGACAGACACATGTGAGGCATTGGTCAAGGCATTAAAATCACTCCTAATAACCCCCGCCCACAGTTATCTTCTCATAGAGGGCTGGAGACAACACAGGAGCGAACTGAGCACAAGAAAGCGCTTTTGTCGCTCTTAGTGTAAGAGCGGTGTAAGTTATGAGCACTGCACTGTTTGAAAACATTCCAGTGAAAAGCATTATGGGGGAAAAATCTGTCACGTTATTGTGAGCATCACCATAGCATAATTTTAAATATGGCAGGGAAAATTTGCAGTTATTTCCTGCCACCATACCTACAGTACATGTTTGAGAATTCAACTCACTCAAGCTCCTGCAGTGTGCTATTCTTATATAGAGCCTGGGCCATGTCCTTAGCTCCCTCCACACCAATCGAGTTTTCCCTTAAACTGAAGAAACATGTGCGTTACCAAAAGACAGAACAACAAAGACCAAGCTTATGCACATATAATTTGGTGTGAAAGAGAATTTGCTGCTCACTTTAAGGACACAAGGCCATGGTTCAGTCTCAGTGCTTCAGTTAAAGCAGTCATCCCTTTGTTGCTTATTGAATTGCTCTGAAGCCTACAAGAAAATAGTGAGTATAAAAAGTTATTGGGCTTCACTAACAACTAAGACAACAACTTAACTTAAATATTGTTGTTGGTTTTTTTTCTTACTGGTACGTAGTATAAATCAGCAGAACTGAAAAGTGTTTCTTGATTTTTTAAGAATGGGTATTGAACATTTTTAATCCTATGTTAAAAACTTGAACTAATAATGTAATGATGAGGACATGCAACATTGTAACATGGTTTAAAGCTGTGACACGTTCCCTTCTTTCTGATTTTCCATAACCACACTTGGTCACATTTTTCACTTGGCTGAATATTTCTCTAATATTGAACTGCAGGAATACACTATGCTGGAGACAATATGCACTGGATTATTTGCAGCATAGTGATATTTCTGTAGTTCAGTAAATACTTACTGTAAACAGAGCAGTGTGTGGTTAGTTGTCAATGCACCCGCCAGAGCTACTGTTCCTTTATCACCAAGATGATTACTACAAAGACTAGGCACAGAAAATCACAAAGTGACTGTAGGTTATATAAGATGTTGAGAGATGTTAGGCAGTAAATAAACTTACACTAGTTTTTTAAGGGTCCGATTTGTCTTAAGTGCTTCAGCAATCTTTTTAACCCCGTCTGCTCCAATCAAGTTCTTGCGCAGACTATGAAAATGGACAATAAAAGATGGCTTTTATAAGCGAGCTCTACCGCCCATGGTTTATTGTGGAACAGGGCTATATCAGCCACTCACTTTAGAGACACCAGTTTGCGATTGCACTTCAATACTTCAGCAGCTGCCAGAGCCCCCTCCTCATCTATTCCATTATTCTGGAGGCTAAAATTGGGCAAATGGACTTTACTTTACATCACAAAGGAGTAAGTGAGAAATAAGTTTAAAAATCACAATTCAAACGCCTTTGTACTCACTTAACTGACACCAGGGATTTGTTCATTTTCAGTGCTTCAGCCAGCAATTTCACACCTTTAGAGCCAATGTGATTGCTTCTTAGACTAAATCATAAAAAATTAGTTGACATATACAGAAAAGTCATGAAGTAACAACAATATAGACTAAGCTTACTCGAGAGATGTTAAAGTGCGGTTGACCATAAGAGCGCGACTAAGGGATTTGGCTCCTTTCTTGCTGATGGAGTTATCAGCTAAGCTAAAATAACAAATACAACAAATTACATGTATTTTACTTCACATGCCATTGCCATTACTGCATACAATGTTTTGCATTAACTTACAAACATTACACTGATTCTGACAGGGTAGATGCCTCACCTCATTTTCCTTATGTGGCAGTCTTTGGCACTCAGGAGGCTGCCCAGAAGTTCCATAACATCATCTTTAAACTGATTATTCTCTAATCTGCAGAGACAAAAAAAGTATTATAAAAAATTGTGTTGAAGATAATACATTAGTTTGAAGTTGCTTTACCGTAGATGGCTGCAGTAGAGGAGCTGAGGCAGCAAGCACTGGACAGTGTTGTAGTTTAGACAGTTCGTCAGATTGGTCTGTTGGCTGCACTCTGGAGACACCTGCAGCAGGTAGCTCAGCACCACACACTGGGCCTGGGACATCTTCCGTGACAGGCTGCCAAGGCGCAAGTCCTCCTCCACACTCCGCAGCAGCTCCAGGTGCTGTAGCTCATGGAGACAATAGACCAGGTTCACTGAGCGCAGGGACACCACTAGCTCACCACTGGACAACAGACTGTGTAGAAATCCTGCTGCCCAGGCCTTCTGACTGCCATCGTCTTTCCAAAGTGCCACAAGAGCAGAGAGCGGTTTGAGCACCTGAGGGTTGAGGAGGCCGGAGAGAAAGCGCACAAATACATCAAAGTGACCACTAACCGCCTGCTGAGAGTATTGGAAAGCATTTTTGAAGTGATTCTGAAAGCCAATCTTTGGCCATGACACAGTGCTTTCAGAGAACAGGTCAAAGATTGCCCGCTTGGAGGAAACATAGTAGAACACAGCGGCAAAAAATTCATGTATGCTTAAATGAGTGAAGCGGTAAACAGTGGAGATGAGTGACTCCTCACGCATAAGGACCCCCGTCCCCAGACTGCATTGCAGTAAAGCCTGGTCTATTCCATAGGCCCGAAGGTCCTGCTCATTGAATGTGTCCTTGTGTTTGAGGAGGGCATAAAAGGCCAGCCGCCCCAGACTCCATAGCAGTTTACGGTTATTTCCATGGAGCAGCTCGGTCTTCACAGGCTCTCTGCCTCGTGGTTCTCCTGCTTCTGCCTTCATCAGGCAGAAATGGGCAAATAGCTCTGTACACGTCCTAGGCAGATGTGAGTGAGAGTCGCTCTGTATGATAAACTTTAGAGTATCAGCAACTATCCAGGAAATGGCTGGTATGTAGCACAAGGCCATGAGAGTCTTATGGGCTTCTAAGTGGGCCCAGATCATATTGTTATAGTCATTTTCAGAGAAGAAGTGTTTTAAAAATTGTTTAATGTCCTTTTGACTAAAACCTGGGATTTCAGATACCCGGTCAATTAATCCTCCTGGGATTAGCGAGGCTGCTCCAGGTCTGGAAGTCACCCACACTGCCACGTGAGGAAGCAAGTTTCCCCGGATAATGTTTGTGATCAGCTCCTCCACAGACACCTCTTTCTTTGGGTCATTGCAAGGAGCAGCCTCCGAGAATTTCAATGTGCCTCTGAAGTGGTCCAGGCCGTCCAGAATGAGCAGAGTTCTGCAGTGACTGCTCAGCACCAGACTGGGGTCAGACAGGTGAGGGAAGGCCAGCTTTAGCAGCCTTTCAGCAGACAACTTCTCCAGGGAGTTCAGCTCACAGAAGCTAAGAGGCAACACAAAGCTTATCTCAGGACAAACAGCTCCTTGGCTCCACAATTTAACCAAGTGCCTGACCCAGGTGGTCTTTCCGACTCCAGCCACCCCGACTGTGAGTGACACTCGGGGGGGCATGCTGGCTCGGGACAGGGGCTCCAGAAGGGCTGTGAGTTTCAGCTCTCTCACAGGACTCCTCTGAGCTCCCCATGTGACCTGTACCTGCATCAGGTCATGCTCCTTCTGCTGCAAGTCAGACAGCCCCTCCACCAGCAGCAGGGCCTGGGACCACAAATTCACTTTGTCTCTGTGTTCATCACAACGCCTCAGCAGCACTGCTTTATGCTCCTGCACCAGGAAATCTGCGAATGTGACATAAGCCTTTGTTATGCTTCCATTTAAAGACTAACTAATAGAAAGACAGAAAGGACAAATCACTTTTATTGGTAATTCATTTATGACACAAATAATCACGGCTCTCATCTCAGCAACATCTGCTCCATCATGTAAACTACTGAATGTCTTTAAACCATGCAGAGACAGATTATTTCTAATGTTTGAACAGCAGCAGCACATGAGGCACCTTACCGTGACTGATGATGAGCTGGGCCTCTTGTGAGTGGGACTTCTCCACAAAGTCGCGCAAAACATTGCAAGCAGGAGAGTCCTTCCCTGAGATAATTGCTGTCAGCATGGTCACCTGATCATGCAGCTGGCCCGCTCTCTGTATCCTGGTCTCCTCACATGAACTCAGCACATTCACCCTCTTCAAGTGGCTCAGAATCTGCTCCAGGAAAGAGCTAGTGATGAAGCGAAAGAGCTGCTCCTGGTGCTGCTGGATCCAGCCACTATCTGTAATCAGAAAAAAAATAAATAAATAGTTTATGATTATGCTGTAGTCACTGTAGCTACAGCTGATCCTAGGAAAAAAAAACATTAGATATCGCAGTCTAGAGAAGTATAGTCCTAGAAACAGCAAAGCTACAGCGCAGAGCCCTGAATCTCCCGGGTCTAATGTTTACACTTACTGTTTGACAACACTGACCACCTTATTGATCTGGGTCCTTTGCAGCACTTTGTCAAACCCTCTGTCACCAACCTTGGCGTCACTATTGATAGTGATTTTAAATTTGAAAAACAAGTGAACACACTTGTCAAATCTGGCTTTTATCATTTGCAGCTTTTATCTCCTCTCGTTTAGACTACTGTAATGCACTTTTTTCTGGCATCAGCCAATATGCACTTTACCGCGCTTATAGCTGGTCTAAAATTCTGCTACTTTTAACTGGAAGCAAAAAACAAGAGCACATTACCTTGATTTTAGCACCTTTGCACTGGCTTCCAGTTCATTTTAGAATTGATTTTAAGATTTTATTGTTTGTTTTTAAAGCTCTGAATGGACTGGCCCCACGTTACATCTCGCATCTCATCCAAATTTACTACCCTGCGCATGCTCTGAGGTCTGAGGGCCAGCTCCAGCTTGTGGTGCCTAAGACAAGACTTAAAACCAGGGGGGAGAGGGCCTTCTCTGTGGCCAGCCCCGAGCTCTGGAACTCTCTGCCCCCCCACGTCCCAACAGCCCCCACAGTGAAGTGTTTTAAGTGTTGGCTTTTAACACTGTGTGAGTTGTGTTGGTATTCTTGCTCTTATTTAATTTTACTAGTTTTATTGTCTTAACGAGGACTAGTGGAGTTAAATAGAGCTTTATTTTATATTTCTGTTGGATGTTTTTTTTGTATTGTGCAGTACTTTGGAAACCGTTTTGTTTATGAAATGTGCTATACAAATAAAGTGGATGGGATTGGATTTATACATTTGATCTTTTCAAAAAATGTTTGAATACCGCATATCAACTGTAGAGTATGAACCCCAATCACAGACTGCACTAAACCAGTGAGAGCTGTGAGAACAGGACTAAGGCTTCTGAGATGTGTCAAGTGAATGAAAAAGCAAATAAAAACATGACCAAAGGTTGAAAAGTTTGATAGGAAAACTTGCTTTTGGGGAATGGATGATTGTTGTTTTGGATGCAAAACAGCATTTTGCTGAGATAAAATTTTGTTTAGGAAAACTTGTGTAGGTTCTGTATGAGTTGTTTTGCAAGTGTCAGTTTTCAATGTGTGTCAAAGCAACTGAAAACAGCTAAATTGAGAGGGTGTCTTTGAAGAAAAAGGATGAATTGAAGATGGATTCCTATTTACTTTTTCTGCCATTTGAGGTATTTTTCAAAATCCAAGCCAATTTGCTGGGATAAATATGATAAACATGCTCAAAATAGTACTTTAACATTGGATAAACATTAAAATACAATACATTACAGACATGAAAAAGTATTACTAAAAGTAGTTGTAGTCAGTTGAAAATATCACAAATAGTTGAATATATTTCCTGTATATTTAAATTGTACTTTATACACAGATGTGGAATTGATTGAGTTCAGTTGATTGTAATGAAATCCTATAATGAATTGTTATATTGTAATTTCAGACCTACCTTCTGTGTCCAACTGGGAAGCTTGGGAGGAGCTGGAGGACTGGAGATCCATATAACAATCGTCCTGCCACATGATGCGTTTACCTCGATCCAGAAACGAATCGTAGCGGGTTTTCTTCTCCATGACACTGGAGGAGATTCCACAGATGTTTGTGTTGATATGAAAACTAAACAAGGGATAACCATTAGAGCTCTGTTCACAATATGATACAGCCTGTTGATTTTGGTTTTGGATGGCATCACAACATTCCAATATCGGTGTCTAGTAGTCGCTAATAGAAAACAGCCCGGTTTCTCCCATTAACTCATGCACAGTAGGTAAAATCCTCTAGCTACAAGACAGCTATAAGACAGCTACAGTGCATCCAATATGCTACTGCTCTGGTCCTGACTCAAACCAGGAAGTACAAGCACATAAGTCCTGTGCTCAGGTCTCTGCATTGGTTCCTGTGACTCAGAGAATAGATTTTAAAGCGGCTCTGCTTGTGTACAAGTCTCTCCATGGCTCTCCATGACATGTTAGTGCCATATGAACCATCTCACGCTCTGAGGACATCAGGGACCAGCCTCCTGCTGGTGCCCAGAGACCCTTCAGTCTTCCTGAAAATGTGAGACAGGCCTCTTCTTTCACATTGTTGATGTCCAGGCTCAAAACAATTACTGTACCCCTCTAAGGCTTGCCTTGGCTCTTGCACTTGTGACTTGTGGCTACTAAAATGAGTAGCTCTCTAGCATTTTCGTTTTGTAAAGATTGACAACTTGCTTTTTCTCCATGAAGATTTCTAAATTGGATGCCATTTAGAGGAAAGTTATAGGCACAACAGCCTCTCCAATGACAATAGAAGGCTTCTAACCATCTCCTATTGTGTAATCTGAGTGCTTTTTATTGATACTTTGCATTAACATGTGTTCTACATGGCAAAAAAAAGGAGAAAATTTAATTTGTCAACTGGACATAGTTTATTTGGTTGAATACGTTTCGCAGCTCATCCAAGCTGCTTCCTCAGTTCTGGTCAGATGCTGGCGGACACTGCTTTATATCTGCCTGAAGGGAGGAGCTTAATTACAATGAAAATTACTCTGAGACAACACATATTTAAATACAGTTTCAGTTGGTCAGGTGATACAATATGGAGTTGTTAACAGTTTCTGTTAGTCATGTGAGTCTATTCAATATGGAGTGGGAGTGGGGGAGTAGTTAGCATATCCATTCAGGGCCATGATGGGTGTTTTCACACCTCTGGACCTGACCTGGCTAGTCCCATTGTTTTCCCAGTTTGTTTTGATTTAGGTTTGAGGATAGAGTTATAGATGGGAGACAAATGATGTCTGAGACCCCCATTTCTGTTCAAGGAAGGATTCTCTTTCTTGACAAAAATAGCTTCTTTAACTCCCCTCTCAAACCAGTTCTTTTCTCTGGCCAAGATCTGGACCTCGCTGTCCTCAAAGGAGTGGCCTGTGGCTTTTAGGTGGAGATGTACGGCAGATTGCGGCCCACCCTGGTTTTCCCGTCTGTGCTGATACATCCTTTTGTGAAGTGGCTGTTTTGTTTCTCCAATGTAGCGCTCACTGCAGTCTTCACTACACTGAATGGAGTAGACCACATTGCTTTGTTTGTGGCTCGGAGTTTTGTCCTTAGGATGGACCAGTTTTTGTCTTAAAGTGTTTGTGGGTTTGAAATAGACTGGGATTTCATGTTGTCTGAAGATCCTCTGTAGTTTTTCGGAAACGCCAGCCAGGTAAGGAATAGTTACACCCCTTCTCCTGGGCTCTGGTTCTCTGTTGTCCTGTTTCTTTGTTCTCTTCGTTTTATTGAAAGCCCATTTAGGATATCCACAAACGGAGAGGGCTTTCTCCACGTGTTGTTCTTCTTTCTCCTTTCCCTCTGCGCTTGTAGGAACCACTTGGGCCCTGTGATGTAATGTCCGAATGACTCCCAGTTTGTGCTGAAGTGGGTGGTGTGAATCAAAAAGCAGATATTGGTCGGTGTGTGTGGGCTTCCTGAAGACCTCTACCTGGAGTCGCCGGTCTTCTCTTATCGTTACTGCACAATCTAAGAAGGCCAATGTGTTGTCCTTGGCATCTTCACGTGTGAATTTGATGTTCGGATCTACAGAATTGATGTGTGCAGTAAAAGGTTCCAAATCTTGAATTTTGATTTTTGAGAAATTATCATCAACATAACGATACCAGTGTGTGGGTGGAGTGCCTGGATATGAGGCCAGGGCACTCTGTTCAAATTCTTCCATGTATAAGTTTGCAATGATAGGGGAGACCGGTGAGCCCATTGCACAGCCGTGGATTTGCTTGTAAAAGTTTCCTCTGAACTGGAAATAGGTGGTACTTAAACAAATTTCCAGCAGTTGGCAGATTTGGTCGGGTGAAAGTTTGGTTCTCTCTTCTAGCTTGGTATCCTCCAGTAGTCTCCTCCTTGCTGCCTCCACCGCTACCGATGTAGGGATACAAGTGAAAAGAGAGGTCACATCAAAGGAAACCATTGTCTCATCCAGGTCAAACTGGAGATGCTTGATTTTGTTCACAAATTCGGCTGTGTTCTCAATGTGGTGCTCCGTGTTACCCACCAGCGGAGCCAAGATGGTTTTTAGGTGTTTGGCCACATTGTACGTGATGGAGTCTGTGCTGCATACAATGGGTCTGAGTGGTACTCCTTGTTTGTGGATCTTTGGGAGGCCATAGATGCCAGGGATGGCGTCACCAGGGTACAGTCTGTAATACAGCTGTCGATCAATGACTTCTTCCTTCTCCAACTTCTGCAAGCAATCAATGATCTTCTTTTTGCATCTGACCAGAACTGAGGAAGCAGCTTGGATGAGCTGCGAAACGTATTCAACCAAATAAACTATGTCCAGTTGACAAATTAAATTTTCTCCTTTTTTTTGCCATGGATTCTACCTGGACGACTGAGGGATTTTACATACATGTGTTCTACATGTTATTGGCGTAATGTTAACCAGTTACCATGGAGTTACAATGCACACATTAGCAAACACAACCAAATAACTTTTTAAAACTCAAGAAAAAAATACAAAATTGATTTAAACAACACATTTTCAGGAGCCTGTGATCAATACAAGCATTCATTGTTCAGTTTATGTGTCTGATTTTCAACAAAAAGGTGAGAGTGACTAACTGAAAAACTGTTGGCTAATGCTAGCTAGCTTGTGACTGTAATTTATTTGAGAGGGACTTATTTAACAACACAAATCATCTCACCTGTTGGAACTGCAACTAAGTCATTTATTTCTGGTCAGACTGTAAAATAAAGATCAGATTAAAGTGCCTCAGCCTCAGACTGAGCAGTTCTCTACAATTTGCATCACACGCCCAGGAAATATTGATGAAATCAGCTGCATCACCTTTCCTTTTTGTTGAAAATCAAACCCCTAAACAGGACCATCAAAGCACATATTGATCACAGGCTCCTGAAATGTGTGGTTTAAATCCATATAGACATACAGGTACATGTAGAACACCCCCAGCGTGATGTTACTGCAAAATATCAGTTGCTTTTATTGGAAAGCACGGACACGTTGAGTATTGTAGGGCTCTATAAATAATCATTATAGCGATATGAATGTGAAACAAGCAGCCACGTGTTAGCAAATAATGGCAATTAGGCTGTGGTCACCTCGCCGCAGTCGATAAAGAGATTGGCCTTCTTGAACGTTTTTTCTTTTTTTAATTCAGTAAAAAAAATATAAATTGCTAAAATTGCTAAATTCGCCATGCTGAAAATTAGCACAGTTGCACGACATGCCTCAAGTTGTATGAAGAATATACAAATGATATTCACACTATTTAAAGTTGCTGTTCCACCAGTCCGTCTTTAAGCCCCACACAAAATATAAGAGAACAAAACAGTTTTATAGGGTCAAACTCACCATATGCTATTGGTTATCTTAAGTGTAGAAATAGGTGTTCATAGGTGTTCACAACCAGAGTAACTACACACGGTTTTGCTTTTGTGAGTGGTGATGCTGGTGTTTGTGCATCTTCCTGTCAGTCTGTCTTCCTGCCTTGTGGTTTGCATGTTTGACACAGAAAACTAAGCACATTTGCACAAAGCAAAGAGACAGTATCACAAACACAAACTACTTCATTTCATCTATGTCAAAAAGGGAGAAAAAAAAAAAAAAAAAAAAGAACTGAAGCTTTTGTTTATGTAAAGAAGTAACTAGCAGCCAGCTCAACAGGCCTCTGTTCAAGAAATTGTTTTCTGGAACCCATGCATAGGCAATTTCAAGCATGATATTACTGTGTTGCTAAGTATAGTAAATTATAGGAGTCACAAAATACAGGAGATGGGCATTTTGAATCTGTCAACTGCACTTTTTGCATGCATAATGCATAATGCAAAATTGTTGTTTCATTCAGTGAACAGTGACACTCAGGAAACTGTGGTAAAGGAGGAAATATCAACAAGGAGTTTAGAGTAAAAGAAATAAATGGATTGTAAACACACAATTTGTTTATTTCAGAACTTCATGAATTGTATCTTGGTGGATGACCGTATACTTTGTATTTTATTGTATCAAAGTTGGAATATTCTACAGTAAAATTTTACTTAATGTACAGTAGATTTAATGTATACCTTACCTCAAACAAATGAGGAAAGTGGCACATGAAACACAAACATTTAAAAATACTTTTACAGTGGTCTCCCTTTAAAACAATCAATAAAACTTATGCTGTCTAAAATCCCTTCCTTTTTACAGACACATGTAAACAGTGTGCTTTAGGTAAGCATACTAAGTGGTTACAGACACTAATTACAAGATAGCAAAGGACATTCACATTTCAAACTATAGACATAAAAAAGTCAAAAAGTTTTAAGTCAAGTATTTCAAACTTTTTCTTTCAGAGTCTTTCTTTTTATAGTAGTAGCCAGCACAGTCCATAAGCAAAGTGGAGGTTTTGAGTTTTGCTGCATATAAGTTTAGATTTCAATGTAATAACCAGGAATGTGATTTGGAAGGGCACTTATGGTGGTTATCCTGCAACAGTGACCTCTCAGAAAGGGACCCAGCTTTGATTCTTAACTGGTCTTTAGAAGCACATGCATTCACTTCCAAATGGTGATATGATTGTAAGACTTCATTATAGATCTGACAGTCCCTCTGCATGTTCACTCAGCTCCATGGTGTAGTAGTCCAGCGGACGTCTGCAAATAGAATTTTACAGTTTTTATCAATTGCTTTGGCACATTTTCTGAAACTACTCTTAAATCTGTCAAATCTTTTGCACACGTTGCAAAACTTTTCACACAAGACATAAAAATATCATAATGTCTGAAAAAGCAAACTCATAAAACACTATTTTAAAAAGGACACTGTGGTTAAAATATAAACCTACCTAACCATCATCAAGACACAGATCGAAGAAAGCTACACTTTTGGGCGTGCAGTGGGAAGTAGTTAGAAACCTGTGGGACCAGTATGTGTCAAATACCACATATACATAATACTACATACTAATTATTTAGGTAACAAAAAAAGCAAAATTTCCAAAGTTTTTTAGCAAATTGGTTTTAACTGTGTCAGAGTTGGACCACAATGAAAACCTCGTCTATACATACAGCAGTATTTTACATTGTCTTCTGTCCAGTCATTCCAATCAGTGTTTAAGTGGTTGATCATTGTGTTTTAGCTAGTTTTGTGAAGTTTTGAAATCAAAGTGAAGGCTTGAAAACTGTTATAATGTAAAAAAGACTCCTTAATTTATGACAGGATGTGATTGTGATCCCTTACCTCCTTTTATAGAAATATGTAAATAGAGCCACTCCTAGTCCTAGCAGAAGAAATACCGCTATTACAAGGCCGATCTGCAGTCCCAGTGCAGACGCTGTATAAAGAACACATAATTTTAGTAACACACACTGATACTGGACTGAAGACATAGTGCATGATTCAAACCTGTGCTTGTGTAGCGGTCAGTGGTGGGAGCAGAGCAGCCATCCCCCCGAGAAGGTGATGGGTTCAGGTGTGAAGTCTGGATGATCAGAGCTTTCTGGTGGTCAGAAAGAGCCTGGATGCTGCCCCATACTCGCAGCCAACCAGACACACAGGAAAAGTTTGCCCCTAGACAAGTATACAATATATATTTTAACATAAATCTCTTAGTAGTAATATTCTGTTGTATCAAAAAAAAAAAATCATAAAAAGCTGCAAATTCATAGTTATTGAAATCAAAACAATTAAAATGTATTTTTACTTCTCAAACATAGATATAAACAATGGTCTTTTTGGATTGCATGGAAATAGAACAAAGACAATGTATTATAATATTCATTTTATAAACATGAAACCAACCTTGGAAATATAAAGCTGATATACCACAATGACACTTCTGCTCAAGGTAGTCAGCCACTTCGGCAATTCTCTTTCCCTGAAGAAGGCCGCTGCAATCTAGGCATGACACAAGAAACTAGTCAGTGATTATGCTTCTGATTAGTCAACTTGATTGAGACTTTTTAAAATACATTATCAACCACACAAACAATGAAATATGGAGACTGAAGGCTTGTTCTAAATAGAGAATATTTACAAATAAATTGTATTATTGACTTTTTGGATGCAATAATGCTGTTGTCTTTGCTTTGTCTTTTTTATAGTAAAATAGTTGCAATTAGTTTGTTACCGCACATATGTGAAAGTGTGGGACTTCATAAGTGCTCACCCCCAGAGTATTCGTGCCAGTCAGTGGCCATGGGGCTAAGGCAGATGTCAATGTGGCTGGAGAAGGCAGCGCTGGGGCAGAGGTTGTCTCTGTGGGGGGTGGGTGAGGAGCTTGTCCAGGACAACGGGCTCCTGACCTCACAGCACGAACAACGACTCAAGGAAACTGGGCCATCTTCCACAGACCTGTACAAAACCATGCTATGTTAGCAAAGATACATGAATGAACAGATTATATTTTCTGTGTTGTTTAATTTTTGGGCTTGCTTTCAAATAGTAATAGTAGTAATATATTTCATATTTTTACATCTTTTATTTTGCCATTTAAAGTAAAAAATGTATATGAAAATGACAAATATGAGCCAGTGTGCCATCCAGATCACTGTATCATAGACTAGCTATTCTGTATAATCATGTGATTTTCCTTTCACCAGAAAATAGTTCAATTATCTGACAATAGCATAACTTATATTGTTTCCTTTTGTGTGAATTATCCATGCTTTTCCTTCCTTTTACGTCAAAAGCAATTGAAAAGCTTATGCAGCTTTTCAATTGCTTATGCAAGGATTTTTTGATCATTTACCTAAGAGCTGGAATAACATGTCTCCCTCTGGTGGTGGAGAGAAAGGATAGCAGCTGCTTCCTTTGACTGAACACAAGTACATCTCTGAGACTGGAGTTGGTCAAGGCAGTGCCAGCTCTGCACACACTGAACAGGTCATAGCACAAAACCACTGCCCCCCGATTGGGCATGGTAGAGCCCTCTGGGAAGGCCTGATCTATGCAGGACAAAAACAGAAACATGAAGAACCAACATGGGTGAATAAACAATTTACAACAGCTCAAAACCTTATATGACAGAAAATCAATCACCTGCTTCAGTTACATTTCCAACAATATAAAATCCATCTTGATCAGTGAAGCCAGTCAAACGAAGAGCCATGACGGTCCCACTGTGTTCCTGGTCAAACACGGACAGCACCAGGCCCAAAAGTGATGTCATGGATGGGCCCTTTAATTCCACAAATCCTCTCTGTTGGCTGTGATTGGTCCAGTGTCCGCTGCTAACCTCACTGATGACCACACCCTCGAGATGGGGAGGGGGGCGGGGGCAGCTATTCTCACGCAGTGGAGTAGGGGGAGCCACCTGTGACATTTAAGTTAAGTTAGATCCTTGCACCCACTGCTGACAAATGCGTTGCTATTTAAGAAATCTTTATTTTTTTCATACCCATTACAGTAAATTAAAAGGTGTCTAAGGTGTTTAAAATTAGTTTAAAAAGTTTGGATAATGCTTGGAAAACAGTATGTGTTTTAACGGGAAGAATGTCTAACTGGAAATTAATGATTTGAGATCACCATCTTGACAGTATTTAGTGTTTATAAATGATACTTACAGAGAAAGCAGAAAGGTCAAAGGGGTACAGGCCTCTGCAGCGGCTTAGGGCCTCATCCCCTGGCAGTACCTCAGGATCCTCCAGCAGGGGGAGTTGTCCAGGAGTCAGGGCTTTACTCAGTTCCTGGGCCTCCTTATCAGAACCTCTCTGTCTATACACCACTGCATCCAACAGGCCTTTGGTGGGAATGCCCCTCTGTGCAGCTGATGGGGGGCCAAAGGGGCTGCGATACAGGGCCACAGCATCTGGTCCATTCTGAATAGTATTTGGAGGCAGGCGTAGCGATGGAGCGGGCACAAGCCTGTCACTGCCCAACAGAAAATAGCCTCTGGATGTGGTGAAATGTCCACTCAGGCTGATCTCTCTATAAGGTTTGTTGTTGTGTGCGCTAAACAGAAGTATCCAGATGCCCTGCAGCGAGACCCGGCGGGCTGATGGGTGCCACAGCTCAATGTACTCCCCATCCTCAGCGACACCAGGTGTGTCGGTGTTGAGCTCATTAATCAGGAAGTCACTGTTACCCCATGGAGGCAGGTGTGGGGAGGCATCTGTGCCACCCGGGTTCACTACAACAGGCACCAGACCATATGTTAGGGTCACTATGAGACCAGTTAAAAATATACAGCCACTGAAATGGTGCAGGGAAATTCATCATTACACTTCAAAATCTGTGAAAGTGAACACATATTTGAAGGACATGCATTGAGGTTTATGTGGCCACTTGCTTAGAGTAATGAGGGCACTGCACCAAGGGTAGATTTTCAGGAAAAAATGACTACAATAGCACAAAATCAAATC
The DNA here is from genome assembly GCA_029959045.1 of Taenioides sp. WSHXM2023. Taxonomy (NCBI): domain Eukaryota; kingdom Metazoa; phylum Chordata; class Actinopteri; order Gobiiformes; family Gobiidae; genus Taenioides; species Taenioides sp. WSHXM2023. The sequence goes on along the minus strand of CM057104.1, from coordinate 16,287,686 downwards.
CATCAGAATTGACCTGGGCTAAAATTAGGATCAAACAAGTGTGAACGCACCTTAAATGTGACTAGGTGGCTCTCTTAGGTTTTATAGTGAACCAGGGCTGTGGATGTCTAAAAATGGTTGTTGTAGATATTTTCTGTTTATTATACTTTAGCAGCCTCAGTAAAGACAGTAACTGAGTTTCTAGTAATTTCTAATAAGATAATTTTAGGTAATCATCAGCTCTATATAATCCGTGCTAAGACTGTGCAGAGCTAACTGATATTTGAATGCTCTGGATCATAAAAATGTCATTAGTACTATCTTGAAAAAAATGTATTTTTACAGTTAATCAAATACTGTTCAAAGTTGACCAAAGGCTATAGTAGTATGTATCATTCTAGAGCTAGGCTTTTGGGTCATAATAAAAAGGTTGATGAAATTAACTTAATTAAATTATGTTTTATGTCAAAGGACAATGTGAAGAGGAAGAACAAATCAATCAAATATCAGAAATGTTTGTGCATGAACAAGCAGCTATAGTAGAGAGTTCTAGTATGTAACAAACTTACTGTATCACCATCAGCCGTCACACAGTTTAATTAATTGAATTCTGATTAACAGATGTATTTAACCATTAAATGTATAGGTACACCAAATAACGAATAACCATTTCTATCTTATACATCTTTCGCATTCTGTTGAAGAGAACAACTAAGAAAAGACAACATTCACAAAGTGCACTGGAAAGAGCACTTCTATAAACATGCATTGCTTTCACATCTTAAATAGTTTGAATCCCATTCATATAAACTATCCTACATGAGAGCAACAACAAATATGAGAGGACATATGTGAATGAAACGAATGAGATCTTAATATAAATTACCAATGTGTATGTATCAACAGATAAAATCAATCCTAAAAGTAAAGAGTCGTAGTGGGACCTATGTGGAGCTAGATGCTTTTAAACTTACCAGAGCTATGTGGGCAGATCTTTGGCCAGGGACACTGGTTTAGCTGCCCAGGTGTCTGAGGAGCTTCCCAAAAAACACCGGGGTCTCTAGACCATGTGGCAACACCACAGCGACTGAGATGGAAGCCTCCCTCTCTCAAACTGAGGAAAAAAACATTTAGCATTGAACACCCTTCTGTACTGATTACATTATTGCCTTACTGTACTCATTCTGTGCTATGCAATTAGCATAGTGAGACATTGCGTCCTACAAAACCAAACCAGCCTTAATCAGGGTCAGTATATTTAGCACTGAGTGAACGCATATCATCATCATCATTTTATTTTTTTTATATACTGAATGCTTCTTCTTGAGTGCCCCGTTTAGTCACAGGAAAAATGAACAATGAAGTAATATATTATCAATACATTTGTACTTACACCTTCATTGTCTCATCTGCAGCTTTTTGCTTGTATGATGGTACCCCTCTATACTCTCCAGGTTCTTTTACAAGCACCTTAGACATCCCAGCCCTCTATTATTTTAATGCATTAACATTCAATGTAGTTTAGGTTCTCAGCATAGAACTGGAGATGTTATATTTAATCCCATTCATTCTAGTCACCTCTTCTTTTGTTAAAAATAGATTTTTGTCACTTTGACGACTTTCAACATGTCTGAACTAAATCTTCAAAATGTTAAATGTTAAAAAGCCAAGCTCATTGTATTATTATAAAGAAATCTAATCATGATTTTTTTTCCCATTTCCCACTTATCTGGCATTGATCAGAAATATTACATTTAAACTGTGTAGTGTTAGTAATGTTAGTCAATAAATGACTCTTGCTTTTTAGGTATAGTTATCTGTGATCATTTTATCCATCCATCCATCCATTTTCTCCCGCTTAATCCAGCTGGGTCGCAGGGGCAGCACGCTGCCCATTACTCTGTGCACCAGACCCAGACCCCTATGAACCCCTCTGCAGGTGGTGAGCCCACAGGAGGTGATCATTTTATCCATCCATCCATCCATCCATCCATTTTCTCCCGCTTAATCCGGCTGGGTCGCAGGGGCAGCACGCTGCCCATTACTCTGTGCACCAGACCCAGACCCCTATGAACCCCTCTGCAGGTGGTGAGCCCACAGGAGGTGATCATTTTATGATAATCTAAAATAATCTAGAATTCTTGCCTGTTGCTGAGTTGATAAGGCTGTCTTCCTGGTATAAGGGTCTCCGTGAGGTTGGGGCTTGGCCGGTTTCCAGGTCCAGCAAAAACAAATGCGTCGAGTGGTTGTATCTGACTCAGGGCACCGCCCACAGGGAAGTCTTTGACAGTGCCACTGTAAATGGCCACCGCTCCAGACTGGTCTCCTAAAAGCAACATAGGGGAGGTTAAAACAGAACAAAAGAAACTCTGAAACAGATGAATATACTGATGAAAGTGAAGAAACATTGTACTGCTTATGATCTACTACTATTACTTATTATGAAAATGTACCACCTTATGTCAATAAAATGTAATGTACTTGTTGTGTAAAGACAATTTTTCCCACTTATTGTTTGATCACAGTGTCAATTTTATTTTGCCAAATAAAAATGGCATTTAATGTTGATTTCCAGACAATACACACTTTTGCCTTTTAAAACAAATAAGTCACATTTCTTCCCCCAAAGTGAGAACTCTGCTCCAAACCAAATGTTTTATTGAAAGATGATGGCTGTGGACCTGTGGATCTGTGTTAAAATCATCCAAGATGATCATTAACAATTAGAAATGAGTGGCTCTTGATTAAAATTCCATTAATTGCACAGCCCTACCATCCATCAAGTATTACTGCAATGTTTATTCCCACTATAAACATGACACTAAAATGTGATATGTGATATCTCTGTGATACCTCTTCCTCACCTTTCATGTAGTTCTTGTCTATGCTGACAGAGACCAGACCATTTGTGGCTTGCATATCCAGAGACATGCTCACACTCACTCTGTCTGTTCGCCCATCCAACACCACTAGCACCAAGGGCCCTACACTAGGGGCCTCTGTCATCTCCACAAAGCTCTCCACCTGCCCTCCGCCCAGCCTTACTTCAGTTATCAGTGGGGCAGTGGCTGGAGACATGGATGGGGTGCAGTTATTCCTCTGTCCTGGAGAGGGGAGAGATACCTGAAATCCCCACCGGTCTTCAGACATTAAACATCTCTCTATAGACTCATCTCCATCATGGGCTGTATCATCTTCTACAAAGGCTGGTTCTCCTGGTGTTAGCATTTCTGCCAGATACTCAGCCCCTCCGGATCTCCTACTCATGTACACTACAGCATCCACCAACCCCACCGCTGTCACATTCATTTTCTCACTGTACCGTGCAGCACTGGAATGGTAGATGGCTATAGCATCCGGGCCATTTTGCACAGTGTTTGGAGGCAACAGGATCGCCGGTTTAGGTTGCATGTCCACAGACCCAACCAGGAAGAAACCTCTGTCGTCTGTGCTATATCCCTTAAGGTCCAGCACTTTGTAGGCTATATTCCCATTTCCATTATAAAAAACAAGTGAGTATCCATCTAAAGAAGCTCTCTGTCCGCTGGTGTGGTATAATTCCACAAACTCAGTGGTATCCAGTCTGGGGTTGTCAGCATTGATCTCACTGATAATAAGACAGGGGTCACCAGAAACTGCCATCAGAAGGCAGAGGCAAGCCACAAAGACCAGTGTTAATTCCATCCTGTTCAGCTCCTGCCAAAAATAATATGACATATTAAAATTGGTTGCCTGTATAATTAGAATCGGTGTGTGTGTCGGGAAATGGCATAAATAAGCCATGACGATTTCTGTGAGTTTGAGAAGAGCAAAATCTGACTAGGTTCTGGTGGACATTAAATAATTCTCTCTTAGTGTGCAGTGATTTTAATAGTCAATGGTCCATATTATACTATTTTCTGATCTATGTTATAATGGTTCCTAATCAAAAACATACCTGGACTTGTGTTTTGTTTCATTCACAGACAAATCCTGCATATCCTGCTGAATTCTTCTCTAAAATGGAAAACACTCTGTTCCACCTTGTGATGTCACGTAGTAATACAGGAAGTGCTCCACTGTATTTTTAAACTCCATACACCTTCACTAGAATTGTTTCAGTGATTTCAGCCCTGAAATTGCCAATCTCTACTGAACTAAGGGTAAAAGGTAGCTGCTGAAAACTAATTTGAAAACTACCTCTTCATGACATCACAAGGTAGAACAGAGCATTTTGAGCTTTGGAGAAGTAGACAGACTAATAATAAAGAATTACTGAAATACAGTATGTGTGAATGAAACAAAACACAATTGCAGGTACGTTTTTGCTGTTTTGATTAGGTAATAATATTCTAACATGGCTTAAAGCTCACAAGAGTCAAATTTGTGTAATATAGGACCTTTAAGTCACAGAGCTTATTATTTGGGTACAATAAAACCTTTAAAGTCTGACTTGGGACAAAAAAAATGTAGGCTATTGATGTGTCACCCCACTGTTTTCCAATATCTAAAATAATCAATGTTATTGTGACCACAACCCACACTAAAGTAACCATTCCCAGAAATGTGTCCAAACTTACTGCCCTAAGCCCAGCAGCTTCCCTAGAGGCAGACAAGTCATCATGAATGAGTCTTTATGAGCCATTTTTTTTGTCAGTGACACTAGAAGGGACGTCTGCTGCATGACTCATGTAGGCTAGGCCACTGTTGCGAAATTCTCTAAAAGCAGATGGAAACTTTGCAAAATTGTGAAGTGGTTTACCGGAACAGAGCATGGACAAAGTTAATGCGCTATGCATATGTCAAATGGCCTAATGCATAAGTAGACTACTATTTTAGCCTAATCATCATTTAATGTGGGCTATAGAAATAAATGTCCCTCGCTAATTTGTCAACTAGTAAACTATTTGTGAATCTTTTGAATCAATTGGCCAAACAATAACTCGCTTGCTGACTAAAATGCATAAATGTGTTAAATAACGCCTGAAATTTCCTCCCACGTACCCCCCATCTATTCCGGTCACGGTTCGCCTGCAAAGCGTGCATCTTTCCTTCGAAAAAGATCTCTGTGGCTCCTCGCTATCCCTCTGCGTCCCGACACATGCGCGCTGACTTACCGCTCTTCTGGAAGTCGCTCTCAGCCTGCTCTGCCTGTTGCACAGCACAAAGTGCGCTTATTTCAGTGTAAAAACGTGAGCTGGCGCCGGGAATAACATTGGTAAGGTGAAAGTTGTGCTCTCCGCCGCTCCCTTTATTGACAAAGCCGCACTTTCTTTCTCCCCCCCAAACTGTGGGCGGTCGGACTCACTGAGGGGGTGATGCCAGCCAGGGGAAGCGCTTTTTTTCTCCAAGCTCCCCATTCAGCTTTGCGCAGCTGAATCAAAACACAAGGGAAACAGCAGCGAACGACGTCAGCTCCACGCCTTAAAAGGGCCCTCACAATGAGTAGTGATTGAAACATATTTCTTACTGTTAAAATGTCTGCATTAATGTTATTGTGTGAAGCAGATAAATAAACCGCGACCAATAAATCGCGTGTAGGACCTAAAGGGGCCCTGACCGCACTTTGTAAAACTGGGGAGAGGCTTCAGCGGTGAAACTGGCCTACAACTGGATTTACTTTAAAGGTGCAGTAGGCCTATGTAACTTTCCGGAAATGGCACTTGACCTATAGGCTACATGATTCCAGTTCCATGATTGGAAATAGCCCTAGATACTTCTCCAGGTTTCGCTTAATTTTTATGCTATATTGTGGGAGATTAGGCTATAACCAAAGGAACAACAGCAGGAGGATCTCCTCCAGGCCGTATAAGAATCAGTTTTATGGGGCTGGAAGCCAGCTCATAAGGATTTTTCAGACAATTAAAACAACCAAAACTGTGACTTTAAAATAACTTGTCTTTGTAGATCTAGATAGCCTACTACTTTTTCCAAATACAAAAAGAGAAAGCCCAATTGACCTGAAGAGGTTATTTCAGGTCAATAAACGTCTTTGATTCTAATAATTGAACTTGGGCTGTGATTGTGCATATTAAAATGGAGCCAAAAACTAGTCAGTGCAGGTGAGACATGAGTGACTCATGTCTCACCTGCACTGACTAGTCCTCAACCTAGCACCAGCTAAAGGTCTACTCCTGTAGGAATTATGCATACTACCGCAAAAGATCACTGCTCCTGACAGGGTGTCCATGGGCTTAAGGGTTAAATTGAAGGATGGGTCAAATGTAGAAAAAATGTTTTGTTTTTTTTTAAATGCCAATAGGTTGGGGACTTACCAATGACTAACAACTAGATTTTAAAGGAACTATTTGTAGCCTGTGCTCTTTTTAAGTTAAAAAAAAAAAGAGGTTACTAGAATCAGCAGAACTGAGGAAGCAGCTTGGATGAGCCGCGAAACGTATTCAACCAAATAAACTCTGTCCAGTTGACAAATTTCTCCTTTGCCGTTACTAGAATCACAACTCAGCTTGTGCATATTGTGTTTTAGTCATTTTTGGCAACGTTAGTGCAAACTAACTAACTTTCTGGTCAAAAACAGTCAAAGACTGAGTTTGTATTGCCTTGAGTAGCCACTGCGACTTCCAGTACTTGGTGACATCACGCAGGACTACCCTGATTACAGCCAATGTGGATCCCTGTTAGACCAATCACACTGTTCCTCATATGTCCATATGCACCCCTTCCCTCCTCACTCTCTTATTAAGTCCTTCAGGTATACTGCACAGTTTAGTAGCTTTATTTGAGATGTGGTTGTGGGTGGAGTTTAGCTGTATAGTCCCACTTTAACCTGCATTTGGAAGACAGATACACATTTTTCTCATTCCCAGTACAGTATACTGACAGTACATAGGCAGAAGCACTTGTTAATGATGGGCTGCAGGTGCTGTGGTGTAGGGAGTGAGGATTCAGATGAGAGAGGCATTTTAGATTTAAACCACCTGCATTTCAGCACTGAAACTGGCAACCCAAATGAGAGACTCATGTAAGGCTTCTGCTTTCTTATCATCTTCTTGAGGACCAAAACACCAGATAAATGGCAAATCATGTCCAATGTTTTTTGTAATAAATCAGTATTACAGTTGTAATCAGTGAAGCTATATTTATTTGAACATATCTACATCATATCTGGGGACACATGGGTTTGTGATTTAAAATCAAAATCTTACATACAGTAACTTTACACCTCAAATGATGAAACATTGAGGGTCAGCATCCTGACACTCCAGATTTATGTGTCTGGGAAGAACTTGAAGAATATGCAACAAATGGAGCCATAAACCCTTTGGTCACTTTCCCCTGTTAATCACTTGTTTATTTTCTACTTCAAAACATCTGACCTCACACATGTACACATAAAGGTTGTGAAAGCGTACAAGGGTCTATAGGTCTATTTCACAGTAAATAGTTCTGTTATAGATCTGTTACCGCTTTAATAGGCCTGTAGGGTACACAGTTATGTGACAGTCAGTCAACATAAACATCACTAATTTCTTTAGACTTTTTGAACATTTAACAATAGTTTATCACAAGAATCAAAAATGTAGTCTTTAGTTGGTTACTGAACATCCTCTTTTTAAATGAAAGTAGAAGTACAAAAGAATTACTTTAAGGAACTGAAACACTAAATGGTGTTATAATGTCTTGGGGTTTTATTTGTGTGGTTGTTACCATGTCAAGAAAAATGCCTTTACTTGTATTTTGTCCAGTGAAGTTATTTGACTTCCTCTTGAGAGAATAGAAGGGTGGCATTGGCAGCAAAAACTACACTGGAATTTGGTACAGTAAAGTTCAGACATACTTTCTATATATTTTATAGAACATAACACCAGTGGTGGAGGTATAAGTAAAACTGTACTTAAGTACTATACTTTTTTTTTTAAAGTGGATATTTGAGAGCAGGTATTAGTACTTTCTACTCCAAAACATTTTTGAACAGGACTGAAAAGTAAAAGTATTTTTATCATAGTTTGAGACCTGCTGAAAAGGTTGAGGAGAAAAAACTATCAGTTAAATTGTTTTTATTGAATAAAATTCAGCACAACTCTTTGCCAAAATCAATACATTTAAAGCTTTATTAGATCACAAAATATGTGTGAAAGACTTTTTCACACTTTTATCTAGAAGTACCTTTTTAAAGGGATACTTTAATAATGTTACTTTGGTAGATGTTTTCATGTGATACTTTTACTTTTACTTGAGTATCTTTTTGCTCCAGAATCTGTACTTTTACTTAAGTAACACAATTGAGTACTTCTTCTACCACTGCATAAGACACACTAAATTCTGTGATACCATTGTTTCAGTCTGTATTAATTCAAAAGTAACTCTATGAAATAAGTCATCTCTTTTCATGAAGGCCAAACAACATTATTGGTCAGATCTAAAGGGAGGAGAACCTAGGAGGGTTTGGGGATATCTAAAACTATTGCTGGCCAATACTTTTCTAACTCCAAGTTTGCACCAACCTATTATTTAAAGGTGCACTGCGTAACATTCACCACCTGATGTCTTCATGGAAATGTTATTGCTTTGTCTAGAATGTTCCACAGTATAGATTAAACATATCTATCAAGAGGGAGACAAGCAGATTACAGCACCATGCTACTTGACAATTCAGATCTGTGGAGAGTTGCCCTATTCACAAAGAGAATTTTTGTATTTTTGAGCAATAGAAACACCCGTAATGAATAAATGCTATGGATATATTTAAAGTCATACCATGTAACATTCCAGACACGGCAATAACATCTCCATGGAGACAAGAAGGTGACGGAAGATGCGCAGTGCACCTTTAATCAGACTTCTATATTGGTGAAAGGTGTCAATAAGTCATTGTACCACTAGGTGGCCCTACAACCACATGGAACTCGCCATGATTTCTCACCAGTTCGTTTTAAATCCTGAAAATGAACCGATCTGTCAGCTTCAGCTCGGGGGAAAATGAGCAAAGCGACCTCCTAAGTAAGCTTCCCTTCGGACAGACGCACGGCATGTCTGTGTTATATCAACGTGTTGTCTCAAGAAAAGGTCAGCTCAAATGTTAACCATCTTCCCTTTCTATTTTCAAATTTCGCCAGGCAATCTAATGGCCAGTGGCTTCAAGTAGGCTATTCTCCACAAGTCACTGAGGATGTCATTGACTGTTTTGTTTTGATGACTCTCTACACTGGCAGTCCTGATTCATCCCAGAGCGAAATTCACCTGTGCTTAATAAAGACGTTATCCAACTCAACATCAGACGGAGCTAATTAGTCTAACCATAATCAAGTGGCAGTGGGTCGTTTAAAGCATAAACTGGGGATTAACCTGGCTGAGCTGGCTCGCCATTTGTCTCCCCACTGTAGCTGTGGCATTTCAGCATTTATTATATACCTGAAGCATTGCATATGTCATGCATCTCACCTTTATTATGCAGGTTAATTTCTGCACCAAGAGCGTGCATTAAAGCAACACAAAGGAGTAAAATCAATGCAACACTGTCAAATTATGTAGCCAAATCCAGAATGATAGCTCTCTGTTTTGTCTTGTTTTTATACAGACTGATCTTCCTAAAGTATTGAAGAATTGTGTATTCTGAATCCCAGGCAACCAATTATGCAGTGACAAAAAAATCAGGACATTTATTTCATATGGGCTTCAAAAGATACTAACTCTTGAAAATGAAAATAACTAATGAAAATAATTCATTTTTTAAAATTATTTATTTATTTTTAGTTATTAGTTATTTATTTTTCTCCTGAATAAGTCTGTGGTCGGGCGAGTGAAAGATGCATTCATCAGCAAGGGTCCTCAGGCAAGAGAACTGTGCACTGGACACATTTTCTGTTGACTGCCATTTGGTGTTGGTACCATTTTTGCTCATTTCAACCTGTGACTGAAGTTACTGTATACTTAGACTGTGCTATTCTTTTTCCTAATAACTAAACAAAGTCAATTTTAAAGATGGCTATACCTCCTTGAAACAGCCATACCACCTTGAGAATGCTCAGTCTTTTCTCATCTTGGAAGTGGAGCATGGTTGGGCCTGGTTAGTAGGCCTACTTGGATGGCTGACTGCTGAGAATATCAGGTGCCACAGTGGAGCAATGGTGGGTCACTGGTTAAAATGCTGCAGAGTGTTGTTGTGTCCTTAAGCACGGCACTTCACCCACCTTGCGTCTGGTGTTGAAGTAGTGGTAGTGTATGAGAGTATGTTTGTGAGAGTGAATGTGGGACAAAGGATTTATCAGTATCATGTTGAATGTTCATTAACATGCACTTCTGACCAAATAAACTAAAAATAAAGTTAAACCTAAAACCTTAAGAAGAGTGTTTGGTCTGCAATATCTGTTACATGTTTTGTTTTTTCAGCTTTATTTACAAGGTAACTTTTGAAATCAAATCCACTCTGTAATAGTAACATTTTGGGAGGTCAGTCATTTTATTTTATTCTTGATACTAGGATAGTCAAGCTGAGATTTGAATCCTTAGGTCCTTGCCCCAGAGGGATACTTTAACATGTTTTTAGTGGCAGAGAAAACCTACACAGACACTGTGAGAACATGCTACATTGTTGTTTACGTCCTGTCCTGTAAGCTGGTATGCTGTTGCTGCTGCTACTCTATGGCATGTCTGTGTGACTCACAATATTATACAAGTCGACAGCCTGCATCATCCTCAGACAAGACAACCCATCAGCCCCAGAGGATATGGCCACCAGCTGCCACACACACACACACACACACACACACACACACACACACACACACACACACACACACGCACACACGCACACACACGCACACACACACACACACAAATGAACGCATTGTCGTTTAGGAAAGATGCTCTTATCAACAAATGCCAATCAATATCATTTGTTTCCCTGTTGCCGTAACAAAGCGGTCTTTTCATAATTGACATCCTGTTTGTGGAGATCAATCTGTGACATTCAACCATACTGAAGACATCCTTGACCTTTGTAGGAATTACATGAGTATTTGGTCTGCCAAGATGACACTTTCAGTGTCTTTTGTTTAATTGTCTGCAGATTTTGTTGTTTTACTATACCAACATTTGTCAAATCAGTTTATGCCTAACCTAAAATTGGTACAGGGTGTGGAGGATTATTGTCCAGAAACACATTTTATATGACCAAAAGCAAACATGCATCTCCTATACAGTAGTTTGTCCACTATATTTTAAACCAGTATATTAGTCTTAAGTATTCTTGTTAGTAAGAATTTGGTCCTAGTGACTCTTTCCTTCTGGCAACCAAGAGACAGATGTATACATGTATATGCAAATGCATATGCATATGTATGTGTATATGTATATGTATATGTATATGTATATGTATATGTATATGTATATGTATATGTTACTACATCTTAAACTAAAGCATATCATAGTTTGTTGAGTCATAACCTATCAGTGTGGATCAAGTGGTCAAACTAATTTGCCTAGTATGTATAAACCTAAACCTTTACTTTAATGTATTAAAGTTGCATGCTTTGTACTTTCTCACTTTTGCATTTTGCACCTTTTCCACGCTAGAGGCACCCAATTTTCTGCTCCATTAGTTTGGACAGACCTAAAAAGTGGGACACACTGAAGACAAAGCTGTTTCTGCATCATGGTTTCACCTCATGTTCAGAGCAGTTGTGGTCTCTAGAGGGGGTAATGACCACATATTGAATTGGTCCTATACTTCCTGTACATGTATAATCCGTGAGGCTCTGTTGACATTGATTAATAATGTGTACACGTGTCCTTCTCTCCGTCTTACAGGCAACAGAGGAAGCATTCTACCGTTTCCCTCCACTTTTTTCCTGCGTTGAAGAAATCTCCCAAAGAGGCTCATCAGCATTCAACATGCATCGCCAACTCGCTGCATCCAATCACATGCATACATCAGGGTGTGTGTGTGTGTGTGTGTGTGTGTGTGTGTGTGCATAATGTGCGTTTGTGTCCATATAGGAGAATTCCCTCTCCTGAAGAACCCAAGGTCAAAATACTTGGGAAATCGCTACAGCAAGAAGTGGGGATTTTTTTTAGGTCAAAATGGAGGATTAGTTTTTATATGCAAATGTAGGTTAATGATGACAGAGACACCACTAGCAGATGCATGTTGGATTATTGATCTAAGTGCATCTCATTACACAGGCATTTCTGGCATGTGTTGGAATTTTCTCCTCTCATAATCTTGGTTAATCTGAAATGGTTAACTCCATAGAAGGGACCAGGGGTGTAAATGGGGAGAGCAATCCTGGTCCATGAGTCCATTTTTTCTTCCCCAAGATTGCAGTCGTGTTTGATACCCAGTTCCCATGGCAACGGGGCGACCGTGGTGCACCTGACCTACATTTGTGCAGTATGTACACAAACCCGTGTGATCCATCTGCTACAGTGGCGGTGGCGGACGGTGAGTGGGTCTAAGTGGATATTATGAGAGCATATGGGAGTTGGATGGTTTGTCTAGTTTCAGGATCTGTCGATGAGTCTAGTCCACAAAGACATTGAGTCACATTGATTACATTTGTTTGTGTTTGTAACAGCTAGACTACATGTTAATACAACTACTAAATTACCACTGTGTAATAGTACTGTATTATTATTAAATCAACAGTTTTGTAAAGCCCTGCGGTGTGACTGCTACAAAAGTACATTTATTTCAATAAATAATAAAAGTGTAATACTATAGAAAAATATATTATAAAAATATCAGAGCAATGGTTTAATAACCCCAGCCTTGTCTCACTGCAAACCTATTAGAGATCAGGAGTCCTATTTTGTGCAGGGCTGTCCGTGCTTTTGACCAAGATTAAAGGGGACATATTATGTACCATTGACCTATATGAGCTTTTAACCATGTTCATCATTAGTTGCGTGTGATTGATTTATGCCTGTTTCTGCATTTGAAGCTTCTGGTTTTCAGTCGGTTCTCTTAGTTCTGTAGTTCTGCAAGTCAATGGACCTGTTTCTATTATTAAGCCATTTTAAATCAATATTGTATCTTAAACAAAATGTAAAAATATGTATGTTAATAGTTTAATTAATACCTGAGAAGAAAATCATAATATGACTTCTTTAAACTGTCTGTCTAAACTTTCAGAGTATAATAGCCTAAATCTAATTTTTGTCTTTGTGCACGGACTCCTGGGACTGTGCTGGCCCACTTTTCACCCACATTAATATAACTGGGCTGAGATGAGCACCACGGTCCAGCTGAATAAATGTTTGTTGAAATGCAGGCACTGTCTTTGTCCCAATTACAGCAGTACCATGTAAAGTAATGTCTTGACAGCAATTGAAACTCACTAAGTCTAATCCCAACATGCAAATATGCCACTTTTTTTTCCCTTTTTTTGGCACAGAATAAATAGTAATTATCCTGAAGGAAAGGTGAGCATTTTACAATACACACTTACACATGTTGTCATTTTATAATTTACTGATTTAGTATTTACTCAAAAACATTATGTTACACAAGTTTTCATTCTCATGCAAGATATTTACATTGCATTACATACATTTTCCCATGTCACACACGGATAGAGGTTTCAAGGCTACATAGCGAGAACACCACATATGAGCAGTTTGCAGCACAAGTTCACAGTTTTCATTAGCCTGTCCTTCATAACAGACATGCCTTTATCTGACGGCAGCTCTATTCAACTTAAAGAAGAAAAAACATGACACATCTGCTTGTGAAATGAGAAAACACAGGACTAGAATCGGTATCTATTAGCAGTTCCTAATTAGACTGATCTTATGATGCTGCATTTGCCTCAAGACACAATGCTGACTGTATAGAGCCTAATACTTTAGTTCAACTTTCCTTAATGCACAAAGGAAGATATGTCTTTCAAAACAGGTAGTACAAACACAAAATGGTGCAAATGCTTTTGACATGCTTAATATGATTTTTCTTACATAAAAAGACTTGAATGAATGAATCTTGAATGCAAAAAAAAATATAAAAAACCTTGATATTCAAATCCATACCATGATATGGTATAGATAAATAAATATGCTTTTACTTAATTTGTTCTATTTGCTAAATAAACCATTTGAACTGCATCACTTCAGAGCTTACCTGCAACTTGACCTAGTGGCGTGGTGTCACCTGCTCGTTTCCATGGAAACAGATATGTTAAAAGCTATACTGTGAATTATGTCTAGCAAATCAATAACATCTCCATGGAGACTGATGACACACCCTCCACCAGAAAACTTACATAGTATACATTATCAATCTGATTTGATGGTCATTTTCTAATTGTTTGGTCAGCCTTTTTTACCCATTATCATTGTTCTTCATTTATGTATCATTGAAAACATTTTTGTTACTTATCAAACAAACTTTTTAATAGTATTTTTTGAGTATTATCACACACTCAGTATCATATCTCTTATTATCTACATTATCTTAATCAGTCCTGGTCTTCTTCCAAATGAAGAGCTGTTTATTGTGGTGCAAAGAAAGGCTCTCATGTTTACAGCACCACACTTAATCAAAGCTTGGACGGGCTCAGACTTAACCATATGATAATGAAGTGCTAAGCCTTCGTGAGAAAACTGCTGTTTATATTGTGAAGATAAGTTGTGAAATAAAGTCACTAATGCATATATAATAACAGATTTATTCAGTTCTTTCTTCAAACTTGAGGCAAAAAGATAAATTGACAATATATTAAAATTGAGTAGAGATCTGACTCCTTTTCTGTTCAAACACTGTTACTTTGCTGTCTACTTGCTTGGCCAGTCTCTGTCATGCACTAAGAGACGAGCGGATTTCTCAGTGAGGCATGAACTCTGTGATGAAGCAGATTCACTTACCGCTTTAAGACAATATGAACTGGGATTTAAAAAGGTTGTATTATTTTTGCCACATCGCCCTCCGCTTGGTCTGGTTTGGTCTCCATGAAGACAGAATGGCATAATGTCATAGTGTGAAACATTCTAGACAAAGCAATAACATCTCCACAGAGAAAAGCATTTGACGTACCCTCCACCAGAAAAGTTACACAGTGCACCTTTAAAGCTCACAAGAGTTCAATTTGTTTAATGTAGGGCCTTTTAAACTTAACATCAAAATCTAAGCAACAATAAAGCGTACGCCTCGCTTTGGCCATGAGTCGCTACATCTACCTCCACTGTCTCTGGAGATTATTTTGATGTTCAGCTGTGTAAGGTCCCTGGAAGCTTATAGTTAAATGCGTCATATTAATTAAAATAGAGCTCAAAGGGGGGAAGAGCAACCTTTTTGTACATTCATTAAGGTTTAATGCGTTCATACAACTGCGGAGGGAAATTATGTAAGACTGAAGACGTCATCAGCAGCATTAGGTATAAAACACTTCTTTCTTAAAACAATTAACTTTAAAAGAAGATTCTACTTTCAGAACAAATTAATTTTCTTACTCATGATGGGGCAAGGGCATGTGGGAGTAGTCTTTGTTTCAGAACTACAATATAGTGTGTGTTATGACCCAGCTTGCTAGGGTCAGGGAAGTAACAAAAACCAAGGTGGAAAATGGTATAAATTAAGTAATAATTTAGTGAACAGGGATGTAAAAGGCAAAATAAGAAAAGCAGATCTATTAAAAAAAAACAAAAAAACAAAAAAAAGTGACTAAACTAAGGGACACATAAAACAAAACAAAAGACAAACCAGAATTAAACTAAAGTCTCACACACAAAGTCAGACACATACTAGTACAAATCAAAGTGACTGACACAAAAGAGACGTAGAAAACACAAAAAATGGCAGCAGCCCCAAACAGCTGCAGACGATTTCCTTAAATAGGGGGAGATAGCTGCAAGGTGAGGCAGGATTGGCTAGGTGTGGAAGTGAGAAGAATGAAAAACTTGAAATGAAAAATGAAACTCAATCTGAAGTCTTATCATATAGCCAAAGAAAATGTACACACAATAAATACTGACCCCAAAAAATACGGTACCAATATATAAAGCTGATACAGTATTTATCGTGACAGGCCTATGAGCAAGGCACTTCATCCACACAGCTACAAATATCATTAAATGACTTTACTTTTACTTGAAACTCTATTTCTTTACTCTATTCTTTACTCATTATAAATACAAAAATGAGACTTCTTATATTAGCGGAGATTAGATTTTGTTGACTTCCTTGTGATTAAAAACTACCTTCATATTTTGTGTTTTTACTTGGAGCTGTGTTATTCACATTTGAATTAACAGGGTCGGTCTTTTCATCAATTTCTATTCATGTCTAGTCATTTTTTTCCTTACACATTTTGACAGTTCACACTAGAAAGTACAATAGGATATGTAGATTTCCCTTGCTGGGAGTATATCTCTGCCTGACTAAACACAGCTTTGAATGCAAATACGGGCCAGTGACAGCCTTAAGTTGTACACAAACACTCAAGGTAGTTCAATAGTGGCTGCAGAAGACAGAATGACAATCTATAATACTCAGATGTGTCTTAGTTTGTGATGGAAAAATCAAGTTAGCTCTTTTCATGCCTCTTTCAGTAATTACTTTGAGAACACAGAAACTGAGCTTTTGTTTATGGGACTGGGCTCAAACTAAGTGTGAAAACATTCAATAACCCTCTAACCTTTGAAAAGTGCATTATTCTCTTGTGGAGTGCTGTTGAGTTGAACTGGGAAAAACATAACCTACTATCCAATGTTTTCAGCAGCAAACTGAAAACAAGGTATTTTTGTCACTCTAACATTTGTGAAGAATTTGAGCAAGTTGTTCGGGGCACAAAAAGTCTGTGCAGGCTGGTGCATAAATATAATAGCTACTCTAATGGGGTCAGTTGTTTGAATTCAGATACAGTTTGCGCTTTGACACACTTCTCCATTCAAAACTGACACTGAAAACAGCTCACGCAGAATCTCTGAGTTTTTCCTTAACAAAGTTGTAGCTAAATGCAGTTTTACATTCAAAAATGGTCAATCATCCACCAAAAGCTAATTTTTCCATCAAAACTCTTAGACTTTGATCATGTGTTTTATGTGCTCTCTCGTTCATTTGGCAGAGCAGCTCAGAAGCCTTAGTCCTTCTCTCAATGACCACAGAGAATCACTGTGTTAGTGCAGTCTGACATTAGGGTTCACACTTCACACAGATGAATTTGGGACTGGAAGAGCTATTTATGTGCAACAGTCAAATACACAGATATGCAACAGATAAAATATGCATTACAAATTTATGGGTGAGTATTTTATAAAAAAAAACAACAACAAAAACCCAACTACTAAAGACAAATGTGAGATGTTAGAATATACATCGACACTACAAAACTACATAATGTATGTTCTTGAAAATCAGACTTTTACACTGGATATACTGTATATAGTTAGGTTGTTGCTATATATTCACAGTCTCTGCTCTCTGCTGAGACTCATCTCCCTGTTTAATTCATTTGTTAAATATTTTGTTGTTAGATTTTAGGTGCTCACAGACATGTATGAGAGCTGTGTGTTCTGTTCTGAGAAAATCCTGAGAACTGCTTGAACTGATGAGAAATGTTCCAAATGATTTGACCACCTGAATCTCTATTCAGATACATGTTTAAATCAAAAGATCAAACAAAACCATTTTTTAAGCTAATTTTTCTTGCATTACCGGAGAAAAATGTGAAATTGCTAATATGACAGCAATAAATAAAATCTCAGTTCAAAGTATTTGTAAATACATTGGGTCAAGAATGAAACTAGATCACAGTCTAGAACATTCAATGGACAAAGGATCATGGATTGAATATTAATTGTGCCATAATCACTCACTATGATGAACTAGTTGTGAATCTTTGTGAGCTGGCATCACTGCCTTGGAGAAAGACTGCATAGTATTTTTCATCATTTATTTATCAGGTCTTGTAACTGACTCAAAGAACACACTGACTTATGTTACTACTATTTGAAACTTCAGATCCCCTTGAATATCCAGCTTTCTGACTGTATTTGCATTTATATTGTCAGTAGGTGTGTTTTGGTTTACCACTTCGTTCAAGCCCAATGCACAACAAATCCCCATATGCTATGTTCACAACTGCTGTTCCAGAAATCTGTTAGTTTATGTAAAGCAATACTGATACTTGTTTGTCTTACAAGATAAGGCTAGATTTTTAAACCGACCATTTAAAAATACTAACTTTCTCCTTGTGTATTCTTCAAGGTTACAAAGCTATTACTTGAACTGGAGTCCTGCCTCGGGCTTGCGTCTGTCAGCACAAATGAATTGATTGTGTTGTGGCTTCATGACAGGGTCTGATTGGTCACTGCCCTGGAGTATAGTGTGGCATGGGCTATGATTGGCTGCCTGTGGTTTAGCTAAAAGTGATCACAGTATAACTCGCTGGGTAATATTTCTGAACAGTTTTGGTGAGTTCCCCCATTCCAAGGTCATGGGTCTGTAATCCTCACCGCATATTCACTTAGGGCCAACAAATTGAATCCTGTTTGAGGTTAAGTTCAGTGCCAGGTTCTCAGTAGAACATGAAACTTTTAGTTTTATGTAGTTGCAAACAAATAATTGAGTTTTACACAACACGACTATGACTAAACACTTGTTATAATTGTATGCATAAGGATAATGTAAATGTATTAGAAGGTCTATACCACAGCATTTGACCCATCACTAAATGGCACTGGGGTAGTGTCAATACCTATTTCCAGATTTTAGCTTGGCTTGATTAGTACTTTGCTGCTAAACTCTACTTTGTTTTTATTGAGATTGGGGGACCTGTATCACATACAGAAAACCCACCTAGACACAGAACAAGATAAGATAATCCTTTATTTGTCCCATAATGGGGAAATTGCAGTGTCACAACGCAAGTTTCAGAAACAGTAGGAAAATAAGAGCATGCATCAAAATCAAGATAAATAATAGTAAGTATTTACAATCAACTAAAAAAACACAACACTGTAAAGCTAAAGGCACAGGAACGTTGCACAATAAGTGTCTTTGATTCTGAAGTGAACAAACAGCAGTTAAAGTGACTCCAGTATAGTAATATATAATATTACTACAATAAAGTGACTCAGATGATTGTGTACAGTGCAGTGATGGACAGTGGTGGTTAAATAAATAAGTAGCAGGTAAAGTGACTTTAAATAATATTGCACATTGTTATTATTACTATGGAGATGACACATGGTTGCTATGGGGATGAGACATGACTAGCATTGATCATTGTACAGCCTGACAGCAGCAGGAAGGAAAGACCTGCGAAATCTCTCTTTAACACAGCGAGGGTGAATCAGTCTGTCACTGATGCTGCTCTCCAGAGCAGACAGGGCGTCCTGCAGGGGGTGACCCTCATGGTCCAGCATAGACATGAGTTTAGCCAGGACCCTCTTGTCCCCCACCTGCTGCACCGAGTCCAGAGGACAGCCCAGGACTGAGCTGGACTTCTTGATGAGCTTGTCCAGTTTCTTCTTCTCCCTCTCTGTGACGCTGCTGCTCCAGCAGACCACACCGTACAGGATGGCTGATGCCACCACAGAGTCATAGAAGGTCCTCAAGAGTGGCCCTCTCACTCCAAAGGACCGCAGTCTCCTCAGGAGATAGACCCGACTCTGGCCCTTCCTGTACAGTGCATCTGTGTTATGAGTCCAGTTCAGTTTATTGTTCAGATGCACACCCAGGTACTTGTAAGAGTCCACTCTCTCAATGTCTCTTCCCTGGATGTTCACTGGTGGGGGGGCAGTAGAGTGGCGTCTGCGGAAGTCCACCACCATCTCCTTGGTCTTCCCTGCATTGATGAGAAGGTGGTTCCGGTGACACCAATCCACAAAGTCCTGCGTTACTCCTCTGTACTCCGCGTCGTCATCGTCCGTGATGAGACCGATGATGGCGGAGTCATCAGAGAACTTCTGCAGGACGCAGCTGTCCGTGTTGTGTCTGAAGTCTGCAGTGTAGAGGGTGAAGAAGAAGGGCGCGAGGACCGTGCCCTGGGGCGCCCCCACACTGCAGGTCATGAGGTCAGACACACAGTCCTGGGCTCTCACAAACTGGGGCCGGTTTGTGAGGTAGTCCAGGATCCACTCAGCCAGGTCACAAGAAGACTGTAATGGGAATTGAACCCAGGACTTTCTTGCTGTGAGTGTTTGCAACTACAGAGATGTCACAATTACAAAATAAAAGTTTACTGTTGCGACTACTGAGAAGAAATCAAATTTAACAGTTATTGACAACTGTTGACAATATGACCAAACAAAAGGGAAATAATTAACTTTCTTACATTCACATTGTGTAATATATGTGACTAGGCCTATCAAGATAATTACTATATTGACTTATGATTCATCATACAATAGTTTTGATGGTCAGTATTTATCATACTTTTTCTATGTAGGCCTACTAGACTGGAACTTTTTGTTAGGATGTACTTTTACATCCTACAGTATGCTCTGAGGTATAGAGAGCTGAATAAATAACTTCTATTACTATGACCATGCAAACTAACTACTAAAGTGTCTCATTCACCTATTTATTTCATTTTTGGGGGGATAATCCTGCTGTAGGGTTATTGTGTCAGTGTCACATATTCATTTCAGTAATATTGTTTATCATCTATATTTTCTTGACCAATACATCATGCGTACAAATGTGTTATCATGACAGGCCTATATGTGACCACCTTTATGATATTAATCTTTTTTGAATTATATTGTAAGGATAAAAAGTAATCTAATCTGTCCCAATCAAATAACCACTATATAAAAAAGAGAATAGAATAGAATTAGATAAACGTCCCAGTCCCTATCCTTACCCACATTATAGCACCAGAGAGTCTTCCATTTCATTGCAGTGTTGGTGTTGTGTGTGCCCAGCTGATGTTGCATAAACAAAGACCAAACAGCTGTGTTATGTGATGACATCGCCTGCAGTGAGACCGTACAACCAGCCTCTTTAGCAGTTAATAGCAGGACTTAACATGCCAAGTGTGGTCAAGCTGTTCATGTTTTGTTACAAAACAAAAAAAAAAAAAAAAGCTATCTTTGGGCCACAGCAGCACCACACAGTGAGAAATGCGAGCCCTTTCTTGCCATGTGGTGCTGCTGTTTACTTATTTAAAGGAGATGCTAAAAATGGTTGGTTCTTCTTGCACAGATAACCTATCATCCATCATTGTTTCTAAATTTCCTGTATAGTTTACCATGGCGATTTTAGCCACCAACAATGTCAGCTTCGGTCTTCAGTTTTGTTCAGAAATCCTAATTGACTGGATGCCAAATGGTAGATTGTTGGAGTTGTTCGCAGGCTGTTGGTATTCTGGGTACATTTCACCAGATGCATTCTTTGAGCTGAGCCAATGAGAGCTGACAAGTTACAAGGGCTGGAAAATGTTGTTGGCTTTACTTGAACACAGTCGCACCAAATGTTTCATGACACAGAGAAAACTACAAATCTGTGCAGGTCTACAAACTGGCACAGAAAACATGGATGGCAGTCAACAGTTATCCTTAGAAACAAACAAGTGGGTAATGGACATACTGGACTGATGAAAAAGACATGTTACACTAATCTTCAGTGGCAGAGTGGTTAGTCTGCTGCTGCTTTGAGCGTGAGGTTTGCAGCTTTTCTTTCCTGGAAGTACAACAAAAAATCAATAATGCACTGATCCAGCATTTTCAATTCAGATACAGATTTCAATACTACCAACTGATACCAGTGCAAGCATTTATTTCTTTAAAACAAAAATGAAATATGACATAGCCAGTCCATATGTGTTATGTGGCTGCTATTTATCTCTCAAGTAAGAAAAGCTTTGTATAAGTACAAGTTCAAACATTCTAACACTTTCTGACCAGTAAATAGTATTAGATATCAACTGGGCTGTTATTTCAAAGCCGATATCCAATCCAGAAAATTTTTCAGTATTGATGCCAGTGTCAGATACCAGCATCGGATTGGTGCATCCCTACTAAAGATTTTTTTTAAATTAGATTATTTCTGGCCAATATCTAAACTAAATTTATTTGCAACATTTTAGAAGTTAGTTGCAAATCAAGTTACAGCTTATTTCTATAAATACTAATTTTTTAAGTCTTATCAATGGGTTTCAGAAAAGAGCATAGTACTGTCACTGCAACCACAAAAGTTTTAAATGACATTTTCACAGCCCTTGATGACAAACAAGATTGTGTAGCATTGTTTATTAATTTAACGAAAAACGAAAACTTTTCATTAATTAAATTGTAAAACATATTGGATCTGACAATGCTACATGTAGTTGGTTTCAAAATTATCTTTCAAACAGCACCCAAGCAGCCGATGGGTTGAAATTAAATTTTTAAACTTTAAGGAGTCCCCCAAGGCTAAATTTTGGGCCCACTGCTTTTTACTATATTAATTTTTAGTTGCAATTTAATAGAAAGCTTCATACATTTATATGCAGATGATGCTGTTTTGTATGCAAGTGTTCCCTCCACTGACCAGGCGATTTTATAACTGATTGTTTAGGTCTAAAAGCTGGCTGCACTAGAACTGAAATGGGAAAAGCTTTTGCTTTTTGCATCCCAAAAATGGAATACATTTCAACATGAAAACCTGGGTACACTGGTGCCACTACTGCACTTTAATATCGGATGCCGACATTTATAGTCACACCTGCACCTGTTTTTATTGTTTTAAATGGACCCATACAGTTGTCACTATTGTTTTGTTTGTATTGTTAAACAGGGCACTCATGAAAAAGAGTCTGATACCCTCAATGGGCTCTTCCTGTATAAATAAAAATGCATGAAATTCTAGGTTAAGTAATCTCCATGGAGACAAGCAGGTGGCAGCCCTTCTACCAGAGAAGTTGCATAATGCACCTTTTAGATTTTAATGTTAATGCCATTGTCCAATTGTGCCCCCTATCAGTGTTATGTAATGACAATAACAACTTAGAGACTTTATTTGATACAAACATTCATTTAGGTTCACATCATGTAATTTCCTATTTGAAATTATACTGTATACCTCCTGGTGTCTTGCCGAATTGTTTTTCTCCTTAAAATTGTAAAATAAGCTCACAAAAAGGAAGGTATCCGGGCAGTGGATACAACTAAGCACTGAATTATAATTTTGGTAGATCTTGGGAAGAGGATGTCCTGGTTAACCACTGACACCATCAGACTGGCACTGGGAGCTGAATCACCAAATCACCCCAGAGTACTTCCTGTTTGGATGGGCACCTTGGTGATGAAAGAGGAATAATATGTGTGTCATTCTGAAAGGGATGAAAGGAAAGCACAGGATGAAAACAGCCATTATATCACACATAAAAATCTGTTGAATAATAAAGCAGGAACATTAGAGACACTCCAACTTGTGCGGCCAGCTGTTCCCCTTAAACTATTCAGACCCTTACGTCTTCCTCCTCCTCCTCCTCTTCCTCTGTGTGCCCGGGTTGGTTACCTTGCTAAATGGGTTATGAGGATAGAGCATGGAGGGACACACAGCTGCACACTCCAAAGGGGCCAAGGGAACAGGAAGTAAGTGGGCAGAGAACAACACTAAGCTGTTGTTGATGAAGATTTGATGAACTTGAGTGAAGTGCATCTTGGTCCTGATGGCCCTCCATGTGTCACTGTATAGTGGCAGTGGCTCTGACTAGTCTAATTGAATGAAGGTTAATCCTGTCAAGTGTTATATAACTTAAATAGGTTAATTTAAATTGGCACCATTAGTGCTGTTGTTGGTTGGCTTTTTTGTTGGTTTGTTTGTATATTATAGAACAGTATTTTAGTATTATAGTGTATTATAGCCCCATACCCTCTGAGACCACTTACTCCAACACAATAGGAGAAAATGCTGTGGACGCTGCACACATCATAATATATTATAGGTAGAATATTGTTTATTATTTTTAAAACATGGGAAATGATTTAGGCAAGCTTGAGAGACCCAAGTGTAACCCCTGACCCAAGAATAGTAATCTAGTAGTTTGGACCAGGCACTAGGTTCTCAAGGGCTACAACAGGAATAATAATAATGGTGCGAGTGTAAATGAGGCAAGGCAAGTTTATTTGTATTGCACAATTTGTACACAAAGTAATTCAAAGTGTTTTACAAAATAAGAAATACATTAAAATCACAATACAAACAAATCAAAACATAAATAATCATCATAAATTAAAAAGAGAGAGAGACATTAAATGAGTGAGAAGAGTGCAGAATGAAAACCTTTCAGTCATATGCACAGCTAAACAAATCCGTTTTGAGCCTGGATTTAAACAGTGTCAAAGTAGAGGCCTGTCTCACATGCTCGGGAAGACTGTTCCAGGTCTGCCAAGAAGGAGGCTGATCCCTGAGGTCCTCAAAGTGCGAGATGGTTCATATGGCACTAACATGTCAGATGTACTTTTGGTGCACAAGCAGAGCTGCTTTAAAGTCTATTTTCTGGCCCTCAGAGTGCAGAGAGCAGAGACCTGCAGAGACCTGAGCACAGGACTTATGTGCTTGTACTTCCTGGTTCAAGTCAGGACCTGCAGCTGTCTTATAGCTCGTTTGGAGAGGCCAGTGAGCAGGCCATTACAGTAGTCTAACCTACTGGAGATGAACGCATGGATAAGTCTATCCAAGACTGCTTTAGACAGTATACCTTTGATTTTTGCTATGTTTTTAGATGGTTAAAGGCTGCAGATTCTATTGATTTGATGTGGCTGTTAAAGTTCAAGTCTGAATCCATTATTACTCCAACATTTCTAGCCTGATTTGAAGATTTTAGAGAGAGAGAGACTGGAGGTGAAGGCTGACACTGTCTCTTTGTTTCTGTGGGCCAAAGACTATGACTTCTGTCTTGTCTTGAGTTTAGCTGGAGAAAGCAGTTTTGCATCCACATACTGATCTGTTGGATGCAGTGGCAGAGTGAGTCCACTGCTCCATAGTCCCCTGCTGCCACTGAGACATAGATCTGAGTGTCATCTGCATAGTTGTGGTAGGACACATGTACGGCAACGGCAGCATGTAGAGATTGAACAAGAGGGGGCCCTATGATCGAACCCTGGGGCATCCCACAGGTCAGCGCCATGTGATCTGAGACACATTTTCCAATTTCAACAAAATACTTCCTGTCTTCTAGATTGGTACTGCACTAACCTAGTTCAAGTCCCGAGATGCTCACCCAGTCCTCGAGTCTCTGTGAGAGGATCCCATGACCGACAGTGTCAAAACCAGCACTCAGATCTAACAGGATCAAGACTGAGACTTTGCCTGTATCAGTGTTTAGGCAGATGTCATTTGTCACCTTGATATGAGCAGTCTCCGTCTTGTAGTGGCCTCTAAAACCTGACTGGAAAACATCAAAGGAGTTGTTAATTTGGAGAAAGTTAGTAAGCTGTTGGTAAAGAGCTTTTTCAAGGACTTTGCCAAAAAACAGCAGATTTGAGATGGGTTGGAAATTGGTCAGTACTGTGGCATCAAGACTGCTCTTCTTTAGGATAGGCTTAATGACCACAGTTTTCAAAGCTCTTGGGAATGTTTCAGATTTAAGTGACATGTTAACTATGTGAGCGAGTGGTGAAAGCAAACTGAGGATGGACTTTAGAAATCCAGTGGATAACACGTCAAGGCAGCATGTGGATGAACTCAGACTGGTGATGATCTCTTAAGACAGTTTTGTCAGTTACAGGCGCAAAGTGACTCAACTAAGTGTCTCTGTGGCTGCATGCTTGTTTTTTGCTTTGTGCCAATTGATGGAATTTTTGATGCCCTGAATCTTGTTATTAAAGAATACTGCAAACTCAATGCACTTAGAAATTGGTTCTAATGGTAGTGGAGCTGGAGGATTGGTTAATCTGTTCACTGTTGCAAACAGGACACGAGAGTTGTTACTGCAATTTCCAATAATGTCCGAAAAGTACCTCCCTCTTGTTCTACCCAAACTGTGGTTGTACATATGTATCTTTTCTCTGTAAATCTCATAATGAACCTGGAGGTTTGACTTGCGCCATTTTCGCTTGGCCCTCCGGCACTCCCTTTTCTGTCCCCTGACTGAGTCATCATTCCTCCACGGAGCTTTTTGTCTATCTTTAACCATTTTAACCTTCATCGGAGCAATGGCGTCCAGAACATTCAAAACACTCGAAGTCACAGAGTTCAACAAATCATCAACATTACCATGAACAGTGCACCTGTGTTATCATTTATGTGTCTCCCTCAAACTGTAGGACCAGCCGGTGGTTTGGAAATAACAAGACAGGTCAAAGAAGACACAGAAAGACACAGAAAGAAGAAGACAAATGATCAGACAGAGCAACATCAACCACATTAACATTTGAAATATTTACACCCTTTGTAATGAGCAGGTCCAGTGTGTGCATTCTGTTGTGTGTGGGCTCACTGACATGCTGAGTCAGACCAAAAGTTTCAAGGACAGGACTGATGTCCGAAAAATCACTTGTAATGACGAAACCATCAAAGTCTGTGCATACGACTGAAAGTATCATCAATAAAACTTTGACAGTGCTGAGGAGGTTTATATATGACTATGTAGAGTATGGCTGGAGACAGAAATGAGCAAGCTTGTTTTGTATTGAATAGAAAAATTGAAATAGAAAATAGTTTATAACTTCGCAGCTGGCAATCTATATTTACATGCACAATAATTAAAAAACCCAACTCCTACTGAGCTCAGTATATTTAGTCATTTTAGTCAGAGTCAATGTTCCTAAAGGATTCTTGTTGTGGTAGTTTGAGTGGTTACCATGTGATGAGTTCAAACAAAACTAGAGAAGAATGTTGTTCTCAGTTCTGGGACAGGAGAATCCAGTTACGAATCCAGAGTCTTCTTAATCAACACCAACCACAAATAAAAAAAAACAACAACTAGCCTTCATAACAGTATTATAGTATACAGAGAGTTGAAATCATTTTCCATTATTTAATCCTTGTAGTAATAGTAGCTATTATCAAATATTATATCTTCATAGTTACATCAGAAATATACATGCATGTTCTTAACTCAAATTGTCATTGTTGCACATGAATTTGCTTTTAACCAATTTGCTTCTTGAATCTGTTTATCCAATTAAATTATTACCTTTTAAACCTTTTTTAAGCTTCTGTAAATCATGAAATGAATTAATTATTTACATTATCAAACAGGCAATAGCACCTCTCTTTAGCCCTTGAATCAGCAAACCCCAGCTGGTTTAGCATTAAATTACATTATTTTGCATAAAGCATCAAAATGTGCATTAAGCATCAAAATAACATCACATTTCACCATAGAACAGTGCAAAATGAAATAAAAGTGCAGTGACCTTTTTTGTCAACTTAAATCTTGCTTTAGAATATCATAAACAAGCACAAATAGTTTCTACATTTACTTTAAGCAGTAGTTTACCACTCGCAACTAGCATTAGCATCACGCTAGCATGTTTTTCACCACGTTACATTAGTAAGCATGTGTAGACTCACGAAGGCGATGTTTTAGCACGGGACAGAACACCGCCATGAACCCTCAGGTTCATGGCATGGAATCGACTTAAAATAGCATATAAACATTTCCCAGTTAGCATTACAACCTTGTACCATATTTACATTGAATGACATTAACGTGCACTCACTGAGACGATCTTTTAGCTTAGCAAGAATAAAAGGGATGGTCAACACAGCCTCTCGCATGTGTATCCTGAGCGTAAAAGAATGAAAAACTAATGCGAATCTGAGATTGTGTCTTGAGAAGGCGAGGTCTTAATTTACTTTTGACAAATACGAAGGTCATTAACACCCAACGTGACTGACAAGACAGGAAGTCAATTAAAGAGAGAGGATCACACTTCCTCTTACCAAAATAAACGTTTTTCAAAATAAATTGATTGCAATTAAGAGAGAAATAGGGCACGTTTTCTCTACTGGGTTACACAGAACATACTAATTTTAATCATTAATAAAAAGAAGGTGGCAATTGTCTAGATCATTCTGGGAGAGTAACCTTGGTTTGGGATCCACTGTTTCAGAAGATACAGCACTGTTGGGGAGAAAAGGTTTAGTAAAAGCCATTATTAAGAAGAGCTGTTTTTGTTTTTTTGTTTTTTTTTAGGGCTAGAGTTAGGGTTAGTAGACCATTTGGACTAAACATGATCAAAGTAATACAATGAATGAATTGTTTTGGTAACTATTCGTCATTGCATTATATGTACTCTGTCTTAGCTCTTTCATTGTCAGCCTTTGTCGTAAAAGCAACCTCTAGCCTGCCACAGTTTTTGCTTATTCTCATATCTTTGCAATTCTACAGTAAAAAATATATACATTGTGCTACAGTGAAATATAAATGTATATAAAAGAAAGGCATTCATTTAAAAAATAATTTTGTTTTATGTTCATCTGATCTGTTCCATTGTTATCAACTGTTGGTAAAGAAAACTGTAGTTTTCATATCATAAATTAATTTTGAGACATGCTAAATGTACTTTCATGTTCTCATTTATTTTATTATTGTAGTCTTGTCATGAGTGTACAAATCCATATGTCCATTCGCAGATGAGTTAGTTCTCATATCCAAGAGCATTTACCCCTGAACTAAAGTTTTGGTTCCATATGTGGTTGTTTATTGGTGGAGCTTTGCAATGTAAGCTTTGTATTTTCTCTGTGTAATTTCTAGATATGATTTTTAATGACGTGTTTACTGCGTGTGCTGAAGTTATAAGCTGAAAGTAAATATTTACCCGCTTACCTCAGCCGGTTTTATTTTCATTCTTGTGCTTGGTGTTGGTAAGTGCAGTGTCAATATGAACATGTGTAATGAGCATCATTACACAGCAGCAGTCTCTGTCCATGCACGCAGACAGTTGTATGTCTCTGTCCTGTGCTGCTGAGTGTGTTTAGTGGAGCTCTCAGTGTTTGGCTCCAGGATCAGATCTGCCAGATTGGACAGATGGCTTTTCCTCTGCGAGCCACAGCTTTTAATAAAGAGCAAAAGCAAAAAGGAAAGATGCTGTGAGAGTGTCCAGGCAAATGTGAATGAAGAATGAAGTTAGCCTATTATTTTGGACTAGGTCTTGGATTGTGTGTTTGGTTCAGCTATTCAAATTTTTGTCATGTAAAGTGAAAGTGTTTTTGAAGTCATTTTGTCATTTGATTTTTCAACAAGCATAAACCAGCAATAATTGGTTTTGAGTTAGGATATTTTGGCAACCTTCACAAAGCTTAATATTTGGAGTCAAATTTAAAAAACAAAAAACAAACAATTGTGTCTGTGTATTAATATTAATATTAATATTAATAATAATAATAATAATAATAATAATAATAATAATAATAATAATAATAATGATAATGATAATAATAATAATAATCATACAAATAGGCTCCACAGCAAAAGAAAGCTTAATTTAGTCAACTGTTTTAGAGAATTTTAGATTTTTGACACAGCTTAGTAAGAGTCAAATTGTAATATCTCTCTGAAGAAAGAGTTAGTTAACACAAATTTGATGTCATGAAGTTCTAAAACGAGGTGGAAATTAAAAAAGTTAAAAGTAAAATAAGTTGTTGTTTTTTTTATTTGTGATTAAAGACAAAATGAGGAGATATGCTTATCACTTATGTAACAACCTGTTTAATGTGATGACAGTCCACTGACAACCAAAATTAGTACTAAATAAAAATATGTGTAAATTACCGAGATTGTTTACTTTCTTTAGTAAAGTGTCTGTGGCGGTTTGTCACTTATGCTACTCACAAGGGTTCTTAGTGTCACCTCAGTTGGTCCAATTTAATCACGGTCTACTGCGCGTCCCTATTTAGATTTATCCTGACAAGTGTGCAGGCTTTATTCTTTAAAGATGTGCCAGTTTTGATCCATCTTTAGCTCTCTGGAAATGAGCACCTCCAGTGTTGTTGATAGAGATGCAAGGGCTTCTAGGGGATTTTGTATTGAGTGCGAGCAGGCGTTTTGGCATTTACTTTAAAGGTAAACAATGTGCTTTTGACAAACTTGGAAGAGGCCTTATCTGAAGCAGCTCTTCTCTGGAATAAATAAATAAATATCTCCCCCATTAAGGCAGAGTGACATGAATTAGAATGTGCTCTCTTAAGGCGAGAGAGATGTGCATCCATTTTCTAAAGCCCTGAGTTGTCTGAAGATAAGAGCTACGATAATGGCAGATAAGTCCCTCATAAGGCCATATTATACCCCAGACACAGCTGCTGTTTCTTTGCCTCGGTCTAAAATACAGATTCTGATATGGTGTTCAATACTTCTACAAATGTGATTCAGTGTTCTCTGAAGGCAAATTTTTGTCAGTAACATAATTACAAAGTTAAGTGTTTGTCCATTGATCCAAAGATTGGTTCGAATCTCGCTCACATAATAAACATCAGTTGGTGGTGCAATTCCAGCTCCTACAAATGAATATTGTCCTTGTCTCCTTGGGCATGACACTTCCCACCTCCCATCCCACCTCGCCCCCAGTGTTTGGTACACTGGTGTATGAATGTGTGTGTGTGAATGGGTGAGTCGTTCCTTGATGTTAAGCGCAAGTGCCTTGAACTTGGAAACGTAAACAGTATTTATCAATACTACAAAAACATGTATACAATTATACCTGTGCAAAAAGTATAGAGTTTTATGATAGTTACATTCCTTTCTAAATATTGTCTCAACCAAACAATGGCTATATTCACATCAACATCAAAGATATGATCATATGATTTCTGGAGTTATCAGGAAACAAAAGTAACTCAATGCATGCAAAATGAATACTCATTTTCTGATGTACAACCACGTCCTGTTTGCCCAACCTTCCTCTGTCTTCTCCCACAGCCCCACATCAAAGCTCTCACCCTCCTGTCTGTGGATGGACCGACCGCAGTACTCTCTCTCTCTCTTCAGGCCTTTACGTCAAAGCAACAGAGAGTGACGCAGATTCTATTCATGAGGGGGGGGATGTTCTGGCCTTCAGGACTGAGAGAGGGTGGGTGGGAGAGAGGGTAGAAAGAAATCTTATCGGACATTGAGGGGGGAAAAGTAATGAGAAGAAGAGTGAGTGTCTGTGAAAATTGAGGAAAAAGCTCATTTAATAAAGTGAGTTGACAAGCGGTGTTTCTAGAAAAGTCCGCACATGGAGGGAGCCCCTTGGTTCCATCTTACCCACATGCACAACTGTTTTATTCACCACTTCAACTTTAAACATAATATAATCAAAGACATCCATCCAACAGTTATTATTTACAGTTTGGGAAAAATGATATAAGCTTTGGCTTCCTGTTTGTATAGTAAACACATTTTTATTACTCATCTTCTATGACTACTACTCTAAACTTTAAGGATCTGCACCTCATTTTTCTTTTTAAAAAATGTGAACTACAGAACTAGCTCATTTTAAACGCTTTGCAATGGTCCAAAGTTATTCCTCACTTACCTTATGGACTCCGAGCATCCTAATTATTCTCGCATCTTTCACAACTGTCAGAGATTAGAACACAGTTTTGCTGTCACTGTAAAGCTAACAACAACTAGCAT
Source organism: Taenioides sp. WSHXM2023 (assembly GCA_029959045.1). Lineage (NCBI taxonomy): Eukaryota > Metazoa > Chordata > Actinopteri > Gobiiformes > Gobiidae > Taenioides > Taenioides sp. WSHXM2023. Next base: position 16,256,280 of record CM057104.1, on the reverse strand, counting down.
GCTATGACTTAATTCCTGATTATCGGACAATAATACGCTAATTAGATGCAGACAGCACCTCGAGAACTGCTTATACAATATATCTGTACTGAGGCAAGACTAATTTTTCTCAAAAACATGGGGAAAAATTAGGTACAGATCCTTCAAGATAGTGGTCTTTTGTGGCATCATGAATAAAAATAGATAAAATTAGTAAACAATTTACATTTTATTTAGAACGTTAATATGAACATTTTCAGCCCAAAATGACGAGCCTGACAGCAGCAGTCACAGAGAGAGGGGAGACAGTTTTTCAGTACAGTGAACTGAATTGTAGCCAGAGTCAATGGAGCCGGAAGCGCACCCATGCTCACTTCTTGCAGGCCTCTGCATGGCTCAGTTCACAGGCCTATATCACACTTGCTCCTGCACAGCCATTTCTCATACAAAAGCAGGATACAAAATTATACACAACAACTTCGCAAACCTGATGCGATGTGCTGTTGTTTCATTAGCAGGATACACTCTGATTGAGCTGTGATGTCAGTCTGAAGGGGGAGTGACTTAGTGTGGGGAGCAAGGGCAAAAAAGACTGAAACGAATTTAACATTCTAATAATGTTGTTGTCAGCGAATATAGCATTTTCAAAACAATAAAAGGTAACATGTTGATCTAAATATGTTATGTGTTAACCATTAATACCTGATAGAAGTGTAATACATCCCCTTACACTACATAACAAATTTGAGCACCCCCTTGAGAAATACACAGTCTAGCAAAACCATAGATCCTTAGTACCCGGGGTTTAAGATTTTGCACATTATGTTTTGTGGTTGTGGAGCTATCTGAAAGTAGCAGACGTGGCCACAGATGTTACAGGTGTAAGTTGGCTTTGGGGAGGATGAAACAGCAGCGGTGAATTTGAGACTTCTACACCTAACACGTCTTTGAGCTTTAACATTTTTTTTTCAAAGTATTCAAAGTAACATACGGTGTAAAATACTTTGACAGTTGTAATGCGATTTCTAATGAATCCTTTGCTCTCTTTATACTATATTATGAAAGACAGAATAGTCAGTGCGTAATAAGAAGGCTAATATTAGCCAGTTTTGTTTCTAAAGGTCAGACAGTGCACATGTGTTTACAGTCATCACTATTTAATAGTCAAGCTGTCATGGATGAGTTTAAATATGAAAATATATAAGCAGAATGTTGACACCAGCCTTCTGCATTTTTAATATTGTAGAGTTAGTGTGTTTGGACTGTCAGTGTGAGTAATAACAGGAGAACATGTGCGACTGGAAAGTGAATGTATCATGGTCACACCCCAGGTCTCTCTGCAGCTAATAAAACAAGTTAGGTTTGTGAGTTAAATATTCTGGTCAGAAGTCTTATAGGTGGTTTAAACATGTCTCCTGTTGATTCTTGTTATGTTGGATATGTTAACATGCACTCTAATATGATTATAATATGACAGATTTGAACTTTTGACTGTGAGGAATTTTACACGTACAATTAATACATTTGACCAAGTGGAGAGTGTGACGGAAGTTTATCTCTAAGGTGATGTTTGCCCTTTGCCTGGCATGTACCATATATGGTAACATCTGTTCATACAGAGACAACCAGTTGAAACCAGCTATTACAGGTTAGATCTTTGGCGCAAGGGATCCATCCACAGTACATTTTCACAATATATTAGCAAGAAAACCTTAAGTGCAAAATATATTTAATCCCATTCCAGGCAAAGCAATAACATGCATGAAGTCTACAAGGACACCTCACCAGAAAGTTACATATTGCTCCTTTAAACTAAACATAAAAACAAAAAAGGGGCTGCAAATTATTGGAACTTTGTCATTGATTATGTATAGTAACTTATAAAAAATATCAGATTCTATCTCTATTGACCTTAATGGAGCATTACCTAATGACAATGCAGTCTGAACACCTCACACTAAAGCACATATGATCAAGCAGCAAGGCAGGCCGTTTCCTGATAACCTCTGATCCACTCCCGGCCTCTTTCATCTCCTTATCTGCATGATTGGGACAGGGGCTCCTCTGGTTGCACAGTAGCACAGTGCATCTCTAACCCGTCTGGAGCTCTGATGACAGCAGCCACAATTGTAGCAGGAGTGTCAGGGATTCTTCTCTGACACGGGCAAACAACACAATTATGTTTTCAAGTGTCCCAACTGTTCTCAAATCAGCCAGGCACAAAAGCACAAGAGATAGTATGATTATGCAAAAATGACACATGTTCTGCTTATTTGTAATGAGATCTGAGCTGATGTACTAGTAGAGGAAAAAGACAAGGTACATGAGAAGAATGAGCAGGTAATGATTGTAACTACTCCGACCTATTTACAGAAGACTCCCGATGAGAAGTTACAATAAAAACAATGGGACAAATGTGATACTAAAACAGAAAGAGATTTGGCTGTTTTTACTTGTGCATGTTTTGTTTAAATGTGTTTGTTGTATGCAGAGGATTTGTGCAGTTTTGGAGTTATCAGTGCTGCCAGGGCCAAGACAGAATTTATCTTTGGGGTGAATCTGGAACAGCATGCCTCCGCCTTGATGCTGTTTGATATCAGTCTCATTGACAAATGTGGATAGATGCTCCAGTGTGAGCGTGCTGTGCTGGATGAGATTTTGCATCAGATCAGATCCACATCTGGGGCATCTGAGAAAAACAGAAATATTGGCAGAAATATTGGCAAGCACTGTGGATCAGTGATGGATTGCCTTGTCTTCTTTCGGCTGCTGCTCTTGTCTAAACACTAGTCATTGCTGGATGGCCTTAAGAGACCCGCAAGCCCCTTTTAGTTAATGCAACAAATTTACAAGTAACGTGCTTGTGGTAGATGATCTGATTAAAAAAAAATAATAATAAAAATAAATAAATAAATAAATAAAATACATATTATTTGTAGACCTTCCAAAAATGTCCAATTATGCAGTTGTTGTTTTTTTTAACTTCTAATTCACAATGACTTTTAATACCCACATGTATTTGTTAGTTCTGCTGAGCAAACTTTCCTATGTGTCTTGTTGAATCAGCATTATTTTCACCCAGAGCAATAGATTATTATATTTCAATGGAAGAAGATTTGTACTTGTGCCTTCTTTTACTCTATAATCATTTATCACAGACAAGATTTCACATGATCCTAATATGTCACCGAGCTGCACTGTCCGCTGCGGCAGGCTGCTTTTCATCCGGCTGCTATGGCAACCCAGATTTTAGAGCCGCTGATTGTGTCTGGCACTGGAGTTTAGACCCACACTTCCAAGCAGCACTTCCACTTTGAGCTTTATTTTCACTGAAACCAACTTTAAACTATGTCCATTTGGCCACTACTTTACAGCACTAGGCAGGCTGTTTCTAGAAACCCTTATGTAATTGGACAACATTTAATCTTGGCGTTGCATAATCAGTGCGCACATAAAGCCCAGAACATATTGTAATTATATCAGGGTGCTATGAAAACCACATTGGGTCATTTAATACTTAATCAAATGCATTTTATGTATCGTGTCTTCAGGTAGCATATGCTGTGGTTTATATTACAGGGCTAACTCAGGACAGGGTGGCATCCATTTCCACATTTGTGTCTAATGTAAAAGAGAAGAAAACGTTGCCAGGAAAAGCTCACATAATCGATATGTAAAGGGCATTGTAGTCTCCAAATGGTTTTAGATTTTTAGAACTGTTGTCTATGTGATGTTATTAATATTGAATGAATTATTGATCACAAAGTAAATGTATTAATAGCTGCAAAGGTCAGTAAAAACCTTTCACCTTGTTGTTGTTGCTTAAAGTTAGCAAATGCTTTTGACTCACAAATTCCTCATTGACTGTAATTGCAAAATCAAACCATTACATAACAAAACAGCAATTATACATTTCAAAATTAAGCTAATTACATCTGTTGGACAAAACTGACCTTAAATCTTTTCTTGTTATTGCTTGGTAACATCATGCACAGCACACAGCAGTCCTTTGTGCGGTGCCCCGATTCTTTTTAATGATATATTTAAAGTGAGGAGTGAGCAAAAGAGCCTTAATTGCCTGGATATACAATGAGATAATTAAAGAGAAGTGTCCACTGCACCCCTTTGTCTGAGCTGGTAATGTCTGGTAATGAGGTAGGCTGTTGTCTGGCTCTTGACACTGTTTAAAGGGGATTCACAAAGACATTTTAATTCATTTAGAAGATCGAAAATTCCCCCAACAATGTCACAGCCAAATAAACTGTTTTTGCTTTTGTTTTCATATTTAATCTGTTATTTTGTAATGGGAGGCTGCACTGTTTTAAAGCAGACCTTTTATGCAAAATCAACTTTTTAGAGGTTATAGTTGTGTCCCCTTGTCATTTACCTTCTCTAAGTTGTATTTAGGGTGATTCATGCATGCTTGAGTAATCTTGAGTACTCATGTATTCAAGACATCGTTGCTCCCGTCAACCCCTGTTTTCACCTCCACCAGCATGCGCCAACTGCTTTATACTTCTCCACTTTTACTATCTGGTGATACATGATGGGTTTGGCAGTGTCGTGTAGCCATTTTGGTACAAATGGGAAAAAAATCTGCAGCTTGCTAAGCAGAGAGAGGGTTCACTGAAAGTTACTCAAACAAATAAAACTAGTATTACTTTATGTCCATGTAGTGGTGTTACAATCAGTATAATTCAAAACTGCATGAGCAAAAGTCTTTATACTCAATATGGATTTTGATAGCCTTTTTTTTTTTTTTAGTAAAATATTTAGTCAATTCAACCCATTAGTAGATGTTTTTATTTTGCTATTATATGTTCAAATGAAAACTGTTCAGAGAGACTACAAATTTGTCTTGTTTTTCTTTTTGGATCCAGTTTATCTGGGTATTGATTTTTGACAACCCTCTGCAAGTAAATGTAAGTATATGTACGCTACTGAAACTACAATATGTTTCTGCTAACTCTCTTAACCTATCTTGACCACCACTTTTTAGCTAATAATATAATTTTTTTTGTCCAGCTATACCAAGATTCACTATAGCTCGGTTCTTGTTGACATTTCTTTCTGGATAACTCTGTGACCCGCCCTGTGTTATTTTAGGTTATAATGCACCCTACAGTGGAAGTAATGATCCCTGCCACGTGTCTCTAGGGCCTGTACTGCTGCTGAATACAAACACAAGCTTTTGGGAGATTCATTTTAAACATGCACTGTGTAGGTTTTCTGATGGAGGGTCCAAAACCTGCTTGTCCATAGGGCTAATATTGCTGTAGTATGCTTGTTTCTAAAAGGTATATTCTTGCCTCGTATGTATTATGTATTATGTACATGTATTACCTGTAAGAAAGATAAGTCTAAAGCCACACTGTGGAACATTCCAAGCAAAGCAGTAACATCTTTATGGAGACAGGCAGGTGGTGGACCCTCCATCAGAAAAGTTACATAGTGTACCTACCATCCATAAGTTTGATTTTTTTTTTACCAGTAGATGTGAAATTTGCTCACCCCTCTTTTTAACTAAAATTTGTAGTTTAGATCAATAAGGGGATATAGATTATTTACCACTTTTAGCTGTTTGATTTTCAGAACACAAATAATATTGAAGATTGCCAGTAGGCATGTCAAGATTATTTGGTTAATTGATAATACTCAAAAAAGGTACATTAAAATACAGTCCTGTTTTATCTACCTGTAAATGTCACATTTACTTCATTCATAAAACTACACCTCCCAAGGGAATGATGATCTGATATGAAATAGTCATGAATGATTATACAATCGTGTGAAGATTCTTCTCATAATATTTCCTAATTCCGAGTTCCACCCGCTGTACAACATTTCCCCATGAAAAGAGACTTGAGAACATAGTCTTAAGATTCAGTAAAACATTTTAACACCAAGAACTGATTTAATGAATGAAATAAAAGAAGTCACACGTGTTCCATTATAATCTCAGTGCACAGTGGTAGTTTCACAGCTGCACTGTCAGACAAGCATAGATTAGCAGGAGGTAGGGGGCGCCGTCTTAAGTTCATTCTGAGGTGTGGGTATGAGTCACCCTCCACACCTTACCTCTCTATTTTCAGACACATGATCTCTCAGACTGGGATGAACCTACAGCTTTGGCGTCATAACTTTTATTTATAAAGCAAAAGCTAAACTCACGGAAATGTGTTAACAGCACATATGAGTGATTCTGTGTGGTTGGAAGGTTTGTCACTGTGATCAGAAAAAGTAGAGGGTAGACATTACATATATAAAATAAATAAAGTGACTGGCAGCTAGACAGGATATCTTCGTTTTATTAGTTTTCCTGTGCATCATGTTGAATTGAATTGTCAGGTGTTTGTTTGTGTCCTGGTTCACTAGACCTGCAGTTATTATCAGAATTATTATGATTGCACAAAATTAGCTAAGTCAACAATCAGCACTAATCATTTGTACAATTTGAATCTCAACAGTTAAATGCCTTTGAAATTGTGACCCTTTACTTGTACATTTAGATATCCTCCATAACACATCCCATTGTATTATCTGCTAGTGTTTTTACACAAATTCTACTGTGATTTTGCAGTACTGGGTCACCACTGGATAAATTATGTTCCGCTAACAGCCGAGTGTATCCCAGAGAGAGAGCTCATGGAGAGGTGTACAGGTCCAGCGGGTGACGTCAAACCAAGATTCTCTTCATTAGCTAGCAGTGCACGAGAAGTCAAGCTTCATAAGGGTGCTTTGGTATGTACATGTACTCTGTCAGAACTGGGAGCAAAGGAAGGCATTCGGAAAAAAGAAGGCTTAAAGGTCCCATATTACGCAAAATTAATGTTAGAATGTTGTTACCTTATCAAAAACACACCTGGAGTTGTGTTTTGTTTGAGTATGCCTTAATTATTATTCTGTCTATATCTCCAAAGCTCAAAATGCTATGTTCCACCTTGTGATGTCATGTAGTGGTAGTTTTCAAGTTAACAGCTCCTTTTACCTTTAGTTCAGTACAGGTTGGCAGTTCCAGAGCTGATTATCCAGATGGTTCTAATGAAGGTGTATGGAGTTTAAAAACACGGTGGAGCACTTCCTGTATTAACACATGACATCACAGGGTGGAACAGAGTGTTTTCAGTTTGAAAGAAGAACACAGCCTAGGGGTTTGCAGGGTTTGTGTGTTAAACGTGTGAATGAAACAACACACAACTCCAGGTGTGTTTGTGATAGGCTGAGTTCTTCTCTCAAACATGATATCATGTGGTAATACAGGAAGTGCTCCACTGTGTTTTTAAACTCCATACACCTTCACTAGAATCATTCAGATAATTTCAGCCCTAGAATTGCCAATCTCTACTAAACCAAAGGAACTACGTTAAAAAACTATCGCATCATGACATCACAATAATAAAGGGTTACTCAAACGACTGTGAATGAAACAGAACACAACTCATGTATGTTTTTCAAGGGTTAACAGCATTATAACAATAGGTCTACCAGATTACAAATAAAGGTATGTACTACTACTATGGCATGAAACCTATCTCCATGGAGACAAGCAGATGACACGACATAGTCAAGTTGCAGGCCATATCTGTGGTGAACCCACTCACAGTAAGAATGGATGTTTTCAAGGTAATTTTGAGCAATATACACCTGTAAAATAAATAAAATATATAAATGCTTAAATATGTTTAATGCCATAGTGTGAAACATTCCAGGGAAGGCAATAATATCCCTCTACCTGACAAGTTAAAAAAAATGCACCATGAATTATGAAAATGAATTTTCTGTGTTTCATTTGAATGCCTTTGAAAAGTTTTTCAGCTCAAAATATAGACCTTGTTACTTTTATATAAATAGTAATTCCTTGTACAGGTTTTGACCTCATTTCAGGCACCTGCGAAAAACAAAACTATTCCACCCTAAGCTCATATCCTGACTTCAAAGTGGAGCAGAGACTTTATGTGTTATCCACTGTTTCTATTCTCTACCCCACTTATCTTATTTAGAATCATAGTTGCTGCAAGCCACAAATCACCAGAACACAAAACTTAACTGACATTTAAAGTTCCTATATTGCACAAAATTGACTCTTGTGAACTTTACACCCTGTTAGGGTCATGTGGTAGTTAACTTTAGTTCAGGACAGATTGGCAGTTCTAGGGCTGAAATTATCCAGATTATTCTAATGAAGGTGTACAGTGTCTGAAAACACAATGGAGTACTTCCTGTATTGCCACATGACATCACAAGGTGGAACAGAGTATTTTCAGTTTGAGAGAAGAACTCAGCTTAAATACTGTATGCAGGATTTATGCGTTAAACATGTGTGAATGAAACATAACTCCAGGTATGTATTTGATGATGAGGAATGAGAGTGACAGAGACAATGTAAATAAAACCCTGCAATATATCTTGTTTACGAAGGAATTCTCATTATTAAAAGGACATAATCGTTTGACTGTAATTAGGCCTGAGTACTAGAAGCTGGCGGCCTATTAGTATCAAAAAGCAATGCTCCTAGTGGCCGGGAAATGAAATGGCATGACGTGACTCACCCATAGTGACCAGGGACCCTCGCCATGACGTAGGAATGTGCAAGAGCTTTCCGAAAATGTATAGTTTGTTAACCTAAAAAAAGCATAACATTGTTCTCGTATCAGAATATTATTAGGCAGAGTCCCATCAGGGCAAAGGGCCTATTGCTTTAACTACGGTGAACACATGGGCAACAATGAGGCGTATGCAAGAGGATGTTGTGCAACTTCATCCTCTCGGTTGCCCTCGGCATGAACAGTATCCCAGTAACCCATGCCGAAGGCCTGGGCCATATTTATAGCTGCTAAAATGAAATTAAGTCAATGGAAGATCAGGGAGCGAACCCAACAAGATGGTGCGCTCGCCATTCATCAATGACCCCACGGTGACGTGGGGAATGTCGAGGGCTTTCAAGAAATATATAATATGCTGTTGTCATGTTAACGGATTTATTGTTTTTGCTAAAATTATTTTTTTTAAAAATTTGTTTATTCTTTTTTCTTCTGCTCTTTGAGAGCTAATTTGACCCCCTAAACGCATTCAAAAACTCACCAAACTTGCCCAAAATTCAGGCGTGCTGAAAAATTTTATAAAATATAGGTTGCATGTATGGGCTTAAAAAACAGCGACACTGCACCACCTGGAAAACTCAAAATACATTGGGCCTATGGGAGACGTCTTGACATCGACTTTGTTGTAGAGCAACGAAATTCGGTACACACATTTGTCATGTGAAGACAGGAGGTGAGGAGTTAGTGTTAGGGTTGGGGCTAGGTGTTGGAGTTGTGGTTGGGGTTTACGGTTATTAGGGTTACTGTGGGGCGTGGTGTTTGTGGGGGTGCAGCGCTTGCAGGCCGCTGAAATTTTGCACAAAATTCAGCTTTGGCATCTCGTTCCAAAAAATCAATGACACCCATGTCATATTCCTTTACGGCATTGCCATAGGGATGACATAAACTCTCCATGTTATTCTAATGGCAAAATTCTAATGGTAAAATTGACAAAAACGTTTTAATCATTGGTGCGCACCCCGACCCTGAACAGACTGATAAAAGAAAATACAAAAATGGGTGCCCTAGACAATTTGTATGGAACGATAACATTTTATTTGTCATAGACATACAAAATTTGGTACATACATATTTGTGACATGCTCTCAATCAAAAAAGTCAATGATGCTCACACCCCATCTCACATTGTGTTGCCATGGCAACAAGCCAAAAATCTGTCCCCGCCAATTGGATGTCCTTACACAAACTTTGGTGTAGCCAAACCAAATTTGGAAGCCAGATGCATCATGGCAAAAGGAACAAAAACTTACCCATTTTGAGATTAAAAAAAAAAAAAAAATCATAAACACATAAAACAAATCGAGAAAATGGCAGTGTTAGGTTAGGGGTAGGTTAAGGGTTAGGCTTAGGGTAAGGGCTAGGATAGGGCAACGGTTAGGGTTAGGTCTATGGTTAGGGCTGGGGCTAGAATTAGGCCTAAGGTTATGGTTAGGGCTAAATTTGGGGCTAGGGTTAAGGTTAGGATTGGGGCTAGGGTTAGGGTTAAGGTTAAAATAAAAAAATGGGTGCAATAGCGCCCCCTAGCTATTTGCACAAACATTGGCTGATTTCATGCAAATTTGAATTGTGGGCGCACACACCGATTCTGAACAAATTGATATAAGAAAATACAAAAATGGGTGCAGTAGTGCATCCTACACAATTTATATTGAAGAACATTGTATTTGTTGTGGATATACAAAATTTGGTACGCACATTTGTGACATGGTCTCGATCAATAAACTTTGTGACGCCCACACCTCATTTACACTGTGTAAGGTCCTCACCAATGTGATGTTCTTACACAAACTTTGGCATAGCCAAACCAAATTAAGTAGCCAGATGGATCATGACAATAGGAACAAAAAAATTATAATGTCACCACACCCCTTTACAAACCAGAAATTCACCATCTTGGATTTTCTTTTTTTTATAAACACGTGCAAAAATTTAGAAAAATTGCAGGGTTAGGTTAGGAGTTAGGGTTAGGGTTACGACTGGGGTTAGGTTTAAGCTTAGGGTTACGTTTAGGGTTAGGCCTAGTGTTAGGGTTGGGGCTAGAATTAGGCCTAAGGTTATGGTTAGGGCTAAATTTGGGGCTAGGGTTAGGTTAGGAGTTAGGGTTAGGGTTACGACTGGGGTTAGGTTTAAGCTTAGGGTTACGTTTAGGGTTAGGCCTAGTGTTAGGGTTGGGGCTAGGGGTTAGAGTCGTGGTTGGGGTTTACGGTTATTAGGGTTAGTGTGGGGCGTTTGTGGGGCACGGTGCTTGCGGGATGCAGCATAGGCACACACATGTGGGCTGATTATTGCTGCCTGCGGCTAAATTTTGTGCATTACTTTTACATTTTTCCTCATGCTTGAGTTTGGCATTAGACCTTTGCAATCTCACTTTCTCTGCCTCATTGCAATTGTATTTTTCACTTTGCATCTTTTCCTTATAATTAAGTTAATTTTACTATATTAAACTGTGCAGGTCAGATAAAGTGCTTTTTCACCATTGCACAAAATCACACCTACAATAAAACTATGTATTTCGAGTTGCCCTTTCTTATCTTTTCACAAGCACAAAAAGATATAAATTCTTAACCTCTCAGAGGTGATCGAAGTTATTACATAATTTTTCTTTTGTTAAAGGTGACTTCAGTTTTTCTGCCTTTGTGCTATCTTCTCTCAACAGGAGCACTGGCTGCACCTCACTGTTCTTTTCTTTATAACCAATCTCTTTCAGCGGGACAGCCCACTGAGGGGGCCATAACTCTTGCCCCCTACATGATATCTGATCAATAATACAAAATCGATGCCCCAGCAGGAATCTTAAATATCCTTTGCACTAATTGAGTGTGCAGCTGGAGGGAAGGCCCCGCAAATAAAGCTACTAATGGAGAGCTCTTCTAAACATATAATACATCAAAATGTCACAGCCATAATAATCGGGCTTTTCAAGAAATGCATCTCGATTTGGTTGCCGACATTTCCTGTGCTGTGCTGTATGGGAAATGATCCAACCAGATGGAACCCTTCGCCGAAAATGTAACCATGAATTCATCCGTCAGAGCATTGTTTCCGGTCTCCACTTGTTACCCAGACTCATTAGAAGATAATTGAAAGCAACAACAATGATTATGAGAAGCATTCCCGGCCCGACCCAGGGGTCTCTGCAATTTGCAAGCTGGCAATGACACGCAGACAGAGGGACTGACTACGGTAACCCAGAGGGGACATGTGCTGTTTACATACTAATTAGAAGAAATAGGAGGAAGACAAGGATACCATACCCCTTTAACGGACATGCCAACCATTTTCACCAGACATTGAGGATTGAGCACAATGATATTAGACAGGAATTAATCTTTTGTGCAAAGTAATTATCACTTTAACCTCATCCATCTTATTTCATCAGTTCACATTCATCACAATGACAGTTGGGTTAAGGTCACACCACACTATTATTTTAATTTTCCATTTGAAGTTATGCTGCATGCTAATCAACTCCCTTTCCCAGCACAGCCTGCCTCATTTCTGTGCTTGTTTACCCGTGCACACTCCTTCCCTTTCATGAGCGCGTGGCATGTTGACACAAAACTAAATGTCACCTTAATGTTTGGAAGCTTTGGCGCTGTACCTGCTCCAGTTATAATGAGCCTTCTCTTGTGCGCGCTGCTGAAGAACCATATACGTGTCCCAGTTTGACAGATTCCAGTGGGCGCAAAAATGGCATCAAAAACAGCCGCCGTATATTCCTGCCACCAGAAATATGAATATTCACATGAATATGAATGGAAAAGGCACTATCCAGGGTCATGTTAGGAACAATGTGCGCTCCCAGAGTGACAGGGATGTTTTAAAATGCTGCTATTATTTCTTGACAGGCGTCGAGATCAATTACACAGCAGTAAACACTCCAGCCTACAACATGCCTATTGTGACACATAAGGGTGAGGAATAAAAACTGGTGAATTTAGGGAACGTTTTAGCGAGCAAAATAAAGGTTTTCATTCAAGAAAAAGCAAGAATTATTGATGCTGTTTTGATAGTGCTTGGTGTTCCTATTTTGAGTTTCTTTCTGTCCCTGGTAATTGTGTTTCATAGCCATTGCAATAGTACATTTAAAACACAATAGTCTATCTTTTGAATACGGGTTGCCTATTAACAGAAAGATGATATGCATCGCTCTTTTGATTTAAGATTATGCAGCGGAAAGAATTACAAGATCATGTCTCACCTCCTTTTGCTTCTATGAAGATGTTTTGCCTGAAATGTTCCAAAGTATGGCATTAAACTCTGTCTTACGTGAATTCAATGTAAGTTGTTCAGTGGGACTGACAAGATATAACCTGACCTATAACTTGACTTTGTGGGTGACATCACATGCTTGTCTTTTTAATGCCAAACAAAGAAATAACATCGCAATGGAGACGCAGGGGAGGTGGACTCATGGGCATGAAAGGCCACCTAAAGAGCAGAATTAACTGACTACAAACAGCTTATACCCATGGGCAATTAGTTAGCCTTTTCTGGTGTACAACAACCTAGGCATAGGCTACATATGCTCTGTTTTTCACAACACAGGCCTATGGAGACAAAACTACATTTCCTACTGCACAGTATGAAGATTCAAATAAAGAAGGCACATGAGCATGCAGTTTGAGAAGAGGCAGTGCGGTTTGCCAAAACAACAGAGAAGAACATTTGAGACTCCTCTAAAATGGGATCAACTCGGTTGCTATAGCAATAGAGGCAGGCGACCACACATTGTCTACTGGTTCCTGTCTGACAACACTTACTGAGACTGAAATAAGTAGGTGTAAATGATCACTCTAATTCTGTGTCCTTATGTGACCTGATTCCTGCACGGTCACAAATGTAAATGTACTGTACATTTGGCCCACTTGTTTTTACTGCTGCTGCATGTACTTCCTCTGCTTTGACATCCTGAGCATCCTGTCTTGTGTCTCCTGCTGTGATCTGACACTCTTTCACGCAACGCCTCGGATGCACATCTGAAGAAATGTTGAGGAATATCCCTTTCACTCACTCTGTCCCAGTTTCCAGGGCTTTCTTATGGCGGCCAGTGTGTATACAACAGCTGTTTTTCACAACACATCAGGAGATTTCAGTGGGAGCGACTCAAATGGAGAAGGCAGGAAGCCAGGTGACACAGCAGGCTCTATTAATGTACATGGGTTTCTGCGTTGCAAAACTGAGCTTTAAATGATCTTACTTTGAAGGTCTCTTTGGTCTATGATGCAATAATGATTAGGCACAGTTTGTTGCTGAATAAAGCAGAAGACTTGATAGTGAACAACAAAGCCACTGCAATGCAGAATGCTGTATACAGTAATTACAGGTTTACAGGAGAATTGTCTGCATCTCCATAGTCCCATACTGTGTTTTCAAAAGCTAAATGTGATGTTTAAGTATTTCTGAATTTATTTATTCTGAGCCAGAGTTTTCAGATCCACAAATTGTACAGTGGGCTTACTAGTGAAATATTGGTAGTTGATGATGGTTGACTGTTGACAGACATTTGGCAGCCACATTTCCATCTGCCTCAGGGCAGCCATGGCTATTGGAGTATAGTGTTGAAATTGAATGAAAAATGCTGGGAATGCACTGATCCAGCTTTTTCAGACCCATTACTTTGATTTTAAGTATCTGCTGATACCCTTAGGGTTTTATTTCCTTAAAACACAGTTAACTTCCATCCAACTGTTATTTATCCTTCAAATGGCACTGAAAAGCTTTATATTGTATGTATATAACTTCAAACATTATGAGAGGTTCTAATTCGCCTGTAAATAGTCGTATTACATTTAATTAAAGCCCCAGCTAGAGTACCCCATCCAGCAATTTTTTCAGTATTTGCGCTGATATTTGATACCAGTATCGCTGCAACCCCCAAAAAATGCCTTTAAATGTGACTCTGCCAATCTATACTGCAATATATAACTCCATAGTAGTATTGTTAAAGCTTTGAAAAAAGTGGTGTAAGGCAGTAAGGCTAGCCATACACACACACCAGGATAGTAATTATTACTTTAACACTATGTGCCACTTCCTTGCACAGCAGTCTTTCCCAGTCACCATGTGGGCATTCTAGCAGAAACTACACACCTTGTCAAAATACTGGGATTTCCAACTGAGTAGCCCCAAGACTTCTTTTCTAATTGTCTTAAATATAGACTGAAATGAATGGTGTGCTTGAGAAAACATTTGAGAAGTCACACATCCTCTTAATTACATGAGATGGCAGCTTCTGTAACAGGACAAAACTTAATTGAAGTGACCTGACCAATGATAGTGCTACAGTGAACTATGCCTTATGTTATTTGCTTAAAAGTACTTGTCACTGTGAATGGGCTCGCCTCTCCACAGATCTTACCTGAAATATGGCCTTGTGGTGTCACCTCTGGAGATAGATGCGTTTAATGCCATACAGTGTAACATTACAGGCAAAGCAGTAACATCTCCATGAAGATCTCCATGGAGATGTTACTGCTGAGAGCAGGTGGCAGTCTCTCCACCAGAAAAGTTACATAGTGCTTTTGAGTTTTTTTGCAAGTATAACCTAAAATGCATTAGCATATGAATTCAGAACTTTTAAGGCAACCGCATAACTCACTTGTAACTTATGTAAAATGTTGTGCAGTATTCGACACAACACAAACACTTTTGGAGTAAATTGGATAATCAATTTCTTTTCAGCAACTTTTGAAGAACATTTTTCACTTTGATTTACACACGGAGCTGCAAGACTCTTGCCGCCTCCTGCTTTCAAAGTCAAACATTTCCAGCACTGATAAAGTAAAACTAGGACAAGTGGTACTTTCTAAACATTTCCTTCAGAGCTGTATAAGCCGGTGCTGCAGGGGGAGATTGTGACACCGGTGACAGTTGACATGAATCACAGTCGGGGTGGCCTCCTCTCCATCACACCTGTCATATATTTCAACCATTAGTTCACATAGACAAGACTTGAATGAGAAGGATTTAGCAGTTAGCTCACAGAGACAGCTCCTCTCGTTCATATTTTCTGTGCACTCGTTTGTACCACCTACCATGTCTTTAAACTCAGCCCTCCACAGTGCTGGGAATCATTTAGCTTTCAAAGAGGCAGCAATATATAGGAACCCATTCACAAGAAAAGAGTTAACAAATTGCTTCAAAATAGTACTGGAAATACATGCAATTTAAGCTTAAAACACCAAATGCAGGTTGGATTGCATATAACAATATTGCCAACAAACAGGAGTTAGGTGATGTGCTCTAAGATTATGCTTGGAGTTAATATATTATATTAGATGTTAAGTATCAGTTTGAACAGTTGAAATTGTGGTAGCTACACCTAATTAGCCTTAATAAACAAAGAAAAATACTTAATTAATAATGAACAAATAGTTTATTAAGAAGAATTGAGGCTTAGTAACTATTTGATTATTATTATTATTATTATTATTATTATTATTATTATTATTATTATTATATACTTCCTAAACTCCTAATCCTAACCCCTAAATTAAGCCTGAATGAATTTTAATAAACTATTAAAAGATTAATAGATTTGTTCATTATGAATTAAGCCTTCTTCATGCTTTATTAAAGGTGCACTATGTAACATTTCTAGGGTCTTTGGCTTTGTCTAGAATGTTCCACAGTATAGATTAAACATCTACTGTATCATGAGGGAGACAAGCAGGTTACAGCACCATGCTACATTACAATTCAGATCTGTGGAGAGTCGCCTCTATTCACAGAAGGAATTATTGTATTTTTGAATAATAGAAACACCCGTAATGAATAAATTCTAGATGGAAATGTTTAATGTCATACCATGAAACATTCCAGGCAAAGCAATAACATCTCAGTGGAGACAAGTAGTAGCACACCCTCCACCAGAAAAGTTGCACAGTGCACCTTTAAGGCTACCTAGTATACCAAGTATACCAAGTGTACCAAAAATGTGACCAAAGTGTACCAAAATTGTTCATAAAAACATACTAGAGTGGAGAAAGAGGAAAAACAGTTTGTATCTAAAATAAAGTTTTCATACAAGAGATGTCAGTTCTTCCAGCTAAAATGTCAAGTTGAGCTTATAGTATCTTTGACAGTCTGTTCAGTGTTAGCCCCCAGCACAACAGCCTTTCTCTCTCCTCTTCATCTCAGAGCTAACTTCTCTACTTCTGCTCTTTTCAGAACCTGTAAAACATTTTCTCTTTGGCTCAGCTTTGTCCGGCTTTGGCAGTGTCCACCTTTTGAGCCAAAGTATTAGGCCTAACACAATGAGTTGGAGTAAGCAGGCTATTAGAAAGGACAAGCTGTAGCCCTGTGCTCCAGCCCTGTGTGTCACTGCTGACCTTTCTATTGTCTTGCACTGTCTCAGCTGATTAGGTTAATTTGAGCCTGACTTACTGCTACTGTTCAAATGGACGATCACTCATTTTTTCACCAACAAGAAAATGTACAGTATTGTCAAGTTTGGTAAAGGCAGTTTTAAATATATTATGTTTACTTGTACATGCAGCCTACATTTGTATAATTATACCTTAATTGACACCAGTCTCTTGCTATTCGTGTGAGCTACTATGTCCAAATAATTTCCCTTGTGGATTAATAAAGTCTATCTAAGTCTAAGTCTAAATCTAATTATTAAAATGACAACATCTGATGTGAGTTATCTGATTTCTTTCTGGTTGTTTACAGCTGTGCAGGTTTTGACAAGGAAATTATGTAAAAAAAAAAAAAAAAAAAGAGGCAAACTAATGAGGAGACAAACATGAAAGGAAATTGTTAAAGATAGAAAGATTTTAAAATTCATCATGCTTTGTCTTACAAGTACAGCAGTAACTCTAAAACTCCATTGATTAACTGACACGTGTCACCAGGTGTTTTTTGGTGATCAGCTTTTTTGTGCATGTAAACACACACAAAAAATCAGATTGTATTAACTGAGTTATCTGTTCATTCAATTCATTTATTCAGTTATGCAATTTTTACTGGCCCAATACTGTTTTACATCAAAATAGATAAAAGTGACAATGTATCCTCTCATATTTTATACTTTATTATATATCCTCTTTATAAATTACCACAAATATTTTAGAATTACTGGGATTACATGTTTTTATTTTGTAGATTTTATTTAGTAGATTTTAGATAATATTCCAGGACATTTAAAGGCGCATTGTGTAATTTTTCTGATGGAGGATCTATGGGCCTGGGCAGCTGTCGGGAAGGGACAATAGCGTGCCAGGCGATCGAGTGGGAGGGGCGTGTGCGCTAGGGCGAGGGCCATCATCGCTGCGGGCGTCTCTAATTATTTTTTATATTTATTATTTATCTTGATTTTTGAGTCCATATTTCTATTCTCTTGCTGCTCTTAACATGTGTGTTGCAACACTGAAATTTCTCCATTGTGAGACAATGGAGTATCAGTACAGTGCAGTACAATAAATATGACTTTTTAGTGTACTGTTTATGTCTTTGATGTTTTGTTGACATAAGTGAGCAAGTGTCCTTTTCAGTGCTGTACTGACAGAAAATTCTGACTCTCTGCTGGAGAACTGTTGTTGATATATACATTAAGACAAATATCTAAGTTGCAAACAACTGTGGTGGGCTCTGTAGTAGGTGGCAGTAGACAAAGGCTCGCTGACAAAACGCTCTCTTTCAGTGGTCGGAATCCAGCCATCCTTGAGCCTAGTGGGTGTCTGAGGGCAGCAGATAGTGTGTATCTTGTGATGTGTTAATTAGACTTTCAGCAGAGAGGCGGCATATTAAAGCAGTCTGGGGGTTTGGAGGCACAAAACTCAAAAGCCAGAGGAAAGCACACGAGTCACACTGACCTTCTTGTAAATTCAGGATGGCAATTCATTTTTCTACTGGGCCACAAACCACCATTGTTATAGTGTCATGGGCTATAGACTGAAGATAACACTGGGATTTGCATATGCTTAATCAAATGCAATTATAAACTTGCTGAAGAACAAAATGTACTAGTAGGATCTAGTAGGCTAGTAGAAAATACATTGTAAGTTCTGCCTTTCTTCATCTTGTTAAAATAACACTAATGAAAAATACTCAAGGCGTATCTTGCAATTTTAAAGATATAATAGTGCATACCTTTTATTTCAGGGGTAAATGTTCAATCCATCAAGCCATAATGCCATTATTTAGTCTTACAAGGTGTCATTCAGTATTAGCTTTGTCAAAAGTTTTGAAAATCAGATACTTATAGATACTAACACTAGTATCGAAACTAGATAGTCATTTAATCAAGTATTGTCTTTTTATCAAATGATGTTGAGCTTATCAAGTATAAACCCACATGGTGAAATAAAGGAAGTAGCCTATTATTATTATTATTATTATTATTATTATTATTATTATTATTATTATTATTATTATTATTATTATATCATTATAGTAGTATTAGTTATCATTATAGTACCAAAATCAGTATCAAGTATTGAGCCTATTCAAAATGGAGTTTAATTTTTTTGTTTTGTGACAACACACTATTAGAACACTGCATTTAAATCAGATATAGGCCTGTTGTATACTTGTCACCATATACTGTATCTAGATAGCAATTACACAGAAGTCAATAATAAACTCTGTAGGTCTATTTGTGTCTTTTCCTCATTTCTTGTCTGTGAAATATAGTCTTAAAAGTGCAATAAGCATTCAGAACATATATCCTATAAATGTCCACTGGTGGGCTGAGTACAGGAGGGCATGGTTATGTAATATGTCACTGTATATCTATGGACCAAGTTGACCTGAGAAAATTCTTGTTCTTGGCACAGACAACACAAGACACAGTATTCTTGGTGCATAAATTTATTTCAACATATATTAATATATCTGCTTTGTTAAAGACACACTCCGTACACTATTTACACTATTAACAATGTAAATCCACTGGGGTTGAAAATAAACATTGTGGTTTACAACCAGGAGGCTGCTCTGTCAACCTATGGCATAAAGAGCGTGAATTCGATTTGACAGCTCACGTGCCTGTGTACTTGACAGCAGATGTCATAACAGTCTCTCAGAAAAAGCAGAGAACATCAGAGTGACTGATTACAGGGCCTTGATCCAAATGGCAGTGACGTACCAATCACCACAGCTGCCCGCATTATAGACCAATCGAAATCAAAGGCTCTATTTTTGGACCCATGTTACACCGCAGGCCGAAATGCGAAGATACAATGCTCGACTTTGACAAACCTATCAGCTTCAATCAGTTTCGTCATTTAAGAATAAAGTGAAAAGAAAAATTATTGCAACCTTTTGGAGAGCTTTGATAGAGCCTGGCCAGAACAGATCAAGATGTTGGACTTGAAAAAGTGAACACACAGAAATCAAAAATGATCAGAAGTGAGAGAGGGAGAGAGGAGGTGTGTGGTTGTTTCATTTGCACTTGGAAAGAGAAAAAAAAAAGCAAGACAGACAGTGAATCACTATAGAGACTGATATGATGGGCTGTCATAGGAGGTGTCATAGACTGAAGGAAGTGAAAGCATCTCAGCACTCACACAGAGAAGATAGACACTGGCGACAAGTGCTCAGAGGAGACAGAGTACTGATGCATTTACTCAGGCTCTGGTAATTGGGCTGAGACAGTGTAACTAATGATGGCCAGGATCAATGTTTACAGTGTGTACACAGAGGTCAGCAGCAGCACGCAGCACCTGGGCTCTGAGAGGGAGAGTATGGAAAGGTTTCCCCAAAATAATATTAGCAGATGTGACAAAGTGAATTTGGGGTAATCCAAGCTGCACATACTACAATGTACAGCAAGATAATCATTCATGGAAAATCTTTTAGATTCATGTAAACATTTCTAGCCAATTTTTTGGTAGAGGTTAAGTTTATAATGACCATTGTGTCACATGGTGAGATAAAAAATAACTTAAAATGGCAGTTTTTGTAATTAAATAATAGCAGCTGCTACTATGTTTAACATAGTTTAAAGTTAAATTGTTACATTGATAATTTTTTATTTTAATAAACTACATTCATTTGTTGCTACATACAATGCATTGCCTGACAGTACCATTACTATCCCATTTTCTCTTGTTTCAGTATAAAATACTTACAGCTACATACTGTAGTTAGACTACCTGATATTATGCTGAATATTTACAATAAAGTATAGTTATTTTGCTAACGTCTTTGTGCAAAACTTTTGTGCTTTTGATACTCACACACATCCTCACACACAGAGCAGGTACAAAAACAAAAGTGTTCTCAGCTCATTGTTCATTTGTGTCTCCACTCAGAAAATGTACAGTAATAATCCCTGTAGTCTATTGTGATACACTGAAAATGAATCTCATTGAGAGCAGTTGAAAGGAATCATTAGTCAATAGTTTTCTACAAACAAAGAATGCAGAGTCCTGAGGTGATGTCTACTCCCAGTCTAGACATCTACAGTACAAAACATATAAAACTGCTACATTAAAGTTTTCTTTCAACTCTAAGTTACTGAATATCGTTAAAAAACTCTTTACCTATGTTGGAAGTTTGGAGGAGGTGTGACACAATTATGGAGAGAACCCCCTAGTCACAGGCGCTACATGAGTCGCCTCTCAAAGGGCTCCTTCTCTTCTAAGATATGCTAAAGAAAAACACAGAATGAGATTACAGACAGGAATACATTATCAGGATCTAATTCTAGATTCATTAGCACCACCACAGTGTATGTTGGCAGGAAACACACATGTCTGATGCAGAAGGAGCTTGCATGGCTTCTCTGCTCAGGAAGCAGTCTTTGGTCACAAATCAAGCCTAAAAGGCATGTACCGCGATGAGCTGTCCAAGTCCTGATGGATGGTGTCCATTTGCCAGTGCCGGAGATGTGATCCTGAGCTTGTCTTTCATGGATAAAGTACCCAGTCTCGGTGCTGTTCATTAACCGCTCTTCTCGGCTTATTATCTCTGCCAGAAGACATTTGTGTCCTCTGCTCAGACTGGAGCAGTCACACACAGATCTCTATGGCAGTGGCCATGACCATCTGGCTTTTATTCTTGTCTCGTCCTGGAGATTGGTGCTGCCCAGTGTCCTCTCTGGGAGACAGAGGATCAGAGAGGACAGAGCGCTTAAGGGGGGCAGGCCTCATACAGGTGGTGCCTGGAGGAGTGGAGGGCTCAGGGTGTCTGTGTGAAGACCTCAAAGTGGAGGCAGAGGAGGAGGAGGAGGTACAGCTGCCTGTACACACCCCCGAGCTGGACCTTTCCCCCCTCTTAGCCCGACATGAGGCCCTGCGTCTCAGCTCACTCACTAGTTCGTACTTGACAAAGCAGAAGACGTCTTTGACTCCACAGCGCTTCTCTGGCTCTGCAGCTAACAGCCTTTGGAACATGCGTAAAGCATCGTCAGTGAAGCGGCGCCACTGTGATGGGTATGTTCCCAAAGGACATCCCGCCTTCTGCCAGCGTCTAAACTCTTCATAGAAGGCATCAGTGGGTAGCGCTGCCTCCCAGGGGAAGTTACCTGTCAGCATACAAAAGACCAGGACACCAAACGCCCATACGTCCAGACTGGTGGTCACTAAGAAGCCCTCGGTCCGACTGGCTCTGCACACCTCAGGGGCAGTGTATGGGATGGTCCCACTCACACGCTTCACTCTGCAGCCCACGCGCCGCGTCATCCCAAAGTCTGCCAGCTTTATCCTCCGACACTCACGGTCAAAGAGCAGCACATTCTCTGGTTTGACATCTCTGTGAACCAGGCTTTTCCCGTGCATGAAGTCCAGGGCCAGGCCCAGCTGCTGCATGCAGCGCTTCACCATGTCCTCTGGCAGGCCCACCTGAAACAGAAGAGGAGAGGGCTAAATAAAGAACACTGAGCTGACAGCAGGAGGTGCGCCAGAATACAGCCTCACAGCTAAACACGTACAGTACAGGCAAGATGAATAGCTAAAGAAATGGCTACATTAAACGGTGAAATAAAGTATAGGGTAAAAATAATAGACTCTGCAGAAGGGAAATGAAACAAAAGCAGCTGTGAATATTGCAGCCATTTTTAATGAGTCATTAGAAGAGGCCTGAAGCTCGCACTCCAGCACTAAAACAAAGACAGGACTCCGAGCCGAAGGAAAAGCGGGACATAACAGGGCCTATATCCCAAGAGGGCTTGTTAAAAGTGCTGTGCTGCACATGGCCAGTGATTGGAGCGACTGGGCTCTGGGAGAACAGCTGTATGATTGCTTTACCTGTGGGGGGATGATGTCGAAAAGATCCCCGGCGGGTGCATATTCTTGTCCAAATACGTAGCAGTCCTCGGTCTCAAAAAGCACGTCTAAGACTTTGATGATGAAAGGACTGGAGCCGAGCGAACCCGTCAAACTGTACTCCCGCAGGAAGCTCTTCAGCTTTGTCTTGTTCTTAGTCACAAACTTCAGAGCTATTTTAGTGCCTGCAAAACCAAAATACAGTTGTAAAACATGGGTGTCAATTCAGACATTTTTAAAAGCAAATATCACATTAAAATGTTTTAGGAGGCTAAGTTTTGGTTTTCTATCTATTTCTTCACCCATACTGTAGGAAATAAACTGTGAATAGGTTTTTCAAAACACTTCAAAATATGGATTTCATTCAAACTGAGAAAGAGCAACTATGAAGTGAAGCCTTGGGAATTCTTCCACCACATTCATCCTTTTAACTAGTGCTCTATTCATACCAACGCATGGACTGAAAAAGAAGCATGCTAAAATTCTTTATTCTTGTATTCCACACAGCTCAATATAATACATTGACTATTCAAAAGAACCATGGTGCTATTAGCCTTTTAATAAGTTTGGATTGCATCCCAATGTTTTACAATTATCTGGGGGTGTTCTTGACAATGCACATGGTGACTAACTGAATAGTTTATTCTCTACCTGAAAAGCCTACGCCTATGCTTCTCTACATTACTTTGTACTGTTCAGTAACAGTGATTAGACTCAAATGTACTCTAAACACCACATTATTCAATCAGCAAGTTTTTACTGACTGCAATGCAGTTTGCACTATAGTTCATGACAATATGCATTTCAATTGTATTATAAAACTCAATAACTACATTTAGTATGCAAGGTCCTCTAGGTGACATAATTAAACATTATCATTTTGGGTCCTTACTTGAATAATTCAAATCACAAAAGCAACTTCAAACAGTTAAATATATATAATTTATTTTATGGATTTTGACAGATTTTTGTTTAAAGAAGACCTGTCATGCTTTTGTCTGCTATTTAGTTATAATACAGTCTATTTCTAAATTATTCTTTTTTTTAGCCATTATCTATTATCTTGTTTTATTGCATGTTCCATTTTCCTGCTGTTCTTGAACTGTGCGTTGCAACACTGGAATTTCCCCAGTGTGGGACTAATAAAGGCATATCTTATCTTATCTTATCTTATCTTAATGTACGGCACCAGTAATATTATATATTGTTGGGTGGCACTAGTGTTACTAACACAGTTACTATAATTAAATTACATTTTTTAAGTAACTTGGTAATTTAATGCATTATTGTGAAAATAGTTTCTGTAGTAGTTATTAATAAAATACGTTACTTAGTTTCACCCCCTCAGAGGCAGAGAGAAGGAGATTGTAAAAGTGTTGTATAGAAGTTACCCATTTCTATTGTTGGTGTATTTGGGCCAGTTTAAACAAGTTATTTGTTGTTTAACTCTATTTAGATGCCTTTAATAAAAACACATACTTCCCCAACCCTGTAGTAATAATAATATTATATTATTGTTATTATTATTACATTACATTGTTAACAGTAAATTTTGCATAATATGTTTCCTTTAATTTTCAATAAGGTTTGACCATGATCCCAGTGCCTCATATCTCTCCAAATGTTTTGTGCAGTTCCAGAACAAATGCCACCACCCTGATACCTTGTGCCCTGTGTGCCACCAGGTCCACCTTTCCGTATGTGCCCTTGCCCAGCTCTCGGATGTGCTCATATTGCTTCGCTACATCTGCAGTGGACAGAGAGGTGAGGTTCAGGGCTTGCATATCCTCCACCGGGACCCTGTCACAGTAGCCCCCTTTGGACGGAGGGGAGGTGCCTGCGCTGCCAACTCGCCCTGGTCCAGTAGGCGACAGAGACAGGCTCGCCTTGACTCCGTGGGGCAGACTAGAAAGAAAAGAAATAGATAAAAAGAGTGGGTCTAGTGAGTTACTCAAACTACTATGACAATAAGACCATCAAAGAGAACAATATGAACACTGAATAATACATAATACATGTGTTGCACCTATTAAAACTAAGTACGTATGTATATGCATAAATAAGTAGTATCGGCATTATCAGACCTCATATCAAAGGCATGTTTTGTTGTAGCTGTATGGTAAAACTGTTGAGAACTATAGACCACAATCCTTTGCTCAATTTCAGGACAGACAACATGAAATTAAAACAATGCAATACTGATCTTATGGAACATGAGAATACCTATATCTCTCTGCCATTCTGTAAAGTATCAGCCCCAGTACTGCAAACAAGCTTGTTATTACTGTAATTAATTATACTGTATTATGAGTCATAATATTAAGACATGAATATTTTGTATTAGAAGCAAAGTATATGTATAATTTTGGCAGGCTTGGCAGGAGGAGTGTGTTGTAATGGTTGTGGCTGAGGCTGTGATTTTATGGGTGTGCAATATCCCCAAATCATACCACAAATTCACACTTTTGTAGAGTCTAGATCATGATTCTGATTTGAATGAATTCATGTAACATAGTGTTTTTATGTACCATTAGCGGTAGCTGCCTTAACTAAAACCACCTGCCTCCTCAATGAGATCTGCAGACTGGAGAGGCTTGATCACCTCGCCGAGAAGTTTAGACAAAAAGCAGCTATCCACGAAGCATGGACTGAAGGTAAAGAGGAGATGCTGCAGAAGAAGGACTTTGAGACGGCCTCTCTGTCGGAGATCAAGGCTCTGCTAAAGAAGCACGAGGCATTTGAGAGCGACCTGGCGGCGCATCAAGACCGCATGGAGCAGATCGCCGCCATCGCACAGGAGCTCAATGAGTTGGACTACTATAACTCCCCAAGTGTGAATGCGCGCTGTCAGAAGATCTGTGACCAATGGGACGCTCTGGGGAATCTGACTCAGAAACGCAGCAAAGCTCTGCAGAGAACGGAGAAACTGCTGGAGACCATTGACCAGATGTACCTGGAGTTCGCCAAAAGAGCGGCTCCTTTCAACAACTGGATGGAGGGCGCCATGGAGGACCTCCAGGACACCTTTATAGTGCACACCATCGAGGAGATCAAGGGACTAAGCACAGCCCACCAGCAGTTTAAGGCCACACTTCCAGAGGCTGACAAAGAACAAAATGCCATTTTGGGAATCCACAACGAGATCGCTAAGATCGTTCAGACCTAACATGTCAACATCGCTGGGACCAACCCCTACACCACCATCAATCCTCAGGAGATCAATGCCAAATGGGACAAGGTCAAACATTGGTTCAAAGCATAGAGCTACATTACACAGAAAAATTACTAGGCCTGTCACGATATCAAATTTTGAAGTATGATATACTGCTACATATATATATATATATATATATATATATATATATATATATATATATATATATATATGAATGATACTATTTAAACTATATTATGCCACTAACACAATAACAAAAAAGCAAGATAATCCCAGTAAACCAGCTGCAACAATTAAATAGCAGAACGAATTGATAATTAGAAATTACTTATTCAACCTTCTACAGCTCAAATCTGATCACATTCCAACTAAAATAACAAAAATCACCACATTACTACAAATAAAATGTACACACAAAAAATATTAAACTCACACATATATCGTTCCAGCTTTCGTATATTAAACCATAAGTTGACATTAGTAGTAGAGTAGCAGAGTAATAATTGTGACAGGCCTAAAAATCACTGAATCATGATATGCAGATATGATCAAAATAACAATAGTCTACTTGGACTTATTTTTTTTTTTTTTACAGTATACATATAATAGACAGGTGGCCCGGTTATTGCAGATCATTGACATTTAGTGAGGATGGTCTTTCATGATTTATGTTGCCTTTGTGGCTGATTGGTGCTCAGTATTCTTCAGCATAATGTATTTTCCTGTGTGCTTCCCAAAGAGGATATAAATCTAGAGGGCTATAACAGGTCTTCATTTCCATACAAGCAATTCCGGTAAGGGCTGGCTCTTTCAGTCAATTCAGTGCACTTCCTCTTGTCCCTCTAGATCATTCTGGGCAGCTCTGTTCCAAATGGCTGGACTCATGACTGCTAGGAGCGGACTGCAATGGAAAATCAATATAACAGGTGGAACGACTAATATATGGAAACAGCTGGGGAAGACTGGCAGCCAGAGGTATGTGCTACCACTGTATGATTCAATATTATTATTAACACATATTTACTCATGTGTGCAATATAACCATATAACCCCAGCTGAGTTTTTTGAGAGTTTGTTGGTTGCTATGGTTTGATATAAAACAAAAATAAATAAAATAATTAACCATATAAGGTAAGTAATATATTCATGGGGTTACACTTCCTGTTTTTGGGTTTCAGCTTCTTGTTATGACGACTTTTTCCTATTCAAAAGATATAATATTTTCTTTTAAATTCTTAATCACTATGGTAACAGTCCTAATTTCTCATTATTCTGAAAATCATGGAAAGGCGACGTTTGACTACTGAAAACACTGAATTTTTTTATTGTTAATTGCTATGTGAACAGTGCTTTCATCATTCTGAAACACATGGACACCAAAAACAACTGCCATTTTTGCGTAATTGCTGACCAAGCATAGGTCAAATTAATTCTGTACGAAAATTATAGCTGCTTTAATTGGAAACTTGGCCAAGTCGGCTCTGCAAATGACACCAGAAATGAGACAAGAGAAAATGAGAAATGCAGCGACAGGGGAAACATTAAATAAACTATGAATAACAATAATAATTATGTGGAAGCGCCAAATGGACTGTTGATGAAATGGAGTGAATCAACTAATGATCTCACTGGCCTCTCCGCTCACAAACGCACACTCAAATCTAATCATCTGATCAGTCACACAAACTGCAATATAGGAACTAAATCAGGGCGCACACTTTAGCTGATGGTTTCTTTCATGAACCATTTAAAGATTATCATTTTATGTCTATTTTGCAGGAGATATGGTGGTTAGATTCTTGCAACGCAGCTGTGTCCTGGACTAAACTTCTGATCATTTATTGTTAGGAAGCCTTAGACACAAACCTGAACCTATAGTTGATTTATTTAAGAAGTAGATTTTAGTAAACACAAATGGTGGTGTGCCTTGATTTGGTCTAGAAAAGATGGTTTAAGCTGGTACATTTGCCCACATAACTGTTTTTTTATTATTATTATTAATACAGCCAGACAGAGAAAGCTAAAAATAAGATGCGACCATGTGCTCTCCTGTGTTCTTGGCTTGTCAGAAAATCTTTCGTTCCAATAATTTACAAAATCACACTTCTTCCTTCTCCTTCGTCTATCTTTTCAGAGGCCCGGAGATTATATAAGCGGACCATGAATATTGGAGCCCACTCATACTGAAGGCAGCCGCAGTGAGTCAACACAAAAGCTGATCATCATCCAGACTCCAGAGTGCACACTCCAGCTTTGTTCAATAAACATTTGAACAAGCATGGGCAGCTCCTGACCTCTGAAATACACAAAGATAAATTACATTAGGTACTTTCCGGATACTGTAGATTGTGGATAATAGCCCACCCACACATTTCCTTGTAGAAATCCAATTAAGGGTCTAAAATGAATGAGGGATGTAGAAACTCATTGGCCAAAGTAACTATTAGACTGAAATAAGAGACATTTAAAAAATAATTGACACTTCCATAATGTAGTAGGAATATGCCGAAAAGGAAGTGCCACATGTAGTCATTTGAGCTGATAATCGGGAACAGATTTTACATCAGATGTTCAACCTGATGCACAATTTTTCCTAGAGATGGCACTTGAAATGGGGTAAGATCTCGTGCTAAAAGATTTTTTGTCCCTATAGAGAAAAAAAATTCAAATAATGTATTATAAAAGACTTTTATAATAATTTTTGTGTCTCACTCTACTCCTAGATGGGACCAATTCCCAATGCTGTGTGCAAACTTATTGCTGAATCATATGAACATATTCTGAATCCAAATTTGAACAGTAATGCTGGGTCATGAAGAGGTTTGGTGTATCATTTGAATTTCAGTGTCAAAGGCCCATTGTATTGTGCAGCTGTGAGCCTCCACTGCCCCAGCCAGCTCGTCTCCTCCCATGATGCACTCTACTCCTCTTCTAAACATGGTGGCCAATAAATACATATTCAGCTCCACAAGATTTCAGTCAGACATTTTCTTTTAATAGTCGGTATAAGCCTTTCAAACCCAAGCCTTGGACATTTTCTAGTTTTTGTAATGTCACCGCTGAAGTAGGAGGAACTCATAACTTTGGGATTAGAGGTGTAATAAATCCCCTAAACTTATTCACCATTAAACTTAAATAAAAATAACCCTAAGATCAGCTTTAGTACACCCACTGGAAAATCATTTTTTTCTGTGGAGCTGAGATGTGGCTATCTGAAGGAGGCGATGATCACATCTTGGGGCCAAATAAAAAGCAAAAAGGACTCAAGGGAGACAACGGGAGTGTGGTTGCATACTGCTGCAGGAACACATTTTATAGCCTGGTCAAATCAGGGCAAACTATTTTAAAGATGCACTACCCACGCAGTTTTTAAAGTTTTTATTTTAGCATTCCTTCCTGGTTCATTTCATGCATTGCTAAACTGAATATACAAGAATATAGAAACTAAATGAAGACATTTAACCAAAAGTGCATTTATCCCTTTTCACCACTATTGTTTTTTTTTTTTTTTTTTTTGTCAGAATGTGAGGCTAGCACTACAATTTCCCATCAAAAGATTGCAAAGACAAAATTAATTCTAAGCATAAATATTAATATAACAGTTCTCAATGGGGATGTTTACTCAAATAATCACTAACTGGAAACTGCTGTTGTAAAATAACGTGGTTATGATTATGTTATGGCACACTGAGGCAGCACAGTGTTTCCCATCCTTGTTTTCCCCACTCTCTCCCTGCTCCTGAAAATGTAAACAAGGGACTAATGAAACAAATAAATAAATAGCTGCGACTGCTGTGCGTCTCCTCCTTTGCTAATGGACTAGTCGTGGTGCTCTAAGAAGCCCAAGTCATTACAAGCTAAAGACTGATCTCCTGTGTCCAATTTACTGTCAAAATGCCTGCCGCGTGCTGCCTCCAGGTCAGGGGGAAAAAAACAGTGAGTGAAATGTGATGTGACTAATGTGCTTGTCTTTTGATGGTACCCAAAATAAGATGAAATGATCCTATGGAGTTGGAACACAGTGTTCTAAATACTAAAACTAGATCACCTTGAGGAAAGACTGGGCTGAACTAACCCCTGTGGTGCAGTGATGGGTGAACCTGCAGCCAGGGAGATGGATATTCTGGGTCCACTCTGACATAGACTCACACTGGAGCCCTGTACTGTTTAACCAGCCCTCGTCTATCCCTCTTCCCTGTCTCATCACCTCCTGTTGCTAGCTCCATATCCACAGACTACAAAGAGACCACCTACCAGAGCTACTGCAGATACTGCCGGGAGCAACGAGCACCTGCTGTGATGACCCAAAACTCGCTCAATATCCAAGGTTAAACATCCAATGAGGAAGCTGCACTGGTACAGCATAACAAATCAAAGAATGGCAACTACACAATTTGGTGAGGAGGATTTCCAAGGAATTGTTATGGCAATGGTGAAGAGTGACCATTTATGCTGACTGAGGCTGTAGTTATTGCTACACTGAAAAAATGGTCCGAGAGGGGTTGCTCAAATTGCAAACACAAATTTGACAACAATAACATGACTTTTTTATGATTCTCTGTCCAACTTGTTTAAATCTTACAAAGGTCACTTGATTGTGGTCGATGTTAGACCTGCATGTTTTAATCACCCTGACGAAACATGACTTTGTTATTATCTCTGGTGAAGCTCTTCTCAAATTGTTTTTGACTGCCCATCTACAATAGTTTGACAGTTGTACTAAGATTTGAATGTGTTGCTTCCAGAGTCATATACAAAGAGTGATTCAGAGCACTGCTGTAGCTGTGGGTAAGTTCATGAACGTTATAGTTGATGTTAGCTATTCATTTTTTGCAGGTTAACAGTTAAAATAAAAAGACTAAAACAAAACAAAAATGTCTGTATCTTTCAGAAAAAAGAAAGATGTTTGAGAACCAACAAAACACAGACCACAGGTGAATAAAGTAAGTACACCAACTAAAATTATTTTAACAGAATTATATTTTTTCAACATATACTTCCTAGTGAACATTTATCATCTTTCTCTATAGGGTGATGTGACAGTAGGAGGACTTTATACCAGATGCCCTATCTTTTACTGCGTTTTGAGAAAGAAAAAGAGCACATAGTAAGTATTGTTTCTGCTTGTACAATTCTAATGTTCATGTGATTCTGTTCTGGTCCAGTATTATATTAGAGCGTAATAGGTGCTCTAAGTATATTTAAACATGTACAACACAGAGTAGATCATCATAATGTAATCATGTGTTTTTCCTGTGTCCACAGGCAGAGACCAGAGTGTCTTCACTGGAATATGTCCTTACACTGTCCAGCTCCAAACTGTGTGTCTCTGTACCTGTGCTCTGTGTGTGTTTGATTCTTTTACTTTAAAATCTTTTAAGGGCATTTGACGTTGCATGTTAAAATAACTGTGTAGACAGAATTAAAGTATACATACAAAATAAAACCACTATTCAGCAGGATTTGATCAAATTTCATCAATATGAGAAAGTGACTGAGAAAAATATGTGTAGACGGGATCGAAATAAGTTTCAAAGCCTAAACATAATTTTATTGCATGCAACCACTTTCCATATTTTTTTTTACACAAATCCAGTGACCTTTTTTTTTTTTTTTTTTTTTTTCTCAGTGTACATTATAAGTATACATTGTTGTCTGTTTGTGTTTCCCTCATCAATCCATTAACAAGTCAATACCAAGCCCAGTTGGACTGATTGACAAGTTGGGTCACAGAGAACATACATTTTCACAGATTAGTTAAGATTTCCTGTTGGTTTGGAGGTTTTCCTGTACAAATATTTTTAACAATTAGAAATGTATCATAAAACAACAATACATTCTGCATTAGTGTTGTCTCTTTCTTTTGACAATAGAATTTCATTTCAACATTAAATTGTAGTATTTTCTTTTATATTACGATGTGGCTTTATATCTGTGAAATCTCTCAATCATCCAGGTAAATTCCATAGTAGTCCATGGGTCTTTATTACCACTTTATGTGCTCTTATACTTGTTCAGATACAGTTCAAGATCTAGTATCTAGTTTTGACACTAGTTTTAGCATTGATTAGTATCTGATTTTCGATTCTTTTGACAACCCTATTCTGCATAATAACAAAGTTTGTAAACTGTTCATCATCAAATTAGTTTCAAAGCGGCTTGCTCTTTTCCTGTGTCAATCATATCGCACTGATTATAATCCTCTCTTGATTTGCTGCAGAGAGAACAATGATGCACCAAAACAAACAGCACTGGCAGATTCACCCCAACAAGTGTGGGATTATAGGGTATCCGATTAGGATCTTCCAAGCATCTGACTGTAAACACCTCATAATAATCACCATCAGCAGCACCACCCCATTCACTAATCATAATCTCAACCTAAGGAAAAATCCAATGCTAAAATATCTCCATCCTAAGCCATCCGGGGAATATATTGTACCTGACTCCCCCACTTCATCATCAGTTGCCTCAAGTTTCTATGAGGAAGCTTTATGTGATGAGAGCAGAACGGGAGGGGGGAAAAAATCCAGTGAGACAGAGTCAAGCATGTCAGAAGTGTGGACCCTCTTTGATGTCTAATACATACAGTTGGACTGTTGATGAGCTCAGAAAATGAGGTTCATGGCAATGTTGTTGAAGCATCACTAAAGAGGACAGGGCTTCCTCCTCATTAGGCTGCGTATGTTCTTTTCTTGATAGTTAATTATACACAAAGGGGATTAGTCACCACATATATAAATGAAATATAAATAAAAGACTGCATAACGATCAAGTAAAAACAAGTGTTACTTGACCAGTCTCCAACCTGGCTAAAAGATTAGATCAGAACACCCATCCACAAATCACAACAAAAAGGATCAAAATACAAACAAAATAAATATTTAAAATTTGTGAATTGCTCTGGAGTTGTGAGTTATTTACATAGTTCCGTTTTTTGACATGTCTTAAACAAACACTACACCTTAATGATGGTTATTCAATATAGCTTACATGATAAGCACAATGGGTGCATGTAAATGAAGTGTTATAACAAGGTATCAAGGATGCAGTTTGCTCATGCTCAACTATTTCTGGTCTGGTGCCTTCAAAATTGCAGGAAAGACCAGTATTTCTTGTATGTCCTCTAAGTGTTCCTATATTGGCACTACATTCATTTAAAAAAAAAAAGATAAAACATCTAAAGACAACTAGAATTGTCAATCTCTAGAATTGCTTATACTGTATGTGTGTGTATGTTATATTTATATTATTGTGTATTTGTAATTTTCCCATGCTTTTGTTTTTAATCCCTTCTTTTATTACATGCTGGGCTGCATATGCCTGCTCATTATGTTACGAGAAAGGCTGCCCTATCTCACGCACATTACATACAAAACTAAAATACAAAGGCAATATTTAAACCTTATTCTAATGACCAGATTATCCAGACCCGACACTGCCAGAATCATGCAGCTTTTGCTTTTAGGGGAGCTTTGCGCGAGCGAGTCATCTGCCTATTTAAAATGAGCTTTAACGATGAGCTATCACCTATCTACCTTGGACCAAGAATAAAAAGGGTCATTAAAAGTGGAGTGGCCCGGATCCCCTCGCATCCATCTACTGTACTGCGTGCGTAATGGGCGAAGACTGACAAACGTTAGCGAGCCATAATGACAAAAAAATTAAATAAAGAAACTACGCTGCTGCAAACAAAACAAAACAAAACAAAATAAAAAAATAAATAAAAAACATCCTCAAAGGGCCATTAGTGTTAGGCTATAGTTGCACCTGCACTATTTACATACGCTGTTATACACCCTGATGGAAATAAAGACAATTCAAATGATCTAAGGTTAAAGACAAGTTCGTTGAAAGACGTTTTACGCGCACGATGGAATTTAAAAAGTAGAATCCTTAGTTAATAGTTATCCCACAAATGTATAGCAAACAAATAAGCTCCAGAAGATGTAACTGTATTACCTGCTGGCGACCTGTCTGTCTCCTCCATGGTCCTGCATCGGCTTGAGTGGAGCAGCGCCGCGCTGCCCTGCTCCGTTTTGCTCCAGTGGAACCAGCAATGCACTCACTCAACTGTATTACTCCTCTTTCAATAAATAACAATGTCTTTTAAACGTTTCCTTTATCGATAGCTATTGTCCTAACTCCGGAAATTATTTTGGTATGAATCAGTGCATGGTGTGTGGATGGAGATGTTGAGCATCCTTCGTCCTCTTCATCTCAGCCTGCCCTGGAAGCGAAGTCTGTTTATCTTTCGCTACTCTAATGGTCCACCTGACCCACTTCAGCTGCACACACGCCGAGACGAACCCATTCATTCACTTCTAGGCTCAGAAAGCCTTGTCAGATCCACGTTCCTGCCTCAGCGCTTTCACACACACAAGGTGGTCCGTCCGTCTTGTCAGTGTATCCGCGGGGACTTTAGGCTATAGGTTGGTAAGGGGGTGGTCTCAGATGTTGCTCCGGTGCTTGTGGCTCTTACCAGTCAGCTCCTTCATTGTTCATCGTCTCCACCCTCTGGAAAACTAATGCGCTCACGTGTCCAGGGTCCTAGTGCCACCATGTTTATTCCACCTACAATCAGTGCGTCTTTTTGAATCATGCTTTGAAGGAACAAGCTGCTCAGTCATTGCATAATTCAACAGCTTATGGCTCTGAGTGAGTAGTTCAGACTATGACAGTGTCTTTGCCCAGTCCAGTAATTCACTATCCTTAGCATTATCTATTTCAATAACTTAAAGATGCCCTGTAACTTTTCTGGTGGTGGGTCCATCACTTGTCTGGAGAATTTAGAATGTATCACCTACATATTGTGTAGCCAATTATTGTCCAATTCTGGGCAGATGTCTCTGCTGCTGGTGCTGATAATCATGTGTGCTGAAACTGAATTATCCCAGCCAACATTGTAAGCCCATATTGGCCCCACTTTCAATGTGAGTGCCAGTGTATTATTAGACTGTTGTAGTAGAGCTGAATCAGTAGTATGTGTGTAGAGAGTTTATCAAAAAGAAAAAAAACCCATACAAGTTATTCCTGCATACACAACAGGTGTTTCCCATAAATTCTAGCATTATGTGAGAGTCCTACATTGTGAAACCAAAGTGGGGCCCAAGTACATTTTGGTCACTCACGACTACTGCCCATACTGCCCATACCTCTTACATCCCATGTGAAGCTCAACAGCCCAGACAAATGGGCTTTATCTGGGTTGCCCAGATGGGAACCTGGAACCCATGAACAACCCAGTGAGTGCCCATATAAGAAGTATTCATGACTGAAATAATAATAGTTAAACACATAAAAAGTATCCCATACATTTCAAAACATTTAGATCTCCAAACTGCAGGGTTAGAACACTGGGTTTATAAGAGCATACATGGGACAGGATCTTTGGATGCTTGAAAAGTTATTGTTCCAAAATTGCTGTCTAACTGCGACCACTCTGTATAAAAGGATGAACGTGTTAATGTTTACTTTTTGTTGTAAGAAATGCATACAATATATGGTTGATTGGGGATCAGATTGACCTCTCAGTGACAGGTTCAGGTGCCCCAGCTCATATTCAAATGGATTCACAGGGTGGTGAAGAAGAGTGAAGTACAATACATAACAACGTATCAGTGAAGGCACCACACACTGACACAAGCCAGCCACTCATCCAGGCTCAAGAACACCAGTGGGAGCAAGTCACACCTCTGCACTGTGAGTAAAGAGAAGTACCACTGCTCCAAACTTCCCTCAGGCTGGCCCAGTTTTGCACTTTTAATGTGTCACCTCAAGTTTTCCTTCTAAAGACTGACCTTGTTTCTATACTGTCCTGTAATTTGTCTTCTAGCTGAATTTATTTTAGAACTTGATGCCCTAACTGCTGCATATTTGCTCTAAATCCCAAATCAGTCAATTGGCTGCACTTCCTCTATGTATTTCAGGAAATGGCTATAGGTATGCCTATACAACAAGAAATAAAAGAAATTAAAGTTTTATCATTTTTCTTTCCTCGCCATTTAAAATTACTTGCGCATCAATATTACTTGGGGCAAATATATAGGCTACGCTACATGAATATCATACATATCTCAATACT
This sequence comes from Taenioides sp. WSHXM2023, assembly GCA_029959045.1. NCBI lineage: Eukaryota > Metazoa > Chordata > Actinopteri > Gobiiformes > Gobiidae > Taenioides > Taenioides sp. WSHXM2023. The sequence goes on along the minus strand of CM057104.1, from coordinate 16,220,226 downwards.
ATGATAAATATTAATGTGAAGTGTTTATGAAAAATAAAGAACCAGGGACAATGAACATTTCAAGTTTAACTACATTTCCCACAATTCTCCGTTATTTTACTCCACGTGGTTGGTCAAAATAGTCGATGACGTAATAACTATGCGCACGTAACGTTGTATTGGTTTTGTAAAACAGCACAAGGAAACACGCATAGGTGCTTAAAACATTTTTAAACTTTTTTAATTGTTTTTCCATACGGCGACCCAGTCATGAGTAAATATATTTTACCAGTTTCTGTTTTTGGAACCGCTTTCGGTTGCGCTGTATTGTTAAAGTGAGTATCCACTGGTTACTTCTTGAAATGCATACACAGTGTAAACTACACTGCAATAAGCGAAAAAGCTTTAGATTTAAACAGCACCTACCTCAAAATCCTACTGGTTTCTTAAAAGTATTTATACGGTTTCTCAGTCTTCATGTGAACTACTTCTGTATTAACCAACGTTTCTGCTCTCTGTAGAAACCATGTGACAGGTGGTCGATGTAAGAGTAAAGCTACAGTACATGGCAAGACTGTGGTGATAACAGGAGCCAACACAGGCATTGGAAAAGAGACAGCCCGAGAACTTGCTAAGAGAGGTGTGGAGACATGTCTAGCAGCATGAAAAATCCTGCAAATGTGATATGAGTTGGTGGACACAGCCATTATGTAATTTGTTATTAAGCAGTCAATACAACACTGCCTCTACTCCTTCTGTATCCTCAGGAGGTCGTATTATTATGGGATGTCGAGACATGGAGAAGTGCGAGGCGGCTGCAAAGGAGATTCGAGGGAAAACACTGAATCCTCATGTTTACGCCTGCAAACTTGATCTGGCCTCTCTGAAGTCCATCCGTCAGTTTGCAGAAAGAATACAAAAAGGTTAAGCAAAACATGCACCAAGTCTTTCTCTGAGACTGAAATTAGAGAAAGTTATGATCAATCAAAATTAATTCCAAAATGTTTCTTATAGAAGAGAACAGTGTGAATATTTTAATAAACAATGCTGGAGTGATGCGATGTCCAGATTGGAAGACAGAAGATGGCTTTGACATGCAGTTTGGGGTAAATCATCTAGGTACAAAGTATAATAAAACTATGCTTATTGATTAGGCCTCTCCGGATAATTACTATACCGACTTATCGTTCAATACATGATAGATAGAACAATATATTTGGGAGCTCAGTATTTATTGTGTGTACATTTTCTTTGCATTAGTGTTGAGATTTTAGGTAATTTAGTTGTAATAAGATTTGTGCTGTAGAAAGTTTAGTAATAAGAATAAGTATCTTCTATGCCTAATTAATGGTTCATTCTGCTATTTTTTGTTGCAGCCCATGGCTTTTAATGATACTGTGTAATGACATTTAAATGATGGTGTACTGGGATTATCTTGCTTTATTTAAGTAATTTCAATAATATTGCTTATCACTGTATATCTCTGTAGCAATATATCATGCTTCAAAATGTATTATCGTGACAGGGCTATTATTGATATACATAACTATAATCTGCTTACTGTTTTTGGGATTATCCTCCTTAATTCCTCCACAGGCCACTTCTTGTTGACAAATCTTCTGTTGGACAAGTTGAAAGAATCCGCCCCCAGCCGAGTGATCAATCTGACCTCGCTCGCCCACATCCTTGGAAAGATTGACTTTGAGGACTTGAACTGGGAGAACAAAAAGTTTGATACCAAGCAGGCGTACTGTCAGAGTAAGCTTGCCAATGTTCTGTTCACCAGAGAGCTAGCCAAGCGATTACAAGGCAAGTCTAGTGGCTGTTGCCGTTTTATGTAGGCATTGTGTGGGACTGGAGAATTTACAGTTGGATATAATTGTATAACAATGTACTTTGTGTTGCTGTTACAGGCACAGGAGTAACAGTGAATGCTGTCCACCCAGGTGTTGTTGCCACAGAGCTTGGGAGGCACACAGGTCTCCACCAATCACAGTTCTCCAGCTCTGTGCTTAGTAAGTGTTTCTTGTTTGCATTAAAGAGCCTATATTAGTCAATTTTCTATGAACTATGTTATAATGTGGTTTCCTCATAGAAAACATACCTGGAGTTGTGTTTTGTTTCATTCACACATGTTTAACATACATATCCTGCAGTTCTTCTCTCACACGGAAAACACGCCACCTTGTGATGTGGTAATACAGGAAATTCATACACCCATGGAGCTATAACCACATTCAGATAATTTCATGTGACTGTTAACTTGAAAACTTCCACTTCATGACATCACAAGGTAGAACTGAGCATTTTGAGCTTTGGAGATGTAGACAGACTAATAATGCAGAATTACTCAAACATGTGTGAATGAAACAAAACACAACTCCAGGTATGTTTTTGATGAGGTAACAGCATTAGAACATGGCTTAAAGCTCACAAGAATCAGTTTTGTAATATTTAGCTTTCAGTGTGTGGATGTAGTCATCCTTACATTTTTAATTCTAAACCTGTGTGCCCTGCTGTGTCTGTGCAGTGTATCATTCAAAAAATCCTTGATTTTCCTCTTCAGTGTTACTGTATGTTTGCTGCATAGTAACCTTTGTGCATAGTAACCTCTTTTTACTGACACGATGAAACTTATTTCTTCCTATAGGCCCTTTTTTCTCTCTTTTGGTAAAAAGCCCTGAGCTGGGGGCACAGCCCAGTATCTTCCTGGCAGTATCTGAGGAGATGGAAGGTGTGACTGGACGGTACTATGATGTGATGACAGAGAAGGAGCCAGCGCCTCTGGCCCTGGATGATGAGGTCGCTTTGAGGTTATGGGAAGTCAGCAGTAGACTGGTCGGTCTGAAAGAGGACAAACAGAGCCAGTCAGAGTCAGCAGCAGGATCAAACCAGAGCAGTGCTGTAGACACACACAAGCCGAGCCCACAAATTTCCCCTACTGCAGCCGCTTCAGCATCTGCACTGGAAAAACACTGAACATATGGAGGTGGAATCCCCCCTTGAAAAATGTGTATACTGTATATAAGAGAATGTATTTTAAAGGACAATGCAGCATACATGTCTCCTTAAATATCCAAACGTGTGACACACAATTGCAGCTAAGAATTAAACTTTGAAATGATGGATGTGTCTTCCAAATGTATTTATTTATTTATTTTTGCTTTTTTTCCGCTTCCATTCATTCACTTGCTGCTTCTTTTGCGCAAATGTGCATGGATAAAATACACAACTCTCACACAAATAGCGCCCTCTGGATGCATACCTACACAAAACAGAAGCCAATAATTCAAGTATGAGACAATACATGTTACATTATATACATTATTTACAATATAGAGCCAACACATATCTCATAATATATATAAGAGTATTTATGTGATAATAGGCGATGTCCTAGAACTTCATTATTAGATTATATATAATCTCTGTAATATATAGCCTTCTGTATGTGCAGAAAATGCACAAAATGGAGTGATTAAAATTCATATTAAATAGAATATAAAATATTTTGTGGAATGATAAAGCATTCTGATGAAAGTTTAAGCAAGAATTGATTTGTGGAAAATGTTCATAAAGACAACTGTAAGTGCACATGTGGCTGGTATGTGATTGGTTTATTCATTCTAATGCACACTTTAATACGCTCTCTGGTTCTCATATTACCCCATGATGCTCAATACTTATTGAGTTAGAAAGCACTCATGTCGTATTTCTGCCGTTTTGTCTCAGGAGGATTGAAGCTCTCAGACATCATCAAGGTCCACAGAAAATGCGTTTGACCTTGTAAATCTTGACATATTTTTTGTTTTCATTCTTATTTCTGGTGAATGATATTTTAGCACTATCTATGGATAGTTCTTATTTGGTTTAGGCGCACTTTCAATTTAATGATATCGAATACTAGTAAACTTTCTGGCACAGATCAATGAATCCTAATGCAGGTTCAGACTGTCTGGCAACGACCATGAAACTCTACCTTTCATCGTTCAATCACGACTGATTTTAGAAGAGGAGACCCTCACTGGTGCCTCTGCATCATAATCCAACAAGCATTTAATCAATACATATTTGACTCACTGTCGGGCTATATGACTTAAAGCAAATGCAATTTTACCTCGATGTTTTGTAATAATAGGCTACGTTGCAGAGGTTGAATTAACTGGAGCTCTTGAATGCACCCCCGTCTTGATCCGGACTGCATTACCCACAATGCTACAGTGCATCTAAAGACCGCTGAAAATGTTGTCCGAAGTTCAACAAGTTTCTTCGGAAAAGTGCTTAAACGGTGCACGCACTTGGGCTTGGGTAAGTTGAACCGTGTATAGAATATTTTGTATTAATCTAGTCCCATATGGTAAAGTACCATGATGCATAGACAGCTATGACTAGTGTGAGAAAGACTAACAGAAAGCTGCACTAAAACAAAACAGTAATGTAGGCTATTTGCATTTCGGTAATTGTGTATTTCTTGTGAAAGATACCGTGAAGGTAGCAGTGTCTTTGCAAAAATTGCAAATGTTAAATGTTAGTTACGCACATACACTCAAGTTAAAGTAGAAAAAGGCAACTCAAGCAATATTTTTTTCTCCAACTTGCTCATAATGTAAGCAGCAAAGCATGGCGACCACACAAGAAAATAAAGAGCTACTACCTGAAGATGCTGACACAGATGACTGTCTGTCCTCCTACACGCACATTTACAGTCCTGATCTACTCAAGTAACTACACCTAAAATTGTTCAAATGTGCTTCATATCAACAGTTGCAATGGATTGTTGTATGCATTTTTCAGGGACCAAGTTGCTTTTATCACTGGTGGTGGATCTGGAATTGGACTCAGAATTGCTGAAATATTTATGAGGTAAAATATAAACAATACTTTGAATGCGTGAATGAGTAAATTATAATCCAGCAAAATTAAACACAAATCAAGAGGAGGTTATTGTGCAATAGGCCTTGTACTTCAGACTCTTATTCTTTTCTTATCTTATCTCTCTTATCTTTTTTTTTTTTTACATAGAAATGTTAAATCCTTCTTAAATTTTGCTGATGACTTTTTGCACACTTTGTTCACGAGTTAAAGTTGCATATTCTAGGGATTAATTTGTTTTAGATTCAGAACATATTCAGCATGTTGCATAAGTATTTGCACAATCATACTATTTTCCGTTATGTTTCTGCTAGACATGGCTGTGATACGGTTATTGCTAGCCGGAATCTGGAAAAATTAAAAGAGGTAATCTAAAACAATATTTTAACAGTTCAAATAAAATAAATTTTGTGTAGATCTATATATTGTGTTTGCCCTCCTAGGCTGCTCAGAAGCTGTCTACAGCTACTGGACGACGCTGCCTCCCTCTGTGTCTTGATGTAAGGAAACCTGAGAGCATCACGGCTGCAGTAGATGAGACACTCAAAGAGTTTGGCCGAATAGACATCCTCATTAACAGTATGTGACTGTTTACTACATACACAATTGTCATGGCATCCATGCTCAATTGACGTATTGGTAGATGCTGCCGGAAACTTCCTTTGTCCTGCAACATCACTATCCTTCAATGCCTTCAAAACTGTGCTGGAGATTGACACCATGGGCACATTCAACACCAGCAAAGTGGTTTACGAGAAGTGGTTCAAGGTACACTTTTCTGAAACTAGACAAATATTATCTGTAAAACAACAACTATTGAGCTTTTAGTTAATGGCATTTATGATGACTGGATCACCAAAAGCCGGAGGTGTAGAAGTTCAATTTTAGCATTTGGAAGATAATTCCACCTGCAGTCTTCTTCGCTGATGTATTGGGCTTGTATTTTGTATTGGCTTTCTACAGGATCATGGAGGCAATATTGTCAATATTTCTGCTACTCTTGGCTACAGAGGACAGGCACTCCAGGTGCATGCTGGCTCTGCCAAGGCTGCAAATGGTCATGTCATTTTTTTTGTTTAGATTTTTTTACTTGCGTCAACTGTTTTACTAAAGCACTAATTGCATTACCTGCATTTTAACAGATGCAATGACAAAACACCTGGCTGTGGAGTGGGGTCCAAATGGAGTCAGAGTGAATGCTGTAGCTCCTGGTCCTATCTCTGGCACAGAGGGCTTCCGTAGACTTGGTAAATATTAGTAATTGTGTTTTATTTAATTATAAAATGAAAAGTTACTCATTTATGTGTCCATCCAAGGTGGACCAAGAGGTGAATCTGCTGGTGCTTTTCAGTCTATTCCCCTTCAGCGTGCGGGCAACAAGACCGAGATGGCCCACTGCACATTGTTCTTGGCCAGCCGAGCTTCTTCTTATGTGACTGGAGCCATTGTGGTGGCAGACGGTGGCGCATGGCTTTCTTCACCCAATGACTTTGCCATGCTTCTGGGTATGGCCTCACAATATGCTAAACTCTAAATGTGGATTGTTTTGTTCTCTGTCATGATATAAGAGATGTATAATAAAAACAGTGTGCTATATCTATAATGTTATAATGTAATAATGTAATTGTAAATGTAATTTTAATAAAGAGTAATACAGTAACTCATAGTAATCATCCTTTATTTCTTATTGTCTTTCAGGTTATTGGTCATCTGAAAAAGAACAAAGACCAGTCAAATCTGAAAACAAATAGTTTACAAATTAGAATATACGGTTTCTGTTATGTACCTTATTTCTTGTCTTTGGATGTGCTTTTTTGCTGAAGCCATCAATACATTACCAGAAATGTTTTATCGTGTAATTAAAACAATTAAAATATAGCCATAGTTTTAGAGAGTAGTCTATTGTATTGCATGTACTAAATTCTACAGCATTGTTAAACATTACTGTAATTTTTGTAATTCGTGTAATAAATGTTTTAATGATAGACCTCGTTTTTGTGGTTTTGTTTTCACCTGCAGACACCGTTCAAGCATTATGGTCTTCTACCAGCAGAGGGTGCTAACAGTCTAACCATGTTGTAATTACCATTAGCGGTATTTAGCAGCAGTGATTTATTTACGGTTATATCAGTAAAATTACACTATTGTTACACTAAGGCTGTGAGCAAACTGAATAAGGAAAGTTGCATGATAACTGTGCGGGACCCCATGGTGATTGAACAAGCTTACCTTATGACCTGTCCTAAAATAAAATCTAGACAAGTGCCTGTACATGACTAGTTGGAGCCTAAACCGGTATTACATGTATGAATATGAACAGCTCCATATCCGTGGTACTGCGGGGTGATTTGTACGCGTGCGTGGGACGTCAGCGCTGTGTGGCGTGTCTGCGGCGGCCGGAGGAGGAGGAGGAGGAGGAGGATGGGGCACTGCTGATGCTGATGCGAGAGCTTTCGGCGTCACACATCAACATCGCCCAGGAGTCACAGGCCTATGATGAAGCAGGTTGTAGTTATTTGATGTACTTTTAATTCTCATCATTTTTTCACGGTGGACCTAGAAGCGAAGGAAGATGTCAAGCTTCTGATAAATGAAGATCGCGGATAAATAAAGCAGGTCGCTTCTGTCTCGTCGGTCGTGGTCTGGCCTGTCTTCTGAGACACAGGTGGATTGGGAAACGACGTCGAAAATCATCGATAAAAGGGAGCCACGAAACAAATGCTGCTAAGCTTGAATCATCCATACAATATTGCATCCAAATGCATAATGGGGCTTTGGTAATGTTGGGAGAAACGCTGTTTGGCGAGTTAGCCAGTTATTAAGCTAATCTGGCTAGCTAGTCAGTCAGCTAGCCATTGGCCAATGGCACGAGAGAAGCGACATGCCCGAAGGAGGAGTTATTTGAAGTCGTTAGCTTAAAATCTTTTCATCGCGGAAAGTTTAACAGCGACATGTGTTAAGGCTCACGTTTTGTAACATCCGAGGGCGTATTATGGTTTGTTTTGAGGCTACAGTTGGCGTACCAATACGCACATCTCCAAATTAGCTACGGATGGGTAAGAGTAAAGGATATGGACAGTGTTGTGAAATGCGACTATTTAGCGCGCAGCTGTGGCTTATTTTACTTGCTTTCGTTGGGTACACGTTGCTGTCGTGTCCTTTTTTACCTATTAATGGACCTTCTTCAAATATAAGTGGAATATGTTGACTTTGGATGAGTCGAAACTCATGGATACAGTCAGGATTGAACCTGCCACCAGAGGAAGGGAGTGAGTCACAGTGACTGATACAAATAAATAATATTCATAGTCAAGTTCACACTCTTACATACGTGACAGTGAAAGTGTGTAATATAAATTACTATAAGCAGTTAAGTTTTGAGTAGAATATTTTACTTTGCCAATGCCAATGGAAAAATGTCTCTACTACTGAAACAATGGTTGTTGACTGCTGTGAGATAAAATTAAATTGACAGCTTTATAAGGATTACCAGGGAACATTGCCAGTTTAAATGGAACCTGCGCTCCTGTCTGGCCCTTTGGGGCACACGCAGTGGGAGACAGAACAACCATTTCCTCTGGGATTTCACTCTCTGGACTCAGACAATGGGAGTGTGCTCTGTCAAAACAAGAGTGGCCAGACAGGTTTGGACATCAGAAACAGTGACCAGGATCATACATTCAAATCATTAGGTGATGAAGTCCTTTTTCAAAACAAAGTGCCCCATTTGGACTCTCTAATAAATATTGCTGAACTGTCTGGTGGAGATTTAAAATTTGAGAGGGACCACCAAAGTAATTCCCAGGCTTTGCCCCAAAGAACAGAGAAACTGTCTTGCTCAGAAAACAGAGAGCCATCAGAGGAGGTCAGTGACTCCACCTTGTCGTGGCTGTTTTCCCCAGGCCTTTTTGAAGTGTCTGGGAAAGGCACTAGCTTTGACCAATCAAGTCAGCCTCAGGAGCCCACTGATGAAAACTCACATGCTTCTAGTTATGGGACTAATACACAGACTGTGAGTGTGCCATCCTGTCCAAAAGAAAACAGTGGCATTTCTAAAACCTTAGATTCAGTTTTGTTGGTAGATTTCTTTTCAGATGAACACTTGTTTTCATGTGATGAGAGTGTCACAAAGGAGGCTACAGGACTCTCTCTCCCCCAGGACGCTCTGTCACCTGACATTGGAGACAAAGGTCTATACCCAGATCAAGTGACTGATCTGCCACTAACCAGTACCTCCACAACTCTGAGTTTACCTGAGAACTGTCTTCTGCTCGACCACACAAGCACGCTGGAGGACTGCTTTCAACGATCTGTGCCTTTGTTGGATATCAAGGTTCCCCTTTGTGACAACAGCTTGTGCCCTGCCAGTCCTGTTTCTCCTTCACTTTTATCAATAGAGCAAACAGGATCCACTATAACTGCAAACCAAGGTTGCGTGTCAGAACTGGAGCAGCTAGTGGAAATTTCATCTGATGAGGCAGACAACGTTAAGGATGACACGAGACAGAACGACACGGACCAAAATGAAGAAATGAAGGACACAAAATTACAATGTGAAATAAAAAATCAGGATTCAACAATGGCTTTAGATCGTTGTTCATCTACTGATGACGTCCACAACGAGGAGCACCCTGACACTTTACAAACTGACACTTTGACCACTGAAGCAGTGCCAGAGCCAAATGAAGATTCAAACCACCCAGAAACGTCAGACATATTGGATTTTTCAGCTCAGGACTCATCAGTGGAGGCGGAATGGACTAACAAGCAGACTGTGGAGGCACTGTGTCTCTCCAAGATGGTGGGAGATGACTCAGTGCTTATAGTTCCAACTGTCAACACAAGTGAGGAAGACTTCTCCCCTTTGAAAGCTGTGTTCGATGCTCTGGACCAGGACGGAGATGGATTTGTTCGCATTGAGGAGTTTATGGAGTTCGCAGCGGCATATGGGGCAGATCAGGTGAGATGCCGTTTTCTTCTTTAGTTGGAGCTGTCAGGGTTTTATAGAGAGGGCCTGTATGCAGAACTAAGTGATTTATTATTGATTTTCTTCAGGCCTTCAGTATGCTTCCCAGTGAAAGCTTTTGTAATGGCATTAGTGGAAACCCTAGCCAGTATTGAAGTAGGTAAAATGACTCACTCAGGTGAAGTCATTGTAGTTTAGAATAGTGTTTTTTGTGTTTACTTTCCTAACCAAGTTTACAGTTGCCTATCTTTTAAGGCTTTCTACACAAAGGGTAAGTTGTACATTTGGTAATAAGTAGCAGGGTAGACTGATAGAAGTTTCTATTCAGGACTGTATAATGTTTTTTTTATTTGCAGTAATTCTGATATTCCAGTTGAGATTCACCAAAATCAGTAACATTAAGTCAACAACAGAAGCTAGCCAATGTCCATATAATTGTTAATAAGCTATGCCTATCTAATGAATGAATTTCATAATATGTTTTTTTTTTTTTTTCACATCATTCCCAGATAATATTTGGTACATCTGAGAGGAATATCTACTTGGCCCTCTTTTAACACCCATCTTTTGGCTGGTTCTTTGTAACACTATTAATGCCATCGTGGATTAGACTTCTATCCACATTTGGTGAAGTGATTTGGTAAAGCTCGGATTTAAGTTTCTGAGCGTATTGGCTTTAATAGGTTCAATGAGGCCTGGCAGTGTTCCCATGTGTCACATCATGACAAACCTTCATATTCTCATTTGCATCTCCTGCCTGGTTTACAAATAATCTCTTTGGGAAATGATGCATTATGCTCCAACTACCACCCACTTAGAACTTCATTTCAGTAGTTTTATACTAACTGGAAGTTATGTTGTTCCTCATGTTGAGCAGTGAGGTGTCTCTACAGAAACGTTGGCTTAAATAAACCACCAGTGAATAATTTAACTGGATGTTGTAATGTGTACAGTTGTTATGTGCTCTCGGTTTGGTGTCAAATTTCTTTCCTGTTCGACACGGTGGACCAGTCTCTTCAAATGTTTACAAGAAAAAACAAACTCTGGCGACTAATCTCACCATTTGCAAATAATGATGTAATGGTGAGACAACTGCTAACCTCATACTTGCTAAGATTGTGTGTAAAGTGTCTTTTTATCTGATCAACAAACAGCGTCAAACAAATTGATATTATTTGTCATCTTACACTTTAATTTAAAAGATGGCTGCTCCTTCATTGTTGTATAATATATGTATATATGTATATATGTATATAGAGGCTATACTGAATAGGGTGCCCTGAACAGCAATTAAAACACTTCACTCACTCTTCACTCACTATCTGAAAAATGCCACAACCCTTTGACGGTAGTGAAATTTATTTTTCTCACAGAGATCCTCAAAGTTTTTGTTGTCTCTTGAATGAATACTTTGAGCTGTCCTTTTGAATAGCAGGGTGAGTTTTTGGTGCTGTGGTCCACTAATGCAGTTTAATCCTTGTTTAAACCCCTGCATTGGCTGCGGGCTGCCCCGTGTCTAGCTGTAGGCATCTGTGTATCCCCAGGCAGAGAATTGTAAAGGATTAAGAGTAAAATGTGTTTGCCTGAGTCAGATGAACTTCATAGTTTGGGTGCAGACTACAGTCCCCTTTTTGGGCGGGGACTGTAGTGTAACTATTATGTCAACCCTTTTGGCACATCACATTTACATCACACAAGTTCACAAGTGGGTCCTGTTTCGAGTTTCAGTTGGCTACTTCTTGAGCTTTGTCTTCTTTAAAGTTTTTGTTGACATCTTAAGTGATTGTTCAGTTTGATCACTCCTACAAGAAACTCCTCTCCAATTTCTTTCCTTACGTGATCTAGCTGCCAGAAAAAATGACTGCTATCCCTGTCAGCTTCTGTCATAATATGTTTCACAGGACATTATTGAACCAGCTAAGATTTGGCCTTAATCATGTCTAGAAAATCCAACATGCAGAAGACTGCTTTATCTTTGAGGAATTTGAGGAATCCATTTAATCTAAGCAATTATTCACAAATACGTCATCACAGACTCACAATGCTTTGTAGTAAGGCTGTAAAAGTGTTCCAGTAAATCAACATTGCATAAGGGGAAAATAAAAACATCATGATTCTGTTTGTTTTTATTTAGGGTTTTTTTTCGCGCTTTCGCAATATGAACGAGGAAATCCACAGGGCATAGCAATTATTACCATTGAGCTAAAACAAACATGACAGTTTTCCAGTCACACATAATCCTAATAGATATAGCTTTCATAAGAAGCCTTTTTCCAAGAATTAAGACATATTTTATCAGTATCTATCTATTCAATGTAATGTCAGACTATAGTTTAGAGTTGTTGTTTTTTTTTGTTTTTTTTTTAAGATTTATGGAAATTATTTGCGCTAGTGGTACATTTTACATATATTCCATACTTCACCACAAATACCTCTACAGTCTGTGACACAAAGCAGCATGGAATCCGCTAGGTATTTGCATGCTGGTGTCTTGGTGCGAACTATGCAAATGTCTCCTGCTGAATAATTCCATGGAAAGATAAGTGGGCTTTTGGAGACTTGTACTGCAAAGTGTGGTTTGAAAGTGAACATCAACACTGCAGATAAACTACTAAGACTTTACAGCTTTGGTTTTATTGAGTCATTTTGTCTTCTCAAGAAAACACATGGCCATAAGCTTTTTCCACTTTATACCTACCATATTGAAAATGTAGTTGAATTGAACAGTTTTTTAAATCAATATATTAATAGCATTTTTTTGTATGAACATTTGAGTCTTAAATTCAGATCAAATCTGTTTTCCTAGACACATGTCAATCCTTTACCTATTCAGTCATGTTATAGTCAAGAAGAATCAATTATAAAAGATAAGATAAGATAAGATATGCCTTTATTAGTCCCACAGTGGGGAAATTCCAGTGTTGCAACGCACAGTTCAAGAACAGCAGGAAAATGGAACATGCAATAAAACAAGATAATAGATAATGGCTAAAAAAATAATAATTTAGAAATAGACTTAAAGATAGACTCTAATTTTGTTCCGGTGGAGCAAAAGTATTAAATACAAAATACAAAATATAAAATACCAAAAAAACTATTATGTACAATAAAAGTAACAGTGCAGCATATGAACAGAGTAAATCTCAGTAAAGTGACTTCAGTATATTATGTTATTTACAGTAATGACTATGTTTATGTACAGACAGGATAAATATCAGTAAAGTGACATGAGTGAATTGTACCAGAGGTCTTCAGTATTGCACATAGATATAGTTGAATGACACATGTTCAGTGTTAACAGTGTTCATTGTACAGTCTAACAGCAGCAGGAAGGAAAGACCTGCGAAATCTCTCCTTCACACAGCGAGGGTGAATCGCTGTGAAACTTTATTAAGTTTTCCCTCCTATTTATTTATAGAAACTTTATTTTGAAACTCATATCATTCATTGTGCAGTAAGTCAACCCCCTGGAGTTTCTGGTTGTGACCCCCTTTGGACACAAAAACTGCCCTTAGCTACATTGTGGTCACCTCCTTATCACTTTGCACTCTTTAACAAGGCTCCCCTCACCCGCTGCTTTTATACACTGCCCTGCTAATCCACAAAGGAATGCCCTGAACTCTGCTGCTACTGCTCCTCTTGTTAGAAATGCATATTCAAAGATGCTAAAAAGATGAACCTGCCTTTTAACATGCCTCTAAGCCTATTTTCAGTGGTTATTAGTGTTTTGCTTATGCACCATGTACACTTTGCCTTAGGAAAGACTCTAACTAAAAGATTCTCCTCCTCCACGGGGTCATGCACACATGGCTTGTGTAGATGCAGTGAGGCATGCCCCGGCTCTGATTAGACCCAAACAAGAGGTACTGACAAACCACAGGCTTCAGTTCTCTGTAACAAGAGGGACTGGAATGACAGTTGGCTTGAGTTGACTTTTTTATGTTTTGTAGTTACCCTTTGGCTTTAGTAAATGTGACCATTTACCCTCTTATCGCAAGGAATTAAAGTTAAATCTGTAATATTTACATGTTATTAGTTATTTTATTATTAATATTTTTCATGTTAACTGTTTAGATTAAAAATAATTGTGAAATAAATGTATTTTTGGAAACCACAACACTACAATAGCACTGTAACTGTAAGCATTTTAAATGTCACACAGACCACAACTTTTCATCTCACCTTACCCAGCAGAGGGGTTTCTGAACAGCAGCTCAGAAAGAGAATCTTATTTCCTGCCAACTGCCATGTTCCTCTCTAAAATGGAAAGCACTTGTGATGGCGGGCACGTCTTGTCATACATTTTCCCAGTTGGTTGGAAACACTGCAGAAGAACACAGCAACAAGAGAAGCTAAAATGCACATTACTGTGTTGAACCACAGTGATGCTGATGTCCTTCCCCTGCAGCTGCTTTTTAATTCACAACATCATACGCCCAGTGCATTGTGGGAAAATGCTTTAACACTGGATCCCTGAGCAGATCAGCAGGGTTTTTTATAGATGCGCTTTCTGGATTCCAAGTCACTGTAAAAGACCTCATTGGCTTGTGAGTGTTCAATTTCCTTGAAGAATATGTAAATGGTAACCACAAAAACCTCTCTCGGCGATCCCCCAGCTAATTTAGTCAGTGTTACATGTCTGAAATTATACTGTAATCATAGGTTTTGTGTCATATTGGTGATGGACAACCTTTGACTTACTCTGTAGTCTGTTATTTGTGCAAATTGATTTAGATTGCATGGCGCCTTTCTGAATTCTGCAAAGACCCCTTTCCATAAAACAACATACTGCAACAAGGAAATGAAAGATTATAAACGGCAGTCTGCTAACTCAAAAAATTGTTTGGTGTGGACTCAATTTACCTTCAGGATCCAAACACAGGATTCTGTGCCTAAATGAAATGTTTACCTTGCAACATTTCCATATAGGACCAGTGCCCTTGCTGAAGTTAAGTGTGTTAACTTTTTGTGGCAAAAGGAGAAATTCAATTTGTCAACTGTTCAGTTTGACAAATTGAATTTCTCCTTTTACCATGGATTTTACTTGGACAACTGAGGAATTCTACACACATATTGAGGTTAACTTTTTGTGTAAAATATTTGACTAAATTATGCAAGTCATATTGTCATTACTATTTTCTAAGGTATAACAAAACAAATTGCCATTGTATTGATAGCAGTGTTTTATTTGGTGCATGCAGTTAGTGGAGCGGACATCTTCTTGTTGCCAGGATATGGATGGAGGAATATACAGCATGTAGGTGCACTTACGTAACCCATTTTACACTTAGGTGCTCAGAGCAGCTGTGTCTCCACCTGTCTCTCTCCTCATTAAACATTCATACATTATATTTATTTGCCCCGCTGGCCCATAATATCACCAAAAGCTAGCACTGCCTCCTTTGTTTTGCCTCTCACTGTGGTGCAAGCTGCTTCTTCAGAATCCTTGTAAACTCAGCATTGCACAGAATCCAATAAATCCAGAAATCCCAGCAAAACAGTGAAGGTCAGGAGTTGTTTTTATTGGTGACTTTTTGCTCTTAGAGGCACATGATAGGCTGCACGCTGTTCAGCAGTTAAACTGTCTGCGAGACAAATGACCATGAACTTTTTTTTTTTTTTTTTGCATCTGTCAGTAAAATATTGATTTGTTTCTTTTCAATGCGGTTCACTGTTTTATTCAAGTCAAACATTACAGGCCAGTATTTTCCCTTGTGCACAGAAAAAACTTTTTCCTTGTAGAATTCATTACATCATCTAGGAGCGTCCACTACAAGTCTAGTTGTTGCTATGACAAATAAATAATTTCTGATTTATTTTGTTTTTTCCTTTAGGTGAAAGATTTAACGAAATTTCTGGATCCTAGTGGTCTGGGAGTGATAAGTTTTGAGGACTTCCATCATGGGATATCAGCCATTAGCAATGGAGGTATGTTTTTATCACAGCCTGAAGGTTAAAGGTTGTATGGAGGACTTTTTTTTTTGTTTCAAATTGTCAATGATGGCATTATAGAGATGCAGCAGCCTTGTAATTATGATGACAAAAAAAAAAAAAAAAAGAATGAAAATCAATCAACTGGACATGGCGCGGCCAGATAAACATTAGCCAATAGATAACGAGGTAGCCTTGTTATCTATTGGCTATCTATTAGGTTATCTATTAGGCATTATCTGTTAGGTTGTCAATCAAACTCCCTATGTTTCTTTCATAACTGACTTGCCGGCGCGCTGGGATTACGTGGTTTACTTTCACCTCTCATGCATTCCACAGACGCAAGACGCTGTTTACTCAACCAATGCAGCGGTTCTTAGCGGCTTTTTCCAACTGTAGGTTCCTCACAGTTAGCACAAAGTTTGTTGCGATGGCAAACAAGAATCCACTACCAGTTAGCCACAAAAGAAAGTCCCTTTATGAGGTCGCTGAAAGAAGAAGAGAAGGGGAAAAGGAGTGAAGCCAAACTAAGGTGATTCTCGGAGATTCCTTCCAGCAATGGCGTGCACTGCAGCAGAGGGTTGCGTTGAAGTAATTTTGCGACGTGTTGGTCGCTAAATTACTTCTGGACAGGTAACTTCTGCTTATCATTTGAAAACGTGCAGTATAGTTACAGCAGCAACAGCAATTCTGAACGGGTTCTAACATCTTCTAGCGTAAGGAGGAGGCGGGAGGAGGCGTTTCTACTTAAAGAGCTGTGGGGGAGGGTGGGTGGTTTCACGCATGCTCAACATTTGAAAAAAGACAAACAGTTGCTGGATTTCTCCTTCCTTGGAAAATCCTCTTTACAACCTTTAACTGCTATCAAATCAAAATCACAATTTGTCTGGTTGTGCTTAGCTAATGCAATGACTGCAAATAACATAGTGGACAACTTTCACCTGCTGCGCGCGGACAGGACGGAGGAGAGCGGGAAGAAGAAGGGAGGGGGACTAGTGCTGTTCGTGAACGAGAAATGGTGCAAACCTGGACACTATACAGTGAAGGAGCAGATGTGTAACAAAGACATTGAACTGTTTGCTGTTAGCATGAGGCCATTCTACCTGCCCCGGGAGTTTTCACATGTCATCACACTGGCTGTGTATATTCCTCCCAGTGCTAACGCGGAGAATGCTTGTGACACTCTGCTCTCCTGCATCAGCTCTCTTCAGACTCAACATCCACAGGCCCTCTTCCTCACCACCGGGGACTTCAACCATGCATCTCCCTCATCTGTCCTGCCAACATTCACCCAGTATGTGACCTGCCCCACAAGAGACAATAAAACTTTGGACTTATTCTTTGCCAATGTCAAGGAGGCCTACATCTCATTACCCCCCCCCCCCCGGGAAGAGCAGACCACAACATCACCCATTTGAGGCCTGTGTACGAACCGTCACAACAGCTCAGGTTAGGAGAGAACTGAGCCGGATAAGGAGTAGGAAAGCTGCTGGACCAGACGGGATCAGCCCCAGGCTCCTTAAGTCCTGTGCAGATGAGCTGTGTGGAGTTATGGAGCATGTCTTCAACCTGAGCCTGAAGCTGAAGGTGGTGCCACAGCTCTGGAAGACCTCCTGTGTGGTACCTGTGCCCAAGACACCGCACGCCAAGGACCTCAACAGCTTCAGGCCAGTGGCTCTCACGTCTCATCTGATGAAGACTCTGGAGAGGCTCGTCCTGGGTCACCTCCGCTCTACGGTGAGCTCAGCGATGGACCCGCTGCAGTTCGCGTATCGGCCCGGCATCGGAGTGGAGGACGCCATCATCTCTCTGATGCACCGCTCACTGTCCCACCTGGAGAGGCCCGGCAGCACTGTGAGAATCTTGTTCTTTGACTTCTCCAGTGCTTTCAACACCATCCAGCCGCTGCTCCTGAGGGACAAGCTGGAGTGGGCAGGAGTGGACTGTGACCTGGCTGAGTGGATCCTGGACTACCTCACAAACCGGCCCCAGTTTGTGCGTCTGACCTCATGACCTGCAGTGTGGGGGCCTCGTGCCCTTCCTCTTCACACTCTACACTGCAGACTTCAGACACAACACGGACAGCTGTGTCCTGCAGAAGTTCTCCGATGACTCCGCCATCATCGGTCTCATCACGGACGATGACGACGCGGAGTACAGAGGAGTAACGCAGGACTTTGTGGACTGGTGTCACCGGAACCACCTTCTCATCAATGCGGGGAAGACCAAGGAGATGGTGGTGGACTTCCGCAGACGCCACTCTACTGCCCCCCCACCAGTGAACATCCAGGGAAGAGACATTGAGAGAGTGGACTCTTACAAGTACCTGGGTGTGCATCTGAACAATAAACTGGACTGGACTCATAACACAGATGCACTGTACAGGAAGGGCCAGAGTCGGCTCTATCTCCTGAGCAGACTGCGGTCCTTTGGAGTGAGAGGGCCACTCCTGAGGACCTTCTATGACTCTGTGGTGGCATCAGCCATCCTGTACGGTGTGGTCTGCTGGAGCAGCAGCGTCACAGAGAGGGAGAAGAAGAAACTGGACAAGATCATCAAGAAGTCCAGCTCAGTCCTGGGCTGTCCTTTGGACTCGGTGCAGCAGGTGGGGGACAAGAGGGTCCTGGCTAAACTCATGTCTATGCTGGACCATGAGTGTCACCCCCTGCAGGATGCCCTGTCTGCTCTGGAGAGCAGCATCAGTGACAGACTGATTCACTCTCGCTGTGTTAAGGAGAGATTTCGCAGGTCTTTCCTTCCTGCTGCTGTCAGACTGTATAATGAACAATGCTAGTCATGTGTCATCCCCATAGCAACCATGTGTCATCTCCATAGTAATAATAACAATGTGCAATATTATTTAAAGTCACTTTACCTGCTACTTATTTATTTACCCACCACTGTCCATCACTGCACTGTACACAATCATCTCAGAATCAAAAACACTTAATTGTACAATGTTCCTGTGCCTTTTAGCTTAGCTTACAGTGTTGTGTTTTTTAGTTGATTGTAAATACTTATTATTATTATTTATCTTGATTTTGATGCATGCTCTTATTTTCCTACTGTTTCTGTAACTTGCGTTGTGACACTGCAATTTCCCCATTGTGGGACAAATAAAGGATTATCTTATCTTATCATGTCTTGTATTTATAACTATGTATAGTTTTGTCCTCTACAAACAAGACAATTGTTAATTCTCTGGGACTAGTTTGAAATGTGCACTTTGATGTTTAACCGAACCCTGATTTCAAAACTTGAATCTCAAATATATCCACAATTATTTGGATCATTAATTGCTATCAGAAATGTATGTTACATTTCAATCTATTTCTAACATCTTGGAGTATTTTTAACTTTGACCCATTCTCCCGAAATTAAGCTTAATAACTGTTCAAGAGCCACATTTAACCATTTAAAGTCCACCAAAATTACAGACACAGATACTCTCAAGTCTGATGTCACCCATTAGCATCTTCTTTATGGGCCAGTCTGCCACTCCCCTAATTCTAGAGTAGACACTGCTTGAGCTGCATGTTCTGGCATTAACTCTCCAACATCTGGCTCTCAGCGCCTTCCCCTTACCACATCGTAGACGAACTGATGTAGGATTTTAAAGTAGCAGAATGACCCAAATTCTGTCTATCAGTACTTACTTACTGCCATACTAATCTATTTTTACTTATCATAAAAAGATGAACCTATACCTGATTTTTACAGTCTTAAAAATGTTTAAAAAAAAAAAAAAAGTTCGTTTTATCGTGTTGTAGAAACACGTTTCTCATTTACCTAAGGCACACAGAGCATCCTATTTATTCATTGCGTTTATTCATTAACTTTATAAACGCTTTTCACAACTTCAGAGGCCAGACCAGAGTTTTACCAGTAAAGTAAGGCTAATGATAACTAGCATGCTAACAGCGCACCACCCTTAATTCCTGGTTTGCATATGATACAATTTTTTTTTACAAGAAAACATTGGGTACAGTCCCGTATAACAAAATTAAAGCACTACAAAAATACAACCCTTTAACTCTTTAAACCATTTCTAAAACAAAAAAGTAGAAGTAAGTTTCAAGATTCTCTGTAAAAATGTGAAAAGATTAATTTTTGCACTCACATAAAGTCAAGCTGCACCTACATTCAACTGATACACAAGGCTAATGGAAAACCCTCTCTGGGACATTTACAGTCTCTAATTCTATAGAGACGAGGTTTCTGTTGATTTTGGTGACAACAAAACAAACTGTTCAGTGTCATAAGTTTTACCTGCTTTGACACACACACACACACACGGTTAGAACTGGGGCTGACGTCACTACAAAGCCACACTGTTTGCCTGTAGCCTCTCCGCTATTGATTCTGTGCACTGTTTCCCAAAGCTTTCTGGGTTGCACATCTCTAGTTACACCACCTTTGAATAATTCATGTATTGGAAAGCCTGAGCTGCCTGGCCACATGGGCAAAACTGGCATGGTTTCACATGGGAGGGGGCAGGTTCCTTTTCACCTAAATAATTTAGACCTTTCCTGTCATGTACTCTGATTCTTTTTTTGGCTACATAACACAAATACAGCAGGTTTGTGTAAAGATCTGACTTTATTACTTAACAAGCAAATGTAACTAAATGTTCCAATTACAACACCAAACCTGTTTTTCCAGGTCTTAAAGATTAATCTGTCAAAATACATTGAATTACATTTGCTTAGTCTGTTGACCACCATGGATAGCTTCTATAGTTGTACTTCAAAAGCCTTGCCTGCTGCATGTCTGAGACCAGAATATGTTTGAGACCTCTGATAAATCATGAATATTTCAGTAGCTCACAGGTAGTTTAAGTGTCTGCCTCTGAACGTGGACTGTGGGCTAAAAGAGCAGTTATGTAAGAGCAGAGGGCACATAAAACATCAGGGCGACCCACAGCCTTTCAGAGTCCTCCTGTTTGTGTTCACTTCTCTCAGCTGGGCGCTATTCGCAGCACTGTTTACTTGATACAGGAGCCGCAAAGGATTGTGGGACATCATTTCTCACATTACAAAGGTTTAGTTTCAGGCTTTGTTTCTGGGTTCAGCAGATAGAGGTAGCTTTATTTGTTTTTTATTGTTTTTATTTTGTCACAATGGCCTTTAGTTGACATGTAAATCACAAGTATTATAGTTACACAATAATTTGCCCTCATAAAGCTAAAGATTGCTGAGTGTAAATATGCCAAAGTAGGAAAGCTAGGACATTTAAAAGTCCTGAGTGCATAAATCAAACACAACACGGTCAGCTTTATCACTTCATCAAACATGAATAATGCTATCACAAAGTCACCTTTTTATTTTATGTAAATTGGATTAATGGATGGCACATCACTTTGGTACTGACGCAAATTACATCAGATAAAACAAATGTCAGTAGATAATTGACCAAAACCTTTGCTGACTAGCTTCAAAAATGTGCAGTCGTAAAATTGAACATGAAACACTACTCCATAAATTCACAAAGACGTAGTGTTATAGATAATAATGTGTTCCTTCTCCATGACCTATTTTGTACTTCAACTGACTGTTTTTCATCTTCTTCATAACACAATGGTTAGGGGAAAAATGCAGTTATAATAGTTAGTGGTTAGCCATTTTGAAAATGTAAATGTCAATCAAGCCAACACAAAGCAAACTGTCAGTACAAGGGTATGGGCACTCTAGTCTTTCTGTGTCTGTTATTGTTTATTCTGTACAAATTAAACCTGTCCTCCTCCTCCTTCACACAGGCCCTGAGCCGCAGCTGTATGGAGTCAACTATAGCCCGGGCGATGGAGCTGTGGGCTGTCCCGAGGACTACGATGAGGTGAGCCTTGTCCTGTGCTCACATTGTTGTAGCAGGTCATGCACACTGACCTTTGTGTGCACTCTGTCTCCCCTCTGTAATTCACTGAGCTATCATTACCTCGATGTGAACGCAGAGCTTGGACAGCCTGGTTTTGGCAGCTGGCAATCTGCACTTCAGGGTATTCTTTGGCAAATATTGAATTAGATGGAATGTGCCAGAAGATTTTGACATGTGTGCAGACTTGTGTTTTTGTACTTGCGGTTAGCATTTCTGGGATTCCTGTCTCCTCTTGAGCACAAATCTTGTATTTTTAACCTCATTGTTGCATGCTACTTGAAATGTAAAATTCCTCTGCCAGTTTCTGCCCATGCAGCAGAGATTGTTTTGGCACACTGTCACTGCCCTCATTTGGTGAGGTTAAGAAGTGCAGCGCTGGTTTAATTATTGTACAGTCATCTCCTACTCCAATGTGGAACTTTTGTTGTAAAGGCTATCTTAAAGTACCAAGTTGTGCACTGTATATGCATGCAAAGTGACATTTATGAATTCCTTGGAAATGAGATGCTACACTTTGAGGGTCTGATAAATGCTAATTCAATTTCACAGCTATTTTTGGCAATGGGTTTACATCTTCGAAGTGCTTCAGTACTGACTGGAATAAAGGCTTTTAGGATTAGACTATTGATGCAAACTAACAGGCATCCAGTCTATACAACTGTATATGTTTCCCAGAGCTGAGACCACAAAGCAGAACAAAATTAGAAACAACATTGTATTTTATGCCAAAAACATGCCCAAATGAACAGTGATCTTCAAAATATTTGTGTTCTTGTGGCTGCTATTTACTGGAAGCATGGAGCAACTGGGGGAGGTTTGTGTACGTTTGAAGTCGATGCCACACCTGTGTCCCTGGTCTTGTTTTTTCTCGCTCAATATTTGGGCAGAAAAGAGTTCCTCGTTTTCAATGGCTAAGCTGTTCTCGCCCTGTTTGCTCTCAAAACAGCCAAGGTGAGCCTGGCAGAAGTGAGGCGTAGTACCCACCCGATCCACCCCACATTTTCCTTTTTAACCTAAGCCTCTGCATATTTTAGTTTCACAGTTGTTCAAGGATTTTCGATCACCCCACAAGGTTATTGATAGTGATTATACAATTATTTTGGCGCTGTTTGTGTCATTTATAGAGCTATGGAGATATGTATTACATGGCTTAATAATTGACACTGAGTCAGGAAGTGAACTCCCAGGAGCCATTGAAGATTAAACACCATTCCAGCTGATTGAGTGGAGTTTCAGTTGGTATTAGGTCGACTTTGGACTGTTCCCGCCCCTCAAACCACGTAGCGGAACAACACGTTACACTGTTTTCTTTTCTTAATTTGGCCTCACTGTAAGTCAAGGTGACGGAGCAGTGGAGGTACAGACTTTGTGGAGGGTGAGGGTCTGTGCGGGTGATACTGAAACAGGACAATGGTTGTGGAAATGGTGGCGCCTTGTCAGTCATCTTTGGACGTTTCTTATCGACTGGTATTTCTAATTCTTTATTTATGACATTTGTTTTGTGGCTATATGTGCGAAATGGAGCTACATTTTGTTAAAGTGTGGCAGTTGGTTTGATTTTGTTGCTTGGAGGTGTTGGTGTAGCAGGTTGTGTGGGTCTTAAAAAAACAGCTGACTTGTGAAGTGTTCCCTGAAACTGCACATTAAAGGGCAGTCATCCTGGTGGATTATAGTTTACCCATCACTTCTTTAATCCTGAATACATTTTTCATCCGAGTTGTAAGTATTAAACTTTGAAATAACTAAACTTGTTACAGGAATTGTAGTAAAATAATTGGAGGTATATTTTTAAGTAAGTGACCATAAATGTGGACCTCTCAAGTAGACTGTTTAGGAGAAACAAGCCTCTATAATTCTTTTCATACTAAACCATGACTAAAATGAATAGTATAATAAATGTACTACTATATTTGTACCATTGACCCACTGTTATATTTAAGGCTATAGACAATATTTTGCACAAGCATTAAGTAAACATTGCACACATGACAAGAGAGCTAACAAGCTTTAATCATGATGGTTCATTAAATAGTATCCCTTTTGATAATTCCCTCTAAACTTTTAAAGTATTTAACTTGGCTCTTTTCTTTTTTCCTTTGCAGCAAAATGAGGTGACAGACAGCGCCTACCTGGGCTCGGAGAGCACCTATAGTGAATGTGAGACGTTCACAGATGAAGACACGGGGGCGTGTGTGGCTCCAGAGATGCACGAGGACGTGGAGACAGACAGTGGCATCGAAGCCACGCTGCACGACCCGGAGGACAGGAGTAACCGGTATGTACCCCTCTCTACACCGGACCCCCTCACCCCCGCACTGGAAATCATTTGTGCCTTGTGAGTTTACTGCAAATGAATGGCTCAACTCTGGGTCAGTCTTGAACACGTGATTCTTGAATGCAAGTGTTCAATAGTGGATCTGTGACTTTGGTACGATTTGGGTCATTCAGTGGGCAGATTAAAAATAGACTACCACTGACCTATCTAAATGCTGTATTTCTCTGATATTTTCCTACCCACAGTTTGGTATCATTGATATCATTGAAGAGCAAAACAATTTCCGATGGCTTCAACATTAGATGAGACCATAAAGATGAGACCTTGAAAATAACACTTGATGAGTGATAGTGTTCAGTGTAGGGTGACTCAGTTGTTCCACTCTTATCTCTGCTGCTATTAAAGTATTACGTTAGGAAGTCGATGTTTGGGTTTTTAATTTAAGATAACCATGAACATGGGAAAAAAGTGGGTTTTTTTCAACAGGAAGGTACTGACTTATGTATAGCCATGTTATTTTAATGGTGCACCATGTAACATTTCTGGTGGAGGGTCCACCACCTTATTATTTTCATGAAGATGCTCTTGCTTGGTTATTATGGCATTAAACCCATCGATCTTCATGGAGACAAGTAAGTGAAAACTACCAGGGCAAGTTATAGGTCAGAGCAATAGCATCACCTGTAAATTACTAATTGTAAAATAGATATGTAAAATGCTATATTATGGAACATTCCATGGAGAAAAGCAGGATCCTGCACCAGAAATGTTAGACAGTGCATCTTAAGTGTTCAAAAACAAGAGCTGTAGTTTGATGTATTATTATCTTTTTTTTAAAGTGATTAAAATGTATATTAAATAACTAAATATTTATGGAATAAATAGTGGCACGGATATTACCTATAATTAAATGAACTACTGCCTTTATTTATCATACGTTTGTAACACAAATCTTCAGCCAGTGCTTTCAATAGCTGTGTACTTAAAGGTTGACATAGTATTTAGGGCAGGCAGGAGGAAGTGCAGAGCTGTGGCCCTATCTGCTGACTATGACATGTTTGCTGATGGATGGGGCTGCTCCGCTCTGCTCACCCTCTGGGACACCTCCATCCTATGATTGAGACTTAAATTCCAGGAAGTGTTGAGTTTGCGCTTTTTCTGTTGTTTTTCCTGACTTTTAACACGTCACACAATCTCTCCACATGCTCTTTTACTCATTCATACTCATATCTCACTGTGTTAGAGCCAAGGAATGTTTACTAAGCTTGTTGATCATTTGAGACTGAAAAACATTAAGGTTCTTTGTTTGAGATTTAACAGATTAGGTCAAGTAATCTGTAATTTCCCAGATTATTATGTATTTATAACTATTTAGGCTTCAAAAGTTTTTCAAGGTTAAATGGTAACTAACATGTTCATGTAAATGGAAACTGAGTGTCTTGGCCAAGGACACAAAACTTTTCCTACTTTTCCTTTACAGATTTGATATTTATTAGAACCAGTAAAAGATCAGATGATAACATTATGGTAAGGACTTTATACATTTTGTGTTGATTTTGATAATGACATTGTATTGTATAAAGGGTGCACTTTTCAAATTATGGCTACTACTACTACTACTAAAGCCACTGCGGCTGTTGGCCTTTAGTCATTTAGTCAGTTAATCAGTTAATAGTGTTTAAGTCATCCAAGCTGACTAATTATTTTATTTAGAGTCTATATGGAACAAAAACAGAAAGGAGAAGGGATAGAATGATTTAGCTGAAGATTTGGGAGTGAATCTTGAGTTTGACCTGTCATTTACATACAAATACAGTGTTTCAAAGTATTTCTGTTTATAAATAGTGCGATAGTCTTATGAGTACAGTTTGAGTCAGATACATGGTCAGGTCATAGTGAAAATAATTTTGAAAGCTTTTGTCAAGCCCCCTTTTTAATCGATTAATCGATCAACAGAAGATGTCTAGTCGACTAAGTTTTTCTTTAATCAACTACAGCCCTAATAGCCACGACCTTAGAATGTAAGGGTCACGTATGGCGGCACTGTTGTCTAAGATGAGTGTGAGTGTGTAGTCACAGCCAGGCATAGGCGCTGTTCTAGGATTAGGCTGTAACAGGATTACCCCCCCTCCTCTCTGTCCCTTTCTGTCCTACCTTGTCCCCTTCCCTCTTGGTCTCCGGGCAGTTAGCGGGACAGGACCATTTCTTAGTTTCAAATCTGATTAACCCACTGTCTCTGTAGTAGCAGTCAGTCATGCGTGCAGGTAGCTAATTAGCAACGTAGGTTTTCTTCTATTTTCTCCCTGGTGGAGTTCTTATCTTACAAATTGGCGCAAGTCTAAAAACTTCAGGATTCCTCTTTGGTTGTGTGGAGTTTTGTCGCCCGCTGCTCCGAGGCTCCATTGCCAGGGCAGCACTGGGCCAGTCGGGATGAGGTCTCCCTCCTCACCCTCCATCTGTGTGAGGCAGCTCCTACTGAAAAGGTCTGGTAGAAATAAGCTAAACAGGGGGTAAGTGCTTGCCTATAGTTGGTCATTCTTCCACTAGTTCAGACTTAGGTTTGTTTCCTGGTTTGGTTTTAGCTAGACATGGTAAGATACAGTATTTGTTCATTGCTTACGGTGAACGTTTAAATGTTGTGTCAGTGTATGCGGAGAATGCAGTGGAGTTTGTGCTGATTTGTAAGTTCTTATCCTGTGGGCTAGAGGAAAAGGACAATATACACACAGTATACAAGAGGAAACCAGTTCTGTTTTCCCAAATAAGGTCGAAGATGTTGTCAGTGCGTTTTCAACTTTTCATATTGCTACAAACAATGTCTCAGTTCAGTTAAATAACATAATGGATAGTAAAACAAGTGCTTGTTAATGCTTGACCTACATAAGAAAACAAACAAGGCCTCTTTTTTCATGTTCGTCCCAGTAGCAGAAATTTACTAGTAATTTCGTCTTAGCTGAAGCAGATTTTGAATTAATGTGAATTAAAGGATTAGCTCTTGTGTGATAGTCCAACTTGTCCAGACAGTGGATCTGACTATTCAAGAAACGTTATTTGTCCTGATTTAGAATTAAGACATCTCTTCTTTTTCTTTTCTTTTCAAGCGTCCTTCTAGACATTAATTTCTAGTTGTTAATTTTTGGAGTTCATTATTGATTTGAATGGACGTTTATGTAGAATTTTCAGCCCCAGGTGGGTTGCAAGCTATAGTTGGTAAGAGCACTGTGCTGCTGATGCCAAGTCCATTATAAATATAGAGCAGTGCGTCTGAAAGGGCATCTGGCATAAAACTGTCAAACCACAATGTGAATCATACAAATAAGTGCCTATGATTTGCTGGAGTAGCCCCCAAGAGAGTGACAAAACAAAAATCTCTGGACTAGCTTGGATAAAAAGGTCCACTCTGCTGCAACTAACATATTGTAACTAAACCCTTCCCTCTTGTATGTCTTTAGGTTTTCCCTGAACTCTGAACTGCACAACCACTCGCCCGCCCTGGTGATCGGAGGAGAGGAGGAGCATTTTGAGGATTTTGGAGAAAGCAACACGTCAGAACTGCTGCTAGAGACCAGTGTGGCCGAGACCGAGACAGACGGCAGCCCTCCTCTCACAAAAACACCAGAGCAGCTCAATGGCTCCTCCCTGCTCTCTCCCAGGTACCTAGTCTAACTGACACTTTAAATTATCTTTCTGACACACTGTAGGACACTGTGTGCTTTTCCTCAGACCAAATGTCAACAAGGACGTGTTTTGTTTCAACAACTCACAGTGATAAGACAAAGCACAGATGGCACTAAAAGCTCTGTCTTTGTCTATGGGAAAAGTCAAGATAACAGCATAGACTACTCAGGGCTAACACTCCATTCGATCAGTGATGTTAGAATTTGAAATTAATGTTATTTTTTTTTACCAGTCTGGGTCATGATCAGTGTTTATCTATTCAGTACAGGAGATTATGATCTAGGGTCTAATAATCCGTATAATAACAATCTGAGGAATAAATTACGCTTAAATTATACGTTTCTTTTACCATGTACGCATGATAAATGTATAAGAGTTGTTAAATTGGATAGTCCCTTTAATTGTTTAACAGTTTTTTTTCATGTAATGAAGTAAAATACTAGTTCCATTACAGCATGACAGCAAAACTCGTTTCTGTGGTGAATAATTAGAATGCCAGTAATGCATTAGAAAAATTTGAAATTACTTTGGACTGCTGCAAAATTAACTAGTTCTCTTTTTCATGTTTTTGAGATACAGGCTTTTCCTTTTACATTTTACATTTCCTTTTACATTTTACTTTTACACAAGAATTTAACTGCCTCTTACTTTTAGCCAGGTTATAATAATGTTACCTCCTCATAAAGTTATGTTTTGTTGAAGCAAAAGTATGTGGAGTTGTGTTTTTTTTCCATTCACACATGTAACGCTGCATTATTAGACTGTCTACATCTCCCAGGCTCAAAATGATCTGTTCCACCTAGTGATGTCATAAAGCAGTAGTAGCAGATACCTTTTACCTTTTGTTTAGTAAAGATTGGCAATTCCAGGGCTGAAATTATTCAAATGATTCTCGTGAAGGTGTATGGAGTTGAAAAACAGAGTAGACCACTTCCTGTATGACATCACAAGGTGGAAATGAGTGTTTTCTGTTTGAGAGAAGAACCCCTAAATATGCAGGGTTTGTGTGTTAAACTTGTGTGAATGAAAAAAAACACAACAGCAGGTATATTTGTGATGAGGAAACGATGTTATAACAGATCAGAAACTGGTGTAATATGGGCCCCTTAACGTCTCGGCAGCCATCTGTGCGAAACATCCATATTATGGCACGCTTTGTTCTAATTAGTGACTCATGGGAGATAGTCACATCATTTGTCTTTCCAGGAAGCCTTTTATTGTCTCTAAAACTCTTAAATAGTTCTTGGTGTTATGTCATAAGAAGCCATAATAAATCCAGATTGGGAATGAGAGATGACGTCACACACTTTAACCGTATTCAGTTGTCAGGGTGTTCCAAGTCAAAAAGCCCAAAACAAAACTGCATCGTCCTCCTAACTTCTCCCACTCGGTGTGAATGCGTCACTGTGTTATGAGCCATCGGTGCTGATCATTGGCACATGTCGAGCCTACACCCGCCCACACACTCTGAGCTACATATCACCGCACTTTTCTCACACTTTCCCATCGCCGTAGCAACAAGTAATCCTTTCTACAGCCTGTATTTCAATAGACACGGCTGCATATGACCATCAACAAGTGACTTTTAAATCTCAAGGTCCACACCGGGAGGGAGGTTTTCTGCTAACATAAACAGAAATGGTACCAATGTGTTACATAACTCAGAGCTGTGTTGCGGTCTGAAAATGTGATCAGCTGTTGTAGGTGATATGAGGAGCGTAGTGTATAGTGTATAATAGAAAATTCCACAGTGTTTTTGTAACTTTCTAGATTATTTAAACTTTCAAATCTAAATATATAATCTTTGTTGTTAGAATGTGAAGGTTTTGGGCTAGCAGGGACGATACCTTATCAGTCAAAATAAAGTATCACATTCCAGAGAACACTTGGGACTCAAGACATTGTGAACTGACGTGGATTTTACCTTTTAATTTCTTCACATACCAAAATGTATAACTTTGTTTAGACTTATGACTAGGATAGAGATTTAATATAGTTACAGTTTACACTCCTGCATCCATATGTTGTAACAGGACTGACCACAGGACACCTTATAATTAACACTGACATGCAGTAGCAGCAAGACTGAAACTGACTTGGACAAGAACTTAAAGATGCACTATGTAACATTTCTCATGTTGTGTCTGCCACGTTTGTCTCTATGAAAATTATTTATTAGTAGTATGGATTTAATTACAGGTGTTTTACTGCTTGAAAAACATGCATTCTTATTTACTCTCCATAGATCTGACCTGTAACTTGACCTGATGTTGTGGCGGGCCCTCCTTCAGAAAAATTACATAGTGTACCTTTAATGACTGTGAACTTATTATTCTAACTCCACCACAACACATTCTACTGTTTGTTTTCACCTTTTGCACACGTCTAACCAGTCCTTGCCCTGACACTGATGATGTTTACACTATTCACTTGTTGTGTCCCACCACACAACACACTCCAATCTCTGCTTGGTCACTCACTGCCCCTCCTCTCTCCCTCTCTCCTCCTGCCCCATGCCTGCAGTGGACCGGCCCCACTCCCTGACTCCTTTCAGAGCTTTCTCAGGGAGGAGGCTCTGGACTTTTTCTGTAGCCAGTGTCACAAACAAGTCAGTCGTCTCGAAGACCTCTCCACCCGCCTCAATTTTCTCGAGATGACTAGGTAACGCGCTGCTTGTGCCTGTGCAGTGTTGATTAGAAGCCACACCTCCATGTCACACCTCATCTCTTCATGTGTGCATGCAGTGTGGAATTAGTTTGGCTTTTGGTAGAGCCAGTATGAGGTGAAAGACATGTCTATTCGAGGTGCATTTCTCAGTTTTTTTTTAATAGTCTTCTACCCTAAGCTTCCATTAGTGTAACATAGATTTTTTAGATACTATTCAAGATTAAACCTGGTGAGTATATCAGTGTCACACAAGTTTCAAACATTGTATATACTTATTTTTCCATACTAAATTAAACCAAAAATATTGCTCATTACATAACATAACAAGTTTGTATGCATATCATTTGCTTTCATTTTCCATCTACATCAAAGTGCTGTATGCATTTGCTTATTGTGCAATTGGACTTAAAACGGTTATTAAAATACATCACTTATTTTGCCAATAAAACATTGCCACTGTGTGTCCTTTACCAGTGTGATGCTGTGTGCTGTGTTAGACTGCTGTGCTGTGATTAAAAATCTCAATCATGACTTTGGGGCCCATTTCATGTGCTTTGATCAAAGGGTGTCATTAGGAGATGCTTTCTCCTTCCTTTGTCCTCCTACTCTTCCTGACCACTTCCTGTTTTTTATCTCAATCCAGCGCTGGCAAGAGGCTGTCCAGTAAAAAAGTGGCAAGGTAAGCAGAAATGTTTCTTAGGTTTCAAATTGCAGTAAGTGGTTGAGCTGGAATGGTTAGGATTTTTGCATTTGGAGATAATTTTTGTTTGTAATGTTTTTTTTTGAATGACTTTGTGCAGACATCTACTACAGAACAGCTCCATGACTCTGGACACAGTGAGCGACCTCACACGGGACATTCTGGAGCTAGCTGACAATGACATCACTGACAAGGTGAGTTGATTGTCTTTTTGATGTAATTTTTAATAGTTTTGTGTATAGACAATATACTTGATAATTTACTTTTGCAGCTATAAAACAACTGCAATATACATTTTTCTATATCTCTCACATTTACTTGCTTCACCCAAGTAAATGTTTACAAGTAACATGCTTTTTTAAAAATACTTTCCATTTTTTACATGGAATAGAGCAGCAATGTATGCATAATTAGTGAATTTTAATTTCTTTCAAAATATATATATATATTTTTTCTCCAAACCTATGCCCTGACAGCCAAGAGTTTGATGTACCCGTACTTGCCCTTACCTCTTGATTTACGTATTTGTACCTGTACCTGTTGTGTTGTAGGTGTTGCTGCTGGAGCGGCGGGTGGCCGAGTTAGAAAAGGAGTCGGAGGCCTCTGGAGAGCAACACGCACGGCTGCGGCAGGAGAACCTGCAGCTGGTGCACCGCGCCAATGCCTTTGAGGAGCAGCTGAAGGAGCAGGAGCTCTACGCCGATGAGCAGCTGCAACAAGAGGCCCGCAGGCACAAGGACGCCATCAGCAAACTGGAGCGAGAGAGGGGGCTGGAGCTGGAGAACCTACAGACCAGGTGCCAGGGCGGAGGGGGCTTAGGATGGATGTTTTTTGTCAGCTGTTAAGCCCTTTATTTTGAATGGTTACCTTAACTTTTACTGCATACATTAGAAGTACAGTTGCATACTTTCTTCTTGGTTTAGTGAAATCCGTGTATCACCCCGTGTGAATAGTTCTCTAAAAGCCCACATTAGTTTAGTCATAGCTTTGGTGAAACTGTGTGAAATAATTATCTCACATCTCATATATGTTAATGTTAAAGAAATTCACCTATGGTGGTTTTGTGACGTCAGCTCCATTGGTGTTGACTGTATTGGCATGATGGCTCTACGCTGCCACCTTCTGGTAAAATCTGTCAATGAAGATTTAGTTGTAAAATGTTTTTGGTTTCCAGGCTTCAGCAGTTGGACGAGGAGAACAGTGAGCTGAGGTCATGTATCCCATGTTTACGAGCCAACATAGAGAGATTAGAAGAGGTTTGTACAAATTGACCATAAACCTTCTATTTATCAAATGATGTTGTAAAGCTGATGTTTTGATTAATATGACAGGAAAAGAAGAAATTACAAGATGAAACAGAGGCCTTGTCAGACCGGCTGGAGGACGAGATGGAGAACAGGAGGAAATTGGCCAATAAACTAAGCCACGAGCGCCATATAAACCAGAAGGAGAAGGAGAGCACACAGGAGGTAGGGCTGCCTCTGTGTACAAAACAAACAGTGCCCTTTATACATGTTTAAAATGGTACCATCGTCTTTAAACATATTCTCTAAACATCTCAACGTCTTCCCCTTCCAGCTGATTGAAGACTTGCGTAAACAACTGGAGCACTTACAATTATACAAGTTGGAAATTGAAACAAAAAGAGGACGTACGCCTGGTGCTGGATTGCAGGAGTACCAGACGAGGACCAGAGAGGCAGAGCTGGAGCAGGAAATCAAACGGCTCAAACAAGTAAGAAAATGCATTCTCAAAACATTAACAACAATTTATGAAGTTGCTGTGTGTAGACTTAATGCTTAATCGCTTTCTTCAGGACAATCGCAGCCTAAAAGAGCAGAATGACGAACTGAACGGTCAGATTATTAACCTGAGTATCCAGGGAGCCAAGACCCTCATGTCAGCCTCTTTCTCTGATTCTCTGGCTGCTGAGATCAGCTCTGTGTCCCGCGCTGAGGTTTGTATCAACAACAAATGCAGTCTATTTTTTGTGTGTGTGTGTGTGTGTTGTAACATGTTGTAATATATTTGTATTATTTTAGTTGATGGAGACTGTCCACAAGCAGGAGGAGATCAACTACAGACTACAGGACTACATTGACAAAATCATTGTGGCGATTATGGAGTGCAACCCTTCAATTTTGGAAGTCAAATAGACACAATGCTGCACTCGGATTGGTAACATACTTAAGATACTGTAAAAAAAAAAATCTGAAATCATTTGGCCATACAAACAACCATAAAACTGCTCCTTATGAAGATTAAGTTACAAAATAAACTATTAAAGATAAGCTATCCCAACCTGCAGATGCGTATGCTAACCCTAAACCGAAATGGGTTCTGTTGACCCCCATGCTTGTGGCTAGAGGAACCCATAAATCATTTCAAGTAGAAATCCTCCATTTAAAATGCAGTGTCAATATAAAAGTACAAGAAAACCGTTATGTTTAAAAGGTGACCACAAACCATGTTGCTACATTCTATTGGACAGAGCTGAATTTGTTTTTGGCAAATTGTTTTTTCCTTTTATGATGCTCTGGTCCAGAAATGTCAACGTTTAGATTGGGTGTTATGCTTGCTGTGTTGCCTACAATATTTCTAAATAACCCAAGTGAGGGGATCAAAATGCCCGGAGGGTTTAGCGTGGGTTTGCTGTTTGTGGCTTTAAAAAAATACACTAGTGGGGAAATGTAAATGATACCCTATCAGTTCTTGTATTTGCTTCCTATTATTTATTTTCTACAATGAAACAAGGGTCATAATTTAGGTTGGCCTTAACCTTGATAGAACTGCAATTAAAATTTTCACTGACTGATGTAAACACTGGAAAAATTGTTATTCCTTCGAAGATTACTGACAATTACTGGCACTTTGTAAATAAATGGTTGTGCTTTATCATAGGTTATGTAAGGCCACCTGACTAGTGTCCCTTGGTTGAGTGAAAGCGATATAGGGAGCAGACAGTCTCAATTTTTTTTCCTTCTACACAAAAGTATTATGATTTTTTTTTTATGTTTATTTTTTGACTGAAACACAATGGGTGAAGAAAAATAGTTGTACTTTGCACTAAGTTCTGTTTTATTTTTGTTTGTTTGTACAATTGTTTATTGTTAACTGATTGGAAAGCTGACCAGTAACTAGAAGCACTCACACCAGGACATTTCACATGGACATTGATGTAAGTAGCAGCAATAAAAGTGGACACCTTGGAGAGGAGCTGGACTAAATGTTTCTAACTTAAAAGCAACATCTCCACAAGGATGGACGGATGCTTGCCTTGCTGGTACTGCGCAGCACTTTGAGACTTTGTTTATTGCTGTCTGAAACTAACTTTAAATTAACTTTTCAATGGACTTCTATGGGAGATTATCCAGACAACATGGCGCTCGGCATCGGATCTCTGGCCACTCCGTGGGAAATAGGCCGGATGTAAATGACTTGTAAAGTTTTTCTACTCTCATTCTAGATTCTAGGTATTTTTATAGTGGGAAGAATTTGCTGCTTTTCCGTGTAGGGACAGCCGCTTGTACCTTCTCTAGCATGTAGCGTGTACAGCCAATGTCGGAATTCTGTCAAAACACAGATGTTTATTCTGTGTATTTTGTCTGTGATGTATTCTGCTGAAAATTTGTATATTGGTATTTTTGGATTTGTTCAGGACAAAGAAGGTGACAGTCCCTTTGTAAAAAAAATCCCACATGAAGAATTTATTAAATCATAGAATAATTTAAATTATATTGTGTTAAGGATTTGCAGAGGCATGAATGTGGTGAGCTTGCTTTTCCTTTAAGGTCAATATATTCCCTCTTGTTAAATGCTGATGTGATCATGACCTCATTTAGACTGGGCAGATAACTGTCTGCAGTTTGTACTGAATCACGCATGGCACAAACATTTGAAATAAGAAATTTACTATATTTTAAGTGAAAGTAATGTCATATAATTTATAAATGAACTGGTGGTTGGCATGTTGATAATCTTTCATTCCATTATTTAGCTTTATGAATATGGGTTTGCAACATCTCATTTTATGCTCTGAATGAACAAGGCTCCCACAATGCAGTAAAGTCGCCCTGCTAACTTGAACTGCTAATGTTGTAGTTCTGAAACTAATGGCCACTGAAACAACTGAGACCAGAGTTGAAAACATTCCCTTTTAGCAGAGCTGAAGGTGATTGCACTTTAACCAGATTATTTTACTCCTTTAAACGTGTTTTCAAATTGACCAAAGATGGATGTTTGAATATAAACTAACAATGTTCTGTATCAGGGTCTTGGTTTTGGTTGTATCACCGGTGCCGGTAAAACTACGAGCTCATCCGGGAGAGAACAAACTGGCCTGCTCTAGTCCAACACTGTGCCTCTGAGTCTTGCTTCTGTGATGAGCCTTTGGGAAAGCACTGACCTGTCACTTGTGTCAGTTTGTTGTAATATTATTGAAATCAAACCTGTAAATAAGAAATGTCCTTTTGTGTACTCTTTCTTTTCATTCTCACTTCCAGTGTCCAAAGAACGTTTGCTCAAGGCATAAACATCACTACTGTAGTAGTGCATGGCTTGCCATTGTATGACATGGGAGAAATAAAAGAAAATATTGTAGAAAAGAGAATTTTAAGAATTAAAAATGTATTCTTATTTTCAATAGTAATGTATAAATTATATCAGTATTGGTTACACAGTTGTATAATATTTTGGAGGATTACCAAAGTATCCTCATTGTTAATGGGAAAATATACTGTAATTGCGTCGTTGTATAATGATAAAGATTTTACAGTAAGCAGTGGAAGTAAGACTAGAAAACAAATAAAGAAATTACACTAATCTGCTGTATCTCCTCATTCATTTTGTCTTCTATTATATTACAGCTGGTAGGTTTGTAAAAAAAAAATTCTTTGCATACCCTCTGCATAGGCCCACAATCTTCCAGGGTCTTTGGTCCTTACTAATCTTCACTCGCTGGTTCTAGAGACCTTTTACCTTCTGACCACAGTGACATAACACACAAATCTTTGACCTTTGAACTCACACTAATCATGTTATATTTGACTCATTATACCAATATTCTGAAACTAAAATGTCAATAAATAATAAATACGCATCGTGTAGTATTAAATTAAAATAACTGAAACTGTTATCATTTCTTAAAAGACGAAACATTTAGACCCAAAACCAGCACATTGGGGATTCAATCGGACCGTTACTAGGTGTTGCTAAAGAAGACGTTGTTGTCTTGAATGCAGCCTGGTGTTCCCGGAACCATCGTTCTACGGTAACTAAGTAAGTATCTACGGTCATATTTTGATGCAGCACAGGCTTCATTGAACGACATGGCGCGTCACCAGTTAATCAAAAGTGAAAAATAATAAGGTTATTTAACTCTTTCATAAATATATAGCATATTTTAGTGACTCTGCACTATCTGGTTTGACAGCGAA
Source organism: Taenioides sp. WSHXM2023 (assembly GCA_029959045.1). Classification (NCBI taxonomy): domain Eukaryota; kingdom Metazoa; phylum Chordata; class Actinopteri; order Gobiiformes; family Gobiidae; genus Taenioides; species Taenioides sp. WSHXM2023. The sequence continues at coordinate 16,183,852 of CM057104.1, read as the reverse complement.
GCACTGGTAAGTACACAACAGGGTAATATTACATAAGACTGCTCATGTTTACTGAACTGTTATGAATATCCATAACGTTATTTATTGTGTGCTTGTTGTATGTATTGTGTATTTAGAATTTAAGGCAATTAAATGCACGATATCATAGTGATACTGTGTTATCAGTTATGAAAGCACATGCCTATTACTAACAAACAAATCTGATGATCTTTCTGTATTTTTATCCTGTAGGGATGGAGTCACTCACCCACAGTTCTGAGGTTCGCATGTCAGTGGGCCAATGTTTTCGCACATTGAGCACGTCCTCGGTCCAGGACGATGTTACTGGTGCTCTCCAAACACTCAACTCTCTCTTGGACACACAGGGACACAGTCCTAGCTCCTCTGTTCACCAGCAGGAGTTTAGAAGAAGTCATTATACCCGGACACTCCAGTTCCTCATCAGTCACATCCAAGCAGACTGGCTTCACAACCTTACAGCAACCCAGTGCACTCAGCTATGGGACCGTTTATTTCTTCATGGTCCTCCAGAACAAGCACTTCTGGTTCTTATGGAGGGGATTGGACAATTAAGGCAAGTATTGTGCTGTTTAAAGAAAAATACAATACTTTGTAGACTAACTTTATTTTATTACCTATTTACAGCCCTAGCTCCAGCCTGGACCACTTGCTGAGCATCACTGAGACCTTTCTTCAAAGTGGCCGGCTCACTGACCTACTGTGGTCCTACTGTTTAGGGTCTGGTCCTGCTGATTCCCCACAATTCAGAGAGGCACTGCTTGGACGCATAGTGGCCCTTCCAGACCACATGGCCAACAAATTACAGCTCAACAACAGAACATTGTTTTTTCCACAGAATTATTACCCATTACTGGCTCGAGGGATGCTCACAGCTCTGGAGAGGACCTGTCAGGCACTAAAAGGTGATTGCATTTTTTTTGTTATGATGGTTGTTTTTTCAAGCCCCACCACTACATTACATTTGTATTTTGGGCAATAGTAGCTCAACTGGTAGAGCGTTCATCCACGGTCAGATACACTGACCCACAGGTTAGTGGTGCAGTTCCAGCTCCCACAGATGAATGCTCTCATTGTGTCCTTGGGCAAGACACTTAACCTACATTGCCCCCCAGTGTCTAGTATGAATTTGTGTGTGAATAGGTGAGTGATTCCTTGATGTATAAGGCTTTGAATGCCTTGAAGGTGGAAAAAATATATATAAAAATGTGACCATTTACCATATTTTAACAGGTGGTTCTGACTGTTCTTTGACATTTGTTGCCCAGACCCTTGGAAAAGTTTGTATCCAGGGCCACAGTGGTATGTGTCTAAACCTATTAACAGAACATTACACTTTTTAACTTCTATAATTTAGACATCTTGTTTCTTTTTCAGGTTTGGTGATGGCAGTACTAGCTCCACAGCTGTCAAAACACACTCATACTGATATGGTGTGGCAGAGGGTTTGTTGGAAACTTCTTGAAAATGTGCCACAGCGTTGGACTGATAGTGTGCTTCCTCAGCTAGTGCAGGCTGTCCCCGGGTGAGACAGCCTTCATACTTTAAAGTGTTATAGGACTGAGTATGTGGTATTTCAATGACTCATGTTTGTTTTTCAGACCTGGCGCTTTGGGCAGAATCATTGGAAATCTGGTTGTATCAAATAAAAAGGCACAGTTTGTGATAACTCATAAAATGTTGTTGTTACAATACAAATATGAGGTACAAACCTGGCTTTTGTTTACCCAGTTTGATGTCACTCAAAATGATATCGTTTATAAAAATGTTGTGTTTTTCAGACACGGGTCTTGAGGGTTGTCTTGGGTTACCTTGCAGCAGACAGGGAACGAAGACCGCTCCTTCTACAGGTCTGTCTAATAGTTTTTATACCTGATATAAAAATATAGTTCCTGTTATTATTCATTATGTTTCTTTGTAGGTATTACGGTCTCTCTGTCAAGCATGGGCCAATCCCAGCGCCGTAAGACATACCCCACTAGAACAACAGATGTATATTAGCAAGGCACTGCTGCTTAGCGTTTGTCTGCTGAATGACTCTGAGCTGAAGGATTTACGTTCAGGTATGTTTTGTTTTGAAATCTGGTTCTACACACTCACATTGACCTGGCAAGTTGTAATGTAAAAATGTATTATTGTCAGAGTTGCTTCAGTGTCTGCTGGGAGGCATGCAGAGTCACCTTGACAGCAGCGTGGTGCAGATTCGGCGCATAGGGATGGTGGTGGGCGAGTGCTTGAGCTCTCGTATGGACATAAATGGGACAAAACTCAAATTTGAGGTAATAATTACAGTGAAATTATGAAAATTTAAATCCGCTACCATGTTTTTACCATCTACGTGCTTTAGTATGATGCAGATGACGATACACAGGAGCTTTTATCATTGATGACACCCACAACAGAAGATGACCAAGATCCTGAATATCCTACACGGTAAAATTTCAAGTCATTAGAGGTGCACTATGCAACTTTTACTGGTGGAAGGTCTGCCACCTGCATGTCTACATTGGCAATGTTATTTCTTTGTTTCACAGTATTGCATTAAACCTGTGTTACATTTATTCTTTTTTTTTTTTTAAATTCAAAACATGCATTCTTACTGTGAGCGGGCTCACCTACAACTTAATTTGGTGGTGTTATCTTTTAAGTTTAATACAATACCATGGAACATTCTAAGTAAAGCAATAAAATCTCCATGGAGACTTTATCCTTTCTTAAACTAAGTTCTTCTTTTTGCTGTATTTTAAACTTATTTAATACACATTTTATTTGCAGAATGGATTCACACGACTTGTGTGAAGAGAAAACTTCCTCTATAGCTTCCCAAAATGAGTGCAGCTCCCCAAAATCAAATACAAAAGACTCTGATTTGGATAGGTGAATATTTGTCTTTCTCAAGAATTAGTACAGTTGTTTACCTAAAAGAACTAAAGAAAGCATTAAAATCTTGCAGTGATGATGAACTCGCTCCATATGACATGTCTTGTGACCAAAAACTAAGCCAGTCTTCCCCACCTCGTTACTTGCGTGACTGTATTGAAAGTAAGTTCTAAGATAGATATTTAAATCCCAATTTAATTGTCACTAACTCAGCCCTCTGATGTATTGTCAGTTTTAACTTCTTCTGATGATGCTGTACGGGTGGAGCTCAGTATGAATGTGGCTGAGAATTTGGTACGGAAAAACCCATTTGCAACCAAAGAGGTAAACATATAAAATATAAATATAGCTTTTATTATTAAAACTCTATATCACATTTGAGCAATGTTTTACAGCCAATTATGTTTAAATACTACAATATGTTTCCATTGCAGATTAGTGTCCAGATGACCAAAGTGCTGATTCACATAGAAAATAAATTCAACATTGATAACTTCCTAGCCCTCCGACAAGCAACAATGGTGGCACTCACTGTTACTGACTGTATACCTGTATGTATTATTTGTTATAATGTTACTGTGAATACAAATACATGTTCATTTACTTATGTTTTTTCTTCATAGGTGACTCAGTATTTGACTACAGAGTTTTATTCCTTGAACTATAGTCTTCGCCAGCGCCTTGATATTTTGGAAGTAAATAAACATAATTATAACTAGTTACTTTTTGCTGATTAAATGAAAAATAACAGTGTTTATTTCTGACTCATTTAGGTCCTTGCTCTGGCGGCTCAAGAGCTTTCAAAGCCAATCAGTAACAAAATAGAGTCTTGTATAAGTGTGGCCTCCACCTCTGATATGACTCTGTACCCTGGTGATAACCCTGAGCACTGGAGACAAGTCATAGAAAAGCGCATTCAAAGCAAAACTAAGCGTCTAACAACGGTACAATCTCTATTTTCTACAGCCAAAATAACATCTTTGGATTCTTACATTTGATTTGTGTTTCAGGGATCCACTCAACCTCTCAAAGCTGCTCCAAATCGCTATGCCCCAGTTGCTGGACATTTCTTCTTCCCTTTGCTCAGAAATTATGACAAGTCTGTTTAACTTTTTCATATAATATTGTATACCCTGAGAACTAGAAGCACTCATTGTCTGCTTTGTCTAGGCCACAAGTGACGTTTGATCTTCTGGGCGGTGATCACTTTATACTGGGCAGGTTGATCCACACTTTAGGTCTTTTCATGCACCTTGCTCTTAATGCACCAGTAAGTGAAGTATTATTTTTACTAATTAATTAAAATAGGGTGAAATCCTTTAAATGAGAAATTCTCTTGACCACAGGTAGCTACGCAAATGGGATGTGCATTGCTGGACTTTGTGTGGACTGTTCGGTATCACTCTGAGCAGTAAGTAAAAGACTTTAGACAAGAGAAAACATTATACAGCAGTAAACTGTATTGTGTCTCTAATAGAACAGTGAGGCAAGGCGTCCTCTTTGCTGTGTGTGCAGTGTTTTTGAGCATGCCCAGTCAAAACCTGCTGTTGGATCTTGGTGATCAGCTTTTTGAGACTAGAGCTTGGTTAGCAGGTAAGACTCTGTTGGCTGAAATGAACAGTTAATCAGTAAAATATTTCAAATATATTATGTTTATCTATTCTATATAATTCCAGAAAACAATGTGGTTATAAATAGTCAGTTCATGTATTATCTTATAAATTATTTGTAAATACACAAATATGAACTTGCATAACTGAATACCATTTCTGGGAAATAGATGAGGAAAAAGGATGTCCTGTTAAACTTGCACTGTCCATGACGTGGTCCTGAAAATAAAACATTTAGACCGGAGGAAATGACAATGTAACACATTGCTTCTTTATAGCCTTGTTTGTGTGGTTATTTTCTAGATGTGGCTGAAGGGGATGCAGATTCTGATTGCCGCAGCTTGGCGATACAGAGCCTGTTTTTGTTGGATAAGGGCCTTAAAAAACAGCTGCAAGATCCACAAGCTCTGCACTGAGGATTAGCTCAGGATTTGAATATGTTCTCATTGGAACTATTTACGTCTGGGATCGTATGTCTGGGATCATGGGAAATGCATGATCCCAGACATAGTAGGATGTTCTATCATTTCCAGGTGCTGTGGATTTTTCATATCCTGAAGATAGCCACCCAAAGGAAAAGCATGACACCAATGTTTTTCTGTGCCTAATCCGCCACAATAAACTACAACATATTGCATTTTGTATATTGTACAAAACTGAAAACCATCACATATTATAAAATCAATTATCAACATAAATAAAATCAATTATTGTTTTTAAAACATTTGCCTACTGTATTTTATCATCTTTAGTGCTGAAATATCACTACAATAGGAAAATCCTTCAGTTGGTTCTTTTTGAGCAATGAGCAGCATTCAAATAATGCATTCAATTGCATGCATTGGCTAGAAGATGACTGAACTAAAACCATAGACTGTGTTTAAGTTTTTATAAGAGTTAATATTTACAGTCCGTGACTGAAACGAACACCTCTCGGAATGACTCGTTATTTTCCGTTACTCCGCCCAGAAACCCCGGTGTTGTCAGGGGCAACAAGGAAAGACGCTCTGCTCACCGCTAGCGCTAGAACAGAGGTTTGTATCACACGATTGAAACTGAAATACTCAAAGTTAGTGAGAATTTCAATAACAAAACGATCGCAGGACGAACTAAGCAAAAAATAATTTTACAACAGCCATAAAAAGCAGTAGACTTTGCTATTTTACGAGCTTGGCAAGCTAGGCTATCGTATCGGCTAACGGGCTAACTTATCTACCAAGCGCATGTAGGACTCTACTACAATTATATATCGTTAAATGTATAATTCAAGTAACACAGTAATACTTATTAACAATTGCATTGCACTAGATCAAAGACAGTGCACCCGTATCCATTTTACATTGTCGACTGTTGACATTTTAAGACTGATCCTTTGATTTGACTTTTATTTATATGCAAATGCACACTTTTCTCTTTTCATATTTTTGAAGCTTCACGCACATGGCGGTGTATTTTGGCCACCCAATTGATGCCCCAGAGAGCAGTGGTGCACCCATACAACTGACCTGGCACCCGGTCTCACCAGTTCTGGCTGTGGCGTCAAATAGTCCCAGCTCTGGAGGCACTGTCGATGTTTACATGCAACAGGTAGCTGTTACACTATCCTCTTTTGATTATTTTTATTATTTTTTTTTTTTACATATAGTATATATAAACAAAGACGGCTCATAAAGTCTCTTATTTGCAGGGTGACTTTGTGGAGAAGTGTCACTTAGAAAGGTCTCACAAACCCACTGTGGTGCGTTGGCATCCTACAAGGCCAGTGCTTGCTGTTGGGTGGGAGAATGGAGAAGTTATTTTGCTGGCCTATCCCTCTGGAGATCACACAGCCCTGCCCAGCACACATTTGGTCTCCTGCACTCTGCTCGAATGGAGTGGTCTTGGAAGCCGCTTAGTAACAGGTGACCAGGTAAGGGCTTCATTTGAATCTCACAGGTCAAGGTTGTTTTAGTTTGTATTGTATTGTACATCTAATTGGTGGTCTTTTGAAATTAAGAATGGAGTTCTTGCGGTTTGGAATATTGATGGAAAGGGAAGACTGCAAGGAAATCATCTAACTAAGCATGAATACAAAATAACCTTATCCAGTTGTATATTTAAACCAGCAACACCTGGCGAGTAAGTTAAGCTATGCACAGACTTGCATCACTAAGTTGTAATTATAATTTTATGAACATGATAAACACTTTTAAAAACCATAACTCTGGTTTAAGCGATGTGGCGATGCTTGCCCATGCATCTGTACGGGGGGATTCAGATGCTTTGGATAAGTTTGGTTGGAATAAGGCACCTCTCAAGATAGGCCCACAAGAAGAGCTTACATTTTATGTAAGCACCACATATGGTAAGTCTGAATCTCATGTGATTATTATCGGTTAAAGTCAAGAGCATTGTCTTGCAAAATTACTTCCTAAACACAATTCTCTTTTAAAAATGTCTGTGTTTTATGGAAACAGGTACAGTCTATGTAGTGGATGAGCACGGTAAATCAAGTGAACTTCTGAGTGTGGAAGGAGCCATTAAACATCTGTACTACTTTGATAAAAGAGACGTCCTTGCTGTTATCACAGAAACTATGGTACTCTCACAATACTCATTAGGACCCCCAGGAGGAGCCCAAGAGTTCATGAAGGTGTTTTACTCGTGTTTACTTTTTTCTGAATATTATTTACTGCATACCATATCCATAACTATTTTTATACTGTACGCAACTACGTTTTCAAATTTTCATTGGTATATTCTCTGACATCTTCTTATTTACCATAATAGGTCAAATTGAGCAGCAAGCTGAGGCTGATTAACTACATTGCTTGGACTGACAATGGCCTCCTTATTACAACATCAGGGGATCAGACCATTAGGTAAGTATAGACCTGCCTACAGACTTTTAAGATTGTCATAGAAATTATCTTGTGAATTCCTTCACAGGCTGTGGGACCTTGAACGAGATGACAACTATGTTTTATTTCTTGAGGAGGCTGTAGGCTTTGAGAGAGATGAAATTGTCAACTGCGTTGCTTATTGTTCAGGGAAAGGTACAAGAATTATGTACAGGAAGTATTCTTTTTATTTTATTTTTTTATCTACATCCTTGAGATCATATTTCCTATTTGTTATATTTTACAGAAATACTGGCTGCAGGTACCAGCTGTGGTCGCATAGCAATGTGGAAAATGGTGTTTCAGTCAGGCAGCACCAAGACAGACAGTAAAATCCAGTGGAAGTTACAAGCTCCTACTGAAATACAGGGCAATGTCACACAACTAGAGGTAATCTCTGAAAAATATGAATGCATTCTGTAATGCATTTTATGTTTTATATTTATGATGTCTATTCTTTTTTAGTGGAATTCCAACTTAAATCTTTTAGCTGCTAACAATTCCTACACTGCTCTGATCCTGTCTGAGCATGTTATGTCAGCCCACTTCAGCCAGCAGGTGGCAGCAGTCCAGGTTTCACCCACTCAGCTCAGTGTCTCTCGGTTCAATCCAGATGTGAACCTGGCTCTGCAGTCGGACTCACATATCAAGGGTGTCTGTGGTACAAAGGTAAATTGACTCCATTATTATAGGATATTTATTATTATTATTTTCAAAAGAACCATTTTTGTAATCTATTCAATGAAACAGGAGTCACTGATAGTCTGGAGTGGAAAGCAGATTACTGTTTATGACATTTCAGAAACAGCCTTACACACTTCTGGTAAAAAAAAAAATAAATAAATCAATAATTCTTCAGTTACTTGAAAACACTAACTAATTTGTATTTATTTTATTCTGTAATTAGGGTCATTTACTTGTGACTCTCATGTAGTAGCCGTACATGGAGAGAATCTATACACTGTGGAACCCAATAGAGTCCAGATCCGTACACCCCAGGTTAGTATTGATGACTCTAACTCCAACTCATGATGGCTATTCTAATATTTTTTTTTCTACTTAGGGCACAGTGAAGCAATTACTAACATTTTCCAAAACCGAAGGAAACCCTGTACTGCTCAGTGTGTGCCAGTCATATCTAGTAGTTGGCACAGACACTGCTCATATAAGAGTATTTGATCTCTCCCGGAGGTAAGGGTGCATTTTATAGTTTTGATTGCATATTGTTTTAACAAATCAAATGTTTATTTGTGTTTTATAGAGATGCCAAAGCTCATTCAAGTGCCAAGAACCTGGCTGAGTTTATTCCCAATCTGGGGGGTTTGAGTTCAGTTAAGTGTAACGCAAATGGCAGCCAAATCAGCATCCTCATTACACGGGTTAGTGGCTGTGTATTAAAAGGTCCAAAATAAACCCAAACAATTGGAGACAAAACTGTAAACAGGGAACCTACTTTGTCTGTCCAGGTAAATGGAAAGCCAGACCACAAAGTGTACTTTTACGACGTTGACATGGACACCATTACACACTTTGACTTCTTTAGTGGAAGACCCTCCAGTGGTATGACACCATCTGAAGAAGGTGACAGGTAATTATTCATTAAAGCAATATTTTTGTTTTTCTGTTTTACATGTATCATATATAATTCAATTTAATCTATGCATTCCCATTGTCTCTCAGGCAGCAGTTAGAAGGGACAGAGCTCAGTGGCCGCAGTCCCATTTCTCACTTCTGGGATGAGAGTGAGCCTCGTCTTTTTGTTTGTGAGACTGTGCCAGTCAGCTCTGAGAGTTCATCACCTGTTCCTGTGGATGGGGTAATGACGGCCAACATTACAATGCCCTGTGCAAATCTGTCTCAAATCTAATGGAGACTTTTGGTTTTGTTTCAGGCTGATGTTTTCGTGGTGACACTGTTCTGCACTCAGGAACATGGCCTTCTATTACACGACTGCTACCTCAAACCAGCTGGTCTGCAGTCTCTCCTTGCGATGGATGTGCCATACTATTACTTCATCTGCAAGGTGAGAGCTGTGTGCTTCTCTGTAGATTGTTAATATTGCAGGTTATATGTAGTGCTTTCTTGTCATTTTATTTGTATCATTTATTTTGTCTGCAATTCTTTGTTTGGCTCAATACAACCCAGCTGTTTTATCGGAGGCATAATGTCTTTCTGCCAGAAGTCACGTCAGTTGTGTCAGTTGAAAGAGCTTGTTTACAGCAAGTGCGATTCTGCTGTGATTCTTGTAATAATACAGTGTGTCCCTACTACCAAACAGATTTATTCCCATATGTGTTTGTGTCATTTTGTCTTCTGGATTGGATGCTACGACTTCCAATTGAACTGTTCAGTAGGACATGTGAATCTTGACGGTTATCGCTCAAAACAATTTCTCCTATTAATCTGAATCTTGTTTTCAGCCTGGGGAGAAGGATCCATCATGCCAGTCTGAAGCAATATCTACACACCTTCACCTGTCTCCCAAAAGTCCCATTGCTCCAAAGATGGTGTCAAGACGAGCACTTCGAGACTTTGTGGGGCTGGAGAACTGTGAGAAAACCACCCGAGACGCCATGTTAAATTTCAGCTTTTACTTGACCATTGGGGATATGGATGAAGCCTTCAAGTCTATCAAACTAATTAAAAGGTAAGCACTCTTCACCTTTTCCATGATGGACGACACAACACATTCATACTTTAGCATGACTACATAGGAGTCTGTACACTTTTGTAGGCTGGCAAATTCAGTTAAATACTCATGTATGGTCATAGTTCAAATTTTAAGCCTTAAGGTTGAGTTTGATTTAACAAATCGCCATCACCTGTATCACTTGTCACTGTAGATAATTTACTTTACAAGTCAGACCCCTATTAGCTGAAATAAATAAAATAGACCTCAGTAAATAAACACAGGAGGTAATGGGTCTTTCTCTCCAATACTGACAATACTAATGTGAGTAGAGTAATAACTTGTGCCTGTGGCCATGTTCAAAGGAGATACACTTCTCTAAACATTTACACAGTAGTACATAAAGTAGTCTTGTCAGTATGGTCTAAAAGGAGTTCACTTCCCATTCCTATGCCCAGGTCACAAGGTCTGATGTACTTTGAGCTTTAGCATTTCCCATAAGGACAACAAGAACACAAACAAATAGGAAAGTTGACCGGATATTCTCTGGTAGACTTTAATAGGTCTGATGACAGCTTTATCGCCGTCCTCATTCATGGCTATTTTTGCTGCTGTTTCTGTTTCAGCATTGTGCCCGATTCCCTTACATCCCACCCAAAGGAATTCTGATTTCCTGATGTAGTATCTGCAGGGATGAGTCTCAATCATGTAGTTATTTTAGTTTATAGTAAAGTCACCATTTTAGAAACCCAAAATGTGTTTATTCTCGTCTCTGTGTAATTCAAGTCTGCGTCGAGTCATCAGCTCTTTCTAAGCTCGAGTCTATAATGTGCAGGTCATTCATAGTTTGATTAGTCACTTAATAGCAGTTAAAAATCTAAATATCAAGTCCTAAGAACATTAACAGAGTAAAAGAAGCGAAAACCTATTTGAACCTCAAGTTGAGTGTTCCCAGAGACTTACAGCAGCAGTACAGTGACAGTGCCCAGTATAATTAAATGTAATTGTAAGTTGTAATATTTTATGTTTTTAATAGAATTATGTTTTACAGCATCAAAGCAGAATTAAGTGAAATGCTGATGCTAACAAAACAGGTTTTGTTATTCATATGTGCATTTTGTCTAGACCAGGCAATGAGGATGATTAGACCCAAAATATCAAAATATTAATAATTATAATACTTCTGTTTCTATTTGCTGTTCTTGAACTTTGCATTGCAACACTGGAATTTCTCCATTATCGGAAAAATAAAGGTTCTCTTCTCTTCTCTTAATAATACTCACAAAAGCATTTATATCTATAGTTGTTTATATTAACTTAATTTTACAGTATGTACCACCAACATAGGATATATTTTTATACACTTTTTTATCAGACCATTAAATTACTTGAATTTCATTTACTATGTGTACAATACATTTGAATTGACCATCTTTGTATAATTTCCTAACATATCTTCTATGTTTAAGAAATTCCTATAATTAAAATGTATGAATAGTTTTCTTTTTTTGACAGTAAATTGCCACACTGGCCCTTTGGATCTATAAATTGTGAGGTAATGTGGTATTTTGACCCAGTATATTAAACAAGTAACTGTTCATGTATATTCATTCATATTTATATTAAAATATACTAGTGGCCATTTTACTTAGAAGATTCCAAATTACGATACGTCAAGGTCCAGCTTGAGTTTCTCCAGGCAAGTTGATAATTCAGTTGTGTAGTCCAAATGATATACTGTAGTTATCCACCATAAGATTTTAAAACTCAATCAACTAAAACTTAAATATATTGTTTATACATGTATAGCGCTCTACTTTGTGCCTGAGCTGTATTATAATCCTTTTCTATGCCTGTTGAGTAGTTGTGATATGCAGATTTGCTAGTTCAGCTTAGTAGACTGCAGCGACCTGTACAGTGCGTTTGCTGCTAACAAGGCGACTCCACGTAGTCATTGTCTGGACGCGGATGGAAAGGAGATGTGAGCGAGCGACTGATGATGATGATGCTAGGTGCCATGCAGTCGTCACGGCGATGTAAAATGTTCCATATGAGCATGGCTGCAGCCAGTGTGGCCAGCAGACATGCAGCAATGTTCAGGTAGCACGAGTAGGACAGGTGCGTGTATGGGCCGATCCTGTAGAAGGTGACTAGTCCAATCACCAGCACCAAACCTAGACAGAGAGACAATTTGGTTAAACATGCTCTTTAAATTCACTTGTGCTTTCATACTATATTTAGCAGGAAGTCTGTAAGCGGCCTTTGTAAACATGTTTCCTTTAGAGAACAAGCTTCAGAGATCTACAAAGGAAAAATATCAAACTTAGAAAGCTTCTTTCAGATGTATTCACTTTGATTCATGCTGTGAGGAACTCTTTGAGTGCAATCAATGAATGTCACACCACATTTGGCTCTTTGAACCTTGCCTTGTCCTATTTACTATTAATGAATATTTCCAAGTTGCGTCACTGTTCCTGGTCATGGTTAATTCTGTGGTAAAACCAGTCATCCAGAGTGGTATAAATTTAGAGTGAAATAATGAGTGGAAATGGACATGTTGGTGCCTTCGGATATGAATCAGTCTATTTCCTGGAGCGGTTTATTTGTGTGTGTACCTTTACAATCTGATGGTCATTGTTTTAGCGGAGGATGTGGAGACTGCGCCCCGTGGATCATTGCGTGTGGACACTGCTCTGGGTGCAGGTCATGTTTAATCTGCCTGGGTCCTTCTCCAAGAATATGAATAATCTCCTCTCCAGCACTGAGCCAGGGTGGGCTGTGTGAACATTTGGATTTGGCACTTACTTATCTCCCAAGGTTCCTTCCTCTTCTTCCTCTTTCCATCCTTCCTTCCTTCCCTTTTCTCCACACCCTGAGCTTGGGGTTAATCTATAACTGGACCTTGGATGTGATTTGTCAATACAAACTTGTAAAAATTAAGAAAAAAGTCTGCTCCCCATTCCTTCTTTTTATGTCCACATATTTTTTCTTAAAACATGCTTGACCTATAACTTGGCTTTTGACATTTCAGAGATGTCCATTCACAGAGCACATTCCAGGCTTATCCAGAGGAGACTGATGCCATGGTTCAGAGAGGCGCATAGAGAGGGGATTGTGATTGTAACACTAGAACTATTTTGACATTCTTAAAATGAATGAAAACATTCACAGGAAGGGGAATAATAGAATCTGCTAAAAATATCCATTCATCCATTCACAATGATAGGCCATTGACTAAGTAAGAAGCCTATTGATACTTTGCAGCTGATGTCGTCAACATTCCCTGGGGGGTGTGATGCTAACTGTAGGCACACAGTTCTGACCAGAAAGAGTTGACTTAGTTGGAACTACAAGAGGTGAGATTTGTGCTGTTAAACAAGCCTCTTACACAAATGATTACAGTCACAAGCTACCTAGCATTAGCCAACAGGTTTTCAGTTAGTCACTCTGACCTTTTTTGTTGAAGATCAAACACTAAACTGGACCGTGAATGTTTGTATTGATCACAGGGTCCTGAAAATGGCTTGTTTAAATCCATTTTGTATGTTTTCAGACTATCTTAAAACTTTCTTGGCAGTGTTTGCTAATGTATGTATTGTGTCACCATGGAAACTGCTGGACATTCCACCCTACAGATACATGTAGAACACCCCCAGCATGACATCACTGCAAAGTGTCAATTCTTTTTTAAAAAGCGTTCTCTTTTAAAACCACGGAGTTTTGTTGTTGTAGCCTTAGAGTGTTGTTCTAGCTTCCAGAAGTTCTACATTTTAGAGATTTGTAAGCAATACATGTGGTCATTTAGTTGTTGGTCATGCTTTCTACAAACATGTATTTTGGTCATGTTTGGTCATTTGGTTTTTGGGTGTAAGTTTGACTAGTTCTTTACTAGCTTCACTGATTTTCCATTACTGTTGATGAATTCATCAGAAGTGAAGTCTTAATTAGATGGACATGTCTCTAATGAAGTATTGTTGTGGTTTAGGCTCTTGTTCTTCAAGGAGGGTGGTGGTGTTGAGTACTGGACAGCTCTGTAATGTTGGGTGGGCCACCATCCTCAAACTTCCAGAGATAAAAGCTGTGCTGCTGGTGAGGACAGTCTGATAAAGAGGAGATTCTTTATTTGCTGCTGATGGCGGACATTTTGTAAACACAGACATAAAAGCTGGGCCAGCTTATCAGAGCGGAGGCTTTCCCACCCTCATGTCGTGTGTAGCACAGCCACACACTCTAAACACACTGATACACAAATATGGCAGCGCACACAAACACACAACAGTCCAAACTGTCTTTCCCGTCTGTGCCCCCTCCCCTACTTTTCCTTCTTGAGCACGGCCCTTTGCATAACAGGTAGTCACAGACATTTCCTTGTCCTGAGCAGGGATATCCTGGCGCCCGACAGTCGCTCTCTGGCCCACTGCAGCTCAGCCCCATGGATTTCACACTTGGACTAAATATAGATCCTTGTGGACCTCTCAATATTGTGGCACACAGATACAAAGTGGCAAAGGTCCAATACTGAACAAAACATAGTTCCTAAAATGGCACAGGGGCAGCTCCTACAACTTTACTTTGGAGAAAGATATTTAGTTGTTGTCTGTATTTTCCATTTTTAGTCTTGCTTTTCCTAGATTAAAACATAATAAAAATGGTGGTCTATGGTATGCTAGTTGATGAGACTCACTTGCGAGCTGGAAGAGTGCAGCGATGGCCTCCTCCCACCACTGTGACTCCTGTGTGACGAAGGGCAGCTCCATGAGGCCCAGGAGGAAGATCAGCTGACCGGCCGTCAGAGCCATAGTGGCCATCAGGTTACAGGCTCGCATCATGTCGAACTGCACTGTGGGCACATGATGAATGTTATTCCCTTCATCACCACAGTCACCGTAAACTTCATTTATGAATGTATTTATTCATTGTGGCCCTAGTAAAATATTAATCACACTGTATGCGTGCAACACAGCCAACAACCACTTTATCATTAAATGATCACGATCTAATAATGACTAGTTACTGAAATGAAAATACATTTGCACATTGTTTTCTTGTTTATAATGCTAAAGTCCATGACACTGAATAGTATTTGCTGACACTTACATTTGACAGTACTGCGTGATTCTTGGTAGCCTGCAAAGTCTGCGCCGAATCCCAGCCCCTCACACTGTCTTTGGGCCCCGTGCTCTTTGCGTCCAGCCTGGAGCTCCTCTCTGCTCCTTTCCACTCCCATTGGGCACATCCTCCACAGACCCACGCTTCTCTTGCGGCCGTCTTCCAGAGCCTGCAGCACCCAGCTGGGGGTGAAGGCTGCCACATTGTTCAGCACTAAGGAGAGCAGGGCCACTGCCACCGCGGCTGCCACCAGCCTCTGCACAGCCATGGGCCGCCGCACGCCCGCCACCTCTGCTACTGGTCCTGCCTCAGACAGCAGCTCCTCCGGGCTCTCTTCTGAGGCCTCCTGGTCCCTCTCCTGTCCCCCCGCCACTGCACTTTCTATTGCCTCCAGCAGCTTTGTGGGGCTGCTTGCACACAGATGGAATGGATTTGAGTCCTTAAGTTGCCCTAAAGAACATCTCCGTCCATTGTCATGGGGAGGTGAGACATGCAGGTCCTTAGCCCTCTTCTTCAGACAGTGCTGCAGGCTCAAAGGGGGTTGTCCAGCAGGTAGCTTGGTCCATTCCACTGGCTCGGGCTGGCAGCAGCTTCAGAGTTGTCTTGGTTCTTGTTGGTGCTCTTTGATCCTCAGTCAGTCTGTTTAAGTCAGTGCAGTGCTGATGCAGCCTGCATTTTTTTCCTTTTCAGGCAATGTTTTTTCCGATATCTTTTGAGCTGCTCCGGAGAACAGATGTAAAAACAAATAAAATCTTGTGCCAGGAGTGAATAGTTCTAAGTTTGTCTCATAGTCAAAGGATCCCCTGCTGCCTGGGCCAAAGCTCCTGCCGTCCTCCTCCTTCAGTTTGTGTCAGTCGTATGAGTTCTGTAGTAGAAGTATGCAGAGGCACATTCCATCACTGGCTCCCATACCAGTTCCCAGTCTCAGCTTCAGCGTGTGCAGCCGACTTCTCCTGGAGACTTTAAAAATGTGTGTGAGTGTGTTTGTGTGTCTATGGGAGAATGTCCAAAGACCCCCTCTTAGACGTCACATTTGTGTATTCTTTTGTCTGGAGCCCAGGGGGCGTTTGCTGGAGTCCTCTTTCTCATGTGCAACAAACATATTGGCAGCCTCAGTCGCTCTGCTACAGGATGTGTTTCCTGAGAGGAAAGAGGATGGGAAGAGAGGCCAAATGTAGACCTGTTCGTCTCTTGTCTTTCCTTTTGTGGACTGCTAAATCTTGCCGCTTTGTTCAGCTGGCCCTTTATTTCCAGCACAAACTATGCAGTTTTTATGTTTTCTGTGTCCATGTATGGAATTGGTTGGGGGGCTGCTTTCATTTTACTGCATCTCTGTATCTCCCCCTTTCTTTTGGCCCCTAAAGATTTGGGCTATTTCCTGTTGCCTAACTTTAATAAACACCCACATCTGTATCAGCTAAAGTAAGGAGGTAGGAGGGGGCACAAATATGGAACAGATGGCTCAGGAATCTTGTATCCAAAGCAATGGTCTACGTCAGCAGAGAGAAAACCAAACATAAGAACATAATTTGATCAGATTTCAAAATTCATCTGCCATTTTATGCAAAATCAGTTTTAAGGAGCATTTAAACTTGCTTGTTATAACAGTGTTTTCTTATGGTAATATTATATTATTATAGTATATAATTCGTGCATGTTTGAATAGTCCAGTCTTGTCCTGTATTTGAGGCTTGAGTGCTCCGAAAATTCCTATTTTCACCCACCCCTTATCCCCGCCCACATCACTGTACTTGACTGACTCCAGGTCATACATGTCTGTTTCCAATAGGTCAAATAGCCACTTTCCAGAGATAAAAATACTTGGATGAAAATTTGCTGCTTACTACAGTAAAATGCCACTATGAAGAGGTGGGCCCTATTATTTCTGCAGTTTTGAACAGGAAGTTAATTTACCTGTTTCTGTTATCAAGCCATTTTAGATAAATTTTGGAATTTACAATGATGAAATGGAAAATGATAATTTTATGTTAAAAAAAAAAGCATGTTATATATTTTTACAATATTTTTCCACATTAATTTACACTTGGGGTGCATTTAAATTCCATTGTTAAGTTACATTGTTCCTTGGTGAAGAAAGTGAATTCTTTTTGCCCCTTTGTCTTTTCTCTTCAGTGCATCAGTATGGGAAAACATGGCACGGATGTGTGTAAAAACCCGGCGCTTGGATGTGGCACGGGTTTGCCTCGGGAATATGGGAAATCCCAGAGCAGCGAAAGCTTTGAAGGAGGCTGAGGTCGAGCCAGAGCCTGAAGCACAAGTTGCAATGTTAGCCATTCAGCTTAGCATGTTGGTAAGACATTAAAACACTTACATTGTACGTTGTAGATAATTTTGATTCCTCAATGGTATATCTAAAAATGGCATGTCCTCTTGCATTCCACCATACCAGGGGACTTCCCGCACCAATAACAATTATCTTTTCCCCTCATCTTTTCCTGTCCCCTTACAGGAAGACGCTGAGAAGTTGTACAAGTCCTGTCAGCGATATGACCTGCTCAACAACTTCTACCAGGCCTCAGGAGACTGGCTCAAAGCTCTGGAACTAGCAGAAACGCATGATCGCATCCACCTGCGTACCACCTACTACAACTATGCAAAATATCTCGAAAGTGTAGGGAGTAAAGCACAGGCCATCACATTGTAAGTCACAATTTTTTTCCTGGTTTTAAGGTTTATAAGGTATCAGCAACATTTCATTGTTCACAGCTTTGAGAAATCCGACAGCCACAGGGTTGAAGTGCCAAGAATGCTTCAAGACGACACATCCTCTCTAGAAATCTATGTGAACAAAATGAGAGACAAGTAAGTCAACCGGAGATATCCCTGCCTACTGATTTGATCATGTTTTCTAGATTAAAGCTAATAGCCATGAACGCCAGTTGGATCTGTTAATCTGTATTTTAAACAGTGGAATATCTAACTACAGAGCTTTTGACAGAGTTATAATCTTCATTGAGTTAATGAGCCGCTTAATGGTCATGTAATTGTACTTAACGGACCACTCATCCCCTAGTGGTAGTCCAAAGTATCACAGTTTAGTTCCTTGGGGGCTTGACTTCTCTCTGATCATTCTAATCATTAGAACACAAATCAGTGGATTTCAAACTTTTATATTATTTTATAGTTTGTATAATCAACTTTCTCAGTACTACTTGATCTGAATTTTGACTTCATCGGGCCTAAATTAGGGCTAATGATTAAAACCCAAAGGAGGCCAAAAACATTAATAAATTAGTCTCTAAATAAAACTCAAGCTACAGTAAATAGGGCCTTGCGTACCACAGTTTGAGAAACTTTTTTATGGTACTACAAATTGTACTCTACTTTTCCCACTGCAGTATTAGACATACGCAACTGAAGTGCTTCCATCACTTTAATTTCAGGAATGTGTACAAATGGTGGGCACAGTATCTTGAGAGCCAGTCAGACATGGATGCAGCTCTGCGCTACTATGAGTTGGCTCAGGATTACCTCTCTCTTGTTCGGGTTTTCTGCTACATGGGAAATATTCAGAAGGTAATAACATTGTTCAAAATACTGTGTTTTAAATTCACAAATGACAAACACAGTATTGTAACTTATCAGGCATCTGAGATTGCCAACGACACAGGGGATAGGGCAGCGTCCTACCACCTGGCCCGGCACTATGAGGGACATGACGATATCAAACAGGCGGTTCACTTCTACACACGAGCTCAGGCGTACAACAATGCCATACGACTTTGTAAGGTACAGTTCATGCATGATCCAGCTCTAAATTGTGCTAAACTAAATGTAATTTGAAACATTAATTCATTAACTTCTCTGAGTAGGAGAACAGTCTGGACGACCAGCTGATGAACCTAGCTCTCCTCAGTAACCCAGAGGATATGATGGAGGCTGCCTGTTACTATGAGGAGAGAGGGACACATATGGACCGAGCAGTGGCTCTTTACCACAAGGTCTGTCAAAGAGCTTGTTTTTGCCTGTCCACAAGGGGGCACTGTTGAACTACATTTCATACTGTGCATCTGTTCTATAGGCTGGTTATGTGTCCAAAGCCCTGGAGCTGGCCTTTGCCACAGAGCAGTTCTCTGCTCTGCAGCTCATTGCAGAGGGTCTGAACGAGGGCTCAGACCCTGCACTGCTGACACGCTGCTCCGACTTCTTTATTACACATGCCCAATATGAAAAGGCTGTGGAGTTATTGGTGGCAGCTAAGAAGGTACAGTTCAGCATGAGGGTACGATACAGCACAATGCTATATGTTCTATGACACAGGAATGTATGATGTCATCACAGTATCAGGAAGCACTGGAGCTGTGTGTGAGCCAGAACCTGGGCATCTCAGAGGAGCTAGCAGAGAAGATGACTGTGACCGAGTCAAAGGACATGTCTGAGGAGGCCAGGAAGGAGCTGCTGGAGAGGATAGCAGACTGCTGTATGCGACAGGGCAACTACCACCTAGCTACCAAAAAGTACACGCAAGCAGGGAATAAGCTCAAGGTAACACACTTCCATTTATTATTATAATCATACAACATGTTTGTATGAATTAACAATAATGTCTCTTAATCAAATACAGGCTATGAGGGCTCTTCTCAAATCTGGTGACACAGAGAAAATCGTATTCTTTGCCAATGTTTGTCGTCAAAAAGACCTTTTTATTTTGGCCGCAAACTATCTTCAGTCTCTGGACTGGCGCACAGACCCGGAGATTCTCAAAACTATCATTGGTTTCTACACTAAAGGCAGAGCGCCAGAGCTGTTAGCAGGCTTCTATGAAGCCTGTGCACAGGTAACCATGATAATACAATGCACATTGTAATCTAGTGGATTTTTTTTAAATTTGAGAGCCTTAAAATACTTTATGTCTTTTGTTTAGGTGGAAATAGACGACTACCAAAACTATGAAAAAGCACTTGATGCTCTCACTGAGGCTTTTAAGTGCCTTTCAAAAGCGAAGGACACTTCTGGGAAACAAGAAGTCAAACTGTCAGACATGCAACACAAGATCACTTTAATCAAGAAGTTTGTCCATGTGCGCAGGTAAACCCAGTCATGCTATTAACTAATTTTATTATTTAAAAAATAAATGTGTAGAAATATTTGAATGATGGCTGCAGGTTGTATGTGGAGAACACTGCAGAAGCTGTGCGTGTTTGTGAAGCTCTGTTAGAAGAGCCGGACTTAGACCCAGCTGTCAGAGTGGGGGATGCTTTTGGCTTCTTGGTGGATCACTACTGTCAGCAGGGCCAGTACCAAGTGGTAAGGTACCTTATTTATTAAATAATTTCTCACGACCCATGTTCCAATTTTTTTTAATCTTTACATGTATTGTTGCAGGCCTACCGCAAATTAGAAGAGCTACAAAAACTGTTGCCTTCCCAAAACCTGCGGTACTATATCAGCCCGACCAGTCTGGAGACCCTGCAGAGAGAGATGGGTGCGATCCTAGACCACTCTGAACAGAAAGTGATCATGAAAGATGATGACGAGGTCATGGAAGAGTTAAATGAATCTCACTCATGATTTCTGATACATTTGACTTCTTCTTCTTCCACAAAGTGAATAAGCAATGTGACTGCTGTCAGTGTAGGTGAGGTCTTTCTGGTAAACTTTAAACTGAGAGAAAAAGTGCTATCTCTACACATAATCTTATTTCATTAATACATTTGTTGAGTATAATCCTCCTATGATTAATGGAATGGAATGGATTCTGGAAAGTTATTGTTATTTTTGTCTTTTCTGGAGCAGACCGGTATACACTGATCAGGACCAATTGTTGCCTTATCTGTTTGATAGGGATTAGTCACTGTAAATACTGTGAAGGCTTTTGTATTGTGGCTGTTATCATAATGTAAATTGGTGCCATTTTTACATTTTGTCTTTCTTCACTTGACTGTTTTGGTGTGCAAAGAAAGACAATTGTGTAAATACTGTAATATGAATAAATGTTTGTATCCTTTTTGCAGTAGGCTTTTATATTGAGTGGCATTGACTTAGTGGTATTATTGTTACTTATAACTTTACTGTAATGGGTTAAATCTACAGAAGATCAAAAGAGTTTGTAGAAGATTTGTCATTGCACATTATTTACCATCCACGAGCTAAGTAGGATTGGGCCTGGTTAGTACTGGGATAGGAGACTGCTGTCAATATCAGCTGTCACAGTGGGGCAGCAGTGGCTCAGTAATAAGAGCACATTTTCACTCAAAGCAATGAATACTGCCATTGTGCTATTGGGCAAGACACTTCACGACTCCCTGCCTCCAGTGTCCATGTTCGCTTGTGTATGAGTGTGTGTTTGTGAGAGTGAATGTGTCCCCCACCAAATAAACAATAAAATAATATTTTTAGAGGGAGTGGATAACAAGGCATATTCATGTTTTTGTGATACAAACTGATGAGGTCATGTGGGATGATGGGCCATATTTATCATTTTTTCCACAACAAATGGTTAATTTATATTATATTAACACAACAATTTCCAGTCTTTACAACATAGATTTTTCATTATAAAGTTTTTATGACCATCAGACTATATAAAAGGGAATATGCATGTGAATGAATGTTCATTCAGATGCATTATTAAGTTAAAACGTATTAATTATTAATAATAGTAACACAACTAATGATTATTGTTCTAAGACTGTTATTTTTATATTTCTTTTCAATGTAATTTGAGACTCCAGTAGTGTAGGTCTATTTAAGATCAGCAAGCATAACAAAACTCTTGTTTGTGCCATTGTTACTAAAGCCTTAGCAACCCGAAGTGGTTGTGTTGTGTTATAGTCTGAAGAAACAGGAATGAGAATGGACGCTCAGGATCAGCCGCTGATCACAGAAGAGGATCAAGGCCGAATCCAAACTCTGACCGAGGTCAATGTGAGTAGTGAACAGTAAATTATAATTTATCTTTATCAGTGAATGTCAAACTTTTTTCATAATGATGGAGAATTGGCCATACTGTGTGCTTTATTCAGTTATAATTCAAATTTCTTGACAGGCCTACAGAATTCTGCCATTATTTACATTTAGTCTAGGATATACTGACATTAAGCACTTCTTTACATTGCATAGGTATAGACCTAGTGTCTACTAATGTCTATTAGGTTTTCCCCAGACTTTCATTGTTCTCTTGTGTTAAATAGTTGAGCACTGACATTGAGAAATGCCACTTTACTTTTAGATCGAGCTGTGTGACAAAAATGAGCATCTTGTCACCAAAGTGGGTTTATTGGAGAGCAGACTCAGCCGCCTGACCATCTCAAACTCAGAGCTCTCCTCAATGCTGGTTCACAGCGAAGAGGAGAAACTCAAGGTATGTTCATATGATAACTGATTTGAACAATAGTCTGTTTCTAAATGGTTTTGAGGTGATTACTGTGGCATGTTACAGCTGTCCAAAGAACTGGTTGAGGAGAAACAGCAGAATAACAAAATGATGGAACAACTTGAAGAAGAATTGTTGAATTTGAAAGACAAGGTAACGTCATTTATATACATTATGGGCAAGAAGATGCTTTGGATTATATAGTGATTTGTGGTTATAGGCAATGTATGTAACACCACAACTTTTTGGTGGCTAACTATAAATACACCTAATAGCTTGAAGTAGCCTATATACAGTATTTTGTAGTGGTGTGGACTAGGTCTTCTGAACAATTACTGAAACTAAAGGACAATCAGTTATTGCAGTGGTTTGTTACTTGAAAAACAATGAAGCCTTAACATAAGCATTGTATTTCACAGCTATTGAATCAGAGCAGTGTAATAACCCAGATTGAGATGGAGAGAGACAAGCTGAAGGGGGAGCTGCAGTCTGGGAGAGAACTGAGCAAGGACTACAATCACCTGAAGGAGGACTACCAGAGTCTGAGCCAGGCCCATCGCAGAGAGCTGGTCCACAACCAGGAGCTGAGCACAGAACTCCTGGCCCTGGCTCAGGCTCAGGACGCCCTCCGCAGGCAGCTGCAGGAACAGCAGCAGACTGTTCAGACCACCACCAAGGACCTGCACACCGAGCTGGATCGTGTACGGGCCCTGGTCAGCCGTATGTCACAAGATAGAGTCAAGGTACTTTCAGTTTCTGAAACACTTTATAATAACTACACCTGATTAGCCTTAATAACATGAATTTCCAATGAACTAAAAGTTATTATCTGATTCAGGCTTAATTAACACCTCAACTCTAACTCCCAACCATAAGCCCTTAATTAAATAGGTATTAAGCCTACTAAGCCATTTTAATACACTATTAATAAACTATTTGTTCATTATGTTTAAGTCTTTAACTCTACTTCATGCTTTATTAAGGCTATGTAAGGTGTAGTTATTCTAAAGCGTAACTTTAACTTGAACAATAATTCATTGTATGTTTTCAACCACAGTAATAAGCAGGTTTACTCTGTGAGCTTGTTTCAAACTAAAACTGACAGATACATTCTACCAGGAAAAGTGTTTTTCGTAACAGGGCTGGCTGTTATGACAAAAAAGTTGTTGTTTTTTCTCGATTGATCCCAATTTTTTTAATCAATATATACTAATAAAAACATCTTTCAACATGAATTTCTTAAACATTAACAATACAGTGCCAATAAAAAATAGACTAAAATTTAACAAATCTCTCAGCTCTACTTCTTCTAGATTATCTGTTGTCAATGCCCTCTTCATTTAAATGCTAATTGTAGATGTTACAGTAATTACACAACTATATTTCCAGCCTGAGGATTTAGCTGCTTTGGACAAGGAGCAGAAAACTCTGGGAGTAAATGTGAGTGCACAAGACTTAAGCACCCTCACATGTGTTTTGGACTTTCCATAACCAACCCTCCTCTGTCATCATCTGTAGCTTTTAGGAACCCAGGATGAAATGAAAACCATGATGGAGAACTTGAAGAGGACCTACGAGGAAAAACAGAAGGAATTGGAGGAGAAAGTGTAAGCCAGGCCAGTTTGTCACGGTTTAGAGTTGTACAAATAGAAGTTCATTCTGTCCCATTTATCAAAAAAAGTCTATTCAGGAAACATGTTGTTATAAATATTACATTCCTCACTGTATGTTTGACTGATGTGGTGTGCCTGTGTCCTCCTGTGATGTGGCTGCTCCTGATGTGGTTGGGGCATTAGATTGGCGATGGATAAGGAGAACAAGATGGAGATCCATAGTACACAGCAGAAGTTGTCTCAACAAAGAGAGGTGAATACATTGTACTTAAATAAGTTCACAGTTGTGTTTAATGATAATTTAAACGTTTCCAAAGCTCAGCACACAAGCTTACGTCACCCATGCTCCTGCGCAGCAATTTTCCATAAATATACCAAAGCAGAATACAAAAAACAGTGCACTACAGCTTCACAAACCTGATACGATGTGCAGTAGGTAGCGAAATGCACACCAATTGTAATATAATAGTGCTCTGAAGGGGGAGTGACTAAGCGGAGAGCAAAGTAACATGGTGATCTAAATATGTTAGCAATTAATACCCCATAGAAGTATAATACCCACTCTTCAACAATACATACTTTTGATTAGTGCCATTTAACACAAAAAAGTCAAATTTCTTCCTTCAAAGTCTGAACTCTGCTCCAAACCACATGCTTTTACTGATAGAGAATTGGCAGATCATTGACAATTACAAATGATGTATCTCGATCTCAATTACAGTGCATTCAATTGTGCAGCCCTCACTCAATTATTCAATGGAGTTGCACATTAAAAACAAATGTGATCTCCAGATTAGCAAAGCTTTATTATTATTTCATGTTTTGTAGGCCAGGAACTATTCACAGAGCTACGTGAGAGAGATTGAAGAGGAGAACTCTCAGCTGCAGTTCAAACTTAAAGAACTCAATGAGGAATACAGAGCCCGACTGAACTGTTATATACAAGACCTAGCAGTAATAACTCTTCCCACATTAAATCATGTACAAAATGCAACCAAAATCTATTCCAATACCAACTTTGTATGTTTTTAGGGGTACATGGATGGAATAGGGGAGTCAAAGAAGTCACCAAACCTGAGTAAAATGAAATGTTACGTGGACAATATGCTACAGGACATGCGTTCGTCCTTTAGAGTAAGAGAGGAACAGTTAGCTACAGCAGCGTGTGTTTATAAGAAGAGACTACAGAGGATCACCAATACCCATCATGCTTTGCTCATAGCATACAGGTCAGTGAGACAATGTTGGTGTTTTTGAATTGTTACAAAGAAACCTGGTGAATATGTCACACAACCATCTATAATACCCATAGTTTAAAATTGAGCTGGAAAAGTTATATTCAAATCCCAAAGACATCATTGTTGCCAGCTGAATGGACTCTAAACCATAACATTAATTTGGTTTGTGTTTGTCTCATAACTTTAAATATGTCTTCCACCGGATTTCTCATACTTATAAACAGCTTCCTAATATATGCAGCATTTTGGGGACTTTTTCCATTCAGAAGATTTAATATTTAGTTTTAAATTGTTAATCACTATGGCAAAAGTCTAAATAATTCACCATCCTAAAACCCATTAATTCAGAGATCAGAGGGAGCAGATATTGGCCAAACCAGACTTGGGTCTGAAAGCCGGACCTCCAGAATCCAGTTTTGATTTGGACCTAAATGAACTGAAGGGTGAAATGGAAAAGGAAATTCAACATCTTCGCCAAGATAAAGCAAGACTGGAGCTACAACTACAGACAGCCATGACACAGGTACAGAAGTAGGGGTTTCATCTTAATTAATTTTTCTTTTTTTTTTCATTTTTGATTTACACTTCATATTTTTAGATGTCCACACTCCAAATCCCAATGCAAGCTGCATCTCAAGAGTAAGTAATTTCAGGAATGCCGACTTTACTGTCCAGCTGTAAACCCATATCATATTTAAGTACAAAAATGTAACTTTATCAGGTTGCCTCAGAAATGTGAAGAATCCTGGACAGACGTCAGGAAACAGCTGAAGGACATGACAGAGTCCACGTTGGTATGAAAACTATTTGTTATGGGATGATTAAAAGATGAGCTATACGCAAATGTGTTCTGTAGGCAAGTTTTGAGAAGGAGCGTGTACTTCTCATGACCAGAGCAACAATGGCTGAAGCGCAAGTGA
Source organism: Taenioides sp. WSHXM2023 (assembly GCA_029959045.1). Taxonomy (NCBI): domain Eukaryota; kingdom Metazoa; phylum Chordata; class Actinopteri; order Gobiiformes; family Gobiidae; genus Taenioides; species Taenioides sp. WSHXM2023. The sequence continues at coordinate 16,157,620 of CM057104.1, read as the reverse complement.
CAGAGATGCAGGAATATATAGACAAACAACTGGACAGGTAATGAGTTTGATGTTGAAAGAAATCTTTGAAGTACGTTTTACAAGGGCTAAAATGCAGTGAAAAAAGTACTGAGTTTACACAAGTAAAAGTACATATTATATGGCTATACATTTGCCCATTTACGTGTACAAATACTGCTGCCAAATTTGTACTGAAGTAAAAGTGTAAAGTATACACAAAATATACTACCCCTGCCAAAATACAATGAGCTTAAGTAAAGAAAATATTGTCCAAGAGGTAATGCTAGTTTTGATAGAGAGTTTGCTACATTTTATACAGTCTGAGATGTATTCATGGGTTTCAGTCACTTGATATTTCTTTTGCTCCATTTTTAACACTTTAAACCATTCAGAAGATAGAGCGTTCATTTTAATTGCCATCACATGGAGTTGGATTAAACCTTCATGAAAATCACCACATTAACAGACTCATATTTTGGCTTGGCAAATTCTAAATTGAAATTGTTTTAAAGGTACAAGAAGAAACCCTTCGACCTCAACAAACAAGATCGCAGAGAGGAAGCTCATCTGTCCACAAGTGCAATCTAAACTGACTGCAAAGGATCATGGGTAGATTTAAACATAGCCATTCTTGTATTTTTCTTCTAAATGTTAAAATTCTCTATTCTATATTTAAATTATATTTCTTCAATTCAACCACTTTTTGTGTTCATAGTGTATATTGTCTACATGGTATAGATTTTATAGTCACTAGGGGGTGCTGTCAAACGCTGGGGGCCTCTCATAATGAAAGACCCCCAAAGAGAGCTGGCCTTGAGAAAAAAATGCCAGGAATGTTTGTAAAGCTTATGTCAATTTCACGAGCCGCGGAGAAGAAAGAGCGGTGACAATGAGGGTCGCCCTGGTGAGAATAATGTCATTACATGTTACCCAGACTCGTACAGCCTGTGAATACTTGAGAACAGAGCAGCGCTGGGAACCAAGGCCCAAACAAGCAGCTTCTATCCAGAATGTGGATCATATTAGACTCTCAGAGAGGGCCAGTGAATAGGCATCTACTCCCTTTAAATCCCTTTAACAGTGGGAGCTCTACAGGTTTTCAGCAATGGGGCAAGTTTACAAGATACCACACACGTCAGAAAGTCTGGTTTAAAGTTATAATTGATAGAAAGGCTTGCAATGCTGTACACTTAAATTGATGATAAAGGTTTACCCCCAAATGTTGTGGGGCATTGGGGAATAGTGGTACAGTGTGAGCATGCAGTCACACACGTCAGTGCAGCCCCATTTGCAGGGGCCATGCCAGCATGGGGATGTAGGGGCGTGGGGTGTGAAGGTTTGAGAGGAATGGGAAGTGGGATTTTGTCAGTAATGTATTAGACTCAGAGGACCCTGGGAAAAACGGGTGGGGGCTGTGGTTTGGTCAGATGCCAACATAGTCACAGTGCCAGGGGCTGGTGTGGGGAGCTGTGCTCACGTCTGTGCAGCCCTCTGTGGAGCCCTCTGTGGAGCTGTGGGAAAGTGGACCAGGTTGTGCTTTGGCCCTCGCCGACAAAGACACAGGCGTGCTGCAGCGTGAGGCCTCCACACACTTTATAATTCAAATACAGTACACAGCAGATAAACAGACACAAGAGAGGGCCAAACAGACAGGGCCACAAACCCACTCCAGTCAGGCCACAGCTGGTTGCCAGGCAACGTGCCAAAGCTTCAGACTCTGCTTTTGGAAAAGTCAACTTTTAGACTCAGCCGCTGCTTAGGGACACTGTATGAGGTCACTATTGTCATGCAAATACTCACTGTATTTCTCACATAACTCTAAGGATAATCTGAAATTTTTCTGACAAAGAGAAAAAGGGGCCATTTTATTTTTCTGTACACAGGCCGATAATCTGCAGTCAATGATCTGAGACTTAACAAGCTGATCATTATATTCCCATACTCTCTGTACAGTCTAATGCTTACTTAAGTTTGTTGAACAATTTAACATCCATGAAATATTTTATTTTGGAATATAAATGCTATATACATTCTAAAATCCTGGGTCTTTAATTAAAACTTGAGATTAGCATAATAAAACATCTCTTCTTATGCAGCCATTGTTCAGTTTCAGCATATTATTAGCATATTTTATTAACACTGGAAGCATAACAGAAATCAGATTTTATTTCTAGGTTTCAAACAACAAACATGCTCCTCAGTCTACACATGCAGTATACATTCAGTACATTACATAACTACGTACATGTAGTTATGTAATCATTACATGAGATGAAAGAAGATGAAAAAAGGTAATAAATGATCTGTAGTTTTTCCTTCACAGTCCAGTGCATACAGCTCATTACAAAATGAATACAGTTTGGTGCTCTCTCCTCCCTCTGGCCTTTTCATGCTCCGATGACAGAGCAGTGTCCCCTGGGACTGTCTCGTTCAGATGAGTCTTTAAACTGAGCACTGGAGCAGAGGAAGCACCTCACACGGCCAGCGCCGACCACTCGTCAACAGCTCCTTTGTCTAAGGAGGTTAATGCCTAATTGATACAGGCTTAATGAGAGTGAGCTGTGTGCGTATGTGCGTGTGTGTGTGTGTGTGGGAGTATGAGAGAGAGGGGTCATAATGAAATGGACAGTCCAGGACACAGAAACAGATTTATGGGAATACAAGGAGTAGACTGGGACCCAATGGGAACCAGGAAGAAAAGGTGACAATGAGAGGAATGCACGAGGAATCCAGTCCTGCCTCATCATGAGAACCTGTCACAGACAATGCATGAATTAAGTGTTCCCATGGACACATTTTACGGCTCTACACTTTCCCATGACTCAGATATGTATTGATGCATTGTGAGCTCTTCAGCCCATATCGCCCAGTTTAAGGAGACATCCACAGCACTGTCCTATTGTGATTTAAAGTGCTGCAGTCTTGTGGACATGAAGCTGTGCTGCTTTCTTTCTTAGACACCTGTCTTTTCTTCTCTGATGAGCTGTCCTCTCTCTCGCCCCCGCACCACAAACTCAGACTATTCAGCTCTCTCTCCAGACAAGCTTTCTCCACCGGGCACAAGGAGGGAGGGGGGCTCAGGCCAGGCCTCAAGCACTTCACAGCACCAAGAAGAATTGGTCCTGAAAGCTGTGGAGATGGTGGGTGGCTGTAGGCGAGGGAAGAGTCTGAAAAGGGGAAAAACCTAAGAAGTGGGAGAATGCTTTTGAGAGCTAAAAGAAGAATTATCCCAGGACACTTGATTATTTATTGCGAAACTTCAGTATAATTGGAAATAACAATGAAAATCTGTACATATGTAAGGGTACAATGTAAATGTTTTAGTTTTATATGTGACAGAACAGAAGAGCCTGACAAATACTTAGGGACTCATGTTTAAATGAGTATTTTATTTTACCAAAAATACAATTAACCCAAGGAAATGGGCAGTATTTTCATAGACAGGGAAAAGTAAAAATTATTCCATATATAGGGTGAGAATAGAGCAGAGGTACAGTAGTTGGGGCATAGGGGTGACAATGAGAGACAAGCACGGCGTTCCCACACTCACGCCGTTCCCACACTGGACCCAGATAATCCCTGTCTTAATTGGGGGAGAATTCCAGCGCACATGTTCCAGGCTCGGAGTGCAGAACAGAGGAGAGGAGTTGAGGACAGGGCAGAGAGGCAGTGGGCCCTGTGTCATATGACTGAGGGGCACTTTACTGCAGTATAAACACATGGAGAACTGTCAGCACATACAAAACAGAAACACTCACAACTGGTCACTTTTCACACTTACACAAAGAGACAGGGCTTTTAGCTGCCACTTAACATAGGGCTACTTTCGCTGACAAGATGAGGTCATAACATACTTCAATGCTGTCACGATTATAAAGATAATATATTGTTACGAAATTGTAGTTTCTTATAATTGGGTTGCTCCCTTTTTCTGCCAGGGATTTGGTAAATTTTATAACAACCAGGAACCACACATTACTGGACAGAACAAATGTGAAAGGGGGAGGAGAGACATTTGATATCTCATCAGGTCCGTGATTCAAATATAGAGTCTAGTATGAGTGCATCAGACAAAGCCACAGCATGAATTTAAACTTTGATTCAAAATAAATAAATTAATGAATAAATACTTCAAAATGTTGTCCATGAGTACAGACAAGTTTAATGCTGTACTGTGGAACATTCCAGGCAAATCAATAACATCTCCATATAGATGGATCCTCTTCTAGAAAGGTTACATACAATACATACCCAGAGTTGTGTTCATTCGCACAGGGATTTCACACAAACCCTGCATTTTTAAAAGGTAAAAGGAAGCTGTTAACTTGAAAACTACCAGTTCATGACATCACAAGGTGGAACAGAGCATTTTGTCTTTGGAGATATAGACAGACAGAGATACAGACTATAAACTAGGATTACTCAAATGTGTGAACGCAACAAAATACTCCAGGTATGTTTTGATGAGGTAAAAACATTCTAACATGGCTTATACTCACAAGGATCCACTTTGTGTAATATCGAACCTTTAATAACGTGCATAAGTAAAATAAAAAACAAGCTCCTGCAGAAATATTACAAACTATAATTATGATGCTTAAAACACTAGTATTGCATATCACGTTTTCATAATATTTCTCCAAAGTGTGTGCAAACCTCAGCCTGGAGCTACAAAAGGCAGGAGAGATACTGGTGACACAACAGCATGGTGGTGAGGGGCAGTTTCGTTCGGCCTCCCTCTCTCCCTCACAAACACTGCAGAACAATGGGGCGAGTGTGACTGTAAGGAGGAACCTGAGAGGGCTGAGATAACAGGTACAGGCCCCCATCACTGACAACAGCTCAAACACAAGGTTAGTGGCAGCTAGTGAGAGCGCTGGTTTCTCCTCATTGTCCACACACTCAATGAGGTTTTGTGAGAAAAAACTATAATCCCACTAGTTTAGTCTAAGAGCAGAGAGAGAACAGGTGTGTTTGGGCACTGGGCCAGGATGGGAGTGCTCTAAATCCATGTGAGGAAGTGGCTGTAATAGACTGAATATATTTCCCACAATAAAAGTTGAGATTTGTTTTTCACAACATTGAGTCAGGTGTTTAAATAGTTTACAACAATAGTATTAAATAGTAAATACTATTAACTTTTTATTTTTTTACTTGAGTGCATTTAATTGAAAAAGAACAAATTAAAGGGACCATTCTGATCTTTGTTATAATGTCGTTCCTTCATCATACCTACCTGACATTGTGTTTTGTTTCACTCACACATGTTTAACACACAAACCTTTCATATTTAGGTTGGAATGGACGCACTCTTACACTTTATGATGTCATGTGGTAATACAGAAAATGTTTTTAAACTCCATACACATTCACTAGAATCATTTGGATGTTTTCAGCCCTGGAATTGCCAATCTCTACTGAATAAAAGGTCAAAAGTAGCTGTTAATTTGAAAACTACCACTTCATGACATCACAAGGTGTAACAGGGTGTTTTGAGTTTTAGGGATGTAGGCAGCCTAATAATCCAGGGTTACCCAAACATGAGAGAACGAAACAGAACACAATTGGTATGTTTTTAATCAGGCAACAATATTCTAACATGGCTAAATACATTTTGTGTGATATAGGACCTTTAACCATGATGTCATGACATGTCTGAAAACACTGAGACTGGGGGACACAAACACCAACATCGATCAAAGGCAAGACATAAAATGTTCACCACTTTAACAATGCAGATCAGCTGTCTGCTAATATGGTGTAAATAGTAAATAGTATGCTGTTTGTGATGGAGAGATTGGTACAGATCTTCCTGTACTCCAGTGGGATTTGGTCCATTTGGTCCATAGTGAGGACAGGCCTGGAGCTATGTTTATACAAATTCAGTTCTACTGTCTTCTACATTCCCCAGTTGATCCAGACACTCGAGAACCTGTCTTTGAGATGTTTTTGTTAGATCATCTTATTCAATTCAATCTGGACAATTTCAGGGAGTGTCTTCCTAGCAATTGCCGTTATTGCCTATTTGTGAAAACCTGTTTGCATACAATGGATCTGTACTGTATTGTAGAGGTGAGAGATAGATTGAATATGGATATCACAATTGTTGAAAAACTATAAGACTCAGTCATTGGGATAATAATGTTAAAGAACAAAAAAAAAACACAAAATGGATTCTTGTGAGCTTTCAGCAGTCTTATAATATTGTTACCTCCTCCAAAACACAACCTGGAGTTGTGTTTTGTTTCATTCACACATGTCTGAGTAATCCTTTATCATTAGTTCGTCTACATCTCCAAAGCTCAAAATGCTCTGTTCCACCATGTGATGTCATGTAGTGGTAGTTTTCAAGTTAACGGTTCCTTTTACCTTTTGTTCAGGAGAGATTGGCATTTCCAGGGCTAAAATCCATCCATATGATTCTAGTGAAAGTGTATGGAGTTTAAAACCACAATGGAGCACTTCCTGTAACACCCACATGACATCACAAGATGGAACAGAGTGTTTTCTGTTTGAGAGAAGAACTCAGCCTAAATATGCAGGGTTTATGTGTTAAACATGTGTGAATGAAACAAAACACAACTCCAAGTATGTTTGTGATGAGGAAACATTATAACATTGGCATTTCAGATTTCTGGTCACAACAACAAAACACTTGGTTCCAACAGCTTGCATTAATAACAGACTTTGTACCTAAAGACATACATTGAAGCATACCTCTAGATAGTGTGATCTTTAATCAGACTATACTTTCCCTTTTCTCACTGCTATTATCAAAAGACTATTATGATACTGACCAACTTAGCTAACTAGATTTCTCCCTAATTAGCTGTAGGTCTTTGGTGTGACAGGGTGGGCCTCTTGGTGCCTTGTTAGCGCACGGTGCCAGTGTTAGCAGGTCTTTGAGGCTCTACCCCCTGCGGGACAGTACAGGGCCAAGGATGCGGAGGGAGAAGGCAGCTGTGGCCACAGCGGCTCGCCTTTGGGGGGGTCTCGATTCAGTCCCTCTACAATACTTTGGGGTTTTGGCGGGAAAAATCCAAACCAAAGACCTCCTCCCTGCACCCATAGTCCCATACTCTACGTACACAGGTCCTGATGGATTTTCAGTGTGCGTTTTGAAGGGGATTACAGCCATCTGCGGGCTCTCCAGGCACAAAGGGGAGTCCACGCGCTCCTCCCTTCTCCACTTCAGAGGGATAACACGCACAGAAACATGCACTACACTTGTACCCTATTCGAGTCTGACCTCCCCTCCTAGACCAACTGCCCACTCCAATGTAAAGCGATTTCAAGATGGCCTTCAATGTGTAGCACAAATTCTATAGCACAATAAAGAAACTTGAGCTTGGTTGTAACTTTTGAAATCACTTATTTATATTTATGTATGCTTTTGTTCAGCATTATACTAATGTGACAATGGGGCAATCATGTGGTCCTCAGGAAATTAAGAACATGTTTTTCCGAGTTTAAAAATACGCATAAACGGCAAAAGAACCCAGTTGTTTGACTTTCACTCTTTCACTCAGACCACAGAAGATCAGATGATTTGATAAATTATTTTTAAAGCCCCATTTGAAATGTTAAAAAGGCATTCTTACTCTGAGCTGGTTTGCATCTCCACAAACCTGAATCTTACTTGGCCTGGATAAGGGCCTTCACCTGCTTGTCTCCAATGAAATGTTGAATAATATTACACAGTATGGTACACAATCTATCTACCTCTATGGAAAATGTTCCATAGTATGGTTTTGTTATTGTTCCATTTTTGGTCATTGTCACTTTCAGAAAATTATACAGTGTTGTTTTCATAAATTAGCTCTTTGATTTAACACTACAACATTTAGGGGTTTACTGTTTGTTGTCTATATCATAAGAACAACATCTGTAAAAACTGTATCTATAATACATGAAGGTAAAAGACACTAAGAACATCTCAACATGTAAGCTCAATGTGATTTTCTGAGATGATTTAAAGCATACATGGCCCAGATGAGTCAGATTATGGCAGTAAAGGTTTTTCCAAGTCACAGAGCTGCATATTCACCTGTCACTCAGAATGGTTTCTCAGACAGGAGCATCCAGAGAATTCCATGAGGGCTGTGTCATTCCCAGCTGTGCTTCTTGTTATGGGAACCTCAGCCTGTCAGCTGGACAGTGGATGCCAGTGATAGGGCTTGGATTTGGGATTCAGCCTCTGCTATGTGTGGGGAGATGCACAAGCACTTAGTCATGGAAGACATTACACAAGTTCCTATGGTTACAAACTTTACTGTGACATTTACAGTCTTGTGCGTAAATTCAACCAAGAAGATCTTCCATGTACCTCTGCTAATCATCCTGCTGCTTTTGGCTCCCAACCAAACATATAAATACTTTCTCTTTTCTTTTTCACTTTTTTTTACCAGTAAGGTCTGCAACCATCCTCCACACAGCAGCAGCGTAATCATCAACCTCCAAAACCTTTTCCATTTTTCCAAACAAACAAATCTCAAGTATCACTACACAATAGTGCTCTAAAAACTGAAATAAACACATGCCCTGATATAGAGCTGTAGATGTTTAAACAATACCAGCAGATAATCCTTTGACACTGTACCACATCTATTGTATCTAATGCTGTTTTTAGTCAGTTGTCATCCTTTAGTCTTTGATCAGAGGAAGCATCAGCCCGGCCTGGCTCGACCCGGGCGTGGTTCTGAGGAGGACCACAGGGAGTCTCCAATAGCACTCTGGCCCAGGTCAGCCTCTCATCTCTGGGGCTTTGTCTTTACTCACTTCCCCTTGACTCCCCCAGGGCCCTGGAAGTCTACACCCTCCTTCCACTCTCACACACTAGGAAGAGGTGAGGGGTCTTGAGGGATGCTTTTAAGTTGGACTGAGTGCCTTTCCTTTTTTCAAATCCATGTATAAGTTGAAAATTTTCCATTCTATCTTCTTCATCTATAAATGAATATTTATAGATGTCATATGGAGCAACAGCCCTTTCTATTTATCCAAATTAGTACTAACAAAATGATTGGAAGCAGTAACTGAAGATCTTATTTCTCATTGCAAGTCTATTTTTTTTCTTCTACTTTAATCTTAGTCATGACAAAAGATGTAAGATGAAATAACTAATGTTAAAAAATCTACTACTAATTGTATTAAAGGTGCACTGTGTAACTTTTTGGTTGGGCGTCCCTCACCTACTTGTTTCTATGGAGATGTTATTGCCCTGCCTGGAATGTTCCACCGTATGACATTAAACACCTCTACCTTACATTTATCTGACCTGTAACTTGGCCTGGTATGGTCTCCATGAAGACAGAAAGATTTAATGCCATACTGTGAAACATTTCAGACAAAGCAATACCACCAGAAAAGTTACACAATGTACCTTCAATATTTAGTTACAAATTACTCATGTCATTCAGCATGTCTGTAGTGTTGCATTTAGATGGGTCTAGGTACAATGTATTTTAATGCAGATTTACCAGCATGGTTTGATGACTATTGATAGATAATGGTGCTTGTTACCTGCCCCACATTTGAGTGTGTAAGATCATGGTTTCATTTATTAGATCTGCCTTTAACCAGAAACTGTCCTTAAGTAATTCAAGCTAATTGATTAGAGAAAAAAGTTTGTCATCTTTGTGCAAGAATTGAGTGCAAGTCCAGGTAGCTACTTTTTGAAACAATTTGTGTATACTTTCTCCAATGCAAAAACAAACACTACCTAGTCACCTATTCCCAACAGCAGTTCCTGTCTTTATTTGTTGCTAAAAAGTTGTGTTTAGGTTTAAATCATCCATGTCTTGTTAGCCTGTTTCCCTTGACATGGACACCGCCGCTCTCAGGACAAGGGCCGGGGTCACTGCGTAGTCACAACAATACAGGAAGTGTCTCATTGTCCCACTGTCACATGATGTATTGGGGCTGGGGGTATAATTCCACCACTCTTTGTCTTGCTCTTTACCGTTCTCGCTGCACTGACCTCGGATGCACAGCTCGGGTTGGCCTGTCTGAGGAGGGGCCCCCATAGCTACAGGATGCTTTAAGGAGCAGTGAGGCAGTAAATAGCTGGGGAGGCCTGGAGGGAGCCAGTAGTGCAGGGCCAGAGCACTGTCCCTGGATCTGTATGGGACAGGGAGAGCATGTAGGCCTTTTGTGGTGCTTTTACCAAAACACCATGTTAATTCCCCCAGCTGCTCTTTTTCAAACGGATTTACAGTGTGTTGTAAAAGTGACCAAGGGATACACCGTACATGTTTATGCTTGGGTTTGTAGTTGAAACAAATGCTGTTTCAACATTAAGTATGTATCTATTTCGCATTATATATAATATTTCATCATTCATAGTTTTTTTGTTTTTTTTAAGGCGCTCCATATAACTTTTCTGGTTGAGGATATAGAAACTTTACTGTTATTCCTTGTTAATAGCAACCATCTCTATTCTGTACATTTATTTTTGTTGTGGATGTGAAAGTATGACCACTGAATGTGCAGTTAATCCAAAGTATAAAAAATACACTGCCCTGTCTTGCGCATGGCCAGAGACAGTGTGGCACCTCGCCTCCACTCTCCTTGACAATACTCCCTTAATAGAAATTTATGACTTCCTGAATCTTGAAAACGGGAGGCAGAGGAGGACAACAGAATTCCAACCTCTGGGTGTTTTTATTTTCCGTGTGTCCCAGTCCAAACATCCCCAGCGGCCCTAACACGACTTAAATCTCTGCGCCTCTCTCTCACTATGGCATTCTGTTTGTCTGAGGTCTTCTACTGTTTAATTTATGGACACTTGAGGTGACTTATGTCTGAGAAACGTTTACCAGAGCATAGACCTTTTAACGCATGCAGACTTATAGAGCAGTCCAAGGCTAGGGAAAGTTGTTTTAGTGATGTGTGAAATTTCCATGATAAATAAACAAAAACAAAGCTTGCGACAGTTAAGGTTTGCCATAATTTGTATTTGAACAAACATAACATAGAAATATTACACAATACTGACTTTTCACAGTTTAAAATCATCATAAAAAATCTTATTCACATATATACATTCATTTTACATTTATATAATACAATAACACAATGGCAGTGTATGCTTTGAAGACATTGAAAAAGACATTTGGTTTGAACCCCTGCAGACATAGTGCACACAACACAAAAAACAAATGAAAACACATATTACATGTATTATGCTCTGTCCAGTGTAATTGGCTTTAACAGCATCTTAATTCATTTCAATCTTGTATCTTGTATATAGAGTAACAACTTTGGTAACACTGAACTCAAGTTGCTTTCACAAATCTCTTTAAAATATGATAATAACTAAATGTATAATAAGGTAAAACTTTTGATAACATTAATTTATCTGTAGAATTACATGTTTGCAGTATAGGATTACGCAGAAAATGTCCACATGTTCATATATAAATACTCAAATGCCAACACTATGCTACATATATTTGCTATTTATTTGGTTTTAGTGCTTGCAGCATTCTGGATAAATCACTTATTTCAATCAGTGCAAATTCTTTCTTTTTAAGACCTTTGTATTCTCCTTTAACTTAAGACTGAAACCAATTCCATTCAGTTATGCTCACCTCAAAATTCAGGCTCATTTATTTATTTATTTTGAACGAAACTTTTTTAAGCCACTTTTAAATCCTAGACACCTCACTTCAACATTGTGTAGCACTGGTGTCAAAATGTTTAGATTTCTTAAGATTGGTAGTGGCTTGTCTCAGTTCAAGAACAGCCCAGATATGCAGCTAATTTGACTGCACCAAAATGGCTACCAACCAACATCGCTCTGTTCTCTGGAATCAGTGCTCTGGGGCTTTTATAGCCACACTTCTAGCCACGTTGAATCCTCTTAGCGGGACAGGGCTAGCTTACGCCTTGCTGTTAACGCTGGCGGTTTCTGTTTTGGGACACATGATTTTCCCATTGCGTATCTCAGTCTATAGGTAGCTCACATGGTATTTGCTGAGCAGCTTTAGCTTTGAGGTAGGCCTCCTGGAAGTCCTTGTATCTAGGAGCACATCCCAGCCAGGCCTCTCCAAAATGCACCCTCCCCGTGAAGAGAAAACTGCCCGGTCCAGGTTTGACGCCACATTGTAACAGAGTCCGGATCTCGCCCTGGCTGGTGAGCCGACTGTTGCCGTTGGTGAAGAGGGCGTACTTCTGCCGGAAAACACGTGTGGCACTGACTTTGATCACAGCCGCTCTTAAAGTATCATCATCTTCAACTGAACGGATGTTTCCACGCACCACTGCAGATAAAAGAACGCAAGATTAGATATGCTTTCAGGTATGGATTCAGGTATACTTCAAAAAATGTGATAATGATGGTGACTAATGGTGCCTATATATACCAAAATATTGTTAAAATGTCAAATTGCTAAGTACTATTTTATGTAGAGAATGTGTGAGATGTTGAATCCAAAATTGCCATCTATTGAAGCTTTGGTGTTTGATTATTATAACCATAACATTCTTTTTTTTTAGTCTGATCAACTATTTTTTCTCTCCTCCATACAATTTGATTCTAAATCCTCAAATTATTCCATATTTGACATATATTATTTACATTTGTTGCACTCTTACCAACTACCAACTCAAGATAAAAGATGTTTTCAAACTTCTAATCTAATCCCAACTTTTGTTGCAAGCTAAACCTTTTCCTCATTCCAATTACAACTCAATCAGATTAGTCCACCTCTCCTTCTTTTGGGGATGGGTTGGTTGGATTAGTCCACTACAGTGCCTTGTATGGGGGTTCTGTAAAGATTCAGGGGTGTGGATTACTGCTATTTCACCTTTCACCTTTGAGAAGAGGATTTGGAGGTGCTGGTTTTAGCAGAGGAGATTTGTAGTTCCTAATTTGAAATTAAGTCTTTCATTTGGTGGTCTTTTGAAAATATGACAATCCTTTTAGAAGCACTGACAGGGCTAGTTAATGTGACAATACAATTTCAGGTAACTTACCAAAATCGCTAGTGCACACAGCCATCAAGATCTCTGTATTGTTGCAAGGTCTGCAGGCATCTGTCATGAAAAAGGGAGAAATGTCCGTTAGGAAACTTGTAGAATATCCAAAGAGACACCTATATGCTAATGCTACTGCAAAGCCTCAGTTAATTGCCCATCCGGATCAGTGTAAAGGAATCTGTTAGTTAGCGAAGACTTTTCAGTACAGGACAGACCAACCACAGAGCCGCAAATTGCAGCTGCTACTTTTCATTTTACATTTTATAGTTGGAGCGGTGAAGTTTTTAGGTGTGAGATCCTTCCTGGACAGACAATTTAAAAGCCCTCCCTCCCCTCTTTCCTATGCCTCTGTCCCAAAGCCTTCCTGGGTGTCTACAGTGACACCTCATCAAAGCTTAGAGGAAGGGGAGGCCACATCAAAAGATTCCAGCTCAAAACCACGTCTGAGAAAATTCCTCCTTAATTTACCGAAACCTGACAAATTATCTGAAAGGAATATTTAAAATGTGAACCCTCCTGAAGCCATGGATTTAAATTTTAAGATGTGGCATTTTTAAAGTTCATTTTCTTGGTTGCCCTACTAAGAAATTTGATAAATGAGATTCCTTCCTCCCTAGTCTTAATAGTGTGTGCGGGAGACTAGGGGTGGACTAAAGGGGTGCACTTCTCCAGACCAGTCTCCACAGCCCCAACAAAAGATCGGAGCATCTCAGCTGGGCCCAGGCTAAACCCCCCCCCGGTTGCCTAGGAGACGGCAGTAATCCCAGAATGCTCATTGAAAGGGGCCCGGACACTGGAGAGAAAGCGCACCCCCACATACTGTGTCTTTGTGCCCCCTCCTCCCTCCACTTCACTTGGTTGAAGCCTCCTTTGAATCCCAAGCAGCCATTCCACAGGCTGCGGTGGTGGAGAAGTTTGCCCGCATCCTCCCATGCACACTGATGATATATGGTATGATATGGTATGAATTATCTACAGAGCTGCCTTTGAAATAAAATTTGTGGTTAGGCTTTTGGGACGCATAAAAAGGATCACCTCTACTTGCCCTTGTTGAAATGTCACAAATGGAGTCGTATGTGAATTATTAAATGGCTTGGTTATACTGGTGTTGGTGTACATGCAATAACATAATGACTTGTATTTTTATATATATATGGATTATGTGATATGGTGTTTATCTATAATTGTTAGTCTAGTCACAGATTATCTTAAAAACCTGTGTACTCTGTTACTTTTCCCAAAAATGAATGGAGAGGGTTGCACCAGCATGGGCCTCTATGGTTAATAGCAAATGAATATGCAAATCACTGCACATTAGGAGACGTAACAACCCCAAAAGGGTAAGAGTGAGAGGAAAGCGATTCTCAAAGATTTCTGATCTACTCAAGAAACCATGTAAAACATAACTAAGCCAAAGTAACACTGTCCCAAAATGGCTGCTGACTGGAAACTCACCTTCACTGGTCACTTGGTTGGAGTCCATTGACAGCTGTGCACTCCAGTCTCCTCTCAGTTCATATCTGAAAGATGCAATCCTTCTGCTGATGTCCTGGTGAGGAGTGGCTTGGAGGAACAGTGCCACCTTCTCCCCTGGCAGTCGGCTGAAACACCTGACTCGAGGTGGAGCAGAGGTACCAAGACGGTCACCTACCAAGAGCTCCAGCACCCCATCCCGCTCCAGGTACAGCTGAGCCCCATGGAATTGCTCTGAGGGCTTGACACAGGCGGTGATGAGGCCTGAGCTACTGCCCCCAGGTCCCACTGCTACATAGGGCAGGCGGGGGGACAGGGTGAGGCGCAGTGCTCCTTTAGGGTACAACCAGTCTAGGGTACCCTCCGAGCAGTGCAGGGAGATCTGCTCCACACTGCCCTGCTGCTGGGACAACCCACTGTGGAAGAAAAAAATGTCAGTTTTTTTCTGTAATACATTCTCAAATACAGCCCTGTATGGCACATATTCCCTAATACAAATAACATTTAACATGGTAAAGACTAGTGAAGTTTTTATTAGCCTAATAACTAAATAAAAAGAGATCAGACTCTAGTTTGATTTAAATTGCGCCACCTACTGGTGATTCTGCAAAGCATGCCCCCGTTAACACTTCTAAGACATACTGAATTTTTTGAAAATCCTTGCTCCATCCAAAGATTTAACATGTGCATATGAAACTACAAATTGTGCTCCACTAATAGCACATTTTCCACGGTGCATAAGCTTGAACCCAGCCGTCTCCTGCTTGTCTGGACAGTCCATGCTTCCTGCAGACAAACGCTGCAGGGGCCAATCACCCCAAAGCCCCCGAAACATTTTAATTGCACCCTAAGGACAAGTCCAAACATGTTGCACTCTCGCACGCATTGTCCCTTTCTACGGGTCAAGGGTCAGATCAACAGATAAGCAACGGAAATTTAATGAACAATTCATAAAATAAATTAGTTGAAGCAAATCAAACATGTACACAAAATAAAATACTTGCCTTCCTCTCCAACTGCACTGGTCCTCGGAATAGTACGACATGGCCACGTCAAAACAGATTAGAAATAAAATCCAAAATGCGTAAATCCAAGCGCCACCGCACGCAGACATCTTCAGTGGAGAGTGGAGCCAAGTGAAGGAATGCGAAATGGATAATCCCCAAAAAACTCAACCACTCAGCCACGCACAACAAAAACTGCTATAAAGCCACTATAGCGCTGGTAAAATCCATACTCGTGCGTATTCTCTTACCCTCCGAGTTAGATAAGAGAATGGCTCACTCCCCTATCTACCTCGTCTCTCAACCCTCTCGGCTGATGTGCGCCAGGTTCAGGCAGCGCTCTGAAGTTATCCCCAACATCAAAACTTGAGCAGCCAATCAGAGCGCGGCACTGGAAACTTTAAACCACTCTCTCTCCGCGCAGGGGGGAGGGACACGGGCGCAGGGAGGGGGGACACTATGCAAAATTACTGCATTGTCTTCACAACTGTCTGCAGAAGTAGATCTAGTAGTAGATTTTAAGGTAGTCCAGCCTATTAGTTACTCACTAATTGGGTTTGGTAATAGTGAGTAACTAATAGGCTGGACAATAACATGACAAATTATTTATACATGACTTAAAAGTTATGTATACAATGACTTAAAAGTTACTTCTTAGTAGTAATATTTTGCAGTGATTTTAGTCATTATCCTCAAGCCAAAGAGTTGTTCATTCACATAGCCCTTAATCTACTGGACAGTGGGCAACCCCCAGATTCCTGAAAGTGTCCTAACGATTTGCTTTTAATTACAATCTTTAAGGTCCTATATTATGCAAAACTGACTCATGAACTCTAAGCCATGTTATAATCAAAAACATACCTGGAGGCATGTTTCGTTTCATTCACAAAGGTTTGAGTAAACCTTATTATTAGTTTGTCCACATCTCCAAAGCTCAAAATGCTCTATCCCACCCAAATGATTCTAGTGAAGGTGCATGGAGTTTAAAAACATAGTGGAGCACTTCCTGTATTACCACATGACATCACAAGGTGGAACAGGGTGTTTTTTGAAGCTGAAAACCACCAATAAACAAAAAAGATTTAGTTACAAAGTAGCCTGAGAAGATGAATGCAAATTTATAAACTGAATCTTTGTGATCACCATTATGACGTAAGTGAGGTGTATGTGAGTTAAACAAGCCAACCAACAGTGTATGGGCTATGACATCACTAGGTCTAACCTGTTGTTGTTATGTCTCATGATAATGTAGGTGCAGAATGTGTCTCCTCTGACATCCCCCTTACCCTGCTGGCCTCCTCTTTCATGTGCTGGTATTTATAACCAAATCAAATATTCTTTTGTGCACTGGCTGCCATCCATCTCTCCGAGTCAGTGGCTCTGAGTCTGCTACATGCGTGTGCTGTGGGCTGAGACATCCTGGGACCTCTGATGGAGTTATGACAAGGCTTCACAGCAGCACAAAGGCACATGTGCAGAAATCCAGCTGCTTTATTGTGTGAGGCAGGACCAGGCTTTGTTAAGTGCACAGCCATTCAAACCAGTGGACTTTAAAGTGCACAGACTGACAGCAGGGAAATCCACAGAGAGAAATATGAATGTATTAGTGGCTGGGGCCTGTTAGTTATGGATTTTAAAAGCAACCACATGTTAAGATTACACAGTTTAAGACCTGTCATAAACAATAGCAAACATGTATTTTATGAAGAAGAGGTATGTTAAAGCAGTATACATGAATACAATGTCTAATTAGTAATAGATGAAAAAAATAATCAAGAGAAAACTGGGCGGACAATATGGTGCATTCATGTTTTAGAATTTGATTATGCCATAACATAATGACAGAATGAGGACAGGGGCCAATAATTATATGTAAGCGGCAAGAAAGAAAGAAATATCCAAAACAGAAAATTCAAATGAACAAATGTTTAACAACACTATTTAATACAGACTGTGTAAACCTGCATTTTTAAAATCAATATACTAATAACAATTATGTCATTGTGACTGCATAGAGCCAGCATTTTTTCTTTTTGTAATAAAATACTTTCACTTTAGTTCATTAATGCTGACAGAGAAAACATGTGACTTTGTGTCCATTTTTATTTCATATGCACTGGCCCGGTAATAAGATAGATAAATAATAACAATAAATCATGAAAAATATATGCATTTTGACAGTGCCCTCAACCTCAGTTATATAATAGCTTATTTAAAGTGTTATGATAACATGGATACAAATGGCTTCGAAAATGACTGCTACCAATATACAAATACACCACTCAACTTTGCCCTTCTCACCCTGAATGTTCCATCACCCTTGAATCAACATATTTGCGCCATGAATTCCCCATTAAACCAAACTGGGATGTTCTAAATCTGGCACTGTATGTATCAGACTTGTAATCCCACATAGCACTCTATTCCTTTTGAGTGTGTGAAAATCCAAAGCTGCCGATTCCCTTCCTCGTCAGAACAATGCCATCTTTGACTGTAACGAAACTCAGTCTGTTTGTCCTCTTACTGTAACCACTGAAGCAGGCTCGCTCCCACAGTTCGGCCTGAGAGCTCTATCTCTCCCTCTCTCTCTTCTCACTGTCTCACCAATAAGAGCGTCTTCAAACTGGACCTACAAGAGTTTGCATGTATCTGTGAGCGCTGGCTGTATTTGCTGTGCGTACTGTATCCTTTAATGTGTGTGTATGCTCAGTGTAGTGACAGTCTGCTGCTACTGCTGTTTTATGAGACCTTGACATTCTCTCACACTGGCTCTGAATATGCGCTTAGATACAAAGGGGTCTTTCACAAGCCCAAGTGCTCATCTGTAAACCTTTTCATTGTATTTTAAGAATGTTATTTTTGATGGATTATTACCAAATTCTTGTAAAGGTTAAGTAAGAGTATATTTACACTAGATATCAGCAATTGACAATAATCACAACAGGTACCTCATCTGTTTTATATAGTATGGACAAGTTCATTTGTTAAAGCATATTTTTAAGATTTTTAAATATAATATTTTACAGAAACCTTTGCTCACACACACCTTCTAAAGTGCTGATGATGAGGTCTAATATTTGACCTGAGAGGCCTTTGAAACCAGCTGACCCTCACTGAGAAGCCAGGAGCCCTGTGTTCCCAGACCTCACGGCAGGTTCCCATGGCACCTGACTGCTAATCCAGATGATCTGACATGGCCAATGTTTGTGAGCCTGCACGACTCATCGGTCTGCTGTAATGAGATCTAAGACTTCGTCAGGAGACTCTTGTAACGCATGTTTCCGGATCCCAGGAATATGCCCCTCCCTTCACAGAAGAGGACTGTGTTCAGTACAGGGAGTAAAGCCATGGGAAACTCGTGGGGGACAATGTTACATGATAATGAGGTTTTCAAGCAATTTACACTTTGCTTGTTAAAAGTTAATTGAGTTTAAACATATTGCAGGTTGATATGAATAAATATGAATTTAAAAATATTAAACAAAAAAATCAAAAATCCTTCTTACACAATGTACAATTTGAAACACTGACACAAACAACTAAGGTACAGCATTAGGAATGTTGTTAGTTCTTATAAATTGGGTGTTAACAGACTTCAGTAGCACAATACCAATAAGACTGATCCTGTTTACGTCCCCAACTTTGTGGTGTACTGACAGATAAATTAGATAACCCTAAGTATCCCCCATTTCATCTAACTGTTTGTTGAATTCATTTGAATGTTTGGAGTTCCTTTGGGCTTTGTTTATGATCCCATGCTGTTCTGGCTATGGCTTAATTAGCTTCACTCAATACTAATGCTGATTATCCAGACACAAAATTTCTATTATTACTAAGCCTTTTGTAAACAACACAAAAGATAATATTCATTTTAACTGGTTAAGTGATAAGTAAATGAAAATGAAGATAGGACTGAACTAATTAGGTAAGCATTTGCATATTGTATCTATGAGAAACCAACTCTGAGCCATAGACATACTAGTATAATAATAAAGTATATTGGTGTACCTCATGGCTCTATATTTGGACCATCTGTCTTTGGAACATTACGTTTTAATATATGTTAGAATTTAGAGAATAGAGCACATGGGGCTTTAGACTTAGACAAAGTTTATTGATCCACAAAGGAAATTATTTGGACACAGTAGCTCACTCTTCACAATATAATATAAAAATAAAGACTTAAAAATATAAATGGTAATCATAACTTCTAATTAAGTAGCAAAAAAGATATCAAGAGACAGGTGTCAAATAAGGCATAATCTATATTTATAATCTATATCATAATCTATAATTTATGTTGAAATAGTTTGATAACAGAAGTAGTTATGTCTTCTGTATATTACTATTACTATTACTATTACTTCTTAACTGCAAATTAGCCAGTATAGTTGTTTACATTTCCATCACACTATTTTCCATGTTGTGATGAGTCAGTGGGACCAGCAGGCTTTTCCGTTCCCACCTCCGAGCTGTGCCTGATGCTTGTGGAGTCCAGCCGTGGTCAGGTCTCCCATTTACCCAGCACGCCCTCATGTGAAAACGCATGTGTAAACTGACACCAGCCCTCTCATTGCACTTTCTCAGGGTCCCGGTTGTGTACATGTTTGTTTGTGTGACAGTAACATTTCTCTCAAGTCTGTTTGTCTAGTTGTTGCTTGTGTGGCTGTGTGTTGGTGTAAAGCCCAGTGGGAAATCCAATACAAGAGTCAGGGGCCTGAAGCGGATAAACACAAGCCAGGACGTCGGCAAACGCAGCTGGAAATGTAAAGACACCCTCAGAATGATCTTTAACGCTTTTCCAAACATGTAATAGATCACTTAGCCCCGCCATCTCAAAGCTCTACTGGACTTTAATTTCCTCCATAGGGATGTCATACATGAGTTTAGCAAGATTGGGCCCATATGTTGTCATAAATTAAATTATATGTGTGAATTTTCCCATCGTTTTAGCCTGAGAATCTCACTTGCAAAAGGTTTAAGGTTCAGGTTATGTTTACACGTCCAGTATTTCTGCATTACCACAAAGTATTGTATTTTGGTTTTGATACTGAAGTTATTTTGTGGTAGAGATAAATGTATAGAATTAACTAATTTTCGCTACTGAGTAAATGTGTTGAATGTATTTAATCACTTCTTGAATGCTATTGCAGATTTATAAAACAGTGCAAAATACTGCAACAAGTACTTCCACAAGTATCACAACAACCACAGCCACTACTGGTACTTACTAATTCACCTACTCACTAACCCTATGTCTGCTACTCCTTTTTCCTAAATAGTTAAAGTTTTAGCACAACTTTCACTGCTGTTGCTACCATTACAAATACAAACTGCTCTGGTTTAAGAGCACATAAGATAATTTTCTTCTATCTTTCTTCCCCCTCTTTCTATTCAGCAACTCCATATAACCCAATTATAGGGTCTGGGGGCAAAGGTCACAGCTGGGTGCCCTGGGGACTTTTCATTAGCAAAAATGGAGGGAAGAAGCTGCAGGTGTTTAAAATGGTCCCCTCTGTCCTTTGTGCAATCTCCATTAAAAAGACATAGATAACAGTTTGAGTCACTTTTAAATAATGATTGGTCTGTTTCAGGAAATAACTACCGTAATAATTGTAATACATTTCGATTTTACAATTTAATCTCCAAATACACAATACAATATAAAGCTTCTTGCACAAAGCCCACATATTACTTACCCAAGGACAAAATTCTGTTATTTTCAGAATTCCTAAAGTGTGACGACAATTTGATTTTCATCACACAACTAGCGCCTTATCTTAAGCTGAAACAGATAATGTTAATGTCACTGAACCGGGACTGAGACAGCGTCAACACTCCAGCCTTTGCCTTGATATGCAGCATTCCTCAGTTGTTTAAAAAGCGCACATAGGGAATAGTTTAGTGTTCGAGTAAACAGACTTTTTAAATATTTGATGGCAAGCAGGAGGCAAAACCACAGAATGTGCAAGAAGTTTTCCCTTGTGGTTAACGGCTAAATTTGGAATACAAAGCTCTAGCATACGGCCTGGTGGTGTTTTTAGGGCTCATTGGGTGGGCGGTGGACGATTGATATGGAAAAGCCAGTCTGGGTCTTGTTTTTGGAGGGAAACTTTTCTTTGCTTTGTTCCTGAAAGACAGTAGCCTTCAAAGATGTAATTACTGTAAATTTATAGCCATCTTTAACAAGGTTTCATTGTAGCCATTGATATGTTTTGTTTTGTGCTATAGATAAAAAATATGTACTTTTACTGAAGTACAATTACAACTTTTTTTCTTACCCTTTCATTTAAATATATTGTGGTGGTGGTTCTATCAATATAGAAGTATATAATATAGTATATTCTAAACCTAAAGTGTTGTTATAACAGCGATCAAATTGGACTTGTTGTCGTGATGTAGTAGCCTAGTAATAATATGGTAACGGGAATAACAGCAGTAGTTGAAGTAATAGCATTATATAGTACTTTTGCTGACAGTACAGTTTGGGTTTGGGATATCTCTACTCATTAGGATCAATTAGCCATCATCTCCTGGCTGTACTATTTGTAATCCAGATGAGAGTATTGTTATCAATGGCTAATGCTAATGTTTTCTTGGAGCCCAGCCGGGGGTCAGACTGAGGTGCTCCCCTGTCTGTCTTCACCCTCCCCCTGCAGCCCCTGCACTCAGCTCTAATTGGCTGGATCAGTTTGGAGGGAAACTTAACAAGGAGCAGGATCCCTCCAAAATTGACAATAGGTATAGTGTTTTACATATGTCCACAGGAAAGACAGATGTTGCGGCCCTCGACCACATCCACATGTGAATGGCCTGATTTGGATACAATGGGCCTCGGTACAAAGGCCGATATTTTGGCGGTCAAGACACATGCATAATGTTGGCGGCCAAAAGTTTGTTAGTTGAAAGTTATTCTGAGGGGTAATTATTCTTTTAAACATGTATGATCAAATGAAATGATAAAAGATGTATATAAAATATATTTATAGATTAAAAGTACAGATGTGTTTTATTGCAGCAATTCACCACTATCTGAATTCTTGTTTACAAGTTTTTTGTTCATTAATACCATACTATGTTACTTTTCAATTTGTTCTTTTTCAATTGCATTACCTCAAATAAACAAAACAAAAAAGTCAATACTATGAGAACACACATAGAAATAAAGGTTATTGCAGTAATTTAAGAGTAATTTAATAGTGCTGCGAATGTGTGATCATTTCTGTCTACCGTGTGAAAGTGCTACAACATCTAAAGATCATGGATGTTGGTTGAAAAATGTGTATATTGATTTTGATGTTCTTCTGTTGCTTTCCTTGAGAAAATAAATGGTGAGAAAATCTCTTGATGACAAAAGAGAGGGCATTGAGATGCTATCATCTACACCAGCAAACAATGAAAGTCAGTTTCCCTCCAAAAGCATAAGAGGCCAACCACACACAAAGTAGGCTATAGATGTCTCTTGGAAATAATCTACAAGGCACATTTTAAAATATTAATATTAATATTAACAATTATTAATTTTGGGAACTACTTGGACTATGCAATCTTTTAGTGTACATGTTTTTTATGTACATAGCATCAGCAACCAGAATTTATACAAAGAATTTATCTTTGGCAGATGACATTGTTTGTCATCTAAATATGTGTTTTTTATTGGTTGTTCCATTATACAGAATGAATGAAAGTTATTTGTTTGATCCTAATTTGATTATTTTGTGAAGAACCCATATTACACTATTTTCTGATGTTGTTGCCAAAACATACCAGGAGTTGTGTTTTGTTTCATTCACACAGGTTTAACACACAAACCCTGCGTATTCTATGCGAGTTCTCCTGTAAAACAGAAAACACTGTTTCACCTTGTGATGTCATGTGGTAATGCAGGAAGCACTATTCTGTTCAGTTCTTTGAAACTCCATACACTTTCACTAGAGTCATTTGGATAATTACAGCCCTGGAATTCTAAAGCTCTGCTAAAGAAAAGGTAAAAGGTAGTCATTAACTTAAAATGAAACAAAACACAACAACAATTTATGTTTTTGATGAGGTAACAACATTCTAACATGGCTTAAAGCTCACATGAGTAAATTTTGCGTAATGTAGGAGCTTTAAAACTTGTAGTACTATAGGGTAGCTATTGTAATTTTTAAAAGTCTTTTCTGATTCATCTCACAAGCCAACACTGGGCCCAGATCAAACAAAAATATGAAGAAATAAAATCCTGTAATCAAAACATTTATTAAGTAAGGTGAAGATAGACTAAACTAAAACTAAACTAAAATGACACTAGATTGTCACTGTGGCATTCTCATATTTTCTTTGTAACATAAAACCAAGCCATCTTTACAGCTTCACTCAGCTTCTGTGCAACAACACAACAAAACAAAATGTTCCAGTGTTGTAAAAATAAAAATCATTCACTCTTTCTCTTGCTGCCTGACTGCACTTGAACAGCCCCTCATCCTCTTCTTCACCCAAAGCCCGCTCAGTGCACTGGACTCTACAGAATATAATTAGTCTCCATCTCACACACACACCCACACCCACACCCACACCCACACACACACACACACACACACACACACACACACACACACACACACACACACACACACACACACACACACACACACACACACAGGTCTCTGGAGAATTTAAAGTTTAAACCTCCTCTTCTACAATGGCGGGTCAAGACAATAGACACATGCCGATACTCTGACCCTGTGGCTATCTGCTGCAGACACAGCCCCACACTGTTCATAATGCAAACCTGCCCCCCTCCCCACTGTGTGCACTGAGCGGGAACATCACACGGCATCAAATTTCACTCAATAGAAAAAAATATATATACATATACGGCAACAGGTGACAATCTCAGCTAAGGTCCATAAATCTACAGATCAGGTTCGGGATATAAAGTTAATACGTGTGGTACGCCACTTAAGCTGGTTCTTGTGAAGTCTGTAACTAAAGACCAGGCAAGGACTAACATAGCCTTTAATAATTTTATGATGTATAGCTGATCATGTTGCAAAGATGCAACAATACACAACTTTGCCACATAAGCTAAACAGAAGAATATCAACAAAGTACAACTAAAGTTACAGCGTTTTATGCCTGTATTGTGATCAGTGATGCATCAATCTTACTTCTCATATAACTCATAAAGAGAACACAAAAACTAAAACTCATGAAAAAATTGATGGTTTCAGCTAAAGTGAATTCATACACAATTGACAACCTCAAATGAAAAATAGATTTGTAAGGCTCTTTTCAAAGAATTAAAACTTGTCTATAACTAACTAAACTGGTATTATTAAACATTTCAATATAAAACAAATACTTGGATTACAGGATTTTAACAAGTCAAGCAGATATAATGAGGATGGAATTAACGCAATTAGACCTCAGAGCGCCTCCAACACCATCATGTGATTAAAAGTTCATTCTTGCGGCTTTATCCCTGATCTAAAAGGCTCACATTTTGCCCATTGGATGACAATTAAACTGCATGAAAGATGTCCCAGAGCAGCTATGATTGCACATCCCAATCTGAATAATCTTTTATCTTGCACCGTTTGTCATTTGAGTCCTCTGACCCGCGGTTCATCTTGGATCTTTAAAACACCCTGCTCTTTCAGCTCCTGCACCGACCCCTCCCTCGCTTTCATCAATGGAACCTGTCTTTTCACAACGTATACTTGTAGCAAAGGAAGGCATTGTCTGAGGTGGAGCCTTGAGGGAACCGCCAAAATGCAGTGTTGCCATTAATTTAGTGCATACTGCCCATACTTCTCGCTCACTGCAGGGGTATCACATCACTCGCCCCTGGGGTACGA
This sequence comes from Taenioides sp. WSHXM2023, assembly GCA_029959045.1. NCBI lineage: Eukaryota > Metazoa > Chordata > Actinopteri > Gobiiformes > Gobiidae > Taenioides > Taenioides sp. WSHXM2023. Next base: position 16,132,323 of record CM057104.1, on the reverse strand, counting down.
GGCCGCGCTGACCCGGACCTTCTCTAGACAACAGGTGGATTTGAAAGTATACAACAGGTGGTGTACTATGGGAAATGCTGTTTTTGTCTGTACCATGTTCATTTTAATTTTAAAATTATAACTGACTCCATTTTTAAAGGTTATTCATACTTTTTTTTTCTTTTTTTTTTTTTTTTTTTTGCTACCATGCATTTAGGTGCATTTCATTTTTGGTGAGCTGTGATTGGCTAAGATCTACATTTTCAAAAAGATCTCTCCCAAACCCCAACAAATAATAGTGATGTAGGGAGTATGGGTTGAAAATACATCCATTCACACATTGTATTGTGAGAAGAGTATATAATTAATTAATAGTTTGACATAATAATTACTTCTTCTTGGTGCACTGTGTAACTGGGTGTCCACCATCTGGTTGTCACCATGGAGATGTTATTACATCATCAAGCCAAGATACCAAACCAAGTTTTTTGTTTTAATCAATAAACGCCTGTAACTGAAAAAATGCAAGAAAGGTAAGTGTCTAAACTGTGGAACATTCTTCAATGCAGTGAGACAACAAGCAGGACCCCCACACCAGAAAATGTACAGTGCATCATAAAAGTATGTCTGAAGAATCATTGTCATGTCATTTTTATCTTATTTTGTGAAAATGTATGCCAATTAAATGAGATGGAGCGATTCTGCTCCAGATACACAGTATGTATAATCAGTGTTGGGAAGTAACTGAATACATGTACCAAATATATGTATTAAGAATGCTAATTTTGACCTGTATCCAGGTACAGTTACTTATTCATTTGGTGGTTCAGAATTACTAAATTTACTAAAACCAAAGGAATACATTGCAGTATTTAATCACACAATTTAAGCTTCAAGCTACACGTAATTAGTGAAATAAAAATAGAAAAAAAAATATATATATATATAGAAAACTGCTCTTGTGATAAGTGCAAGTGAGATTTTAAGTTCACAAATTAGTGACAGGAAATGCAAACAAACAGTTAAACAAATATAAGGCTGTTTTAATCCTATGTTGCAGCTTAACATTATAATTTACATTTTAATGCAGGTATTTTGTATTCTGTAACTAAATACATTTTCACAGTATTCTTCCCATCACTGTGTATAATGACACTGACAATGAACTGGTAAGCCCACTGAAAATAAACAAACAGAAAAAGATCACATGAGCACACACATATTTGAAAAATTGTCATCCAATAAAGCTCCAAAATTCTGTAAAACTAGACAAATAATGCAATCAAATCAAATCACTTTCTGTTGTGACTACGCTCCCGCCAACAGCAATAAATATTTATGTGGCTGCACGATCACAGTTTTTACACTGATTTTATGGTAAAACCCAAAAGGTCGTCTGCAGAGGAAGTGTGTGAATAAAAGATGCATGAAACGCCAAGTGATTCTGCTCTCCTTCTGCACTGGACTGTGTCACCAACCCAACCGAGCACAAGAGTGAGACAGCACACTGAAAAAGCCTTGTCCTCAATAAGACATTCACCACTGCACACAAATAAGTGACGCACATGATACAAGGGAGAGTAGCAGTGGACTTGAGCTAATCAGACTCTCTCCATGCACTGAGAGACAGGGGTCACATCTCAGGGCCACATGTTTGTGATGGAAATGTGAACGGCAGGCGTAGGAAAACAAAGCTTGAGACGGCGTACTTTACACATGAGATAACACACACACAGAGGTGAAAAATGACCACAAAAACGATTTTTCTCTTAAGGGTCCAAAATTATACAGCGACGTAGGGAGCCTGAGTTTGGGGGAAAACAGAATGGAAATAATATGGAGATTTTACCATATATATGCTAAATGTACAATTCAAAAGACATTCACAACAAACACGCTGCTTAAAGTCAAGGCCTAAAGATAAGAACCATGCCAACAACAGCTTTATGCTAATGAAGTGAGATAAATGTTGTTTTGCATCCTTAGTCCAAACATAGTCAAATGTAAATACGTAACTTAACTGTTGATAAAGAATATAAAACAATATAAAGATAAAGGTTTTAAGCATTCTATATGAAATAAAAATTAAATTATAGCATAGATCAGAGGTTCCAAAACTTTTCAGGCCAGGACCCCTGCTGTAAAGTGAACTTGATGTTTGTATTACTTTCATGTTTAATTGTATTCTTCTCAGTAATTTATTGCACTAATTTCACTAGAATATACTGTCATCAATTTAAAAAAAAGATTAAATACAGTTTCAGTACCATCTACTGGTTTCTACATATAAGTGCATGATTTTGCATATAATAGTATGTCCTAATTCATATACACTTTGCCATCATTGACAAGTGTCAGTCTTAATATATAAGATATATAACATTGCAGTCAGTTTCCTAATACGACCCTTTCAGATGAACATTTTTGGTCCCATTCCTCATTTGGTAACTACACAGGCCACAGGAGATTCCCTCTCAGTAGGAATCCAAGACTTATCGATTTTAGGCCCATACAGAGAAATGACACAAAGATGGGATTTAATGGCCCTTCGATTGAGTGATTTTGAAAAGTCGCCCTCTGACCTCCAGCCCTGACCCCTCCCATTCTCCAGGGTCCAGTGGCTGTCACTGGTCATTTGTCAAACTCCTCGCACTGATCTGATTATGTCCAATTTGGGATCTGCCGACTACACACTTCTGGGATCAGCCCAAGCTGCTTTCAGCAACTTTACCTCACAACAAATAGTGGAATTGTTTCACAAAGAGGAAAGACTTCTCTCTATTGAGACCAAAGAGACAAAACCAGAGGAATGACAAACCTGTAGCTCTTTCAAGCGGCACAAGAAAGAGACGAGAACTGACTCTAAAATGAGGATAAACTACAACTTATAAAAACACTATTCAATGTTATTTATATTTTGCTGATGATAAACATTGTAATGTCAACTGTGCAGATGTTGATGTTCAATCAAAAGTGATAAGCAGGTTTATAATACTATATTTCAGTTTTTATTGACTACCTTTTACTTGAACTGCTGACTGAAATAGCTATATGTCTCTGGGTGCAGTGAGAAGATTTGTTATTCCAAATCTGTCTCTGATCAACACAGGACATCTGCAAGAGCCTGCATTATAACTAAAATGCAGTATAAAAACCAAACAAGAGCAAAAGGAGTGGTAATAAAATATGAATAATATTAGAAGTTACAGAAGTTAGTAGACCTGAACAGTAAATAGCAACACAGACCACTCTGTCTTTTGCCCTGGGGTGGTTCTGGATGCCAGCGGTAGATAAGATGAGGTGTGTTACATTTAGGAAATCAAAAAAATGTCACCCACAGTGTTAAAATCAGGAGGTCCATTCACACTTACGTGACAGAGAGCTGAGGGGGATGACAGATCAAAAATGAGTGTTAGTCGTAACTGTAGGGATAACTTTTATAACTTTTATAAAGATATTGAAATGGGGAGATGGGATTAGACCTAGTTTAGACCTGATTACCCAGGGGTCAGAGTATTTTAATTTTTACTTTATTTTTACTTATACATATACATTTGCATAACTATGCCTTATTTGATTAGTCTCTTACTATTTTCCTATTTAATTTTTTTTTATTTTATTTAGTTTATTTATGACACAGGGACAGTGCACAATCTACATTAACCTTATCAGGAGAGATGCACTGTGCAGGTTGTAGCACTAGAGCTAATTTCCACCTGTAGTCCCTGGTGCTTTTTTTTTTTAGGTTTGATGGGGGAAACTGAAGTGCCCGAAGGAAACCCACCCAAACACGGGGAGAATATGCAAACTCCACACAGAAAGGTCCAGGTGACCCAGGGATCGAACCTGGAACCTTGTTGTGTGAAGCATGAGTGCTAGCCACTCAGCCACTATTTCAAATGTTGGTCTAGTGCTGAATTCACAAATCATCCATATTGAGCCAAATTAGTTTGTGTCAGATGTTTAAGAACTTATAACAAAACTGTAGTATCTAAATAAATGCATTGTAAGTAAGACTACAGAATACATATAGTATATTAACTCAGTGATCTGTATATTATGTCCTAACTGTTTTTCCTGTTGTGTGCCTGTCACTCAAATGTCTATCTATGATGAAAGACTGTGACACAGTTCTTTCACCAGCAAATTCTTCAAGACATTTCTAACCTTCAAATGCAACTACCTCAATGCGCTTGTATCCATATCAAACAGGTAACAAAGTCCCCATATAAAGTGTGTAATCACATTTACACTGACACACTTTTATCCACAATTAGCCTGGATCTCATTATGTCTGCCTGAGATGTTTTGGCCTGGGTTGAGTGAAGGATCTCGGGGAGGATGGGGGTTGGGTGGGGCTCGGTGACCCCGGAGAGCATGACCTGAGGGGACCCTGGGGGAGTTTACTGGGGGGATGGGTTATCTTCTCTGTGGAGTAAAAGTAAGTTGTAGTGCCCCTGCTGGCTGCACTCACTTCAGGGTTGGTCCTCATTGAATTTGTATGGTGAAAAACATACTACTTCGTCAACAAAGGAGCTCCAGCAGAATGCATACTTTTCACTTGCTAATATAATAGCTCTGGGTTGATTATAATATTAATAAATGCCAGGTTGCCAGATGTAGCCTCCAGCCACTCACAACATGTTAAAAAGATGGCATAATCAGAGCTACTTAGTTTAATATTCAACCTGATTTTATGAGTTGTAGCTATAAGTTGGCTTTTCTCACTGCATCCCTGGAGTTTTGATTTCCCTCCAAAATGTCTATTGTAGAAAGCAAACCCCCATCACCACCACTTGTATGGGAGCGACCCCCCTTCCCACACTATTGAAGAGGCGGTGAGTGATGTTAAGCCCACCGAGTGAGGAGGATTTCTGGACCAACACAGCATCTCCAAAAACAAACACTTAAATTTAGTTTGTATTTTGGGGTAAACATCTTAGAAACCATGATAACCTTACAGAATGTCTGTTATTTGACAATATGAAAGGCCAGGCGTCGTTGGAATCTATTGGTTTTATTCCTAGCTCTGGCAAGTTCTTTCTGCATAAAAAGACACATAAATTCATTGAAATTTTAAAAAATATATACAAAAAATAAAAGTACATCTTTTATTACATTAAGATGTCATTTAAAATGGTACCAAAATTAAAATAAATAGGAATAATATTTTTAACAGTGTACTGACTACTGCAACCTACTTTGACCCCAATGTTTTTTCTTTTTATTAACTATGTCTAATATTAGGAAGATGATTAGCAGAATTTCTGTGTTGTTATATACATTATTAGAAAATTGTAAAGTGACGTCAAAATCATGAATTGCATCAAATTATGTCTTAAATGCATTGTTACAGTGTTATCTGAACTGCTAACTCAACTGACCTAAGTGTCCCTAGTGACTGACGTTATCCTCGACAGACACCAGAGATGTGTAACTCCATTCTGTCTTTTGTCTCAGGCCTGACCAGAGCGGCCGAGGTGTGTACGTGCCCTTTGACCTCTGGGGGAGCCTTTCTCCAACACCTCAGGGTGAGCTTCAGGATGTCAGTCATTTAACTCCTCACTCAGAGTCTCTGTTTACTGTTCAAAGGTCCAAAGTTAGAAACACTTGAATAGAATAAGGTTTAACATTTAAAATAAAACTATATTGAAAAGTGCTGTACTTGCAAAATCAACAATCACAACATCCATACAATATTTTACATTTGCAGGTATAATTATTAGCAAATGCCTCATATATTTTGAGACAATGGATGTACGATGAATAAATAAATTAGTTCCAATGCTAAGGCCAGGTCTTCATGAAAATGATTATATACTATAATGTGAATTGTCTTTACAACCAGAGCTGTGCAATACACAATACAAATCAAATAGGGATCTGATTCCTGAGATGATATTGTGATATTATCATATAACATATAGCACAGATACTTTACCCCATCCACCTGTGAGTGACAGGTGGATTTAAGCTGTGAACTTTCAGAAGCAGCAAATAGCTTTAGCTAATACCTCCTATTTGCAACTTCTGTGAAAATAAAAAACAGTGGACAGTCTTATGCCAGTTACGCTGTTAAGAAAATAGCTAAAAGCCTTGCCGATTGAAACAAACAGTAAACACTAATTATGCTGATTGAAATCATGTAATTGTCTGTACAGCCATTTCTTTTCTTCTGCGTATTTCATTCAGATCCACTTGAACAAACTGCAATAAGTCTATGAGCCTTTTCCCTTCTCAAAATGAGCAAGCTCCAGAACAAAGGGCCACCACTGTGGATAAATACTGCTTTTGTCTCAGCCAGTTGAACTTAAGGCTTCCCTTAACGCAGCCGACAGTGTGTTCAGCCTTTCTGTCTTTTCAGATTCACTGGCGCCAACTGACAGAGCCCACTGCCAAATGAGAAAACGACTACATAGGCAGAAAGAAAGAACAGAATCAATCAGGAAGTGGCAGCATTTGAGTTGTGCCAGAGAAACCGGGCAACTTCCTGGTCTGGTTGCCAGGGTGACGGGAGTCTGAGCCAGCTGGTGCAGCGGGCAGCCGGTGGGTCTGCTGGGGGTGGCCAAAGATGACGGTTGGGACTAGTTTAAAAGAAAACACTAGCTAATTCAAACATAGGCCTACACATACAGCATGAATGGACAAATCGTAATTACTAAAGAAAGTACTCTATCTGATTCATAACATTTGCATTTTATTCTTGGTTGACCTCACCATGCAAAATCAGTTATTATTATAGTTATCATTCTATATTCAATGTTTTAATTAATCTGATGCACGCCAACTAAGGTATCACAACATATATATGTAAACATAATGGTTTGATAAGAAATTGAAAGTCAAGTTTTTGTTATATTTTTGTTCATTAGTTGCAGCTGCATATTATCACTTAAAAATGGCTGTGTTTGTGTGTTATTAGTCTGCAGTGAATGGCCCTAACTCCAGGGGGTTTGCGAGGCTGCTCTGGAAGATCAGGGGAACTCAGTGGCACAGATAGATAAACACAGCTGGGGAGCTGTGGAGCTGGTGCCTGCTCGGATCCTCTCTGGCCCTGCCATAACTGTTTACTTAGGGGATGTGTGCTAATCTGCAGCTCTGATCTTTTCATAGACACCCGGCAGGCCAGGATTAAAGAGCCTTGTATATGGCCATGGCGCTGCTAATTCTTCAGTGGATAAACTCAAATGACAAATGTTTTTATGTTTAATATAAAGACTGATGGGTGTGCAGGGGTCATCCCTGGATCAGTCTGTGTGTGGCTAAATCTTTGTGGGTGGCTCTGGTCCATGGTAGAGCATTTGTCAGCAAACACAAATCCCACAAAGATATTGCCGGTTTAATCACCGGTTTGACCACTGCATAATATAGTGTCCTTGGGCAAGACACACTCTACATATGCCTTTGTGCAGATTGGCAGCCATGTTCTGGCCCAGGGCAGCTGTGTCTGTGACTGACTGATGGAACTTCAGCAGACGATAAAAGACACTATATAATGAAGTTATAATGACTGTATAATCAATGGCATTATTATGTTTTTCAAATAATAATAATAATAATAATAATAATAATAATAATAACTAAATTCGATTAATTTCTATTAGTGAGTATACATTTCCACATATGTATAGCTTTAAATTTTCCCACACTACTATTTCTATACCAAAGGTAAAGCGTATTGAAAGTCGAAACAAAATTACATCAAGGCTAGTTTAGATGTATAAATAAAAACAAAATGAATGAGTGCCATGGGCATGTATTTATTTTTATTTTATCGTGCATGGTGTGGAGGGAACAAGCCCCCAACATTATTGTGTTTCCTCTTTGGCTTTATAAATTAGCCTGCTGACCATGGGCATAAAGTTATTTAAAGGGCCCATATTATACTATTTTTTGATCTATGTTATAAGGCTTTTTCCTCATGAAAAACATACCTGGAGTCATGTTTTGTTTGATTCACATGTTTAACACACAAACCCTGCATATTTAGGTTGAGATCTTCTATGAAACAGAAAACACTCTGTTCCACTTTTTGATGTCATGTAGTACTACAGGAAGTGCTTCATTGTGTTTTTAAACTCCACACACCATCATCATTTGGATAATTTCAGCTCTGGAATTGCCAATCTCTACTGAAATAAAGGTAAAAGGTAGCCGTCAACATGAAAACTATGACATCACAAAAAGGAACAGAGCATTTTGAGCTTTGAAGATGTAAACAGAGTGACAGACTAACAATGAAGGATTACTTAAACAACTCCAGATATGTTTTTGATGAGGTAACAACATTATGACATGGCTTAAAGCTCACAAGAGTCAATTTTGTGTCGTATAGAACCTTTAAGACCACGGATGTCTGCCCTAGGGCACCCTCTACTGGTGCAGGTATTTCACTACAGTTAGCCTTCTATATACAATATAGTGAAAACGACACGGTAAAATACACGATTTAACTAGTTTAATCGCTATTTAATGTACATTATACGATTATATAATATCGTACTGATGACATGGTTGTGATTACTTTTTGCATCGTGTCTTGTCGGCTTCCATAGCTGGTGCGTAAGCGCTTGACGTCAGTACAACAACAACCTGTTATGACTGCTCGGTTGAAGGAATATAACGTTAATTGATCAAGACTTTATTTTCTGCCAATAAACCACGATTTCCCATCCTTTAAATGTGAATATCTCTTTACAAAGGTAAGACCAAAACAACTGTCGTTTATATAAACCACTGTTTAAGCCAAATATCTGCATCTTCAGCTAAAAACGGTCTAAAAACAAGCTAACCTAGCGTTAGCATTTTTCGAGGTGGCCCAGCGACATTGAGCCATGTAAAATCTAGATTTTTCTTAACGGTTCTATGACATTTCATCACCTTTCAAGCTCGATTTGTGATCTTTAAATTGATGTACTTACATAAGTACACCAATGTTCTGATGCACGCTATTCTTGGTCAGAGTCTGGCATGCTACTTTAGCATTAGAGCTAAATTACGATTAGCAACCTCTATTTCGCGTCATATTCAGTTCTTCGATTTGAGCGTTAAAGAGTCGATAGCTATGCTTATGGAACATTTTAAAACTGATTTAAAAAAAAAAAAAAAAGTGGTTTTCACGGATGTACATTTACTGTGCGGTGCCAATTGCTCCTCCTGCTCATCCCGTACTAGTGGCATCGTATGCCATTTAAATGCAACTCAATCAAAGGTATTTCATTATATAGTTATAATTAATACAGTTATTATTGTATAATTGTTACAACTTTGTTAATTATTTGTCATATCGCGTAACAACTGCTGCAGCTCTGTTCAGACGCTCATTGCAGGTGCATTGCGGTGATACTCTTAAACTAAAAGACCTGACTCCATGCGTATTGTCTGTGTCCTACAGCCAGATATCTTGGAGAGACGAGGCATTCCTAATCCAGTCTGTAAGAGCCGAAGAGACGGGGAACAGGATAGGGAAGCAGGGCGAAACGGGCCCCGCGGAGCCGGTGGAGAAGATGGCCGGCAGCCCGGAAAAGACTTCAACCGCGCAAGAGCTCAAAGAGCAGGGGAACCGACTGTTCCTCTGCCGCAAGTACCAAGAGGCTGCAACATGCTACGGCAAAGCTATAGTGAGTATGGCATCACTAAAGGGCGATTACAAGCTCTATTTGGAAGCCTGTGCCATGTGCAGATATGGATGTTATTTTCAGATCTCAGTGTTTTCACATTTCTACTGTCTTTCTCTTACTAGAATCGTAATCCCTCTGTGGCAGTGTACTACACTAACAGAGCACTTTGCCATGTGAAACTGCAGCAGTATGACAAAGCTCTAGCCGACTGTAAACATGCTCTGGAGCTGGACAGTCAGTCGGTCAAGGCACACTTTTTCCTGGGCCAATGTCACTTAGAGCTTGAAAACTATGATGAGGCCATCGGAAACCTGCAAAAGGGTCAGAATAATCATGTAAAATACTCATATTAAGCAAAAAATATCTTACACTTTTTTGTTTTTGCTGTCTAGCTTACAACTTGGCTAAAGAACAGAGGCTGAATTTTGGAGATGACATTCCAAGTGCTTTGCGCATTGCCAAAAAGAAACGCTGGAACAACATTGAAGAGAAGAGAATTAATCAGGAAAATGAGCTGCATGCTTATCTGACTAAACTAATTTTAGCTGATAAGGAAAGGTGCGCTTCGCAACAGCTCAGACAATTGACACGGACACAATCAGACCATATATTTGAACACTTTCTTTGATGCTCCCTTCACAGAGAAATGGATGAATTCAAGAAGAACCAGGATGATAATCAAAATGGAGGTGATGCGACAAAAATTGCCACAAAGCATGTAGGTCTTGTCTTGCCTATATATAATAGGGATACTATTCCCAGTCCCTTTGTCATTTTTCACTGTTATGTTTCATCTTTTAAGGACAAATACCTAATGGACATGGATGAACTCTTCTCTCAAGTGGATGAGAAGAGAAAAGTAAGTATAAGCCACCAAGTGTACACACACTGAGTTACACATTTAAAAAACAAATGGTTTTATCACTAATAGTGGTATAGAATCAGGAGCAGTAAATAGAACAGTGTTTGAACATAACATTTAAAGCTTATCTGAAAATGTTCTGCAGAAACGAGAGATCCCAGATTATCTGTGTGGTAAAATCAGTTTTGAGTTGATGAGAGAGCCCTGCATCACACCCAGTGGAATCACCTACGATCGCAAGGACATCGAGGAGCATTTACAGGTTAGCACACACATTTTTATTACATCAACAACGAGATATAAGCTGTTATTCTCAACTGGTCAGATTCTGTAGGGTGATTTTACTTAATTATAATGTATCTGTATGTTTTATTTAATATTTTAATACACCCATCTCTGCATCTGTACAGCGAGTGGGTCATTTTGACCCCGTCACCAGGAGTCCACTGACCCAGGACCAACTCATACCTAACCTGGCCATGAAGGAGGTGATAGATGCCTTTATCCAGGAGAATGGCTGGGTGGAGGATTACTGATCCTCAAATCTTCAACAGGAGCCTGGACTATAGACAACTGATCTCTCTATGACTGGATATTACATTTATACAATCGAGAGAAGCGACACTTTGGATTATCATATAGAAGCTGTACGTTTTCTCTCTACATCTGACCTTTGCTGTTACCAGCTGGTTTGCTGTTCCCTTCTGAACTGTTCAATGTCTCTCTCAGCCCTGTCTTATAGATTGACTCGCATAAGGGCCCTCTGACTCTTCTTGTTTCTTAGTGCCACAATTCTTACAAAGACTTTTCACTGCAGTGTTTCACAGATGCCCACAGTATGCACAGCACACACAATGGAAACAGGCCCAGTGAAGACAGTTCTACTCAACTACAACTTGTATTTATCATGAACATTTGTCCATATACTGCACATTCATAAAGCTCATACAATCAACCAGTTCCCTTCTCTGCCTCAAGATGGGGCTGTAAAATTATGGATGCCAGTTGTTTCCACAAACTAAAAATAACAGTCCATCTCACACTGTGTATCAGAGTTAACAAACTGAATGTATACCATGTTTTAGATTTAATCTAATGTTATCCAAAATTTTGTATAAAATAAGGCCTTAAGAAGCCTCGACAAAGACTCCATACAAAAAAGCTGGATAGTCATTGAATGAGGATACTGGCAGGAAATGCCAGGTTTACAATCTCTTGAAAAGCTGCTTGTGTGTTGTTGATGAAAGTGAAAAGATTTGATGTCTCTAAATATTGCCTTTTGTGTGACAGTAAAACTCAGTGGACAGTTTGACAAAAAGATGGTTATTCCCACTTGTTTGTATTGGCCTTTGTTTTGTTACTTCAGAAAATAATGTGGTGAAATGAAATACAAGGGTTTACGGTTACCATAATGCTGGAGGGAGCATTTGTTCTCCGTACCTCAGCCCAGGTTCTATGTGCTGTTCTGCTTTTCTTGCAATGAATTGACTGATCTTAAGAGTGTGTCTATGGTGAATTAGGCTATTGGTTCACTGTAAGATGGAGGCAATGTATATAATTTGCTTGTGTATTGTGAAATTTTAATTCTTGACAAAATAGGGTTCCTTTACTCTAGAGTTTGAGAAACTGTATTAAATGTAGATATGTCAATAACTATTTCCTGCTTTGGTTTTCTTTGGTCCTAATTAAACAGTGACACTTGTGTTGGTGTGATTTACTGGATCTTGGATATAGTTAGTGGATATTTTAGATAATAAATGTGCCAATATTGTGAACAAAAGGAAATAAGAAAATAACATTATAAATCAATGTTTTATGGATTGAAAAAATATTGATGAAAACAATTGTACAGCATATTCTGGTCCATGATGCAGCTACAGGAGAGGAAGAGTGTTCCCCTGTAACACTGGGTCTATTGTGAGCGTGTCCACTCAAAAAGCTGACGTTTGACTGGTGCCATGCAGGAAGAGCTCTGAGCACAGGACAAGACAGAAACAACAACATGGTAAGGACATGTTTTCAATTGGAATATATATATATATATATATATATATATATATATATATATATATATATATATATATATATATATATATATATATATATATATATATTTTTTTTAATTCTGAGAATTATTATCTTGAGAATTTTGTGTCTTCAGAGTTCTCCTGTTTCTCGGCTCTGTGTGTTGGCTTTGTGTTTGACTTACAACTCGGCAACACAAAGTAAGACACAGAAGAATGTCATTGTCATTTATGTTGTCTAATCATTCTAAACTTAAACTCCTTACTGTGACAGTGGGCCTGAGCGATAAAGTGCTGATCTTCCCTTATGAGACAGACTTCAGTTATGTGGCTCTGATCCCTCAGAAGGAGCTGGCTTTAAGGGCCTTCACTCTGTGCATGCGTGTGGCCACAGAGCTGCCTGAGGAGAGGCAGATCATCCTGTTTGCCTACCGCACTCCCGACTATGATGAGCTTAACGTGTGGCGCGAGAAGGACGGGCGCATTTCCTTTTATATGAGTGGTGATGGGGCCTCCTTTCACCTGCCTCCTCTGGGCACTTTCCGCACTAGCCTATGCCTCACCTGGGAGTCTCGCACCGGCCTGGCGGCGTTCTGGTTTGAAGGTAAACGCAGCACATACCAGGTGTACAAACCGGGCCACACCATCCGGCCCAAAGGCACTGTGCTGCTGGGGCAGGACCCTGACAAACACCTGGGGGCTCTGGAGGCCCAACAGAGCTTTGTGGGCGAGCTCACCGACCTCAACATGTGGGACTATGTTCTGTCTAGAAGTATGATCCAGGCCTGGCACTATCGGCACAAGATCCCAAAGGGAAACATCTTTGACTGGGCCTCCATCAGCTATGACCTCAGCGGAAATGTAATGGTGGTAGAGGATGACTGACAGGAGCCTGTGTCCAGAGCATGGTTTGACCAGGCTGTGGAGATCTCTATAGGACTCATTATAACATGCTTTATTGTGTTTAGCAGACTATGCTCTTCGACATGATAACTTCAGTCCAAGGAAATGTGACATGCCTTTTGAAGATAACCACTATTCTGTGTATAGAGAGACTGGAGAAAAAGGAGACTCACAAAGACCAGAGCGATGTGTGCGGCTGTGAGGCCTAGGGACAAAGCAGCAGCTTACCTGTGTCTCAAATAATGTGCTTTCACCATTACTAATATTACTTAATGAAATAATTACTACTGCCACTGGAGCATTTTAAAAGTATATAGATTTACTAAATAGTAAAGGAATATGTACCAAATTTATTTAATGTATTTGTTTAGGAAATCATTATTATTATTAATTACATTTTGTTTTAAGAATTATTAATTATTATTCATTATTAATCAGTATTTTTGTGAATGTTGCCTTTAACTCAACACTGTACAGGAATTTAATCTATTTGAAATGATGTAACAATGCTTTTGAGTCTGAAATAAAATTATGCAGTGTGAATTAAAAATGGTGTTTGTTATTGAAGTAAAGTGCTCGTCTTTGAACTATGGCCCTTCCCCTTTTAATCATCCCCCCATGACACAATTGGAAATAATAATGTAATTCAGTTCTCCGCATTATTTAAGTATACCGAATAATATCACACAAAGCCTCCTCTGTTTTATGCCTTTTGTCCTGTGATGCTGTAGTGAAGTAAGAGGCAGATTTCTTGTAATGAGGGCAGGAGTCATAATGAGATGGATGTGTTACATGTTACTTGCAGAGACCAAGTCATATGGAACTGCTACACTAATAAATGCCCCTGAGAATGAGCTGAGGGTCAAATGTTGTCCATCCAAGTGTAACACAGCAGCCCCACTTCCTCCTCTCGTGGTGACCTCCTTGCACAAAACACTGAACTTTTTCCTCCACAGTGCATCCAGGCGCCCGCTCCCTTGAGGCTGAGAAACTGCGTGTGTTTCTAACCGAAAATCACCGTGGGCTCTCTCTGGCAGCAGCAGCTAAATGAGGAGAAGTAAAGGCAGGGCTGATGAGCTCTGACTGCGGGTCAGCAGCCAAATGTTCCACCTTCTTGGATGTTGGAATGCATCAATCTCAGTGCCCACTGACTGTGTGGTAACACCTTTGTGGACCATCTGCCCAGGCCGCGGCTTCTGAGCCCTCAAGTCCACAAACACTCTCCATCCTTGTGCCTCTCATATGTACTGCAACTCTTCAGGATAAAGAGGCTAGGAACAAAGAGATTGTTTTGGCAAAAATTTTATATAAATTATATAAATATAATAAAAACTATTCCTAATTGGACTCATTTAGTTGAAAAGAATTGCTTGTCTTTCTTTGTACAATCCTCAGCTACTAAAGTACTAATACTAAATACTAAATATTTTTTCAAAATTTCCATGATCTCAAATGGATCTCTTTTGAAGACTAGAGTAATTATATAGCATCCTTCCTCACCAGTCTTCATTTTCTACACAGGTTGCCATCACCAGATTTGATCCTTGTGCTTGGGATGCTCAGATCATTGTTCAGTCAGTGAAAAATTCTTCCACTGTGCATTGCATGTATAATCCCAGAGCACAAACAGTTGCAGGTCTGCTTGTCCCGCTGGCAGACAGGGCGGCGGTCTGCAGGCCTACCAGATCTGCATATTGGCCCATGGTGCTTGAAGCTCACTGTGTGTGTGCAGCGTGTGTGGAGCTGGTGAAATGTCTTCCACGCGAGAGGACATAGACGGCGAGAGGAGCCACGCGTGAGGGGCTGGGGCGGACAGAAGGAGGGCCGTTCTGGATTCCTTCGAGCAACTCCAAATAGATTTCCAGGCAAAACATATTTGCATACGCAAGACAGTGCTATGAGCAATATGAGAGAGTCATGTAAGGCATGTGTGCACTGAACAGATGGGTCATTTTTAGAGCTTTCTTGCAGAAATTACAGCCCATTAAATTACGATCTTGGACGCAATTTAGCCGACTTTTGTTAATTGTACTTGGAAGGGGGTCAGTCTAATGGAGTCTTGTCAATTTTGAGATTGACCAACATTGATTCATGCTCTAAAAAGTTTTTTTTTTTTTTTTCCCTAAATAAGTTTATACTCCTGGCCCAAGGTAAGGAGATTGTGGATTCTACCCAAGATAACTTCTAACTAAGCTCCCTCCAAGCAAAGAAAAAAATTATATACAGATATGATATTCTATTCTATTTGTGGAGATAGAAGAATTCATATTTTTGTCTGTGTATATGTTTGTGCTCTGCAACTGTCTGACCATCTGTCTATGGTGTACTCTATAAAACCGAGGTAACCTTAAGAATTAAGCAAACTGATGGATAATAGAAATCTCTGAAACTTTGAATTCTTAGGAGCTTTTAAACTGTAAATTTGCTCCTCCACAGTTGAATAGGAAGCCAAAAGTATATGGCAGCCTGCTCTTTAACCCTGTCCCTGTCCCTCTCTGAGCTTGTGGGGCGGCTGTGTGGGCTCTGGTCCTCCCCTCTGGGCTGTATGAAAAATTCACCAGGCCATCCCATTAGAGTCAGTCCAAATCAGGGCGCTGGCATTACAGCAAGCCCATGCATGACACTTTTATCACTCGAGACTAAGCAGCGCAAATGTTATGTTTAGTAAACAGCAAATCACAGCAGATGCCCTGTGTCCAAGTGCACTAGGTTCAGGCCTGTGCACTGAAAGGTAAATGTCTTCACACACAGAGATAGCGTGGGTCACAAGTCCCGGCCGATAAAGGCAGATGGAGCGTACCCTTTTCATGTGGGCTTTTCACACTGAGGGTGAGAGGCCTGACCTTTGCTCAGTCCATGTGTCAGCAGCTGGAGCTGAGGTGAGACCTCCAGGCAGGACGAGCCACATTGTCTGATG
This sequence comes from Taenioides sp. WSHXM2023, assembly GCA_029959045.1. Taxonomy (NCBI): domain Eukaryota; kingdom Metazoa; phylum Chordata; class Actinopteri; order Gobiiformes; family Gobiidae; genus Taenioides; species Taenioides sp. WSHXM2023. The sequence continues at coordinate 16,116,018 of CM057104.1, read as the reverse complement.
AAAATGTACTAAACAACAGCATATAAATACATTCTAAGTGTACATTTATACTGCATACTATGGCCTATAGTGTGATTAACATTACAAGAGTCATGCCCAGTATAATCATGAATATTTGAATTTATGCTGAAAATGTCTGTTACTCAGGACTTAATCCAAGCAGTTTGAAATCTCTGGTAGACTCAACAATGATAACAATAAGAAAGAGATGAAAGGATAAGTATTTGGGAGAAAAGTTATGAAATATGTCCTATTTTGGATTTGAGACTTCGTAGAATAGACAGATGAATATTAATATTTTTCCCTATCTTCTCTGACCCGCTCCAAATCTCTACCACGTCTTAAAGAGTGAAGTGAGCCTGGTGTGATTGTGGTTTTGAGTGCTCGCCCCTGGGCTGCTATGTGTGTGAACATATGAGCCACGCCACAGCCAGTGGAGGGACTGCTGATTAAATATTACAGCCCTCTAAATGGATGGAGATTAGTCTCTGTGGGAATGTTAGGGCTTAATTTACCCCCCAGCCAAAAGCGCCTGTGTGGAGCTGTGAGGAGGGAGTGGTGTGGAGGGCAGGGGATGTTCAACATGGGATGCTGTGTAAGTGCACTACTTGGCGCTCACTGGGTCAGCCAACGATGTCCTGTGGTTTTACAGAACCATCTGAGCAACAGTCACATAGGGCAATTACTGTATCAGAGAAATTACATATTACAGCACTCAAGTGTAACAGTAGTTTGTCAACTAGATCAGCTGATTGTCTGATATACTTCAACAAATGCATAATGTTGCAATTGTGGTTTTGTAGATATGATAAATTCATTCAAATAAAATAGCTTAAAAATGGTTAGGGTTAGGGTTATATTAGTGATATTCTTAACACAGGTATAAAGTGATTTCTGCCCTTTTTATGGGTCTTGAACCTCAACCAAGACATTTACAGGCACATTTGAGCACATTCTTAAAGCATTGTTAAAATATTGAGATAATGCAAACAAAAATATTTAGATATTACATTTAGAAAATGTATTGCACACCCCTATATGCACATGACTTTTATTCACCAGTAGAAAACATCAGGTACAAAAACTACATGTGACTATCACATTTATTTTCAGATTTGTGTTAGTTGTAAATGCTTTATATATTCTTTAAAATGCAATTTTAAAAAGGACAAAAATAATCATCTCACTAGAGCTGACAGTTTCCTCTGGGGCAAGGACTCCTCTGCAAAATATTTGTTAGTGGGACTTTCCCGATTCAATAAGGCCAAATAAAAATAAACCAAAAAATAGTAACTTTTGAAATATATGTACACTTTGGAATAGTGTAGGAACAATTATCTTCATGTGTGTAACACATAACTAGGGTGTATAAAAATGGATTCCCATGACACTTTTAGGTTAGCATTTGAATTGCCATTTGTCTGTGTTGTGTCATGCTATGTCATCTCATAATGTGAATAATTGATGGCATGGTTTTGTAGTTCACCACATTGAATGCTTTTAAGAGCATGAGAGTGTTTTGAGGTCTTTGCATGAAAAGCCTACACTTTATTATTTATAAACACAGGACTTTTATGGAGCAGAGGCATCTCCTTAATCACCTCAGCACCTTATCGGCACACTTCTGGATGAACTTGACAAACAGATGTTTTCTCAGTGTCAGATGTAGCACTGCGAGGTCTTTATTCTCTTCATTTTCCTCCCATAATGGACAAACATTCATCAAACACACTGCACATATGTGTGGAGCTTCCACAGACAATAAGGGTGCACACACACACACACACACACACACACACACACACACACACACACACACACGCACACACACACGCGCACACACACACACACACACACACACACACACACTCTGTCTCTGCGCCACTGGGCAGGGACTAGCCTGAAAGATTGAAAGCAATTAAAACTATCATCTGCAGTGGCTCTGGGCAGGCCTGTGGCTGCGAGGGGGAGCTGCCATAGTGCATCAGGCTCTCAGTCTCAGCAACGCACGACGACATGAGAGAGGCCCTATCTCCACGCACACACCAAACACACAGGCTACGACACTACGTACATCTACACATCTACACTGCACTTTACCAAACAACCACTACAAGCACTAGATGCTGCCGTGACCTTTCACCTCCCTCCATGCAACATTTGTCTCTTTCCTTTCATGACTGGAAAGTTTATTTTTGGAGAACTCATGTGCTGAACAGAGCTGTGGACAGAGTTTACCTGTTTAACGCTTTATAATGGCCTGCCCTAAAGCAGCAGCCACCTATATCTCTCCAGAGGTAAAGTCAAGAAGAAGATGAAAAGTTTTAGTCGCCACGCAATGATACAAGAAGATTGTGCAAGATGCCTTCGGTGTCGAGATAAATGCTTATTTTGTATGTATATGTAAGGTCCAGAGTGTATAGAGCCTTGGGTGCAGGTGCTGTTAAAACAGAGGAGAGAGACATTGTTGGGTAAATACTTGAGTGGTTTGGGATGTTCTGGAGGCGTGTGCATTGACACACTGAGCACTCATCAGTCTGATCTCATTAGAGGGGGAGAAGTGCTGTAACTTGGAGCTGTTTGGCCAAACTTGGAGCAGTTTACCTGTGTTATGATCCTTGGGAATGGTGACTGTCTAGCTCTGTCTGGACTGGCCCTTAACAAGTCTCCTCAGGACAACCACACCACCATTATCAAGTGGAGCTCCTGTCTCACCCTCCTGCTGCCTCTCTCTGTGCTCTCTCTCCGATCAGCTTCTGACCTGTCACTCTCACTTAGTGTCTACATTAGCACCGGTGCTTGCCTCATCCTGGTTCTCTTCAGCAGTCCTCGGCTCTACCTCCCCATGGTGCGTTTGAATACATATCTCCGATATTCAGCCCCTACTTAATTTGACAGGCCCCTGTTTTGTCAGTCTGACAGGCCTATAGCAAGACACTAATAGGCCACAGAGACCACCAGCAAAGCACCAGCCAAGGAGCGCCCTGCGGTGCCAGTCCCCATCAGCCTCCATGTCTCTTGGGGCCATGAACGCAAGCGAGAGGGGAGAGGGTCAGAAGCGCACTGGACGGACAGTAGTGCTGTCACACCAGTCCACAGCAGACTGGACCAGGCCTCAGTGCTGACAACACCACCGCTTCTCCACCACCCCCCGTCTCACAGAGAGCACACACAAAAGAGGGATAAAAGAGCAGCCATCAGGGGCATGGAGGGATGCAATGACTGTCTGCCACTCACCCACTTCACCGGTCATCACAGAGATGACAGCGGAGAGGAAATTAATTCACTGTTTGTTTTTCAGAGAGAGCCACAGCGGGGTAGTCGGGCAGAGGTGTGTTAGAGTGGATGGGGGGGCAGGGTCTAGCCTTCAGGACTGCTGCTGTCCAGAGGATCAAAACCTGTTTGCTTTTGATAGTGTTCAATTGTTGACTAGCGGTGTGTGTAAGTCAAGCGATCTCAAATGTTAAGAATTGGTCTTTTGTCTGCAGAGACTACGTCAAAGTCAACGCATGTGTGTGTAAGTGTACAGGCCACCACAGTATTGGCCACAATTGAAGATATGGGACAGCTATTTTTTCCCCAAGCAATAGCCACAGCAATCACTGTGCACCAATAGATTGACACCAGGATATTTCTGTAAAAACTTGCATCATAGCTCAGTAGAGCTAAGCAGTAATTATACAGTGACACTGAGATGACTTTAGGGATCCTCAGTTCAGATTTACTGTATGCTGATTATTCTTGTTGTCACTTAAACATCTTCAATGCTGGGACTGGGGCGAGAGACAGAAACTGTTCAGGGGGACTCCTGGGGTCTCTTCCTGTTAGTGAATTATTAAGGTTTACTAATACTTCATAAATCCCCTCTTTGTCCTGTCCATTACCAGCCTGTCACATCATCTCGTAGTAGCTAGACTGAGTCACTTGCTTCATCTAAATGACAGAAGTTAAACTGGGGGATGGAGGAAAGGAGGGGGGCAGCAGAGAGGAAGTAGGCCCCAGGGCTCCATGATCAGAGTAGGTTAACTTCAGTGTACTTGTCACTGCTACTTTTTATGATATTTTATTTTTTCCAAAATATAATGTACAGATTTGAAGATACCTTACAGTCGATATAGTGTCTTGTTTTTCTTCCTTCTTTAAGTCTCCATGCTTGTACACCACCAGCTCTGCCCCAGCCTCCTCCTCCATCCACCAACCCCCTCCTAAATACTCAACCTTGCCTGAGTGCGTGCCTGGCGGACTCTCTCTGCGCTCTCAACAGCCGAGCTGGTCATTGCCCCGAGCGCTGAGGAGCTGTCGCCTCTCGTTAGTGTCGCCGTGACGACCCCAAGTCCTGCCTGTTCCTTGATTAGATAGAGGTGGATGAGGAGTGTGTCTATGTTACTGTAGTACTATGTTACTGTGAGTGGGAGGAGGCCCGCAGAGTTGCTTAAAGATCACTGATTTGGTCAATTGTCTTCTCAACTCCCATCCCACAGAAGGTCAGTTATGACTCAATGAGGCTGTTCTCTCACTCACTAGACTAAATATGTTGACAATAAAAGCGTTTATAATCAAAGTGAAATATTTAACTGAGCATCAATTCATCAAAATTAATTTTTATTTATCAGGGTAATGGGCATGTAATCAAGAAAAAGTTAATGCTCATACAAAGGTCACCAGCAGAAGGCAAAAGGACAGGGTGCCTCAATAGTGGCTGCACCTGCAAAGTTGAGATCCATCTTAAAGAAGGTAAGTCTGATGAAGACTAGTGCAACAAAGCATTTTCAGCTCTGGTGAAGGAGTCGCAAATATTCAAAACTAATTTTTAAAAACAATTATGAGGCTAGAAGCTCAAAGTTAACTTTAAACATTATGCATTTTCTCTTGACAAATCATTTGCACAGTCAACTGGATCATCACTGGTCCAGGGCTGACTGCTTCATTCATTAGCAGCTTCTGTTTCAGTGATTGACAGTCATTTAATACTTTAATAAAACACTTCAATCAACTGAAATGATTACTTCTTCTGCCTTGTAAAATCAAACAAGAAAAATACCGAAACACAGTTGGAGCACTACAGCTGTAAGTAAATGATGAGATTGACCTTATAAAAACTGTCTGCTGAAGGATGGCCAGGTCAGTGAATGGGTGGCCCCTGAGGGATCCATAAACACACTGTCTGATTTCACTTGTACATATATGCCCTGCCCAGGGCACAGCTGTCCATCTCTGGACAATTTATCTGCCCAAAGGGATGACTGACTGGACCCTGTGCACATACTGACCATCTGCCTGTCTTTTACTCAACTACTCAACTCTGTTCAAAATTATAAGCAAGCACTGACAAAACTTTACTTATTTTTCAATTAAAATCAAAACAATAACTTAAGCTAGCATTAGTTCAAATTGCTGTTTGCATAATAAAATAAACCTTTAATCAAACTTAATTTGTAACTAAGGAAAGAGTTCATCTCTAGTGTAGGATGTAAGACACAGTGTAGAGACTAATCTATAGCCATCTCACATATAGAACTATGTATATTACATACCATGTCCTCTGACTCACTCTTAGTAATTGTACTAGCATCCAATCATACTGTGTAAGTGTTAGACAACCAGTGAGAGAGACAGACAGCAAGTGAGAGAGGAACAAGACTCGCCCCCTAGCTATAGCTTCCTGACTTGTTTATTTGCTAACTGGGTGGGAGGGAGGGTGTGGGATGGGTGGAGGGTGAACATATGGTTTGCTAAAACATGGACTTGTAGTTGGGGAGGCCAGGGCACCCTAAGGGATGGAGCTGACGGCTTTAGTCACTGTCTGCCTCAATTCCTCCCGCTTGGACAGCCAGAGCTCCAACAGCTTTCTCCTGCAGTTTGCAATGCGCTGTGATCCCACATTCATTATTCTAATCCAGCCCTTAAAAGTACCTTGGTCAAACCCATAATGTGTTAAGGTTTGAATTAGGGTGAGCACAAAAAAGTGGGGTTGCAGATGAGATAATAATAATAATGCAACACTCTGAACCACTGCTCAGTCTGTTCAGCTAAAATACACATACAAAAACTCAACATCCCAGGCTGGATTAGTTGTGTGTAATGATAATGATTATTTTGTTGTTGTAGAATAGAATACAATAACAATATCCCCTTTCAGTAATCAAAGTTAACTTAACTTAATGGCAATACAGAAGAACAATACTACCAAGAACATCTTCATGTTCTTGACTGATCAAACATTTGACTGATCAGCATCTGTAGGGTGAAGGATGCACGACATATCAGTGTAGCAGAGGAGATCGGCAGTTAAAGCCAGTTAGGCCCTGGAGGCTAGTGTGTACATGAACACAGTCACTGTAGGACTAGGGCGCTAACACACATGGGCTCATGCAGGCTGCATTGATGAAAAACATATGCAGCCGCTGCACACTCTTCCGTGGGTCAGTGAGTTAATACGCACAGACTTACACAGATTTGGTGACTACAGTTGTTTAGAGGCTCACACGTGCATGCTCTTGTGCACACAAGCCCCCTGAAGGTCAGCGCTGTGATGGACAGGAGTCTTGATCCATTCTGACAGAATCGGCTGCTTCCTTTCAATTGTACTTCCTTTTCTCCCATCAGGTGACAGCCACAGGTGCCTGCGCAGCCGAGACCCCACCTCTTGCGGCTGCGGTGGGGGGCAGCTGTGGAAACGGGAGATTTAGAGACTGAGACGATGAGTGAAAGCCATCAGCGAGGCACCAGCTGCTTCATGTCACTGACCCATAGCACATCTCTCTGTACACCATACACACTCACACGTGTGTATGATAAACAGTGAATGATAGGCCTCAGCTGGGGCTTATTCCAAATGAATACTTCTGTCACTAGCTCCTCACGCCTGTGATACTGTGCCACCTATACATACAGTTTGTGATGTTTGCCTGCAAACACAGGCCAAGTGAAGGCCAGAGATGTCTGGAGAGAAGGCTCCAAAAAGTCATGATTCCAATCAGAAGTGAACTCTGACATCTAGCCTTTTCAGCCATCCAGCCAGATCACTTTAGAGGCAACCGTTTCACTTTAGAAAGTGGCCAGTGCTCATCTCGCCTTCATCTGTGTAATTGTGAGCACTCATTTAAGTGTAAAGCTCAAAATGTCTCACTGGCGCTCCCAGCACTGTTCCCTCTTGTGCTTCTATAAGCCACTCAACTCAGGAGAAGACCTTATTGTTTTGTTAGATCACTTGATAGAAAGGAAGGTAAAAGCTGAAAAAAGACAGTTACAGGTACCAGTCAAGTTTGGTCACACTTTTTCATCCATGTTTCTTCTTTATTTTCATGATTATTTACACTGTAGATTCTCAGTCATCAGATAAAAGAACACTAAGAAATGAATCCAACTTAAATTTCAAAGCCATAACATATACCAAAGGCCAAGGAAAGAAGAAAGAACTGAGCGCATCAAGAACTTCGCTGCAACAAAGTTGTAAAATCCACTTTTGGAGAAATCCAAAGAAATGGGGCTGTTTTGTAGCCCAAGCGTATTTGTAAAGCTTGCAGTGGCTCCAGGAGTTGTTCTCTTTGAAAATGAGGTGAAGAAGGGAAACAGTGGAGCGGTGGTGAATAATTGATATTGGCTGAGAGCGATATGAGTTTAGTTAATGTGCCCAGCAGCACAGGCTAAGAGTGGAGCTGTTAGCCATTCCACCCCAGGCCTAAAACTCACAAGCAGACACTGAGGTTAAAGGTGCTTTAGTTGATTCTTGTGCAACCCATAAATCTTTCTCGTCTCAAAGTATAGTCCATCTTGCTGTGTGCATGTGTGTCCTCCCTTCATTTACATGGCATAGGGAGTGCGTCTTTGCGTTTTGCTTAGGAGGCATGAGCACAGCTGGGTCTGGCTGGTAGCAGTGTTGTTGCAGCCCTCTGGTTCCTTTCTCTGAGTGGTAATAGAGTGCTCCTGTCAGCCTCCCCAGATGCTGCTCCATAAGGACCCTCACTACTCTCCCTGTTCTCCACAAGACTTCTGTGTTGAGTCTTGGCCAATGCACTGACATTTTAATCTCCACTTATTCCTCTGAAGGCAAACAAGGCAGTCAGAGTTACAATATGGGAATGAAATGTTCTGGCAATTTTAGTTTGAGCTGATAAGTTCAACAAGGAAATGGAAACAAAGTGTCATCATACACAAAGAACAGGCTTTGAGGCTTTTTAAGGAGTCCATTGGTTTGATGTCGACTCCAGTGTCAGTCAGATGCTTCATTTCCACCTCTTAAGTACTTCACATAGTCATTTTATGAATACACAAATGGCATTCCATAACATCTACTGTCTACATGCTCAATTTAGATGGGAGCTTTTGAGTTAATTTCTTCACTTATGATGCAGACAAGGCAGGAGGGAGGGAACTTAAACATGTAATGTTTTTAAAAGTTACAGTCATAGTGTAATACACTTTATGGTTCTTGTATATGTTATTGACTTCACAAATAAAACTGGCAAATGCCAGACTTTGTAGTGTACAACAATTAATTAGCAGATGACCTACTGAAAAGAGGCCTCACTAAGCACCAAACACTTCACACACTGATACTGGCACAGTCTCCCAAGTGTCCCAGTAGTAGAAAAACTGACATCATCTCCCATGTGGCTCTGAGATGTGAAGAGTCCTCCTGCACTTCCCTCTCAGAGCGGTGGTGACTCCTGATTTAGCAGACATTCTCTTTTCCTCCTGTCACATTTGGTACAGATGGTTAAGCTCTATGGAGTGGCCTGTCAGTCTCCATTTGGCCTCCTCCATGTGACAGCGGGCCTGATGGTTCATGAATGGCCCCCGACTTCCTCAGCACACAGACACTGACATTTCTCAAAGGGGCAGGAGCGCTCATGTGCTCCCCTCCCAGCCAGAGGAGGGAGTCCAGGAACCTAGAGTTGACCCACAGCCTGCTACAGGCACAGGGAGCACGGCTAGAAGGGATGCACGAATTGGGCTGGAAATACAGGTTAGTTTCTGAGCTAGATGGTATAAATAGGTTAAAAAAAAAGAGAGATCACCTCCCTATTTATAATATCTAAGTGACAATCATAATGTATTGGTAAATTGAAAATACAAGGTTAATTAAAACACAAATGATCTCTTATGATTTAAATGAGTGATTTAATGTTGTATTGTAATTCTACTGAGATTTAAAAAAAAAAGACTACGAATTTGGTGGGGAAAAAGCTAAAAATATGAACTGTACAACTGTATTTAAATAAATGTGTATCTTTAAAAATGTGACTAAATGCTATGTTACCATAGAGACAAATGAAGTATTGAAGTATGAAGTATTCAATTGTTCTTGTGTGGGCTAGATAATAATTTTTAACCTCATTAATGTGAAGTATATATTATTAGCAAACATGGGATTTAGAATAAGATGATAACAAAGCTAGGTAGCCTAACATAAAAAAAATAATAATAATAATAATAATTAGTAAATAAACACTCTTAGCTACTGCATTAAGATTTTTCTTTAATCACCAAGTGACCCAAGTTACATGAACTAACTCAGACTTGTGTCTCACCCAAACTCTTTAGGAGGTCAGTTCAGACCTGTGCTTGTGCACCCTGGCTGAAGGTAGGAGCACATTTGCCTGATTCTGAGGGGAGCGAGGAGCAGGGGGAGCAGGGGGAGCAGGGGGGAGCTGCTGTATGTAGTGCCTCGGGGCACTGCTCCCAGTCAGTATATATCCAGCGCACGCTGAGCTGCGCTCCCATTTGAGCGGGACAGAGTCAGCGTGGCCTCAGCACGCAGCTACACAGGACCCCTGCGACTTAGGTAGGTTACATGCATTTAAATATATTAGCATGGACAGAAAAAAAGAGACTGATGCTTATTTAAAAACAGTTTAAATTCATTTTCATGGAACAAAAGTGTAATCTAGTCTAGTCTAATAATTGGGCTGGAGTTTATGGTAACAACATTACTGAAATCTTGAAATGGCAAAAGCATGATTAAATGTTATGTTATTTGAACTTTTGCTTTTTGCTTATTGTTATTGTTTTACACACGTAATCTGTGTAAATATTTCAAATTGCTCTATTATTTTATTATTCTATTTACTAAATTTACTAAAATTTAATATTTAATTTGTCCTTTTTTACTCACTGTAGTTCATGAATATTAAATGAACAGACATAAAAATTAAAAATATGTTGTTCTTTTAAAATATTTATTGTATATTATTTACCCTTTTCTTTTTCAGAACTTAAAAAAACTCACCATCATAAGGAGAACTGTCATCAGTACTGGTTGAGGTAAAACTTAATTTTCTTAATCTTGATATTATTATAATATAACTGCGTTATTTGACTTAAAACACAGTAAATGTAATGACCTACAAGTGTAGATATCAGTATTGAGTACGGTCCAGTAGAGTGGAATGCTGTCAAAGCTTTTAGAGCGACCACCTCTTTAATTCTGACAGTAGATGTTGAAGCGGTTATTGGCTTGTTTGATCATCAGCCCTAAAAGCTCAAAACAAGACCGCAGGGTTCAGATATGGGGCAGCGAGGAGGGTGGACTGTACACACGCAGTCAAGAGGCGTGTAGATACCAAAGCCCTGAGAGGGAAAAATCTACTGTAAAAATGATTTTTATTGATTGACTCGTAGTTGCAGCTGTTAGGCCCCATTATGAGCTTTAAGCCTGGGTCAGAGCCCTGGGGCAGATAAGTGAGCCAATCAAACGGGCAACCACTAACGGGCCAATTTTGAGGGTCCAACTGGGGACACAAACGGAAAACGCCTGCCATCCGAAGTTAGAGTCACCAAGCCTTTCATCGTCAGCTTTCATGTGCCGCTTTAGCAGAGCCTTAGCTGTCCTGAGACAAGATGGGCCACCAGTCACTCAAACTCTCAACTCTTAAACTTTAAAAAATGTGTTATGTGTAATTAACTAAATCACATAATACATTTTTTTTTTTAATGTTTTTTTTTTTATCCTTAAATCCTTAAAACAATTTCAGGTCTTACCCAACGGCTTAGCTCCAAGTACGAAAATGTTAGTTTTTGTACTTTACTGACGTAAAAAAGATTATAGTAAATATGAATATAGTTTAGACAAATAAAAAATATATAATCCGCTTTTTCAAATTACAAAAATAATTTTTTTGCGGCTACTGACCTGAAATTGAATCATTCATGAATTATTATTACTATTAAACCAATCAAATCTAGCATACATAGGACCTATCCAGTGGCAGAGAACAGTGGAACTTATGCACAGTGTCCTGACCCAGATCCCAGTCCTGCCACTAATCACGCCCTTTAGGCATTACAGCGTTTCCTCATTAGTAAAATACAGCATTAAACCCCCAACTCAGACCCTACATTTGCCCGTCCACCACACTCTTTGGTCTGGTGTCAGAGTCTGAACTCAGGTGCTGAGCTTGTCCCGTCTCGAACAGGCTTGACTAGAACTGTACAGAAAAAGTACGAGGCAAGTGCAGTCAGAAAGGAGCAGTGCCTCTCTGCAGTTAGGTCCATAATCTATGGTTACCTGAAACATTTGGAAAATATCTTGTCTGTAATATTTTTTAAAAGGTTTGTCAATTCATTTTGTTTAGTTTAATTTTTTTATTTAAAAAAAAAAAAAAAAAGAACACTTTAGAATAATCAGAAATTACTTTGCCAGAATTGCAAAAAACATAAATTAAAAAATGAAATGAAAAATTCAGAAGTGGTTTTCAAATGATATTAGAACACCAGATATTTCATTTAGTGTAAGCGAGTCCAGTTCTCAAGTATTTATTTAAATTTAAATTTTCTCATTGTCAATTTTTTATTTTACTTTTTAAATAATAAAACAAACTTTGTGCTTGTCTTTTTCAGGTTGTGAGCACAAAAGAAAATGCAATTTTCTTTCCCCAAACTCAACTAAGCAAACACCTATTTAAAGACACATCTATATCATTATAAGCTGTACAATTTTTCACACTGAGAACCAAAGATGTCTAAGGACGACACTTGTAAGGTCTCGTCAGCCAGCAAGCACAAGGAACGAAAACCCAAGAAGCCTCACTACATCCCCCGTCCCTGGGGCAAACCATACAACTACAAATGTTTCCAGTGCCCCTTCACCTGCATGGAGAAGTCTCACCTCTACAACCACATGAAGTATAGTCTGTGTAAGAACTCCCTCTCACTGCTCATTGAGTCGGACTGGCCCTATAAAAAAGGAAACATTCTGCATCCTGACCAGCTCCGCACCTTTCAACACGGCCTCCACAACACCACTAAGGATGAATTAGAGGGTACAAGGAGGGACGAAGGGAGACCGAAGCAAAGGAGGACTCAGGAGGAGGAGGCAGAAGACAAAGAGTCTCACGAGCCCGAGGAGGAAGAGGAGGGAGGTCGAAGTGATGGGGGCGAAATTGCAGGTGTGACTAAAGAAAACCCAAACAACAACAAAGGGAATACCATGGAAAGCCGGAAAACCAAACCATCTGAGTCAGATATGCTTATGGCCGATATGCTCTCTCTAGAAGATCAGCTTCTACGGGCGCGCTCTGTGGAGGTGGAAGCCCAGCTCAAACAATACAAACTCTCCAAGACATGCCTATCTACCCCTGGGCTTCTCTCAGAGCAGTGGAGGCTACTAGCGTCCAGCCACACCAAAGCTAAAGCTGAACCCCGAGTGAGCAGTTCAATCCCATGTTACCCTCCTCCGCCTAATTTAGTGGATTACCCGCAGGACCCCACTGGGCTCAATCTGTCGGTGCTCGGGGTAGGATATCCCATCAGCCCCAGCCTCTTCTCCTACATGAATTCAGCCATGCCCACAGCGGCTACCAGTCTGACAGCCCAAAACCAGCTGGCCCAACTTCCGTTTCTGGCATCGGCAGCCCAGCTGATGCACCCCACGTCGAACACACACGCTCCAGCTGAGAGAGCTTTAATCCCGCCGCGACTCTACTACCCCTTCCTCTATGAGCACACTCTAGGCCAGAGCGAGCCCAATAAGGCACTTAAGACATCAACAAATAACCTAGAAGCAAATGTATTATCAGGTTTTCAGCCAAAACTCAATCTGTGGAAAGTCCCGGCAGTGCGGCCCCCGACAGCAGCAGTCCAGACCACAGGCTGGGCGTCACCTCAAAGAAACTCCCCTGAATCTAGCTTCAGAGTGCAGGGGGAAAAACAGCAGATAACAGCCACAGACGGGAAAGCAGTGTGGGGACTGAAAAGGACCGGTGCTTCACTGGGGAACCTGGAGGCACCTGTCGAAAAGAAGTCCAATGTAGGATTCACCTTTGACCTTCTGAAGAATATCCAAACAGCATCAAGCCTCAACATGGTTGCAGATAAACTTCTCTCACATAAAAAGTAAGACACTGAATAGTTATAATAAATCTTATTTTTCTTGTTTTATTGTGTATTAGGTATTGTGGTTTCCTGTTGTATGTTGAGCACTTTGGTCAACTGTGGTTGTTTTAAAATGTGCCATACAAATAAATTTGACTTGACATGTAAAATTAAAAGTCATAATGATTAATAATTATTATTCTTGTCTCTTTAAGTTTACAGGATCCTCTGCTTGAAACGCAGCCTATTGACTCATGGTACAAAGAAGCTCTCACCAGCCCAAACAGTGAAACCTCCTCTCATTCTTCTGGTGGTGGAACCGGCCTCCAGGATGGTTCACATTCAGCGAGCAAAGGATCGTCCGAATCCGTGGCTGCGCTTCTCACTGATCTCTCCAAGGCTCTGCAGGATTACCAGGAAGCCGAGCGCAAGATTTCCCACATGGAGACCAAGGACCTACCTGCCCAGCACCATCTCTGGGAACATCTCAGCAAAATCCGCAGTGAGCTCTCCCACATCCACCAAGCCCTCGAGCGGACATCGAGGCCAAGTGATGGGCCTCTGGATCTGTCTGTCAAGAGGGAGCAGACTGATTTGCAGCGAGTAGATTTTAAAGATGGCAACTCCACAGAGACAGAGGACGAGGAGGAAGACCTGGAGGACAAAAAAGACGAAGCAGAGGAGGAGAGGGAGAGAAAGGCATTATCGGCTTCACTGGAGAGTCGGAAGCAGTCGTTGGACATGCTGATTAAGATGAGTCAAACAGGTGCGACGGTAGTCAATGGAGACGTTATCACAGCGGGAGGTCTTGCTCTTAGGCCCAGTCCGAACGAGACGCTTTGGCCCAGCAGAACCACCAAATGTGAAGCAGACTCCAGTGTTTTACTGTGTCCCGATGGCCGCTCTGTGGTGTTCACTGACATTTCGGCTAAAACTCAGAAAAGACCCCCATCCATACAGCGCTTAGAGGCACAGTGTCCCTCAAGTCCCTTAACAGTTATAGATAACTGAATTTGGTTTTGGGAATTTATCTAATTTATTTGAAAATGTATTTATTGTCACTGGCATGCCTAAAAAGATAGGCTGAAAGACGGTCACTTGAAACTGCACCTTAATAATGAATGATAAAGAATTCTAAAATGTTAGAATATGCGTGATTACAATTGCACTAATTATTGATTGTAAAATAGAATTTGTTACCATCTTTAAATACAAATAAATAAATAAATAAATCATGCTAGTAGACAATCTTGTATTACATTATGTAATATTGTATATAAATGTGAATTTAAATACTGATGTGGTGGATTGTCATTTGGAAATGTTGCTGTGGTTTTGAATAAATGTGTAAAAAAACAATGGTCTTCTTATGTATTATAATATATTTTAATTATTTTTAAAAGTATATTTTTGTTTAGAGCTTTTAATATGGTCTGCTAAATTAAATATTTCACTATAAGCAAAATTAATAAAAAATGCTGCAGCTTAATAAATCTTAACATTAAAATTTCAAAGAGAGAAGCACCTGAAGCGGCACACACATATTTAAATGCTATTGACAGCAGGGCTCTTTTCAGATCACCTGCACAGGCCAAGACTCTCTTTGCAAAGGTCAAGGCCCAGAGCTAAAGCTCTGCTCACACCTCACCAGTCAGACCAAACTACATCAGATCCTTACCACTACAATAAGGAGATAAACACATGGGCTATGTGAAAGATATTGTGAGGCCTATTATACTACTGCTGCCACAGATCATAGCTCCCTCAAGTGGACATAGGCTACAGTGCAAAAAACAAACAAAAAAAGAAAAGAAAAAAGAAAAACAAATACATTGGAATGCTTATGCTCCATATATTATCTGGAGCAGCAAATACAATTTACATCATGAATAAATCAAGATTTTTCTGCACTGTGCCTTTTGCTAACAGCTTCCCCATGAGCACTGAAGCGCTGAATAAGATTCCATCATTATGTTCCACACTGTCTGGTATTCCCATTATTCTCATGCTCATCTGCACTCATACTATGTCCATTTACCTGGACGCATTCACCTGGAGGATCCAGCTCAGAATCTTGGAGGGCTTCACTGGGCTGTCTCCGGATTTAAACAAAAGGCTAAGTTCTGAGAGGAAAAAACTGAGTGAAATGAACAATGTTTTTGTGAGTAAAGTTGAACTGCCAACTAACCTTCCAAAAGGGCTATAACCGGAAGTAGACTAAAAGCATTTAAAATTTCCAACGAACTAGATCTATCTCTAAACCTAGTCCTAAAACCTAGACCTGTGTAGAAATTATCTCAAGAAAATGTAATCCCAGGATTTTACACATTTAAGGAAGTGCAAATGTATTCCCTACATCTCCTGCATTTCTAGAGAAAGGCCTGTTCCATTTATTACAGGCCTATGTAGCAAAGCCTCTTAAACATCTAACATCGTCCTTCTCCCAGCAGGAGGTAGGCCTAAAGACCAAATGTTTTTGCAGACCTACCTTATCAAACCTAACATTAGGCTGCTCTCTGCCACAGTACACAAACATCAATTAATAGGCCTACACATGCTTACTATTGCAATTGAAAGGACAGTGGCATTGAATAAGTTTATACTAGGTCTAAATCTATGGAATATTTCATAAATTATATAGGCACCCTGAACATAGGCTATGATTTTAACTTTGAATCAAACTCCGAAGTGTTATTGACATGAAAAGGCTATGTAACACATTAGTGAAAATATTTGTAGTCCATTTGTAGCCCACATTTGGGCCTTCTGAGGCTGCCTTTAAATGGCAGTGATGTTTCATTGTTGCTTTGAGGAGATACATCAGGCAGATCTTGGTCAACAATTGAGTAGCATGAGTGCAGAATAAGATGTGTCCATATTGATTTAGTTTGAAAACTCTCAGATAAAAGAATGTCCGCTCCAGTTTTTCAAAACACTTCATTTATTTAACATTATACATTCACATGAAAATAAAAAATATTCATATACATTTCATATCAAGCTATTGAGCAAGTTACAAGTTTAAAACAGACACAGATGCCCTCTGTGTGTGGCATATCTTATTTACAAGGCGTGGTTTGAATACTCCACAGTATCCATAGCTGCACAGGTTTCATGGATGTTTACATCTTCACTCAGTTGAGGCACAGTTCGATGTCAGTGAGAGGTCAGGGATTGGGCCAAGTGCTTCAAGACTGACGCTTACAGTAAATCATTACACCAAAACAGTAGAAGTTGCAAAGCAAAGCTTATTAGTGTTAAGAGGACCACTCTGAAGCACAAAGGAGGGTGAAGAGGCAACATGATCAGTCTGCAATTAAAGTTATACTGTACAACTCATGCAAGTCCCACTTTGAGGTGTTTGAATCACATCAAAGCCAAAAACTAACAAACACAATTTCATGTCAGAAAGAAACACTGAGAAAATCCAGTACCACTAACAGTTCACGTTGTTCTATTCCGTTTACAGGAGCCAGGATGTTTGGTTGCACTGAAATAAACCAAATTAAATACCACTACATCCACAATTTGACAGAAAAGTTTCCTCAAGTAGTCAAGTGATAAGTGCAATCCCACTCCTGTTCTTCCTCACACAAACACACCGTCCTATAAACTCACTCAAAAGCAATGCAAGCATCACATTGTATCACTCAGACCACATTATTACAGCAGATGCCCAAACATTAGATAGAGAACCTTACATATACCCAGTAGTTATGTACAACACAACTGGTGCAACATTAGACACATGTAAAGTCTTGTACATAGGAACTGTGACAATGATAAAATACAGCAGGTAATTAAGTCATATTGGGAAATATATATTATTCATAATGGGTATTGCTGTCTATTTTGGCATTTGGAAGGATAAATAAAAAGCTGCTATGCAATTCTCTCACAGCTTATGACACTGACCATTTAAACCTTGGTTTAAAATAATCTTTACACAGGATTGATCAATAAAACTATTATTCATTAATTATAATATTTTTAAAATGATCAGCGGCAACAAAGCAGCACGTCCAGGTTTAGGTGATCTCAATGCAGTCTGAAGCTGAGGCTGGGTGTGGCACAAGTCGGACCAAACCAGAGCCAAAAATCTTGACAACATTTTGCTCAGATTTTTTTGGAATCTTTTGCTTCAAAAAGCTTCATGCGCTCCTGCACTGTCAGTCCTTCTTTCAGGCTCTGGGGACAAAGATATGCTGTGGTAAGAGCAACATCAAAAAGTCCTCACACACACACAAAACATCAGAGTATTACACTAAACTACAGTATCAGACAGAATAACTCCGTGAGGTTCAATATATAATCATATCAGTAGTAGTAGTATATTTTAGTCAGGTCCCAAGCTGTAAGATGAAAGTAGTTAAAACAGATCATAAACAGCAAGTTAAAAGGGCTGAATTAAAACAAAAGAACATGCTAAGTTAATCACAATATTGCATATAGTCAAGTACAGTACTTATTTTTCCATTTCTTGCACAACACATTCAACCAGAGACAGTTTAATGCTGGAAGATGGAAGAGAAGACAAATTCAGTAGAATGAAGCATTGGAAATCTTTCAGTAAGTTAAAAATTTGTAACTAAGCTAACAACACACTTGGTACAATGGTGTGACTGTCTGCTCATACTCTCAACAGTTGTGCCAGTGAGGTGTAACTAGAAACAGGAAGTGCATTTAAGGGCAGGAAGGAGTGGTTATTATGGGAATGGAGCCCATGCATTGAGGTGGGACATGCTGTACCTACAGAGGACAGGGCTTGGAGGATGTCAGCTGTCCCATGAGACCTGTTCAGTGACAGACTAACCCGACACAAAAAAAACAAAAAACAAATGACACACTTTGACAACAACTCTTTCAACATTGATAAACAACAAAAGCAGACAACATAAATAATATTCAAATTCATTTCTGTCAACTGACCTTAGATCTTAAGCCTCTGGATGGCTTAGCTGTGGCTGATTGTTCTTTTTTCATGAAATCCGGATTGCTTTTGGATTTCATAATGTCTACCACAACAAAAAATATATATAAATGTGAAATGTGTATAAATGTGAAATTTAATTGATCAAATAATTCATTTTTATGAAACTGACCATATCCAGATGTGACAGATCCATCCACACTCCTCTCTCCCAAAGCCTCTGTCGCCATCAGTAACTTCTCCTTCAGTTTGCTGATGTCGCAGTCCGCCTTTGCTTTTACTATACTTAGCTCTGTGTAGATGTCCTTATACTTGTCTGTAGCATATTTTTTGTCCTGCAGAATAGAAAAAAAAATTGAATTGGGTGATGGGATGTCCTGTTTCTGTTTTCAGAGTACAAAATGTGTTCATGCATCTTACCCTTAAAGCAGACTGCAGCTCATCTTTTAGGGAGTGGATCTCCTGTTTTAGATACTGGATCTCTGACTCCTTGATTCTGAGTAAAACCTATAGAAAGACATTTAATAATACCAGGTCTTAAACACTTCCATATTCATATTTAGTACTATGTGAACATGCATACCTCTAGTTCATAGACATCTTTGCCTTGGGTAACAGGTGACATTGCAGTTTCTCCACTAAGACATGAGCGCATGCGGGTGATCTCTACAGTCAGTCTGTTATTCAGTTCCTGTCCACAGAGAGGTTTTGTTTTAAATGATTTGAATAAAATAATTAAATATATTTGTTTATGTCATATGTGTGACCTGGTTGTGGGCATTGAGCTCCTGGTTCTCTCGCTGACACTGCCTGAGGGCTTGCCTCTCGGCCTCCAGCGCCTGAGCCAAGTGAGCGTTTTCCAGACACTTCTGAGAGTACTGCTCTGACAGCACCTCCAGCTCCCTGTGGATGGACTGCAGCTCCTCCCTGTGGACAAATATCTCATGTTTGCAAAGTGTAAAAATAACAAAGGTTTCAAAACGCCTGGCTGACGGATTACTACACATGTTTTTCTTACTCATATTGAATGCGAAGTTCATCAATGTCTGAGTTCAGTCCACTAAGCTGAGAGCGCTGGGTTTTCTCCAGTTCCTCCTTATGTGCATTCTTCATAGCTTCAATAGCTGAAAAAAATCATCATGTTTCAACTACTAGTATATGTTAATAACAGTGGATGTCTGTTTGTTTGCACGTGTTTGGAGGTATATTGATAATCATGGTGTAACAAGCCGAAAAGAGTTTACCAGCAATTGTGGCAGCAGTCTCCTCGGCCAACAGCCTCTCTCTCTCCTCCATAAGTTTGGAAATCTCTCTCTGATGTTGCCTTTGGATGTCTTCGATGACTTTCTGGTGAGTTTCTTCCATCGCAGCAAAGCCTCGTTCACATGTTGCCTACAGATAGAAGAGCCATCAGTCTGCTGTCTTACCTCAGTACATTTGTGGTTCAAAAATCTCTATAATATGACAAAGAAGATGTGAATTTCTAAAAAAAATAAATAAATAAAAAGGTTCTCAAAAGTGTCATGCAGAAAATATATTAGAAGCATGCAGGTGTACAAGTTGGAGCAAGGCTAAGTAAGAAAATTAGAAAGTTACTCTGCTTTCTCTAGTAGAAATGTAAACACAAATCAAATAGTGAGGGTTTTAAATGTGCATTATGAAAAATAGGCCATTTTTACATCATCATTTGTTATTTTCAGCAGAATGAAGCTAAAGCAGCACTGACTTAGATTTCTAACACTACTCTCCTGCGGACTACAGAAGTGAACTATAACAAAGTAAAAGATCAGAACCTTCAAACTCTCAAAGTCCCTCTGGTATTTCTCTCTGAGGCTGGTCGTATCTCCATCCAGGCTCTTGTTCTCCAGCTCGTCCCTCATGCTGTCCATCTGGTTCTCCAGCTCTTGAATGCGCTCCTTCAGAACCATCATGGAGACCACCTCTGATGTGGTGTGGTCCTCCCCCTTCCTCTGCCCTTCTCCTGTCTGATCACCCATCCCATGTGGAGATCTACTGTCCTCTGAACACTGTTGCTGTAGTTTCATCATCTCTTCTTTGTGCATATGCTGGAGTTCACATAATCTCAGCTCAAACTGATCCTCCAGCTTCTTGACTTGGCTCTGGTGCTGTTCCTCTAATTTCTTCCGACTGTCTGCTGTAGTCTCCATTAGCTCCTCCACCGTAAACACTCGCTCTTCTTCCATGTTCTCCAACTCCTGCTTGTGCCTCCTCCTCAGCTTCTCAGCCTCTTTCTGAAAATGTTCTTCTAACATTACCAGTTGCTCCTGCTGATGAGAAAGTTCCCTTACTTGTTTGCCAATCTCAGTTTTGAGTGTTTGGTTTTCATTTTCAAGGCTCTCCACTCTTTGCGAGAAGTTCTGCCGATGCTCTTCAATGGAGGCCTCGTACTTCTGCTGGATTGCGCTGATGTTTTGTGCGTGTTGCTGGACTAGAGCATCCATGTTGTGACTGGCCTGCTTGTACCAGCTCAGGTCTTGTTCATGCATGGCCCGCAACCTGCACGCCACATATGCCACTTGACTCTGAATGAGGGCTTCACGCATACATAAGGAAGTACTGGTCAGCTGATGAGACGTCTGCCTTCCAAAAAGTGCATGGATCATTTTAGCCAGCTCTGGATGTTTGTCTCCACTTTCTAATTCTTGAGCATATTTTTGAAGGATAGCTGCCTGTCTCTGTAGTTCACTGGCTATAATCTCGTGTGCATTTTCTAGTGACTGGATAGACTCAACTCCACATGCGAGGACATCTTCAGGTAAGTTTCTATCAATAATCTCATCTGCCATATCTCTTGCCTCCTCCATCTCTATCTGTTCCATGTAAGGGGCCAGTTCTGGAGGGCGGATGTCAGCCAGCTTGTGTTTGCTAAGGCCTGAGCTCTTTTTAATTTCCTTGATAACATTTTTTAAGTCTGGACTTTTATAAGCTTCAATAATTGTTTTCAACGCCATTTCCCTTTGATGTAAATTCTTATGGGCTTCAGCTAACTCCCTTTTAAGAATTCTTAATTTTTCAACATAAGACATTTTGATGTTTTGAATAGAGTAGGCAAGTTCAGCTTTTATAAAAGTGTTAAAAATAGGACCAGTATCCATGTCTGAAACACTGCCCTGTTTTGTGTCCTCTATAGACTCAAACTGGCATTCAGCCCTCTCCATGTCCTTCCAAAAAGCACTCTCTAGCATAAGCTTCTTTGTCAACATATCAGCGTAAACTATTGCCAAACTATCTTTATCACTGTTTTTAATGTTCTCAAGATCTCTCCATATTTTACTCAGAGCTTGTGAAAGGTCAGATTTAGAAGTCTGTATTAGTAAAGCCATCTTGTTTAAAACTGCAGCCTCAAAAGCCAGGGTTTTGGCAAAAAGTAGCATTGCATCTTTATCTAGAGCATCCGGAGGGTGGTGTAGCTCCACCTCTGCAGAATGCTCAGTGTGTTGTGCTTGTTGGATACAAAGTGATGCATTGAACAAGTCACTCTCTATTAGAGAAAGCAACTGCAGCTGAGAGTCAGTGGTTTGATGAGAGCCACTGAGAATGCCCCGCACTTTCTGCCGACAGTTTTCAATACACACAAGAGCGTTAGCATAGTGTTTATTTATAGAAATGCCCTGAATGCTCCCTTCACCAATGCAAAGAGTATTTTCACATAGTCCTATGTCAGTTTTGGACAGGTCTTCATCTTTGGTTGACTGATCAAGATTTTGTGTGAGATTTCTTAGCTTATCTTCAGTTGCGAGGAGTTTGGACTCTAGGGCATGTATAACAGAGATAAACTTCTCTGGGTCACTTGTGTGAGGGAATGAGATATCAGAGGAAATATTTACTTCAGATAACTGGATTTTTTGTGTTGTGTCAAGTGGTGTTTCTGACTCTTCTACACTGGTGTACTTTTGGCACTGGATATTTGAAAAGCGTATCCTTGGTCTTTTAGCTTGAGACTCCTCTGAAGGGGTATGTGTGGGGGATGCATTAGACAATGCAGAGTCCTGGCTGCACTGTTCAGGACTGGTCTGTCTCTCAGAGTGGAGACCAGCATAGCCCAGCTGTAGGGCATGGAGGTGCTGCTCCAGCTCTGCAATCCGGTCCTCTGCAATAACAAGTTTAGCTTGCAGTTCTTTTTCAGCATTGCAGGGCTCTAAGAGTCTCTGACTCATCTGACAGAGAAGTTCCTCCTTTGCTTGTAACTTCTGCTCAGTTTCCTCTAGACTATTTCCCAGTGCAGTCATTTTGACAAAGGCCTCCTTTAGGTCTTCCTCTTTTCGCTCCACCAATCGCTCATACATTTCTTTTGTCTGGAAGATCTCTTGCTCCTTCTCACGGAGGAACTGGCTCATTTTCTGAAACTCCTCCATGCCCCTCTCATACGAGTGCTCCAGGGAGTTGTACTCTGCCTCCTCTGCCTGCAGTCGCCCATGGAGCTTGTTCACTTCGCGGTCTGCCTCTGCAATCTGGTTGAGGAGCTCTTGGCAGCGACACGTCAGATGCCCTTTCTCCTCCTCAAGCCGATGCACACTCTCCCTCAGAGACTCCACTATGCTGCTCTTCTGGCTCAGCTCTTCTTGGAGCTTCTGTATTTGTTCTTCTTGTCCTGCAGAGCTCTGTCTCCCACACAGTAGAGCTTCTACCTGCTGCTCTGCCTCAAGCAGTCTCTCCTCTAAATCTTTCTGTGTGCTTTCGGCTTCAGCCAGTCGTCGACATAAACTCTGTCTCTCTCTCTCATGAGCCTCTTTAAGGCTTTGCTGCTCTGTCTTTAGCCTCTCTTCTTTCAGAGCCTGGCCCTCCTCTGTAGCACTGAGTCGTGCAGTCACTTCCTGTAGTCTCTCCTGTAGTCTCTGAATCTCTCTCAGGTGGTCCCTCTGCAGCGCCTGCTGCCGCTCCAGGTGCCTGAGAGCCTGGCTGCGTTCTAACAGAGTTGCCTCCACTTGTCTCAGACGATCTTCACTGTCCCTCAGCTGAGCTCTCAGCGTGGCCTCACTGCGATTGTGTTCTTCCTCTTGTTCCTTGGAGCGTTCTTGTTCTAGTTTGAGCTCATTGCGCATTCGGGCCACAGCTTGTTCACTTGCTAAGATTTCTGCCATAGCAGACGCAAGTTTGGCCTGGAGAGCCTGAATATCAGTCTCATGGCGGTCTACGGCCTCCTGGGCTTCAGTGTAACTTCTCTTTAACGTTCGGATCTGCTGCTGTGCTAGGTCCTGTTTGCGTTTTTGAGCCTCCAGCTCTCCTTGTAAATCTCGGTTTAGTCTGTGTAAATGCTGCCAGGGCACTCGATGCGGAGATGAGGAAGGGGGTGTGGCACTCTTGGAAGAGATTGATGAGAGAATTTTAGTAATACAACACCTCATCTCTTACAGTACGGAGAACCACATCTCAGGAGCTCCCTGTCAGTATACTCCCTTAAAGGCTTTGAAATCCAAGAACCATTTCACTGTGCTTTTTCATTTTTAAGTGACTACAAACAAAAACTTAAACTGACATGAAAAAACAAATGTGAACAAATGTGATTGTGTACACAAAGTCAAATACAAACAAACATAATGTTGTTTATTCAATGAAATCTTTCATTACACATATGTATCATGGAGTTGGCCAAATCTGTTTAACATGCAGAATCAGGTTTGCAAAAGACACACAATGGCAGCACAGACAGACAGAGAGAAAAAGCACAGTGCAAAGCTCCTCAGACAATAATATACCACAAGCCACAAATCTGTAACATAGTATTTACCCAAGAGATGTGAGCCTCCGTAACAACAGTTAGTCCAAATCTCATGCACGCCACAACCATGCATATCAGTGTCAGAGAAGCACCAACACCAGTTAGTGAAACGCAGTATGTACAACATATAGCTCCCATTTCTGTTAGTGTGGACATACCTGCAGCACATAGCCCTCTCTGGCGCTCTGCTCTCGTCCCAGTGCATCCTCCAGTTGCTCTTTCAAAAGACTGTTCTGCTTCTGAAGTTGGTCCAGTTCCTTCTGTTTCTGTCCCAACTAAAAGACAATATTATTGTCAACAAAAGACAGATTATGCTTTTATTTCCAAGTAATTAGTTGTAATTAAAAACTCCATAACTGATAGGCCCTAACCTCCCACGCTAGCATTTCACTTAATTCACTTGTTTTTAATGCTGAAATATGGCAATGTGACATTTTTAAATCCCACATAGCCTGAAGTCTGAAAATTTGAATAATCACAAATAATTTCAAAGTAGTGGGCGGGATAGGTGAAAACAAAAATCTGAATCTATATGAATGAATGAATATGAATCTAACTCTCAGTAAATTTATGATGGGGGAACACCATTATATCAAGTCAATGTTACAGATTATATCCCTTTAAATACAGACACAATTCAAATATCCACAACTGATAAATACTTTATTCAGTTTACCTCTTTGTCAAGCAGCTCAGCCAGCTCATGGGGAGGTAGCCGGTCTGAGTTACTGGATACTGCTAAAGCTGTTGTGATGGGCACTTGTTTCTCTTCTCTTAAAGGGGTGGTCTCTACTTGATGCCATCGCTGTTCAATCTCCTCTTGCACACCTGAACTTTTACTGTCCCTCGTGTCTTTATTTGAAGGATGATCTATTTCCATTTTGCCTTGGTCTTGGCATTCACGCACAGGAGGGCTAGAATTTGTTGTAGATGTTATACTAACAGTGTAGGTAGTTGACGAATGCGTTGTAGAAACTCTGTCCTCTGATGTGGACTGTGGCTGGGAAGAGGTTGAGGCGGGAGAGGACACAATAGATGAAGGGGTGGAAGAAGAACTATAGGAGGAATTGGGAGAAAAAGACGAGCTGAGGTCCACTGTGTCGGCACGTTCCTTTGGGGGCTTTTCGGGCCTCTCCATTTTGAATTCTGTCCAGTCATACGTCTTGGAGCGGCCCTCTCGCCTGCGCTCCCTTACCCGGCTTTTGCGTGGTTCCGAGGGAGGCGTGGTGGAATTGTTGGAGCTGGTCTGGTTGTTAAGGTCTGATTTAGGGGTCTCTGAATTTGGACTTTGTTCAGAATTTGATTGTGAACATGGCTCAAGCATCACTTTTAAATTGTCTTCTGGGAGGGATCTACAAAAAAAAAAAAAAAAAAAAGAAGGAACGTTAGACCTGTTATAACAAGAATGAGTTGAGTTTTGCAGGTTTCAGAGGTCACAATGTTATGTGTTTATCAGTATTGTTACTGAAAGGGAGAAAGGTATGTAATATCTATAGTTAAAAACAGGGCATGCTGTACAAGGGTACTTCTATATTAATTTCTTGCTTACTCAATCAAATCTACTGCCTTAGTAGTAGTACCTTAGCCTATTCACCCAAATTCAGAACCAGCCGACTGTTGTTAAAATAAAAAAAAAAAGAAAATCATATTAAAATATCAAATCACTGATTCAAAAACAATGACTTCTACACTTCTACATGAAAGTATGACAACATCCCATTCTAAAATCAGAAAGCGACAATGTGACATGACTACACGTAACAGTTGTGGCAACGAAAAAAATCATCAAGCATTAACACTGAGACACTTTAGGCGGTGTGTGCACAGAGCTAAAGCAGCCATGGCATTTACAAGAATACTCAAAGGTAAGCCTACGTCAGACGCCTGCTTTCACTTTATTTGTGCTATTTCTAACCGTGCTCCATGTGAGAATATGTTTGCAGTTAAGTTGTCACTTTTACTGTAAAACAGCACAGCAAGTTTTAAAAAGGTGACCTCAACCAATAGGCTCCATGTGCCTGTGGTGAGGTATCAGTCAGTGAGTAAGGGGAAAATGAGAAGGGACAGGGCTCAAAAATGACAGAGAGATGTCTGTGAGGTGTCCAACAGGAATGCCAGGAATATCACACATTCCCATTAGGAATGAAGACTGTGAACAACTTTAAACAGGACTGTTTCTAAGGAAGAAAGCAAATGATGAGTTTGCAAATAGCTACAAATCAGATTCACTCCAAATACATAGTGATGTAGTTCATATTCATATATAAAAAATCTGTCATTGTAAAGGTATGCTTAGTCACACTCATAAAACAGCAACCTACTTCAGCTATAGGAAAATGTGTTATATTTCAGTTATATGTATTAGTAAAGAATTAATATAAAGCAGTGCAAAATTGCAAAACATTGTAAATTAAGCTATAAAGACAAGTTTGATATTAACCCAATAATTCCTGCATAATTTAATGTGTTTAGTTGATTATTCTTCTAACTAAAACAGCACCTGATTGTTTTAAAATATTTGCTGTCCTCATTGATGATAAACTGCTGTAGTGCTGAAATCTGAACATTTCTAAGCGTGTCTGGCACAGCTCACAAGGAGACATTACTCAACGATCACATGACAAGGAGAAGGACAAGAAACACGCGGACATAGCTGAGCCATGACATCACTGTTTGAGGAACGGGAGATACAACATACAAGCAATCCAACCTGGGCTTCAACACGGACAGTTTCAGAGAGATGTTTTTCCTGGAAGCAGGTTGAGAATATAGGAGGAGGAAAGAGGGGTAGCGGAGGAGAGAAATTAGTGAGATGCTATATAAGAGTGCATTATTTGTCTGTGGCAGTGGCTGAGTTCAGTTGATCCTCTTTGAGTATTACCGAGTGACATCAGGGGCGATTGTGGGTCGCACATTCTTCATGATGGCCTGAATCCAGTTGCGACGGATTCCAGAGGTCATCGCTGACAGGGTGCATGCTCCCTCTTTACACTGTAAAGACACAAGCAAGACAAGGGTGAGATACTGGGCAACTTAAAAATACCGATCTGACATGTTAGCGAAGAATGGATGCTTTTAAAAGTCAGACAAAATTATTAATATCTACTTAGACAGTTTGTATTTGTTTAAACATAAATGCCACATGACAGAAAGATGATGAATTCCTATATAGTTCAGTGTATAGTGATGATAGACCTTACTGGTGTAGTGAGGTTCTCACTGTGTAAAGAGTATTAACACCAAGTAAATACTGTTACACTCTAAATGTCACAACATCAGATAGTTGTGATATAGTGTATCTTTCTTCCCTCATTGGTTATATGTGAAACTATATAGATTTAGAGCGCAAGTAAAATACTTCACACATGTATTCTGTGGTGATCAGGGATGACAATATTATTTAGTTAATTGATAATCATGATTATTCAATTTACAATATAATTGCAAGAAACTGAACTGAATAATTTTTTGTCTGTTTGTGTGTCAGGTCAAATTCCAGAATAACCTGGCAAAATTGTCATTATTTGAAGGCCATTTACATTTCAAACATTAAAACATTTAAAGGCCATGGAAGGGATCAAACATTCTTCAGTTCATGTTTGCTCTGCAAATGACAAAACAGCTCCACCCAGTCTGCACCAGAGCCAGAGCAGATATAAATACTGCAGTTATTCATTTCTGGTCATTAAACCCATGCAGTTCACAGCCAAAGAGCCAGCCCATCCGCAACTATATCGGACACCTTTAGAAACACTGGGGATGCTTCAGTGAGCGAATGTAAACAAAGGGACTGACCTTGTGTCTAGTATACTCTTCATCTAGACTGGATTTGACTGGCAGGACTGAAATCTATATGTAGCCAAGAGCAAACCCCTGATGACACCAAATGAATAATGTTGACATTGCAAGCATCTATATGTGTCCAAAATTGTGCCAGCAACAAGCACTAAAAGTGTTTAATGACTGACTGATTACATGAAGGGGCATATTCACATTAAGGATGATGCATTGCTAAGAAGCTCTTATAATATAGTGTTAATCTGTCTTGATATACGAGTGTTATTGAGTAAACGCAAGGGCAAACAAGCTGTATGAAACAGCAGCTTAGAGATAGGAACCAGCTGGAGCAGATTTAGACCAGATCATGAGGTTAGACCTTCAGGATGACAAGGCAGTGACATCCTTCATGACAGGCAAAGAATGGTTTCAAAAAGAGAAATGCCAAAACCTGATACTCAACGTTGCAGAGCTTGTTGTCTATAGCTATTTGTGTCCTGGCAGCAGACATCAGCTCAGGGCAGTGCAGACAATGAGTTTCACCTTTATGTGTGATAAATGTGACCGTGTGTTTGTTGACATGAAGAATCAGCAGCACCCACCAAGATTTGGAAACCGTAATTCCTCTGCACTGGGAACTCTTTGACATCGTAACATGTGGACAGGTCGATCTCACCATCCATCTCTGAAGCCTAGGAAAAGCAAATCACAATGTAGTGTCACTGTTAGTTAATGCAATCAAAATCACTCCAAACAAAATCAACTTACCTCCTCAGCAATGGAGTCTTTGTAGTACCTCAAACTCTGATCCGTGAGGACAAACCAGTGTTTCTTCCACTACAAGACAAACACATTCACATTTAGAATATGCATATTTGTATTTTTTACTTTTTAATAAGTAAAAAGCTTATTACCACTCCATCTTCATAGAGCTTTGTCATCCATCCTTTTTTGAAGTTCAGCAGATCTGGCTGAAGAAGAGGAAAAACAAATGCAATGCTAAATCAATCAATATATTTAAATAAACACAAAACAATCAACAATAAAGTGTTTTACAGTTTGCATTGAAGAGGGTCACGAGTTTGTCGGGTTATTGATGGAATTTAACTCAATAGACAGTAAATCCTGCCAATTGTCTAAATAGTGTTTTTATCAGTGTGGTATCAAGTATCAAGGTTTTTGTAGTATCAAACTAAGAAAGCCTCATCTCACTGTTTGCATATCAGTCTTGATACAAATCACAAAAGAAATTCAGTTTTGACAGTACGCACATTACATCAATAAAAGTGCCAGTGTAAAGCCATTTTATAGCAGTTCTTGCCTTGCTCATATACCTGCTGTGTCCTAATCAGTGGAAGCACTTGTTTACAATAAAGGTACAATCACAGTTTCAAATAGACCACATAAACTGGGACTAAACCCGAAAACAAACCTGGACTAGACTAGGAATTTAACCAAGACAAAAACACTACAGAGCCAAGTCGACATCAGGATTAAAATGGATTCAAAACCAGTGCCAAATAATGACAAGTGTGAACACAACCTAAGACAACACATCCCTGAACTCTCATGCTCCCGGCTGTAGAGACCGACAGGCGGGAGCTGGGGCTGACACTGAAACACAAACTGCTGCGCTCTGAAACCAAGCCCCCCGGTCTGTTTATAGACTCCAAACTCTACCATTTACCCAAAAATTCTATGTGCTCCCAAATACCTTAGTTTTGTTCAGCTTCATGCGGAGGGGCGTCACGGTTTGGCACAGGGTCATTGCGATGGTTAACCTGCCTTCACTTCTCACGCTGACAATCAGGGACCTCACTGCGCTGGGCGATATACACACCACTGCGGCCGCCTCTGTGCGCCTATTTATAATCAGTCGTAACACTACTGCTGCTACTGGTGTGTGTGTGTGTGTGTGTTTGTGTTTGTGTGTGTGTGTGTGTGTGTGTGTGCGTGTGTGTGCGCAGTGGGAGGGGGGGTAAGGGCAGCTGCGCCAACCAAACACTCACCATAGGGCCTGCCAAGCTGATCTCAAGTCAGCTGAAATAACTTCCTATATCCTTACAAATAACACCACCACTTTCACTTCTTTGTTCATTCTTTACCTAATTGATAATGAACAAATAGTTTATTAGGAACTGATTGATTCCGGTTTAGCAACTACTTAATTAAGGGGTTACTAAGTCTGAATATTTTTTCCTAAATTTGTTCATTATGAATTAAGTCTTGGGTACATGCTCTATTAAGGCTATTAAAAAGTATGTTAGTAGTTGTATATATGAAACTGAGCTTGGATTCTTCTTGACTTCAAACTTACTGTCATAGATGACTCAGTGACTCTGCGATCCAGTGACTTTGCTCTTCTTAAATTGGCATAAGTTGAGCTTGACACATCAGGCCCTGAACGATCTTTTCCAGCATCAAGAGACAAATCCTGGAAAAACAAATTACTTTAAAATAATGCTTAATATTAGGTATTTAGTAGTGACTGTATAGTTAGTATATGCATACATGTTTGTTGACTAGAAAGCGTCTTTCACTGCGGCCTTGTCTCTGGTTTAGGGAGGTGGTGGATGGGTCACTGGAGCTGCTGGTGTCCATACATTCCACTTGTTGACATTCTTCAAAATGTTCAATGATTCGCCTTGAAAACACAAATAATAGAACTATATAAAAATCACTAAGGCTACCAATTAAAGAATGTATCATTTCCTATTTTAAATAAAGCCTTGCAAGACTGCCTTAAATAAATTTAGCTCAAAGCATCACATAAAAGCATACAATAAAACAGGCATAAAAAACAATGTAGCATTTAAGTCATAAACAAATATGCATTATTATTATTATTTAAAAAAGAAAGACCCTCACACCAAAGTTAATGTTTAAGGAGCAGAGTTACATGATGAAAGGTCAGAATCTTCGCGGGAAAATGGTCATATGATGGATTAAAGTATGGCGATACAATGTGTGTTACCTTACGGTACTGAGGTTTTACCAGATCATATGAATGTTTTAAAACACAGAATGGTCAGCTATTGATAATTATGTTCAATGGTCTGTCCCAGGCAGCGCAAAGATGAAATGAAAGAAAGCAGGAATCAGCGATAACCAGCAGGGGGCAACAGTGGGACAAGGTTGAAGGGTTGGGAAAGCTCAGAGAAGCTCCTTTCAGAAGCTCCTGGAAAAAACAGAATGATAAAACCACTAGCAAAGTCGCAAGCATAAAGGAGAGGTCAGCAGTATTAAAGTAACACGTGCAACTTATAATTAGGAATCATTATGGTAAACCACTGGTAAACTAAAGCAGGGAACAACTTCAGCATCTTTAAGAGCAAATTCTACTTTATTCAGACTTAAAGTAAATTGTCATAAGTTTACAACCAGTGGCTTATTAATGATTAGGAATGAATGACCTTAACCCAAATCCCTCTATCACCAACTGGTTGTGGCTGGCCGTCCCGTACCTGCGCTCCTCCCCAAACAGTCGGGCCACTTCCTCTCTGCCGGGGCTTCGAGTGCGTGCCCTGATCTCCTGCTGCTTTCGGTCAGAGCGAAAAGCCTCCCTGTAGGTGAGCCTCCGCGCCCGGGGCACGTCTGACAGTACGGCATACTCTCTGCCAGCTCTGCCCACTCTGCCTGTCCCACTGCTAACCGCACCAGTGCGCCCCTCCCACACGAGGGCGCTGCTGTTGGGCTCAGAGTCCAGAGAACTCTGAGAGGAGCTGATGGTAGAGTAGCTAGGGGAAACTAGGGCACTTGGAGAAGGGAGAGGGTCTTGGGAGGGTTGGTGTGGGGAGGCCAGGGGGTCTGGCTCAGAGTAGTACCTGGGGCTGATAGCTCCTAAAGAGGAAGAGGACGCTGATGAAGACAGGGGCAGGTTCTGGGGAGGTGGAGGACAGGGCTCAGATTTGGTTTTCTCCAGTGAGAAGTAGCCGCTCTCCACTCGTACCTTGCGCCCAGTGTTGACTGCACCAGCATCTGAAACACATACATCCAGTAGTGTTAGTAACAGCCCCCACATGGGCTACATGTTATTGTGAGTGTGCCCACCGTCCTGAGGGGTGGTCCTTGGCTCTGGCTGACTCTGGCTGAGTTGACTGATGCAGGAGGCACTGCGGCTGCAGGGGATGGTTGTCCGGCTCCAGCGGCTCTCCTCCTGCCACAGAGAGGCCCGGCTGGTCGGGACACGTTCCGCACAGGCTATGCTGCTGGGCACACATGGGACACTGCCCCCGCTGCTGCTGGTCACTGTCACTTTGGCTGGGCCTGGTTCCTGGACAAGGGTTTGGGTTTGTGTCAGGACAAATGCATGAGAAGAGGGGAGGACACAATGGGAGGTGAGAACAGAGGAGGGCTACGAAAAGGAAATTGAATCAAGAAAAAAAGATTTAATTTGAAGTTATACTCAATTTTCATGACTGGAAATTTAATTTATGATCATATCACAAGCAACAAATAGAATGGTTAATCTTGAACTCTTTGAAAAGCTGCTCTTCCTTTAATGATTTCGGATCATATGATGATTAGAAAAACACAAGGGATTTTGTTATAAAATCATAGTCCATCACACACCAAGCACAACCCAAGATTATTCAAGCCTGAAGGAACAGAAGGAAAATTTCCAATGAAAAGCAACTCACATGAACTCTCCAGCCACGCAAGGGCATACAAACATGCGTGTAGTGGTATCTTATTTTCATAATAAAGCCAACACTACTTTTTTTTTTAGCCACCCTTCACCTGGATTAATAACTGTTATAATAAAACAAATTCTTAAAGTGAGGGGTTCAAAGTGTGAGGTTGAAACAGGTTTAAAATAAAGGTTGGGCTGAGCTGAACTCACTGGATGTCCATTCATGTCTTCAATGGAAAAACACTGGCTTGGCGTTAGTCCATCCTGCCAATCACAGAAAATCTATGATGTCAATGTATGCTATTGATGAGGAATATGTAAAAATACTGTTTTGTTGAAATCTACAAATCATTTCATAGTTCACTGAAGCTACAAAGTTCAGCAGTCAGTTCAGTGCTCTCCGTTGAAAATTCTGCTTATTTGCAATATAAGACAGAGAATGATCCTGTCACGTAATTTTGTTGTCATTCTTCATCACATGGTTAAGTTTTAAAGGTACTGCCCAAAATGCAAACATATGCTTCTGTACCCAAATGTGCAGATGGAGGAGTTTCCAAGCTTACGTCTCTATGGATAAGTAAAAGTAGGAGGACAGCTCAATGTGGTCTTGACAGATGTGGAAAATATGAGGTAGCCTGAGTATCGGACTATAATCATTTCAAATCAAATCTTCATCCACATATACATTACCCAATAGAGCCAACAGAATAATAACAACTATTTCAGTCATTCCCGTATAGATGCATATTATGACGTGTTTTTTGCCCATGCTGTGAAAACGACCAATTAATATTTTTTTTATGATTTTCTTGGAGCCAGATTACATTTTCAATACCATCAAATTTCATGTGTATTTTTCTAATGCCTTTAAAATACATATAAAGTCATGTGTTTTATCTGCAAGTCCACACTTAACTGTGATTGGTTAAAGGTGTATTGTGCAGCTTTTCTGGTGGAGGATCCGTCAAATGCTTTTCTCCATGGAAATGCTATAGCTTTGCCTGGAATGTTTCACAGTATGGTATTAAGCCTTTCTGTCTTCATTGAGACCAAACCACACCAAGATACAGGTCAGATATGTGGAGAGGCAACCTGTTCACAGTCAGAATGCCCAGTTTTTCTAGGTATTTTTATGTATAAAAATCACCTGTAATTGAATAAATATAAAGTACAACATCATACTGTGGAACATTCCAGGCAGAGCAGTGACATATCCATAGACAAGCAGGTGATGGACCTCCAACCAAAAAGTTATATAGTCCACCTTTTAATCCAGCTGTCATCAACTCTTACAGAGGTTAACTATTAGGAAAAACGGGTGGGAAAAATGTGTTTGAGAAGACAGCTGCATTAAATAGAGATGTCATGATATGGTGTTATGACCAAAAGCACATCTTCACAGGGATGAGATTGCAAATCGATTTTTATCAATATATTGCCCAGTTCTATGTCCAATACGATGTTGTTACTCATAAACCTTCACAGAAAAAGATGCTTGCGTCAGGAAAAAAAAAGGCTAATTTAAATGACCGAGGTGACTGCAAAGGACACGCAGGTCACTGTGGTGTCAGGTCACTGCAAATGAGCCACTTTGTTTTAGCTCCTCCCAGGGCACTGTCATTAGAGGACAATGAACTTAAAGACTACCCAAAAAAGCCTAACAATTACTGAAATGGGGGCACTGCAAAGAGACCATCGAGATTAGTGGTCAGGATTTACTGATAAGATAGCTAAAAAGACTTTTATAAGATTTGTATTGTTCTGTTAAAGAACACATATTGTGCTTTTGTCTTCTATATAGTAATAGTCTATGACGCCTGTGGATTTTTATGTTATAATTTGGACATTTTAAATTGTAATACTGATTAAACGAAAAGAAAAGAAACAAGTCCGCCTGCTTCTGCGTTAGAAAACTGCGGTGCCCAGTGGGAGCCAACATTGCCGTAAACTTCATCACAACAAGAAGTTGGTACCTCTGATGGATAGCTTCACATCACGCTTGTGAGCAGAGGATTTTTTTTATTTGTTCCAAAATGACTACACGACTGTCGAATCCTATGTTCAACACCGATTAAGAAATAAAAAGAACAAAGAAGAAGTGGGCGTACATGGCATCTTGAAAATTAGCAATTATAGAATATGGCTAAAATATGTACGAACCTCTCCAAATACAATATTGAGAGTGTAAGTGGAGAGCGGAAACAATTATTACATAGTTAAAAGCTTTAAAAAGGTTTCCATAATAGGTCTGTTTTAAGTTGAGAGTTTGAGTTAGGAAGATGTGGGTGTTTTTATATGCCAATTCAAGCAAACAATTAAGTTTATTCTGTCAATCATACGACTATGCACAAAGAGAAAAAAATGTGTTAGTGATGGTACGGCATAAACTGTATTGCTAAACACTGCTCTAGTCATGAGTCATAAGTACTTTCAATGATTTTATGATGTAATGCGATACTCACAACGTGGGAAAAGGAAAGAACAGGATTTGGATATGCCTTACCTGCTGAGTTGGAGGATCAACTTTTCTCTTTTTCTTCTGGTTTTGCTTATTGGTTCTTGGGTAGACATTCAGAGCTTCCTGCCACCTGCAAAAGTTGAACAAACCATAATTATTTAGTATGTGCTGAACCAAATGTATTTCAATATCTTTTTATCACTTATTTTTCCTCATTCCTGTACTGTCTTTTTTTATTTATCTTTATATTATATTATATTATATTATATTATATTATATTATATTATATTATATTATTATATATATATATATATATATATATATATATATATATATATATATATATATATATATATATATATATATGTGTGTGTGTGTGTGTGTGTGTGTGTGTGTGTGTGCATATATATATGCACACACACACACCCACACACATATACATATATACCTACACACACAAAACACACACACACAAAAGATTCTGCCATTTTTTATCATCAGTAATCATCTTGGAGATCATGGAGAGGTCTACAGCCACTCCTCTCTCAGTAAGAGCATGTGGTCTAGATCGATCAGTGAGAAAAATATTGTGATTGTTTTTGTCACATCGTCCAGCCCTACTTGCAACCCCCTCAGAATTATGATTAACTGAAACATTCTATGCTTATATAATACCTTCATAAA
This sequence comes from Taenioides sp. WSHXM2023, assembly GCA_029959045.1. Lineage (NCBI taxonomy): Eukaryota > Metazoa > Chordata > Actinopteri > Gobiiformes > Gobiidae > Taenioides > Taenioides sp. WSHXM2023. The sequence continues at coordinate 16,080,482 of CM057104.1, read as the reverse complement.
TGTGCATTTGTCATTTAAGAAATACAACTCCCCCATTCAACTCCACCTTACTTCAAGAGTGGTCTGTTTAAAAATCCAGATGTGAACAATGGGCCCATGAGTGATTCCACACAAAAGCATGCGTGATACATACAAAGATAATGCGTACTGCCTTTCAGACCAATCCGTCACAGCTGTGGGTGCCTGAGTACAGTAAACCCAAGCAGACACATGACTTGTTGCTAATGACGAGGGAGTGCTGGACAAATAAATGAGTGGGCACTTTAACAACATATCCAACAAAAACATACAATGGGGACAAACCGGACTGACACATGGGGGCCAGATGATCGAAGGTGTGTGGAGATGCAGCAGGTAGCAGCGGAGTGGGTGTCATGAGTCACAGTGTATGCTAAGAATAGCCACATGGATGCTACTGCCAGGGATGGAAGAGCACAATGTGTGGTCAGAAACATGGGGGCATTTTCAAGGAACACTGTAACTTTTTCGCGGGAGGGGCAGCCACTTGTATGTTTGCATGATGTTATTGCTTTGCTTGGGATGTTGCACATTATGGCATTATCTAAATGCTTATCTAAATCTGAATTGAACTTATCCAGATCCATGGAGACAAGCGTGGCTTAGTTACATGCCAAATCTGTGGAGAAGTAATCCCACTTCAAAGTAAGAATGCATATTGTTAAAGATATCTTTTTGCAATAAAACACTTGTAACGCCATACTGTGGAACAACCCAGGCATAACAATAACATCTCCATGGAGACAAGCAACTTGCCTACCCACTACCAGAAAAGTTACATAGTGCGAATTCAATTCTGGAGGCACTATAATAACCTCAATGAATCCTTCTGCTTGATGTTAAAAGTTTGACATTTTCTAGATAAGTGATAGATATTAATATATACAATTGTTCTTGGCTAAAAAAAAAAGTATGTGTAGAAATCCTGTAGAATTCTGTAAGTGAATTTGAAGAGACTGTCAAGGAATGTGCAGAGTCACTGTAATACGATTGGTGTGGGTGCACTTCCTCTTACAGACAGCAGGGGGCAGAGCAGTTTTGCCCAACAGTCTAGTTACCCGTCAGTCCCTCTCATCTGCTCTGCTACTTCCATCAGCATTAACTACACAATAGTAAGTATGCATTTATTAACAATGCATCTTACCCATTGATAATTTCTTTGCACTCAGCCCGAATAAAATGCTCTTTGTCTGGTGTAAGAATGCAGAGAGAGTTCTTCTGGCCCGTTCTGGACTCTCCATCAATGACATCTGAGCACTGGTTCATGTTGATGGTGCCTTGGGGCAGAGTGCTGGGCTGTGGGGCAGAGAAAAGAGAAACAAAATGCATCAAAAAGTACAAACCGAAGAAGAGGCAGCCGCTTATCTGGGCACATGGTCGGACTGTCTTCGCACACTGCCCACCCACTAGCTATTTCCGTGCCAAGCTTCACACAGCCCACGTTGATCCGGCAGGCTGTGCAAAAGGCTGCTGGTGCCGTTCATATTTGTTACGTCAAATATTTGCTCACACATAGAACTATTGTATAATGGTTATATAGGCTGAAACAGGGCTTTTTTAGGCATTTTTATAGGGTGCTGGTAGTGATTTATATTTGACGTTTATGGCTGTCTGTCATTTTTAGAGTTGTCATAAAATATTTGTAGCAACCTCAACGAAGGGTCAGCTGCAGTTTTAAATGTGGCTTTTTCCCCTGGAGTCAATGTGACACTGGTATAGTGTTCATATCAGGGATTAAAAGGGAAGTATTCTAGTTCAGGAGTACATAGTTAATTCAGTAAGCTTCACTGCGTAGAAAGAAGTGAATTTCAGTATGTTACAGATACTTTTTCAATCTATGAGAAAATGTGCCTGGAAATGTTTCACAAATCACAAAAATCTGAAATGATTAAAATTGACCACATGCAGTACTGCATGAAACAATAATTTTGAGAATCCTGTGAAAGATATCACGCCTACATCTATTCCAGATAAAAAAAATGAAGGCACAACTTGTGGTTAACTTGTTGTCATAGTATCAGACACAGCTTCAGTATCAGTACAGCTGCACAAATGCATTCAAAAAGCATAGTATTTACTGGTTAAACTAGTCTTTTCCTTCAGACATCTCACTTTAAATCCACTTGTGTATGTACGACACCTGTCTCCACCTCTATGTAATATAGTGTGGAGCCTGAAAAGAACTGTTCCATTTATAAACAGTCCAAGTTCAAGGGTTCAGCCAGGAGAGCGACGAAGTTTAATCTGTCTGATGCCTGCCTGGCTCGGAGGTGTAAAGCCAACTATGCACACTCTGACATCTGTTAACCATGAACGAGGGATTTTGAACACAGCGCTGTGTACAATGACTTATGGGTAAATGTGTGTTTACATAGGCACACCAAGCTTTTGTGAGCTGCACACTTCATTTGCAGGGAATACAAGTTAGTTTTGTCCACTCAAACATCACAGTGGTGCTTTGTTGGATTACTACAACACAAAATTCAGAATTAACTTTTTGTACTTAAATCAACCTTTTGCGTGTGTTTTACTATTGACTTAGACACTTAGAGTGCTGTATTTACTTAAAACATTCTTTTAGGCATATCATCATCCATTGACACAGCAAAATGCCTTAAGGGCTCTAATAAAACTTGACTTGGGCTTCTCTAACAGAAAAACAACCACAATCAATCAAAAAATGGTATAAAGTGATTTTCACAGGCCATTTACTTTTTGTGCAATAGTTGAACTTTTATCTACACACTTACAGGCCTCTTAGCACTTCTAATCAATCAAAATTAATATATTCACTATATATTCGCCAATATTACCATTGCCTGTAAGACACACTGTAAAAGCTGTTGAAATTGTGTTACTGCAGGCATCCGACATAAGTGTGGACACTAGAGAACTGGTCAATAGTTAACCATTTGAGGTCATCTTTCCATGAGGGAGTGAAAAGAAGCTGTTTACACTTGTCACCGCTAACTCTGTCTTCATTTTCAGCTTTTTGGAACAGAGGCAAAAAGAGAAAAACTTACTTCACTACAAAAACAAACAAATGAACAAGATGGCAGCATGTAGTGACAGGTGGTCACAACAACTAGCAAAGTGGAGGAAGTTTGGATTGTAGCACTCTGAAATGGCACCATAGGCAAAGGGCCCTTAACGCGGAGGTGAGAGGGTCCTACGACAGCCGGGCGTGACAAATAGAAGCGGGACAGCTGGGCGAGGGCCTGGCCAGAGAGAGCAGCGTCAGCTTGTCATGAGAGCCCTGTCAATCTCAGACATGGAGTCAGCCCAAGAACTTCAGTTCACGATGACATAAGAATGAAGATTAAAACTGGAGCAGGCGGAAGGAGGGAGGACTAGTTATGTAGATGAAAAGTTGTGCGGCCATCTGTCTCTGTATACAAAGTGCACACACAGGATAAACACTGAAATATTTCAAATTCTGGGAAGAGTTGTACAAGCTGGTTAAGCCGCCAGCAGAAATAAATCGCTGACTACGGCTTTGATTACAGAGTAGGAGAGAGAAAAGAGATTGGAGCCTCAGTAGGTGACCTAGGAAAGTCAATCATGCAGTATTTGCTAATAGCTCAGAGATACAGAGATCAGAGATACAGAACTCTAGGTAAATATGGGTGGCCAAGGTAGAGTCCTTATATTAACAAATGAATGTTAAGCTAAAAATGTTAAAACAGTGCTACTGGGAAATAAACAAACAGCACCACAAAGTAGAGACATTTACAGGCATGTTTTAGCATATGCATACTACGCAACGCTGACGAATCCTACGTGTATCACCAATAGAAAATAAAATTGAAGAAGTAAGCAAGTACAGAACAGTGGGCATATGGCAGTAAAAATAGGGGTTGTGTCTTGCACAAATCACTCCAAATATAACTTTGAGAGGGTAACATGGTGAAAAGTTGACTTTGCATAATAGGTCTGCTTTAAGATAATGCTAAAAAAAATAAATAAATCATTTTATTTTGTCTATATCCTATCCCTCACCCCTACCACAAAGTAATTTTATCAAAAATAATTATTCTGAATTAACATGGAAAAGCAGATTTATCATCCTGTCTCTGCACTCAACTTCCTGTGGCTCAAAACTCTCCACAAATATATTACTACTGAACAATAAAAGTTAGTTATACCTGGTGGTATGAAGTCTCCAACACTGTAAACCAAATCTACCTACATAACGACTACAAGAGGGGAGGCCATACTACCAGGCCTCTTTGGACCCTCATCTCCCTGCCACCTTGCCCAGTCTCGGTCTCTCTTTCTGGGCACCACTCGCCACAATGAGGCCTTTGTGGACCCGGGTTTGTGTGACCGAGTGCTGCACACAATGCAGGATTGTCAGCTGCCACAGTCAAAAGAGCCACTCCTCCCCTTAACCCTCAACGAGGAAATGACTGGGAGACAAGAGGGTCCAACAAGTGTCCTTTTGTCATCTGTCCATTGGGAAAAAAAGAAGGCAGCATAAACTTATTCTTGTCTCTGAAGTTGAGCAAACAATAGTGCAGCTACTGTCTCAGTGGGAGCCAATGAGTCGCGATGGAATGAGGGACAAATCAGGAAGTGATCTGGTTTCAGTGGACCAGAAGGATGAGCGCTCTGGGCATCAGCAATCAGCACTGGACACATGCTACACATTTCGGCGAAGACAGGGAGGCTAATAAGAGCAGGACAAATCATGCATCATTAGCACTGGTCCTGAATGCACTCATGATGTCAACGTGGTAACTAGTAACAACGGGAGAACACAGATGTCCATGTTGATGTGGTTTATCTAATTTTGCATTGGAAAGATGTGCATTAATGGCCCGATCTGGAATTCTTGATTCATTAATTGAACCAAAATTTAAAAAGTTTCATAGAAGTTCCAGGCAGTGATCATAGTCTATTCATAAAACAAATCATTTATCATGGCTTTATTAGCACATTGTGTTAATCCTTTTCACTTGAAACCTCAAAGGCGCTATACAGTACACAACATTTTGCCAAATGACACAATGGAACGATTGGGTCTAGAATCAAACCACCAACTCTGCCACTGTCGCCCCATTTCTTTGCATTTCTAAGCATTCTTTGATTAATTGCACGCTTTTCCCCAATATTACTTAAAAAATATTAAAATAATAAATTTAAATTTCATAAAATCTAAAACACGTGCTTAATCTTTTATTTTATTGATTCATTATTTTTAACCCATCTGTGAAAGCACAGAAAATATAGTGGCAGTACTTCAAGTTATTTTGAATGGCGCCGCTCCACTAGATTGATTCTGCCAACGCTTCAGCAATAGCAATTTTACGCTAAAATGATGCATTTTATCTTTCCCATGTAACAACACAGAACAATGCCAGTTTACACATTCGGAAGCCATTTTATTTGGCCTTAGGTCAACTATATACAGTGTGCAATTACATAGACATGTTATGTGTTTCATTTGAGCGTCTCACTTCTGCTATACACTATTTGTATGTTCTGTGATCTCCATCCAGATGTTTTGTAGCATTACATTAGTGTTCATTAGGGAGACGAGCTCTGTTTAGAACATGATCATTAGGAAACCCAGAGCATGGATACCTTTCACTCCTGGCTTCTTTTAAACTTGGCCACTGGACATCTTAACAAAACATCCCCTTCTCCCTTATGACACAGCAGCAGAAATATTTGCTTCTTTTGGCAGTCGTTTGATGGTCCACTTTCAATTTTTGGTTGCAAAGCGAATTCTCTTCTGCCATCGACGTTCCAGAGACTGCGTTCTGGTGGTGGAAATCAAGAGTGCCGTTAAAATGACTCATTTAGGAATACAATGAAGGATGACAAGGGCTTTGGAGAAACGACTGACTCAATGTGCTTTTCTGCTTATGTTTCAACTCATGTGAGGAGATATGGCATCTTAGTCACAGACCCGGTTTTAAATCCTGCCATTACAAACTTCTGTGATTTGATATGGGGTGCCTGCTTGTCTCCCAAAAGCACACTGACAAATCTGCGTATTGTGTTGCCTCTTGTTCATTTACTTTAGACATGTAACAACAGGATTGACTTGAGCGGTTTCCAAGGCCCTCCATTGAAAGCCATTTGACTGTGATCATTGGAGAAGTGAAATCCAGAAATGGAATTGATGAACTGGCATAGCTTCATCTTGACTCACGAAACATGGCCCCGAATCAGGTCTCTTCAACATCATTTGCTCATTGCCGATAACAGCAATTATGCAATAAATCTTTCCTTAGCAACTTAGCACAACAGGCGTAAACAGGCATTTTTCGGATGAGAGCCAATAAGCAGCTGCAGGGAAATGTCCGCAGAGGTGCCAGACGGATGGAGTCACCTCGACTGAAGACTGAAAAAAAAAATCTTCCTCCTCTCATCTCAAACCTAAAGATCATACGTACGGCACACATGTAGCAATCAGGGTTAGAGCCAGAGCCGATAGATTGGTCATGGCCGCGATTACAATCATCACTGGCCTGGAGCCTTCATGGTCCTGTAATTTCAACCCACAACTTTGAGCTTGATGATAGTTACCTTGGCCTTGGCTTTAATACCTATAGAGCGCTATACAATGAGACATATGGTTGGGATATCGCTGTAGCAAATCCTTCAAGCCAACACAGCTCATGGCCCTGGTATGCATGCACAATATTTAAATGAGTATAACACTAGAGGTATCTGCAAACTGGGTTACATGGAGAAATGAGGGCAGGGATTTTAACAGGGAATAGAGCTGAGCTGTAGCAGGTATATGAGAGACACCCGTGGGTGGCAGAACGCTGCTCCGCTTATGAAGAACGGTGTGAGGACGTGGGTGGTTTAATGGTGTAATAGAAGGCCAGAAGCTGATGGAGCGGTGGATGCAGAGGAGGAGGATGAAGACGGAGGCAATGAAGAGGACTTTCTGTGCTAGTGAGGCAGCCCGTTACTTTAGAATGTGCAGATTTAATAACTGTTGATAATGAAGAGTAGGTTCTGCACAATATGCATGTTAGACTAAACTGAAGATCAGACAGTGAGTTATATGTCTGCGTCTGAAGCTGGGAAAGTTCTAGAAACAGGTGCTCCATTCGAGTTGTGTCATGTCGCCTTGGCAGCTCACAAAGCAGTGTGTGTGGTTTGAAACTGACAACTCTCTACAAAATCCTACGGCTGGGAGCCTTTAGTCATATGGTCCAGTGGTTGTCAAACTGTGGTACAGGGACCACCAATGTGTAAGAACTCTTTTTGCAAAAAAGAATTAAATTGCCATCTCATTTTAATTATTTGGATCTACCAAGCTTTGAAATGTGATACTTTTTTACGTCAAAGCATGTGTAAGTATTTTGTATGGTGTAAGTATTGTATGTATTCAGTGTTCATAGTTGGGCCTGTTTTAAATCGATGGACAGGTCATGTTTAAGCCAATTTCAGCCCTACAACATACACCATTGATTACAGCTTGAGATATACAGAGAAGACTCAAGTTTGTACATTAACTTATGAGGTCAATCATTTGTACTGATAATTACTCTATTGTAAAAGAATTACTGCAAAGTAATTACTTGCCCAACAGCGAGATGTTTGTGTAATCACTCAGACATCCAGGTAGGGTCCATAGCAGTTGCTTTTCAAAATTAGACAGGGGCTGTTATTGAGGATATTCTGAATTATACTTCTCATATTTGACAGCAGAGTTAGTAATATCATACCATTGTTTACTTTTGCCAACACCACATTGGCCAATATGCTGGCTCAATTGTAAGAAAATGTAATTTAATATTTATATTTAGAGAAAACATGGACAGGGAGATCATTGACTTTAGTGCAGTGTCCCTCTGGAGTTCTGATAAACATTTAGGAAAGTAGGCCATGTGCATCACGATGGCTATTAAGTCATACAAACCCATAAAATGATGGAAAAACTGTACAAAATACTATGAAAACATCAAAAACATCTCTCTGCAACTAATTACCCAGACCGGAGTCTCTGTAGCTCATCCCACACTGTGAATTGCATCAGAGCTGCACCCAGACTTTAAAATAACTCTTTGATAATAACTACAAATCTGCCAAAGCCGTTCTACGTCAATGTGAATTAGCCCTTACGACAAATACAAGGTTAGTTTAGGAAGGTAAAAGGAAAATGATTTTATCTAAAAACTATTACACTCAATGTTACTGCAGGCCTAAAATAAACAAAATAACAGCATTTTCATAATTTTATGTTTTTTTATAACTTTATTTTATACAGAATTGCACTTACATAGTGACGTGCTGTAGTTTTAGGTTGTGTAGAATTAATTATATCTATTCAATGTTATCTGACTTTTCCAGACATTTTGGCAGCAGCACTTACAGATGCACTTTCCTTCTCTATTAATATCTTGCACTCACATCCACGACCCTGGCAGGTGGCTGGACTGGCAGGTGACCAAGCCGAGGTAAAAGGTCAAAGGTCATCCACACACCTGCACCTGTCATTGTGTAGGATGACACACCACTGCAGCTGGGGCCACTCAAGACAGTGCAGATTTAGCCCACAAGATAAGTCACTACACTTTATCCAACGAAAATAGCTTCGCTGTGATGTAACCAAGTTAAATCATTTTAATCTACTAAGCAAATGCAAATGTTCTACAATGTCCAATGTCCCCAGACATTGGTCTCTTGAGCAAGGCATTTCTACCGTGAAAATAAGCAAGGAAGAGGATAATTGTGGTTTCAATGGTTCAGTTTTGGATACTATTGGTTTATCTTATAAAAAAAACCAAAGACAATGATAGATTTGACATATCAAAGAACTATTTTCTTGGAGTCTTAGTTATTCAGGGAATAATACCATTCAAATATCCCAATTATTGCAATAGATTTTGCAATCCATCTGCTCCTGACAGGTTGTCTCAGCAGCATTGATGGGTAGGTCAAATACAGAGGACAAATTTCCCTACATAATAAAATGTACCTTAACCTTAACCTAATTAGAAATGTGCCCGTAAATGTCTTGATTAAGGTTACATTTTGGCACAAAAAAATGAATGGTCATACAAACCTACAGCTTTGTCATTGGATTCATGTCATTGGCTATTCTAATTTTGCATTTCATCATCATTTCATATTTTGATATTTCCCCCACCTCTAGTAGAACTATTGTTGATTAACTTGCACTATACATGAGGATCTTCAAATGTAGCTGTTTGGTCAGTGTCATTCACCTGTCTGTCCATAAACTTCAAATACACAGTCAAATAAAGCCTATAAAATTTCACAAGATAACACCTTTGTCCCATACTAACGAATTTCCTTTGGGATAATAAAGTATGTATCTAATCTATATTATGCACATAATTGTCTTGTTTTTTCCGTTATATCAAACCTTACAAGAACTCTCAGCACAGAGATGTTTTGAGTTTGTAAATGTCTCTGAGCTGGAGTGTCCTTAAAGTCCCCGCATTAGACTAGCTGACATGTAGCCACCCACCCCGCTGTTTTATTAGCGGTTGTCCTAGAGCCGCCTAACCCTTCACCCGCACTCCTTTTGTCAGTGTCTCTTTCCAGTGTTTTGGACAAACTAAGCAAGTGGCCCGTCAGCGCTGTTTGGCTTTATGGACAAGGCCGAGAGAAGAGAGGTTGCACAATACTGCTGGCCGCACAAATGATTTATTGGCCACAGAGAAATGCAGTGAAAGACAGAGATACAAGCGATTGGCAGAATGAGGGGAGGTAAAAGGGATGGGAAAGAGAGTGGACACTGGTTTAGCCAATGCCTCCCCGGGAACGCTTTTATTCGGATAATGAATGGTTGGAAATCGTTAAAAAGAGCAGGAAAAATGAGAGAAAATGTTTTTAAAAAATGGCCAGACACTCTTGGACAGTCTTTTGGCTTGGTTAACTTGACAATCCCCAGAAAATGGAGGAAAGGCGATATATTATGAGAACCCATTACTAGGGCTGCACAATATATCACAATCAAATTGAAATTGCAATTTGAGCTGGTGCAATTATCAAATCGGAAAGGCTGCAATGTTTTCTGCAGAGAACAAAACATCCTGTCTTTTTACAGAAAAATCTCCACAAACAAGTTCTGAAATGCATGAGATTCTTGTATTAGCTTAGCAGATCAGATTTCAGTCTTCTCTTAAATGTTAAAGAGGGGGTATTACACTTGTATGGGGCATTAACTGCTAACACATAACATATTTTGACCACCATATTACCTTTTATTGGTTTGAAAATGCTATATTAATAGCCGAAAACAAACTGTTAAAATGTGTAATTAGTTTCAGTTTCATTTTGGATGCTCCGAGTTCCCCGTCACTCCCCATGCTAAGTCACCCCCCATGCTACGTCACTCCCCATGCTAAGCAAAGGTTTGTGAAGTTGTAGTAAATAGTTTTGTACTGTGCTCTTGTATATGAGAAATTGCAAGATTACTCAGACTTGCATGGATAATGAAAAACACCACCACCAAAGCTTTGTTTTTGATGAGGACATTATACATTATGGAATAACATGGTAAAAAGCTCCAAAGAGTCAATTTCACTTAATACCCCCTCTTTAATACTTCTGGCGTTATTTATAATGTGCACTCTAAATAGAATTCTACATTTTAAACATGTATTGCAAATCTAATCGCAAACTCACAATTGCATTTTTTCCCCTAATAGTACAGCCCTAGCCAACAGACACTCTTGGACAGTCTTTTGGCTTGGTCCGTTTGACAATCCCCAGAATAAGGAAGAAAAGCGATATGTTATGAGAACCCATTACCCCCTTAATTTGCGTAATATGGTCTTGTTCTATGGAGGTGCTGATGGAGGCAGTGGCCTGTGTTAAGTGATCCTGTCTGCAATGTCATGCAGCAGTGCACAGTAATATAACCATTAATACAGAACACAAGGATTTCTCTGGGCTACGTTTATGAGAAGTTTATTTCATTCTCATTGGGTTAAATAAGCAGCCATTAATAATAGAAGCGGTCATTGTGTGTGTGTGTGCATGCATGCGTGCGTGCGTGCGTGCGTGCGTGCGCGTGCGTGCGCGCGCGTGTGTGTGTGTGTGTGTGTGTGTGTGTGTGTGTGTGTGTGTGTGTGTGTGTGTGTGTGTGTGTGCGCGCGTGCGTGCGTGTGTGCGTGCGCAGGGAAAACAATGTGGTTTTATTACAAGTCCTTTTGAATATAATACGTGTAATTTGAGGGCTATTATTTTTAGGCTCATTAAGTGATTTGGCTGTGTCCACAATAATAACCTTGGGACTGGTGAGAAGCACTGGAAAGACGGGGGAGGGGGCATCGGGTCTTACATCTGATCCCATAACAATTTCATTTAGTTTTAACTGAGTGGGAATTGTTTACCTTGGGGCATGGCCAACGCGAGTCGGTGTACTCTTAAAACAGCACGGATTTGAGGAAAACAATAAAAATGGCGAGAAAAACGGTGGCAGGCGGGGTTAGGTTTTTAGAGTGCAGATTTGGTCCGGTGCCATTTGTGGTTGTGTTTACGCTGTGACTAAATACATGGTTATTTAAATGAGTGGGAAAGATAACATTTTCATCGTGTCCAGGAAAACGTGTTGGCTAAATGGTTGAAAAATACAGAGGTAGGCGGCTGAAATATCAACAGAATTGCTTTAAATGTAAACATACGGATTGAGAGCTTACATTGTATGGGACTTAGTAATGCTAATGGTCATGTCAGCTTGGAAAACTGGAGGAAAGTACATGGTGGAGAAATCAGATAAACCTAGAAGGATGTTGTGAATTCCCAGTATTTTTCATACTTTTCATACATTCTTTTACTTTTACTTTTTTATTGAAGTAACAGTACTTTTACTTGAGTAAAGGTTTGGGCTGTTCTTCCCAATATGAGTAACTCTACAAGTGACAAAAGCTTTATGGTGACAATATTAAATGATTTGAACATCTGCGTGTCTTGCACCGCAGATATGATTTCATTTTTGTGTCCATGCTTGGTTGATAATATTGATTTAATATTTTGACCTTCCACTTATATTAACTTTAAATTATAAATCAGATGTTATTAATCTTACTTGAGTAGTAAGATTAATTTCCAAATACCGTATTTTCCGGACTATTGAGCGCACCTGAATATAAGCCGCATCAACTAAATTTTCAAAGAATTTTATTTTTGTACATATATAGGCTGCACCTGTCTATAAGCCGCAGGTGTCCACGTCTTCAAGAAGTTTTCAAGTTCCGAGCATCTGCTTGTATTGCCTCTAAAGCTTTTGTCGTCTTTTTGCATTGAGTCAGTTCGTCACGCGCGAGAGTCGCTCTGGCGCTCTACTGCGCATGTCTCGAGCAGAAAGAGCCGCTGTCCTGTCTGGGATCAGGTCAGTGTCTTGTAGGATTTCAACAGGATTTGAGGCTCTCCCGGGGGTCGGGGTTAGTTGTATCGATCATGTATGAGTGGATGTCCAGCTACTGAAGTTTGAGACGTTTCGTCTCGTCATTTACGCCTCACCTGCATTTAACACATACGGGTCATTAAGATGTATCCCACTCACTAATGTTCATTTAGCAGCAGAACTTATTTTATCACGCAGCGATAAACTGTTTTAGTGCTGACAACAGCGCTAGCGAGTGTTCTAACTAACCCTAACCCATGTTCACCGCACAGACAGCGGCGCTTTCTGCACTCAAGCTGCGCGCGCATCCGCTGTGTTCATAGACGAATAATTATTCGTCCATATATGAGCCGCATCGGTGTATAAGCCGCAGGGTTCAAAGTGTGAGAAAAAAGTAGCGGCTTATAGTCCGGAAAATACGGTACTTTTTTACGCGTACTTGAGTAATTTCTTGGATTTTTTTGTACTTCTACTTGAGTAATATTATTTTGAAGTAATGTTTCTTTTACTTGAGTATAATTGTTGGCTACTCTACTCACCTCTGGCCTGACCTATGTAAAAGTAATAATTAAGTGTTTAGCGTGCGGTAGCATGTGTCAATCGCAGCTTTAGCTAATGCTAGGTCACTGAGTAAACCGGAGCAGGCCAAGTTTACATTCCAGAGTATCAGTTGCTTCTTGAACCAGGGGGAAGGAGGGTCGGGGGTCAAGAACACTCTCACGCACCGTATCTCTCTGAAGGAGCCTCTCCCTGAACAAATCTATCCAGTGTTCATTTGCATACACCTTTGCTTGTAGTTACCAGCAAAGTTTGGACTGTTTGCTGTGTGGACGGGAGTGTAGCTTTCCTGTAAGTATACCTAATTTGAAGGGGCGCGGCACTTAGCCTCCACTTACTCCATATGCTCAATGTCTCGAGGCAACAACACTGCTCCCTGCCCAGTCATCTGTAGCCTAAAACAACTCAACAAAGAACAAGAATTACTTATATGACAAAAATAAACCATGATTCCTTGCTATTGCTTTTTTTGGCAATAGCAGACCACAAGAAGTATTTTCTCATTCTCTGTCAAAGATTCAGGTCTGGGGAAGAAGAGGTTGCATTACTGATGGACATTTATCTTGATTGCCCCCAACTGCTTGGCTGCAAAACAATGCTGTTTATATCACGACTTGACATTTTCCGAACTGAAGCTTAAACATCATGAGGATCGTGTTGTGAAATTATAACACAATGGTCAAGCTGAACAGGGCACAAGGAGCAAAGTCAGTGAAGATATCGGTAATGGCTAACCCAAAGCAAATTAGCTTTATTTGTTGTAATCATAGTACTTGATGTCCTGCAAATAGGCCTGTCACGATAATTACTATACCAGTCAATATCTGAAAGCTGGAACAATATATTTTGGGGCTTTCCATGTGTATATTTTCTTTGTGGGGGAAATTTGGGGTATTTTTGTTGTAATATGATAAGATTTGAGGTTGGATGAGTGACTTCTATGGCTAATTATTTGTTCATTCTGCCATTTATTTGTTGCAGCTCATGTTTTTAATGATATTGTACTTGAAAATTGTTTACTGGGATTATCCTGTTTTGTGACAGTAGCATAAAATAGTTTCAATATTATCATTTATCGCGGAATAGCTCTGTAGCATTATATCATGCTTCAAAATGTGTTATTGTGACAGTCCTACCTGCAAAATATAAGAAGGTGTGCAAATGAATCATAATAGCGCATAGAACTGAACTGCTGTGACCTCAGCAGAATCACAAAGAAAAAACATTGGTCTGAATCACATGACGGGGGCGTTAAGTGCATCTGCTTATGTCAGGGAGAAAAGGTTACAATTAGGTCAGACGCTGGAGGTAAGTGCTGTATGCAGCCCGGTGCTTATTAGCAAGTGGGTGGTGAGCATTTCCATTCCTGTCACTAACGCAGCTTTAGCCACTGCCTCCCACATGTCCTCCCAACCAGGTGCTAATAGATTCTGGTATGTGTGTGCCAACAGTACTTAGTTTAATTAACTACTCAATCATACACAACCCATCTGCAAATGGGTCAGCCATTCTGATTAGTTCTTCTCAGCTTAAGGAGCAGTTGTGTAAATATGAATGATAAAGTCCACAAAACAAGTTTTATTTTCATTATAAAGCCTGTATGTTTATTTGCACTTGCAGGGTTCTATCAGTATCTTAGTTTAACAGTGTATGAGGGATTACTAGGCCATTTTGACCAGCTAAGCCCATCCTGTGCTATTCTATTTTGTGGTGACACAAAGCACCTGGATTAGGCAAATGTCACTGTCTAACAACTGCAATATACCTGGAGTTGTGTTTTGCTTCAGTCACACATGCTTGAATAATCCTTTATTATTACCTTGTGATGTCATGAAGCTGTAGTTTTCAAGTTAGCCTAACCCTAACCCTAACCCTAACCCTACCTTTTATAGGTTGGCAATTCCAGCTCTGAAATCATGCAAATGATTCTAGTGAAGGTGTAGAGTGTTGTAATACAGTGGAACACTTGACATCAGGTGGAACAGGGAAGAACTCAGCCTAAAATATATACAGGATTTGTGCGGTAAACGTGTGTTAGGGCTTTGACTTTTGCCCAGAAATCATATTCGAAGTTCGTTTGTTTATTAATATTAATATTCGAATATATTCGAATAATATTCAAATATATTCGAATATTAACCCGCGGCCCGCAACCCGCGGCTCCAGAGCCGCATGTGGCTCTTTTATCGTTCTGTCGTGGCTCCCTGTGACTTTGGAAAATAATAATGAGTATTTAATTACATTGTATTTTTATTTTAGTTTGTTCGTTTTTAAATGTGAATCTAAAATTGTAGATAATGGTAATCTTGTAACATTTAAATAAAACGTTTTTAATATTTTTGTCGCTCAAAACATGCGTCAAAGCCGCAGATGTGCGCCACCCGCACACACTGGCAGCCCGGACTTACCGGCACCTACATCAGCAGTATGATTTTCGGCCCAATGATGATAAATCCAAGAAAAGAAAGGTTTCTGAAGAAAACGGAACGCTTAATGCTACGTGGGCAGATTCATTTGCTTTCGCGGCTGATGAGACTGGTACACGCGGTACACGCGGTACACGCGATAAAATGATGACGGAACACAGAAGTAGACGCATTTTTGGTTCTGCGGGTGGATAATTTAAGTTTGGATTTTTATTTCCTACAAGGAGGACTCAAATAATAATGTGTTTAATGCAGCTTTGCGCACATTTGTTTACGTTATACAGAAGCGAAACTTAAAACCACATGTCTAATTTGCATAAACTAGAAGCGCTGAAAAAACAGCTTGCTCCTTAAGGGCAGGACTCGGTGGAATATGCGTGTTCTTTCTGTGACTGAGGGATGTTCTGCCTATGGTGAGTCTGTTCTGTGCTTCTATCGCGTTGGAGATGTTCATGTTAAACTTTTCGAACAGGTTCGAATATTAAGGGCTTCGTTCGAATATCTCCATTTTTTGAAATATTCGAATTATATTCGAATAACGAAGTTCGGAGTCAAAGCCCTAACGTGTGTGTGCAAGAAACACAACTCCAGGTATGTTAGTAATGAGGAAACAACATTATAATATAGAACAGTTAGCAAGGTAAACATGAAATAAAAAGACTTAAGTTAAAAGTAAAACAGATACGCAAGGAAAGGGGGAGTATGCCAAAAAGTCATGTAATTGAAATCATATTATGATTTTATAAAAGCCTACCTGAGATCATGATTTCAATTTTTTTCCAATCTTTCAATGTTTAAGCATTGAAAAGCATTAGAAAAGCATTGAATCCAGTCCTATTCTCACAAGCTCATATCACTATTCAGTCACACAACCCTAGATATACGTTTTATCAGCCTTTTATCTATGCAAAGTACATTGTGTGTGAAATCTGCATCACTGAATGTCCCTACTATATATCTTATTACATTATTACATACATTTTGATTAATTAGGAGTGCCATTGTACAACTATGTATTATGTAATGAAGTGCCACAACAAACATCAGTCTCCATTTTATTTCCAAAATATTGTAGTAATGAAAATCCTATATTTCTTTACAAAGCTCACTGCACCTGTCCCTGACCTGGCCCATGTCACCCAGCCTCAGACTACACTCATTCTCTAACACAGAGGATCCTGCAGAGCTCAGCATTACCAGTACAACAGTGTGAATGCTGGAGTGTTTCTCTCCAGCAACACATTGAGCTCCATACTAGAGACCACCAGAACCCACTCACCACTACTTCCAGTACGTTCTGTCCCCATCCCGATCCCTACATTTGGGACAGACATGGGCCAAGTCCTGTCCTGACTACGGGGAGTAACTCTGCCCCGTGTTTCTCATGCCACGGTCAACTGTCGGCAGACAAAGGAACAAAACATGTCGCCCTGGCAACGCTCCTCTGAAATAACTGTGCTGGGCTGCTCTGGGAGAATCCAGCTTGTACTTTCGCAAATAGAGGACATGCTGAACTAATAGAAAACTCCAATCATGTGTTTGTCTTTTTATCATCTAAAAACACACACAAAATGAGATAAAGGTGAAAAAGCAATGATTCACCACAAGGCAGCTTTCTTTACAAAAACATCAACCAAAGCTAAACAAGGATTTTGATCCTCATCACGCATGGTACATAGCAAGCTTGAGATTGAGATTGATTGAGTTGAAAATGAATGATATGGAGCATCACCTGTATTCAAATATGTGCAGAACCAGATAACCCGGGTCATTTTTTCCAGGTACGACTATGTGAACAAAACTAAACAATAGTTTTAGTTCTGGTATCATACTTGTTTTGGTAACTGCAACGTTCATAAATCTCACTGTATTGTCTTTGGAGAATAGCAGTTGTTTTTATTGTTCATTTGTAGTGCCTTTCTACTGCTCTCCCAGGCACCAAAACTTGTACCAAAACAATACTTTTTCTTTTAATAACAACTTTTCGGTTCCAGTAGTACGTTAACCTTTTCATTTGGTACAGCACTAGTAACTTTAAATAGTGCCCAGACTTACTATCGACTAAATCTTGATTAAAACGTCCTATATTACACAAAATTGACTCTTGTGATCTTTAAGCCATGTTAGAATGTTGTTACATCCTCAAAAACATACCTGGAATTGAGTTTTGTTTTATTCACACATTTTCAAGTAATGCTTTACTATTAGTCTGTCTACATCTCCAAAGCACAAAATGCTCTGTTCCACCTTGTGTGGTCATGTAGTGGTAGTTTTTAAGTCAACATTTACCTTTAGTTCAGTAAAGATGGGCACTTCCAGGGCTAGAATCACCCAAATTCTAGTAAGGCTATATGGAGTTTAAAAATACATTGGAGCACTTCCTTTATTACCACATGATATCACAAGGTAGATTCGGGTGTTTTCAGTTTCAGAGAAGAGCTCAGCTTAAATATGCAGGATTTATGTGTTTAACCATGTGTGTAGGAAACAAAAACAACACGTTTTGATGAGGAAACATTATAACATAAATCAGAAAATAGCATAATATGGGCCCTTTAAGTAAAAAAATATGCAGTATTGACAAAATCTTAATGAAAAAATAAAAAAACGCAAATCTAACTGCATTTGCAACACAACATTCAGCACTACATTCTTAACATATTCCGCCTCTGTCCTTTCGCAGTGCCTACATTTTCTGTCTTCAAAGCCACCAAGGCCCCCAGTAGACCTCCCTTAAGCACTCATGTTTGGTGTTCACAGTAGGTGGGCACCCCTAAATCAATAGCTCAAAAGAATCGTGATGTGTCCCAGGCTTCGGCAGTGCCACATCCTGCAGGTTGGAACCACGGCCATCTGGGTTTGGTTAGATTCAAGACATAAGAGCCATAAAAGTAGTGAGAGGAGAAACCAAAGGGGGCACCACCACTTCATTCATTCCTCCTATCATGTGGTCACCGGCAACAGTATGCAGCAAAACCTGGCAGCATTCAATTCTAACCCCATGTCACTAAAATAACTAATTCTGATTCGTCTTTGCTGCTCGGGCTGACGCAAATAGCAGGCTTGACTATTAAAAGGTGCAAGCCATATATGGAGTTATGGTTTGGTTAATTTACATGATGAATTTTTAAGATTACAAATGACATGCACCTCTGTTGTTATTCAAAGTGCAATTGTGTTTCGAAAGCTGTTTATTCAACACCTAGTAATTATTCTACTGAGCTAGGGGACAGGAAATAATCCATCTATATTTAGTGGCACTTGATGGGTCCGCTGTCAGACCCTTGCAATTCTCCTTTTGATCCTCTATTCACAAAGACGATGAAAAGATGCAGAGTGACACATGCAGAGAGTACATCCGCGTTCTGCCATTGTCTGACATGTCCAATCAGAATCACTCCTCAAGTGTGATTTTTACCAGCGTCTATAAACTAAAGTCTATCGGGAGACATGATAAAACTACAAAGAAAACAGAGCCAAAATCTTCACTATAAATCTTCAGCTGATTATAAAACTTTTGACTCTGGATTTTAAGTAGGGTTTATTTAGGCTACATTTACTGTCTCTTTACAGTCATATTTAAAGACAGTAGGTAGGCCTAATGGCATTCTTGCATGACATTCTTACCTGTAAACAAAGTAAAAACTACCGCTATTAGCCTTTAGCGGTAAAGGCGTGCCCGCCGCGGTAATTAATTATATATCTGTGGGACAGCCCTCTCTGCTCCGCATTCACACTTTGATAAAAACAGCAGTAGTTTTGTTGCTGGCCTAAACTGTGCTTAAGTTCACTTTGATTTATAGTCAGTATCTTAGATCAAACACCTGAACCTTTAAAGCCAGCGCCTCAGTGTTGCGCACTGGCGTAAACAAGAGCATGTGACTCATTCAGGGGCAGTACGACGTCACAGACACATACAAATTAATCCTCTGATAAATATTAATGCAGCGCCACATATTAGGACATTTATCTGTCTATAAATTGTATTAAATTGCTGTAATATAGAGAATGTAAGCTTTATAATGAGGTATAACATGCCCAACGTGGACTATTGGCTCATATCAGCTAGATTTAGGCCAATATGTTTCCAAGTGTCCATATCGGCCGATAATATCTGCCAACCAATATATCGGTCGGGCCTAGTAAGAACTGAAAAATAGTCGTACTAACAAACAAAAGGACATTCAGTCTATAGTCTAAAGAAGTCTAAATGCAAGTGTTTTTAATATATCATATTAACTTTAAATAGTGGTCTTTTTCTCTCAATAAACATAACACTAAAATTGATATTGTGACATCCCTGATTTGGGTACATGTTGGTAGATATTTTTTCATGAATACAGTACAACAGTTGCCTGGAGAATGATCTCTGTGCATTTTTTTTTATACAGATGGATATCAGTCTGGTCCCCCACACCCTCCATCGTGTCTCATGCCCAACCAAACATGATTAACAGATTAACAGAGTTTAGTGTTGTGTTTGATCATTGATTCTGCAGAAATCTAAAATGTTTTTCAGTCCCATGTGATGTTTTGCTTTCTTTTTTCTACATAAGCAGTCATATTTGTTTTGATATAGACCATCCACCAGTCACTCATGTCTGGATCCCAGGCAAGTGCAATAGCCTCATGTTGATTTTTCCCAACGTAACTTAATGTAACGTAGCTTAACATAAACCTGGTTACTAAAGACATGTTGATCTTTTAGGATAAAGCATTGCAGTCAATACTTAAGTAAAGCATTGACTAATTTCTTAAGAAGTGTTTCTGTACAACTGGAGTGACTATATCGTAGTTGACTCCCCACCCGTGACAATTTGCTGAATGTCGCTCCTCACTTTTCACCCCCATTTCACACGATCTAAAGCCAAGAACTGAGTTTGTCGATCATCAACAAAAGCAGTACTGTAATATTACTTAAATGAGGCGACAGATATTTGACCTCAGGCTGTAACACAAATAATTATCTCTGTAGGTACCACTCTATGCTAGCATCAGGTGGTTTTTCCAGTTTTTCACTTAGTAACAGGAAGTTGGTAGGGGATCTTGCTCAACCAAAGTAAACAGGGAACTCAGCACATGACTTGTCACCTTGTGCCATGGCATCTCTTCATTGGTGTTTACACTGCTAGGCTAATTTAATTGGCCTAGTTTAACACATTCTCAAATGAAAGCATGAAGAATGGCAATGAAGGTAATATCTTTCAGGGTATGTGTAGTGCACATTGACTTCCTGTTCAAAACTGCAAAAGTGAGAGGGCCAGTATTACAGTGGAATTTCAAAATAGCAAGCAGCGGGTTTTAATTTACGTGCTTTTATTGCTGAATACAACTACGTAACATTTTTTAACCTTACATTTATGGCTTGCGTTTCTTTGATAATCACAATTAAGTACAAAGCAGTGGGGGGAGTCAGGGGGTAAGTGAAAAGCCTCCAAATCAAACTCAAACAAGAAACATTGTTATACATTACTTGATTAGCTTATAAGCATATAAAAGTATATTTTTTTACATAGTAACTCCCCTTTAAGGATAACATGCACTTTTATTTTGAACTCACCATCTCGTCCAAAGCATAGCGCAGAACACCGTGCTCGTAAAGGATGAAAAACCGCCGCTGCCATTTCTATGTCGGACAAAAGAAGAAAACAGTTAGTCATATGAATCGTATCAGTTATAGCTACAGTCTTAAAGCGTGTGTATATTTTATTATGGGTGAGGTCACACGAAGGAAATGTGGAAATATTTATATAAGAGACATCGCAATTTGATCCGAGTGATGCCATGTTAGACGTATAAACACTATGTTAATACTCTCTCAAGGGGATGCACGCCTTTGGAAAACACTTGGCATCTCTTCTGGCACAAACTCAGCACAGACTACATGATGAGGCTGTGAAGCTAGATGGACTGCATTTCATGACTTACAAAAGTCAATAAATCCTACATTTCCTTGTGTATGTTCTTTGAAAAGGAAGACAATGAGCCCACACTATCATAATATCATAAATTATGTTAGGAACTCATCATGAGCAAGGTCACAGATAAGACGCACGTATCGCTTCTTCCTCCAGTTGTTGTATATTGATTTTAGTGCAAATGATACGCTGACATCTTCCCACTACTCGTCTCATTGGCTGGCTCAGGTCCATGCTAAATACACCTTTTAGCCTCAGTGTGTAACATTTCCTTCAATGGGGAGCGCTACATCAAATATTAAAAGGTGCCTTGTAACCTTAAAACCACATAAAGGTCTCAGAACGTTGCAGATAAGCTTCACGGGCCATGAGAAAAGACCTTTATATATGTGCCATTGCCATAATAGCATGTTTTGTGATTTGGAGCGGTTGTAATGTATAACCTGCTAAACCAAAGTGTTGCTAAAATATGACTCATTTAACATGACAGCTATATTATTTATGTGTACTGGTCAGTCGAAGCTTCGCCCCAGCTCTGCAATGGGACCACTAATTATACAACCGCAAACTGATTGGAAGAATGAGCCGCGCTCTCATGTGATGATGTCAAAGCTGCTGCAGTCTGTTGACAGTAGTTGGGTTGAAGGATCCCGAGTTGCCCCCCTCCCCTCCTCCACACACACACACACACACACACACACAAATGCACACACATATCCATATGGAAACCATCAGGGCGGCTGTGTGAACTGGGACCGTTCCTACACCTCCCCCATAGTTTTTTTTTTTTGGGATGCTCCCCCCTTTTTTGGGATGCAACAGCACATTACAGTCAGGAAACAGATAAGTGGGAAGTGAGCAAGTGTCCTGTTATGCGGCGCTAGGGGAGAGGAAATCATCAAGTGGAAAATGGGAATTATCAAGTCTGAGAGATGCTTCTGCTGGCTCTGAAATAATAAAATAGTTGCTGTATTCAGAACATGACCAATACATGTTTGAAGGGCCCATATTACGCTATTTACAATGTTTCCTCATTAAAACATTGTGTTCTCTCAAACAGAAAACACTCTTTTCCATCTTGTGATGTCATGTGGTAATACAGGAAGTGCTCCACTGTGTTTTTAAAGATAAACTCAGTCTCTACTGAACTATAGGTAAATGGCACCTGTTAACTTGAAAACTTCCACTACATGACATCACAAGTTAGAACAGAGCATTCTGACCTTTGGAGATAATAACTAATAATAAAAGGATTACTCGCATATGTGTGAATGAAACAAAACACAACTCTAAGTATGTTTTTGATGAGGGAGCCTGGTTCTAATATGGCTTAAACCTCACAAGAGACAATTTTGTGTAATATAGGACCTTTAATAACAAAAGAGTAGAGTCCTTTTGTGACCAACTTTTAAGGTAGACTAAACATGATCTACATAAAAAAGGAAATCAGAATTTCCAATGCACTCTTAAGGCAAAAGTTGGAAGCTGAATCCCAGTTGTTATGTTGTTAGGCAAGACATTTGGACCAACCTGTGAGTATTTAAATGTCAGAGCGAGAGTGTGATTGATGGAGGTAGGGGATTAGGAGCAAAAGAAGGCAAGTAGGGTAAAACTGATTGTCCCTGAAAGACAAATTCTTCTTGGGCTCTTACTTCTTGGGCTATGGTGCCACATGAAGATGCATGATTAATGAATGAAAAAAAAGTAAAAAATGAATCATGCACCAAATTCAAGTACAACTTAAAGTGAATGTTCTACACAAGATGCAGTGTTTTTATGATGTTTATATATTCAACAAAGTCATATTAGGAAGATGAATTAACTTCCATGTTATGCTTTCTGGATTTGAATCCAACTAAGGTCAGTGTACTTTTGGTCATTACTATCTCTCTCACCCTTTTAACCCCAAACTTTATCTGAGTGAAAAGCTGAAAACACTAATATTATCACAAAAATCATTATTTCAGAGAAGTGTGATTGACATAATGTTATTTGTCAAAAAAAATCATACTTTAAAGTCTGCTTACCCGAGATCTGTGTAATGGATTGTCAAAGTTAGTTCCCTCTGGTGCTAGCAGCAGCCACCCTCCGTATATCGGCTTTGCCTGGCAGAGGAGTACAGACAATTACAATGTGTTAAGTGGGACACAAATGCATCAATATACAGTGCAATCATGCATTTTTTATTATGTCACTGGAGATGGTGCAGTCTACTTCCTGGTTCTGCAAAGTATAGCAATAACAACCCTCCTCACACATAGTAAGTGCACAGTATTAGTTCAATCACTACACCGTGAGTCGTGAATCATCTGTAGGCTACATTCCCCTGTATTTGGCTCTCTTCCAGTGCACCATGCTGCCACAGAAAGAGAGGAAAGGCCAAAACACATGATTTTCCCTCTGATCCTCTAAGTGGGTGGACTGGTGGGTGGAGGGGGCACCAAAAGGCAGAAGCCAGCAAGAAAAATAGCAGATGAGAAAATCAAGTAAGGAAGCTGCAGCAGAGGAGCTTTTGTGGCCTTTCTTAAATACTTTTGGTGCAAACTTGGACAGCTGCCATAGCACATTGTTAGGGATTTCTGCTTTACTATGCACACTCAAGCATTCAGTCACAACTTAGACTCTTATCTGAAAACATATTTTACATAATTAGCTTGCAGTTCAAATCTAGTCCAAAGCGTTGACATTTACAACCACCTGGCACCTTCGCATAGCACTATCAGCAGCTGTGACTCCACTCAAGACCTCACTCCATATAAAACCATGCATAAATCTCTAATACTACAACTTACAAGGTATTTATCTCCCCAATGACTCTGCAAATGAGATGTCGCAGGACGTCAGACATAATCAAATCATAAAAAACGTGCTGTAGTAACAAAAGTAACCTGGATAAATATAAGACTCAACTGAAAAGAACAGATTAAGGTCAACATACATTTCAAATCTATATAGTTAATTCTTATATGATCTGACAGCAGGGGTGAACTGCAGGACCACTTGAAATCTGGGTCACTTTTTCCCTTCAATGGTTCAAGGTTTAAATGCATCGACTGGAGGATTCCTGTGTCACATGTAGTCTGTTCATTCCGACATGCCAGATACGATTTATTTTGTATCATTAGATAGGAATAAAAGCATGCACAACAGTTTTAAGATGTGTTACCATTTCAAAAAGGAAGTGTTGTATCTACATGGTCATATTTGTGTTATTATGTTCCAGACTAATCAGTAATTTGCATATATATACACTATGCTTTCAGGGATAGGAGTAGGGCGGATGAAATGTGGACTGTTAACGCAAATAGCACAAAGTCAATTGAGTCAACATAAGCAGCTGATAAGAGGTGCTGGGAGGGAGGGCGGGGAGTTCTATATCCATGAAATAAGGTCAGCCCCAGAGGCTACAAACCATGTCCAATTGACCCCAACCTCTGCATTATGGTCCACTGACAGAGGGCTATTATTTATGTGCATGTCTGACTTTAAGACGCAACAACATAACTCTACATGAACCGTGTGACAGTGGAGCAACTCCAACAGAGAGCAGCGATATTCACCTGGTTTAGGTCTTCATCGATGAGCAAATGTGACTCTCTGGGCTTAAAACAGTTCTGGCATTTACTTTTGTTAAAAATATTTGCTTGAAATTTCCGACAAGCATTCTCCTTCAAAGACATGGCTGGTTTAAAATGAGTCACTCGTGAAAAAGAATTTAAAAAGTCAGACTGTTGCCAAATGGATTGAATCCAAATAAAACAAAATCAAAAAGAGGAGATAAAAGCGAAGCTCATAAGTGCACAGCGCGCGTTACCTGTCCTATCTGTCACCTGAGGCTGTGGACAACCTCTCCTTAAGTTATATCTAGAATATTCATCTTGTGTGAGGGGACGAGTCCCGCAGCTTCCACTTTCTGCTAACTTGTGCAGGTCAGGTCGTACGCGCCCAGTCCCGCGCTCTTATTTTGCCCTAAATGCGTCGTCCAAAGTGCTGTGGTCGCTTCCCAGGTGACATTCCGGGCCTGGAGTTTACTGCAAAGGTCCCGTCATCCTCCATGGGGCGGAGGGAGTCCACTCTGGCCCCTCTCGTCGTCTTTTCTATCTAACAAGTGCTATCGCTGCATTCATTCCAGTTATTTGTGTTGTTCCGCTGTTTACGCTGCTGCGCGAGGCCAAACGCCGCTGTCCGGGTGCGAAAACGCCATGGACTCGGCTGTCATTCCGCTGAACCCATTCCTCTGGATCCCGCTCGTCGTCCCAGCCTCGCAGTTGGCACTGGTACGCAGTCTGCGGCTGATGTTTTCGTGAAAATCCAAGCTGGGACGGACATCCAGTTGGCGGAGATAGGGGGAGGTGTTCAGGGAAAGTGGAGAGCTGAAGGAAAGCGTCATCAGCCAATGAGAAGCGAGGATGCGCCCACCTCCGAGGCCGTGTCTCCCTCTGACCAATAGGAAACTCCAAACAGACCGCTCTGGGCCAAGCTTGGTGGGCTTTAAACACCCCCTGCTCCCCCCTAGGAAAACTTTTGGTGCAGAAGTGTCAGTTGTCATCCTGACATTTGTGTTGATTACCATAGTGATGATGAAGGGAATTTGTTCAGCTGTGCACTCAGTGTTATTATGTCCCCATGTCTAATTACAACAGA
The DNA here is from genome assembly GCA_029959045.1 of Taenioides sp. WSHXM2023. Classification (NCBI taxonomy): domain Eukaryota; kingdom Metazoa; phylum Chordata; class Actinopteri; order Gobiiformes; family Gobiidae; genus Taenioides; species Taenioides sp. WSHXM2023. Next base: position 16,054,569 of record CM057104.1, on the reverse strand, counting down.
CATTGTTTTACGGACTTATCATTTCCCTGTTTAACTTTGCATACCAGTGCCATGTACAATATGTATGCTGCTATTAGTGTGAAATGTCTCATGATTCTGTATGTAACAGTTTTGATTTACAAGATGAAGGAGGGCCCTGCTATTTTTATACATGCACAATTAAGTATCTGAACTGTAATATATCTGTAGAGCCGAATACAACTATAAAGCTAGGGTGTAACTTTAAACAATTAAGAGGGTCCCAGTAAGTGCTCTGTTTGCATGCTGAAGAGCACCATCTGTTGGTTATATATTTCTATTTACTTAATCTATTGCAGAGCTCTCATATTTGACAAAGGAAAACATTACATGTAAAAGCTCATTTGTTGGAACACAGCTGGTGGGCTTTTTATGAGCCACATCTTTGTAGTTGTGCAATTAGCATTTTTGGCACAGAATGTAGTTTTATGTGCTAATTACAGGTGACAGTAAACAGTTACCCTCCTGGATGATTTCATTCCAGTAATAATTGTAGTAAGTTCACTGTAAGAGGAGCACTTTGTTGTTAAGAGGACACTCCTGGTTGTCATTACAGTGACGGGGAGGTGACAACGAAACAGAGCAGCCTTAATCCCTCACCAGGAATTGCAGTCGTGAGGAACAGATAAGACATTGAGATTCCTGGAAATGTAAAAATCATTGAAGTCATACTGTAAGTTTATTCCATCATTAAAATTCAACATGGCAAAAAAAAGTGCAACTGTTTTTATACAGGTAGTGGGGGTTGCTTATAGGGTAAAACACCATATCCGGGGTATCCAACTGTATTGTCTTACCTAACATAACACATGTAAAAAATGTTTATGTTCTCCTCATTAAAGCATCTTCAATTATAATTTCTGGTAGTCCAAACTCAAATAAGAGAATACTGGCTACATTACAAAAATATAATAATAGTAAATAACTCTTAACTATTCTGGAAAACTTAACAATGTTGGAATATTTTTGCTTTACCTTTAGAATACACATTTAACAAGAAAAGTTTCTTTGTACAGAATTGTGAAAAATTAATAAAATGCAATGCCAAAGTTATTCTATAAGCTTCTTGTGTTCTTGTGTTCCTTTGTGCTTTGAGGTACATACAACGTGATATGTGTACAAGAAGGTCAGAGATAAAGTGGAAAGCACACACGAATAAATGTGGTGGTTGGTGACATTTTCAAGATATCATAGTGTCACATATATATTGCATATGTAAGGAAGGCAGTATTCAGAAAAGATCCACTTTTTTCTTCATTTCATTGCGTTTCCACAGAGGAAGCCGGTCAAATTCGTGGAGCTCCATGCCAAAAAGTTCAAAGAATGTATCAGGTGACAGATGCCGCTGCAAGAAAAGAAAAATAACAACATTATTTAAGTGCATATATGTTTTTTTGCAGACATCATAGTATATACCTCAAGGCTTGTCCTGTCTACATCCCTGGGAAGTTTCACTCGCCCCCTGTTGGTAACTGCGAGTATTTCGTATGGATAAACCTGGGGAAAAACAGTATTAGATGAAGTCATGGTCAATTATTGTGAAATCATCGTGCAGCCTGTCCAAGCATAACACTGGCAAAAGGACTGCATAAAAGAACAAAAACAAAAAAAAAATACTTGCTTTTGGCTCCACTAAATTAGGCAAAGACATGCCTCTGCCCATCCGTGCAAGCTGAGTGCCATAGATGAGCTACAGTCATGCAATGGAAGATGAGTTGTCAATTTCACAAACCATAATAGTTAGTCAAATGAACTGGAGGGTTAAATGGTCGTGGCAAGATGATGCATACGATCATTATTGATACTGTGGCCTATTACCTTAAAATCTGAAAGAGAAAAACAAAAGTAATTCAGATAAATAAATAAGAAAAATAATAATAAATAAGAATTTTTTTATTTACCAATAACAATGAATGGGCATTACCTCTGTTCATGTTGCCATTATACTGTGTGTAATCAGCTGAAATTTGCAGCTAATTTGAAGAAGAAGAAAGATTCGATTTTAGAATTAAACTATTACATAGTTTTATTAGAACTACTACTACTTTGTAGTAAAAATAATATTGTTTTATAAGTTAGTCACTGTGCTTTACCCCTATATAGCACTGTAAAATGATGACGAACCAAATCATAGGCTATGGTTATATACAGACCGTAAAACTGATCATTGTCTGATTTCTGGAGTTATCAGATTATTGAAATGTCATGTAAACAGGTACGTCTAGTACATACTTAGGTTGATAAGGAAAATGATGACAAAAGGGCAAACTAATGTGGCAAAGACAAACATTTGAAAGAGTTATTTTAAAATTAACTGCACTTTGTCTATGAAGATTTGTTGATTAACTGACGCATGTGTTTCTGGTGATACAATTTATTTTGTGCGTATAAACACACCCCAAAAATCTGATCTAATTATTATCTGATTATAATGGTTATCTAATGTTTAATGGCCCTGTAAGTGCTGTAACTCTTACCGGAGTGAGGCTGTTGCGTGCATACCCTGGTAGAGAGCAGGTCTGGTTCGTCAAGTTCAAATCTGTGGCATAGAGAAATGCGCAGATTAGCTCGCAAAGTGTTATTTAGCTGTACAACTCATCCCTGGGAATAGACGGGACTTACTAAATATAACCCTTTAGCATTCCCTCTGCTTACAGCTTCTCAGTACTGTGCTATTTATGACTACTGTATGACCAGGTATACTGGGAATGAATACATAAACATCCATACAGATAAATGATAACACAAAAAGATAACACAAAAAGTACACTACCATGTTGCTTGTATATTGGAGGTCTTGAGTACATGTTGTAGGCATGGTCTGTGGATGAAAAAAAAAAGGTCAATTATCAACTTTTAAAAATATAAACACAACACAGTCTCCACAGGTCTGAATTGTAACTTGTAGGGTCATCTGCTTGTCTCCATGGAGACTGATAAGTTTAAAGCCATTCTGTGAAACCTTCAAAGCAACAAAATGCCATCTCCATGGAGACAAGCAGGTGGCGCCCTTCATCAGAAAAGTTACATTGCACACCTTTAAAATACATTTAATTCCAAGTTGTTGTTTTTTTCATTGATCCTATTTCCCAAACAACTCATGTACATTTAAGTCTATAGAATGTAATACCACTAGATGGCACAGTTGAACCATCCGCTCCACTCTATCACTCTATCTTCCTTTACAATGAAGCTTTATGTACTTTATCTGAGCCAGTGAAGCAGTGTATCATGCTTGAGCAATTCCCCTAATAGGCCCTAGACACATAGAACAGGACATTAAAAGCTACAGAGGCCTTTGAAAAGGTGGGCCGGGGTCTTACCTTTGTTAGGAGATAGAGGGCTGTGACTTAAAGGGGAAGTGGGACCATTGTGGCCAGAGTGTAAAGAGGAGAAAACTGCCAGGCCTATAGATGTTATTGAGGAGCAGGTGAGGAGGAAGAGGAGTAGTGATGATGAAGGAGAGAAGGACATTTAAGAACAGCTACATCAAAATCTATGGGTCTGGCTTTGCTAGCTGGCTGTTTTATTCTTACCTGGTCTGTGGAAGTGTTGAGGAGACCTGGACGGTGTGTAACTATGACGTTTGTAAGCGGCGTAAGCTCCAAAAGAATGCTGCGTTGACGATTTTGGTATATGCCTCCTTAATTCATAACTATCCTACAAAGACAATTGCAAGAGTTACTATGAAGCCATTATAAACAGTACAGTGTGTATGACTTAATAATAATAAGTACACATACCTCTGTGCTTACTGACATATTGGCAGGAGACTGAAACATAAAAATGGAATAGAAAAATTATATTGTGGAATTATATTAGAATTAGTTTTATTTCAAAGTGGCTCATCTAGTCAATAAAACATTAGAACTTAAGTAAACAAAATCATTTGAACAATTGAACATTTTTTCCACAGTATTTTACATAATATCATTTTTTTATATTATGTAAATATAGATAGCTCAAACAAGCCATCTGTGGATTTGTGTGCAATCATTAAAACTCATACTACTCTAGGAAATGCAATAGGTTGTGTTCACGTTCTACATTCGATGATTTAAACATTTCGGAGAGAGGGCAGGGGCATAATTTGTAACTCTGAGAAATTCATTTATTTAGAAAGAAATATCCAAACTACCATTATGCCTCATTATTTGTTGCTATATTAATGCCATGTCTTAAAATCACACACAATCATTTCTCTGGGGTTTGATTAACAAGCACCACCTTCTGAAGCTATTGTGAGAAAATAAATTCACTTTTGGTCAATTATGCTGATTTTTGTGAATTTTGTGCTAGTTTTTGCTTCATGTGGATAGGCCCAGTAATCACAGAGAAAAAAGTACATTCCACCATAGCGATTTAGACTTGTCCTTCAGCTCAATTTTAAACAGCAGGAATTCCAAAATGTTGTAATGTCACATGAACGCAACCTATTCCAATTTAATGAATCATATCAACAGTCATGAAAAAGGTTTAAACTTACTACTGCGGCTTTAACATTATAAAACAATTCTACACCTGTGCAAACGTGACAGTGAAAAGTGCCTTTCTCATAACAGACATTGGACCAGAACAATGAAACAGGACTTAGTTTGTGTGAGAATCAAACCAAGTCTACACAACAGTCAGTGCACATCAGCAGTGCAGTAGTGGATGCAGTTACCTCGGCAGGGCTGACACTGTGCTGTCCGCTGCCTTTGTTGTCCAAACCAGAGGAGTTGCTGTTCGAACACTTATACGAAATCATATCAGGATGCTCTATATCATATATAGCCTTGACTCTGGGAATTGCCGCTAAGTCTCGGTAATCAATGATCTCATTATCTACTTTTGCCTAGGACCAGCAAAGGATAGAAAGTGAGGGAGAGGGAAGGAAAGAGGGAAGGAGGGAGAATGGAGGAGAGGAAACACAGACACATAAGGTCAGGTGTAGTGTATATTACATAAGTTCTGGGAGGAATGAAACTTTAATCCCATAACACCACACTGACCTTAGATTGGCACTATACAAATCAAGTAATGCAGAGCAATTAGGTTGTAATGTTATACGGTCACTTAAACTATAGGAATAGAAATTGCATGGGGAAAAGTTAAGAAAATTATCTATATTACTCTGGTGCACAGAGTAATGGGCAGCGTGCTGCCCCCGCGACCCAGCCGGATTAAGCGGGAGAAAATGGATGGATGGATCTATATTACATAAATCAAAATGTATAAGGTCACATTATAATCTGCCACTTGATAAAAATCACAGGATACATCAGAGGCTATCCAAATATCATTAGTTTCTATTTAAGGACAGCCCTATGAACATTAGTGGCCAGTGTCTATTCTCCTTTACAGGGAATAAAGTGCATTCCACAGCAAACATCAAAAGGTGAAAAGTGGTAAATGACAACTGAGCATTGTCTTTGACCAGAATCAATCTGAAATCCAAACTGAGGGAATAAATTCATATTCAAGATAAGGCTGAATATGAATATTTCAACCACAAATGATCTAGTTCCGAACAGTCAAGGTCACTTTTTGGTGTTTTGGTTACTTTTTTAATGCAAATAGGAAATATCAGTCAAAATAGATTTTGTTGCTGCGACTGCCCTGTGTAAATAAAGGACAGAAGTGATAGGTGAAAGTGGCACCATGGGAAGGCAGAAGGCCATGTGATGAGGACTTACACAGAGGGAGCGCCCAGGACTCCCAGGGGTGCACGAGCCTGGTCTAGAGCAGGAGCTCTCTGAGGAAGACTGTGTGGGCTGGAATAAGGAAGAGAAACACTTTCACTGTCAGGTTAGAGAACTCTTTATGTTGACCTCTGCAAAAAAAATCCTTCATCAGTACAAGTTAATGTGCACTACACAAACATTCAAGTAGATCTATACATAAGAATGAGGGACTAACAAAGAAGTGAGAAAAGGAACACACTAAACCATTGCAAAAGCACTTGTGTAATCAGCTTTTATAATGTACAATGCTCATGAACAAGCGTGCAGTTATTCTCCCAACCAAAAGCCAAAGCCATATTTAGTCTTGCTTTAGCTAATTCAGTTTGACCTTAAAGTGGCACACCAGATCTTGCATGTGAAACTTGGAAGTTCGTGGTTAATCTGAGATTACAGGCTGCTCAAGCCCACACTACAAAAGCCACTCTGATGCAAAATAATAACCTTAAGATGATGTGGGGAGAAGAAATAATGGAGACAGGGCGTTCTGGAGCTGCTGGGCTGCAGACAGCACAAACACAACAGTGGACTCTCCTCTGCTGCTGCATTATGTCTTTCTGAAAATTGAGAAATAAATTCTCACCATAGAACTGTCTTCACTTCTGCTGCCCCGTCTGCAGTCTGGATGCCAAATAGTTGACCCTGTGGAGATGAGGGCAGTTAACTTCAACTGCCTTATAGTGCAGAGCTGTACTAGCACATAAAGAAGAGTTTATCTTATGGATCTTTAACTACATACAAAATCTTTTAGCTTTTTTTTTTACCTTGTAGATACATTTCGTCTCCTTCTGCAAACATTCTGTTACACCGACAGCATCTGGCACAGCTGGGGTGGTAGTGCTTGTCTCCTGCCTGCAAGAGATAACAAACCGAAATGTGGCATTGTACAGTGTTTATGTAACACTGACTCCACACTAAAGATATTTTGTGTGACCTTAAGACTTGAAATAAGCATCAACAAAGTCATGAACACAGCATAATATTGTCATTTTAGAGTTTGGTGTTTCTACTCACCTCTAGGACTTTGCCCATGATGAATTTCTGACATGCTTCACACTGGACTCCATATTGAAGCTGGTAGTCTTTCTCACAATATGGAACACCATCCCTAAAAAATAATACATATACATATTTTAAAATTCTCAAATATTTCTTATGGTGTAATATAATGCAACTTATATGAGCATAGCACATACTTGCTGATGTATTCCCCACTCAAGACCTGGCTGCAAGCTTTACACTTAAAACAGCCCAGGTGCCAATGTCTTCCTAAAGCCACCAGCGCTTGGCCATTCTTTATGTCTCTGCCACAGCCACTGCAGTCTGACAACACACAATACATTGCAATTGTTATTACTCAATGAATATGTTGATCTTAAGCTCTACTCTGCATGTAATAATTAAAATATAAAAGACTGACAACATCTCTTGGACAAACAGTCATCATTTTGTGTTTCATTTGCTTCAGTACTAACAACTTGCTATACGTTTAAAGTCTAATATAACTTTTTTGCTGCCCACTTGTCTCCATGGAGATGACGTTGTTTTAGCTGGATGAATGTAAAGTATGGCATTAAACGTAGCACGGTAAGAATTCATGTTTTTATAATAATAGTAACACCTATAATAAAAAAATAAATACAAATAATAGTAACACCATATAATAAAAAAAATATATATATATAAATACAATATATCAGTTTAATGTCATAATATGGAACATTCCAGGTAAAGCAATGAAATTTCCATAGATCCAAGTAGGTTACAGTGGCCCCTCACCCAAAAAGTTGCACCTTCAAGTGGTGAAAAACTGTACATTTTGAAATTCAATTTGCATGATTACTGTTGCTACCAACTGATAACTAATCCAAAAGACTACTGCAACCACAATTTATTTGATTATTTCATAATTTGACCAGACTGTGGTAGGGCAAAGACATATTAATACACTTTAAAGTAAATATCTTTAGAAAATGCATACAATATTCCTACAATGTGGGTTAGTCTCCACCAGTGGACCTTTTCTACAGAGGTCCATTTCTGAACAGAGAGCTAATCTTAATCTGCTGCGTCTGGATCCTTAATAATCCTGGTTACAGCCTGTCACTATTGATGTCAGGCTCTTAGGGTCAGACTGAAGTTCATTCTCTCAAACAGCAATGACTTTATGACCTCAAGGGTAACCATAGGATCTGTTGAGTCAGAATTGGGAAGAAACTGTGCAAGGAGGAGACAAACTAGCTTGGTTTTCAGACTGTAGAGATGTCAAGAATATTTGGTTAATCAATAGACGTAATTATTTATATTATATATTAATATAATCGTAAGAACTAAAAAATAATGGAAGCAATTGCTGGGTTTCCAGTGAGATCACAACATTCTGTAGGCTAAAAACATTTAATACGGATGGGGAGCAACTAAAATTAATATTGTTAGGATGCAGATTTGGCTGATATGACATCATCACATTAAAGAATCTGAAAACCACCAATACTATACTACTTGGTAATTTCATTCAAAACTATTCATGGATTTTCGAGTGATAAAATGCAGCATCGCTGATTAATAATTTTAAAACAAAATATTACATTCTCTGAATGAAGAATAAAGTCCTCAGTAATGATCTACAAATAATATGAATACTCCATAATACTGGTCACATACTTGAGCAATTGTATCATATTAGATAAATTATAAAATAAAGTTACAAATTTTACTTTAGTTTAGTCAGTATTCAACTAATCCAAAAATCTGAATGTTTCTAAAATTGAATATACATAAGCTAATATTGTGACCCTATTCCTATTAGAACAATGCACACATAATATGCAGTTCCTGAGCATATACTGGGACAAGTGATACTGTGGGTGGCTGATGCAATGAGTCCTGCTAAAAAAATACCTGAATGCAAAGGAAGTGCTGATGTAAGCGTGCACCTACTATTGGGGAGTTTGGGCTTGTTATTTGGAGGAGACATGGGTCGAAGGCATCTCTGGCAGATACACTCTTTTCCACTGAATGTGACACAGTCTCCGGCAGGGAAGGGCTGTCTGCAAAAAAAAATGTATAAAATAAAATTAAAAAGTTAAGTTGATGATGGAGATGGAGAAACTTCTACATTATAAAAATAACTGAATGTTTATTACGTGCAAATGGTGCAGACGAAGCAGGCGGGATGGTAGCTCTTCCCCAGCACAGTGACTACCTCCCCCTCCACAAAGTCCCCACAGTTGGTGCAGGTGGTGCCGTGGAGACGTCGGAAGTCCACGGGACACAGGCTGTCCTCGTTCTTTAGGAAGAAGCCAGACTGAGACAGGTCACAGCCGCACACTGCAGGAAAAAAGGGATTTTTACAGGTACATTTACAATAACTTGTGTTCACACTGTAGAATCTGAAGGAGGCCAAAGCCTATTTAACTCTATGGGGGATTCACTATTTTTGAAATAAATTACAAACTCCACGACAATAGACTGTAATTTTCCACCAAAAATAATTGTACAGGACCATGTTCAAATCAGTATTGAGTTTTGATACTATACCCTATCTGCAATAAAACTTGAATAGTCTCTGGACGTTACATAACAAAGTTATTAAGTTATATGTATTGTCTGATGCTGGCCCACGTTCAGTAAAAGTAACCATGCACCCACTGTTGCTATGCCAGAGCCTTACATAACCCCCCTGTCATGAAGGCAGCAGTGTTGGTTCTGTCATTGTGAGACATGTGATCCACGCAGAAAAGACTGTGCCTTCATGTCACTATCTCCTCGTCCCACCAGCAACCAGACGCCAAGGACACATCTCTACCATTCTATTCTGGGACCACCGTGAGCTGCACAAATCCACATGACATTTCACGCATTATCTTCAACTAGTGTACAAACTATAAGAGGACAATGCTCTGTATATAATCAGAAATGTTAAGTCTTTATTATTATATCATTAAAATCTAAGTATGATAAAGTATGTCCAAAGAGTTGTTTCATTGTGGTGCATTTGGGGAGCTTTTCAGAGACCCTTTTGTTTGGCGTGGGCTGTAAACACTGTTGAGTTGAAATGAAAGGACATGAGATGAGAGGCTTGTCATTCCCAATTACTCAGCACAGGAGCTCGTACAAAACATTTGCTTTTGTGATGGCAGCAAAAAATAAACTCTTGAAAACTCACACTGTTACACAATGTTTAAAATCTGTAATTTAATTGGAACTAAACACTAAATCAACTTTTTGTCACTGTGTATCATCATTGTTTACTGTCCCTAGTGTTTTTTGGCAAGTGCAAACAAGGTATGTTGACTTCCTGTTCAAAACCACAAAACTAATAATCTGCTGCTGGCCCTGCCTCTCCACTGTGCCATTCACTATAGAAAGCAGCTGATTTATGCTGTTTTTATTTTAGAAAATGGCAAAACATTTATTAAATGTAAATAAGTTACCAGGAGTCTTAATTTTTTTCAAAGACTTGCACATGAGTACAGAGCTTTGAGCAGACACAGGTGGTTGGTGTAAATGGAAATCTTTGTCCTTTAAAGTTTAAAGAATCTGGGTGTAATTAAAGAAAAACACTTATAACGTGGTTAAAATTTTCATTTTGTTCCCTTTAAAGTAAATATTGGACATTGGACTGACCTTTGCATGTGAAGCATTTGATGTGGAAGTGTCTGTTCTGGACACGCAGCACCTGTCCTTTGCAGGGCTCTCCACAGCGGTGACACTCGATGTTCTTCTTCTCCATCGTCGCGTTCAGGTTACAGCCGTCCTGACTGTGCATCACTGCAGAGACACACCATGGATTAGAAAGGGAGTCCATAAATGGAACGGAAAACATTTGCTGCAAACCAAATTCTCCCTTTGGGATAATAAAGACACCCTAAACCCTATCCTGCAATGGTTAATATCAGCACTTGATAATAATAATACCCCATTAGAGGAGAGTAATATTGACACAAATTCACATATAATCATTGGGGTATGATCCCGTGGTAATGATGATCAAATGATATCTTTGCAAAATGTGACCTTGGTGTCTTTTCAATTCAATTCAAGTATCACACAAGTGTGTCTTGGAGTGTAAAATCCAAAACAACTGTGAAGAAATAACACAGATTATTCCACACATTTCTTTTGGAATTTTTCTAGTATAAACCCTATATTCAATATTTTGTATATCTTCAAAAACACATTTTGTAATTATCATGTATATCTTGTACATCATATATCACCCATCTCTACTCACAGAACAACATTTGAAAGAATTAGCTGTTATTAGTGCCTCTCCTTTGAAAATATATGTGCTTTCACATCATCAAAACTGCACAATTATGCTGAGGGCAACAATGCAATCTCAGTTTTAGACCGTTGCAAATCCATATTATTTGCAATAATATTTGAATCTTCTTTGAGTGTTAATGTTTGTGGCAATACACATTATGTTTAATGGCCATTTAATTCAAAGGCTTTATCCCTTTATTGAGTTGGCCGACAAAACAACAGCTTGTCCGTCCAGGTCTTACATAACTCAACATAATGTACAGCCATGCTTTGTTCTTTTTTTCAGTGCGCATCACACGACATGTCGACATTAATACTGGAATTGTTTTTTGGCGGGAACTTAAAGAGCTTACATTCACAAACATACCTGGAATTTTGTTTTGTTTCATTGTTTTCTTTTTCATGTTTAACACACAAATCTTAAAAATGTAAGATGAGTTCTTCTATCAAACAGTTAACACTCTGTTCCACCTTGTGATGTCATGAACAGGAAGTCGGGAAGTGCTCCAAAGTGTTTTTAAACTCCATACAGCTTCATTAGAGTCATTTCAATAATTTCTGCCTTATCTCTACTGAACTAAAAGCAAAAGGTACCTGTTAACTTGAAAACTACCACAACATGACATGACATTATAACATGGCTAATAGCTCACAAAAGTAAATTTTGTGAATATGAATATATGGAACCTTTAAATATTTCAAATGCTAAAAATCCTCCAGGCAGACGAAGCCTGCAATCTAATCACAGGCCACTTGAAACCTTCTGAATGTGATTAGAAGAGGACAAGGAGGAAAGAATGTAGCACGTCGAGAGCCCCCTGTGTCCCCCCTCTGTGTTTGGACATGGACAGTGGGAGACAGTACCAAGCACCCAGGTTTTATCTCCTTTCTATATACACGTACCAAAAGATTTATTTTCTGTTAAAGCACATACGCAACAACCAGCCGCAAAACAGAGACAGACTTATTTTTACTGAACTTTACAACATTGAATTCCCCTAAAACTGAGTCAGGCTCCTGTGGAATGTGGACAAGTTGTTACCATGACAACAAGCGTGTGGAAACAAAAAGGCTGATTGATAGGCACAGATAATATAATGCTATCTACAATGATTACACAAGCAATTAAACGCTGTATAGGGTTGTCAAAAGTATCACAAAGATATCAGATATCAATCAATGCTAATCAATATCAGTGCTAAAACTAGTATCGAAACTAGATACTCATTTGAGCAGGAATATACTAAAAAAAGTCTGGACAAAAATTAATCTTTCTTGAATACGATATGGTTTAATGTTGAAAATGACATTCTATCTATTGTCTAAATAAAGAGTGTTTTTGTATTATTATTCCTCAATATCAGATCCACTGACTCACAGGTTGGCAGTGCGATTCCAGCTCCCGCTCCCACAAATGAATGCTGTTGTGTCCTTGGGCATGACACTCAACCCACCTCGCCAACAGTGTCTGCGTATACTGGTGTATGAATGTTTGTGTGAATAGGTGAGTGGTTCCTTGACGACTGACCAAATACTGTTGTTTTCCAAAAATATCGCAATGAAACTATAATTTATATTATAAAGGTCTTCTATTAAGTTGATACTGTGTTAAACATTAGCTAAAGATTGATTTAGAAAGTCAACAAATGTAAAGCAACACAAAATGTACAGCTAATCCCACAACACTGAGATAAAGTTACAATAGAAATGTGCATCTGTGCTGTAGGAGTCTGTCAAATGCTGTCTATTTGTCCCTATACTGCAGCATATCATATTTCTACTGCAATGTCCTGCACAGTATCCAGCCAAAAGCAATCTGTTTAAAATTACTTTTAAAATAGTCTGCCTATTTATTTACAGAGGCTATTGTTGCAAGTAGCCATGTTCTTTCAAGTACAAAAAGCACACTATCTCAGTACACAAATACTGCATTTGTTAATATTGTAAGTAACTGTAGTCATATTTTCTAAAGCCTGCCAACAATGGTGACACATAAACATAAACATAAGTTTATCTCACATGATGCGAAACACAAAACAGTGACAGCAAAGTCTAGACATTACTTTAGAAGTTACTGGCAATTTTAATCATAGACACTGTTGTATTAATGGTATTAAAATGATATAGAAGTGACAGAATAAATACGAGTACCTTTTTGTTTCATAGCTGGAGGAGGTGGGCGCACACATCTGCGGAGAGCCACTGCACTGAGCCTAAGAGAGGAGGGCTAACGGGACTGTTCAGGCAAAGGGGGTGGTACCACTCCGTGTGTGTGTGTGTGTGTGTGTGTGTGTGTGTGCGTGTGTGTGTGTGTGTGTGAAGTGGAATTTAATGTGCTCTGAACTATGACCTTACATATTTTCCAGTGAGGTAGTGGCTCATTGAAATTTCTAAATGTAGACAGTATGTTGTTTACTACATCTAGTATACAGATACTTTCTGTCATCTTAAAATAACAGTTTAAGAAATAATAGTGGCATGTGCATAGGAAGACGCAAAATGTTGGTGTTGATAGGAGAGCTTTGTCATAATTACATATTAAAGTAATGCCTATTGCACGATATATTTAAAGCAGTCAGAATGGGATAGTCCAGGGACAAATGATTATTCATCATTTCAGATCTTAAATGACAGGACAAAGTGAAAGAGACATTTGACAAATAGTCAGAGGCTAAATTTGATTCCAAGAAGGTGAGTATTTAACAAAGGCAGGTAGAAGGTTCACTTGTAGAAATGCATTCAATGTATATAGTGGTTTTTAGGACTCTGAACTATTCACTCAGTTTACTTCTGGTGGTAAGATATTTTGTAGCCAGCTGCCCTGGGGTAAAATGACATAAGCAAGCAGCACTATAGGCAAGATGAATAAAATGTCTGCTTAGCTTCTGAGATCAAACAAACATCAGGCATTTTCAAGGAATGGCTACGTATAGATGTGAGCTCTAGTTGAAAATATCTTCACAAACTTTATAAGACATAGAGATAGATCGATAGAGATATATTGGTTGGCCGATACAACAGGCAAATATTTAGACTTTTTTGCATATCGACTATTGGTCTTAAATCTCCAGCACAGGCCAATATTTTATTTTGGTCAATCTAATGCCTAAAAAATACACAAAAAGCCTTATTTTAACACTTTAATTCAAAGTGAAAACAACACAAAATCTACACACGTCTTTATGATGGGTTTGGTTGGTAAAAAGGGCTGTGCATGAGTTTGAAGTAAATTTAATATACAAAATTTGAGGAAAATAATCCAAATCTACCCTAAACATCGGCCCAAAAATATCAGCAGAGCTTATCGGCCATTGGTTGCTCTGGAATTGGTATCAGCCACAAAAAAAAAAAAAAAAAAAAAACACTATCAGTCAATCTCTGATAAGATGTGCATTTGGAGATCACTGTTACTCAACCACCTTTACTATCTGTCTTTACTTTGTAGTTATTTACTGCTACGACAAGCACTATATTTTGGATATTAGCGCTGGCCCCTTTACAGGTGAGTATAGGTTACCTGACATCTCCGCGGGGATACTGGCCAGCTTCTCACACAGGATGTAGTCGTTGGGGTCTATGAACGGTAGCTGGCCCATCAGGGACTGTTTGGGGATGAGGTAGAGCACTTCTGCAATCTGACCGTCTTCAATGATGGACATGCGCCTCACCGAGTTCTTCCTCTTGACCCGGTCCAGTACCACCATGTCACTGCTGTGGCTGGAGCCACAGATTCGGCCCAGACTGTTCAGGTTCAGGAGGTTGGACATGCTCATTTTGTCCAGAGAGTCCACCAAGCAGTCCGAGGTGAACACGGACTCCAGCTGAGAAAGCATAAAGCAACACAAGTCAAAGTGGAGTAGTAGTCTCTTGAGGAAAAGTCAAGTGTTAAGTTGCTCTGTAATCACTGAGCGTTGTCTATAGGGCAAGCCAAGACTTACCCCTGCTGCACGCCTCTAAGAAGATTAAGAGTGGGAGGTATATTTTTAGGGTTTATCTTAACAGTGAGCACAGGATCTGGGCTTGAGAAAGTCTTCATCAGGTAACCACTCATTCCGCTGGCCATCACCAGTAGACAGTGGGTGTCAGTCTGGCAATCCTCAGTGACTATGGGACAAAAAAGATTACACGAACTGCTGCCGTACACCTGTGTCATCAAGTCATGTACAAGGTTTAAAAGCATTATGCAAAGTTTCATCTGTGCCATTTCGGTTTGTGCTCATTTGGATTAAATCCTCAATCATGAATTACATTTTATAGAGGTTTTCATCAAACTCTTTTGTATTTATAGTATTATGCTCTGGTTCTTTAGTGCCAGACAAAATGTAGTCCTCCACACTGAAAATGGCAAACCAAAAGCGAACCAAAGGAGCCCAATAGTGAAAGACATCTGAGCCTCAGAAGATACTGTAAAATAAAAAGAAAAAAAAAGAAAAAACTTTAATAAATAAAATAATACCAAACAAATACTGTAATAAATAAATAAAACTAAAAAAATAAAATAATTAATAACTAAATAAATGATATTTAAAATGACAACTCAAACACACTTTGAACTACATTTGCACTATGTAACTTAATATGTAACTAAAATAGATTTGCAGTGTGTAAAAACAAGACTTAAGCAAAAGAACGTGGGCTGCTAATGAAGGTCGTATTCAAATTAAGAAGTTTTAACATAAAATCGTGTTTAAACTAGCCACGTCCAGGGACTGTAGCTGCGGGGTAGGAAGTTTTAGTTGTCTGGTGAAATCTGATGGAGGCATTTCTCCCATCACCCCTGATAATACTCACCCAAGCTTCACAATATGTGCTCATAAGCTTTAAACTATCTGGAAGAGGGATCTGTATATTTGAAGACATGTGCGACTCAATTCTTGTGGGCAGCTGTAGCAGAAATGTGTTTTTTAACTTATCATTTGTGCTAAGAACGCCACCTGCTGGCGTTAAAAGGTATTACATGCACCTAAAAGGTAAATGCATATACACACACAAGTAAAACCGTAGATAAATAAGAATACAAAATAGATAAAGAAAAAATCGTATCTTTATTTTTCTTTTTTTCCTGGTACCAAATGCAGCCATTTTTTAAAACAAATAAATCATAATATCAAATAATGATTAAAAATGTACATAAAATCAGTCCCTTTATTAAGCAAACAAATCATAACAACAAATAAAAATAAAATAAGAAAGGTACTTGATTAGCGTTTCATTATAGCAGAACGGAACATTAAAAAGGATGTCATCCGCAACATAAAAGATGCAAAACACTGGGAGGTAAATATTTTGGGGTAATTAGTGTCTCTTTGAGTGATGCCCCACAGTAACAAATTTGTTATTTTATAAATGTACAAAAACTTTATGAATTGACAGAACGCTGCTCATCCTCATCTTCCTCACTCTGCTCTTGTGCCGGGTTGAGTGGTTCTCGGTCAGTCTCTCTCTCTGTCTGCGCTGATCTTTTAGTCGTCTTGTTTAGAGTACCACCCTAAAAACACACATACCACAAAGAAATTAGACTTGATATAAGTGCATGTATACTGTATTCACTATATAAAATGAAGTATTACATAACATAATGAAAAAAGACAACCAACCTGTCTGTGGTCCACAATATTTAGCAATACTGAGGTAATGATACAGCTGATCGTATTGGCCAACATAAAGATCATCATTCTCTGCCAACGCCACAGAGGAATCTTATCACTAGAGAGAAAAAAAAACAGTTAAACTGGGTTAAACTTATCCAAGCAATACAACTTTTACACTTATTCTTATTCATGCAAACTTATTCCAACCTTGATTTGGTTCCCAAAATCTGCCCGACAACCAAATTGGACACACCGATTCCAATCATCTGTATGGAAGTAGCGAGGCCCATGGCTGTCCCTAAGGTTGCCTGGGGAACCACCAGGGGAATAGATGGCCACATGCTCGCCTGGGATAAAGTAGAGTTTAGATTTAGTTTCATATACAGTAGTTTTTAACAATAGTGTTACAAAACTCACTGCAGCAAAAGAATAGGTGACTCCAAGCCAAATGGTTGATACAAGGGGAGGGACAAAGGTGAAGGCCAGTAGACCAAATACTGGTAGTGTGAAGACAGCACAAGCCACAGCGAAAACTCCGCGCAGACCCACGTAATCCTGGAAAATACAATAACAATATTCATTGAAGTACATTGAGGATGATTTCCCTCAAAAAAATGTGTACTTACTATCAGAATTCCCACACTGGCTGATAGGACCAGAGAGGAGTCATACACTGCCCCTGCGATATATGATGCTTCTTTTTGACTGTAGTCACTGTATTTGTCCTGGATGAACTTACTGCAATTGACAGAAAATTTGAAGTAGTTGAAAACTTCCAAAAAAATAAAAAATAAATAAAAATAGCAAATACATTTAGATAAATTTGTTATTACCTGGCATCAGCAATAAATGGGAAGATGCCGTTGTAGAAAAACATAATGGTGAGAACCAGCAGCCAGTATCTGAGCGAGAGGAGCTTCACATCCTGGATCCTCTGAAAAGAATTAAGACAAAACCAGCCAAGCCCATGTTTAAACAATAAAATACTGTATTTAATGATGTGATTTTGCATTAGGAATTGTATCTTATCTGTAATATATGATATGATTTTCATACCACTTTGCGAGACTCCTCTTGAATGGCGCCATCAAGACCAAGCTGCTTCATCCCAACCTTGTCCAGGGCACTGACGATGATGGCAGAAGAAAAGCCAAGGACACACAGTAGCGCACCTAAAAATACGTAGATTTTAACCTGCATTATAGTTTCTAATTTAAATAAATAAATTTGTCACTACCTACCCCCCCACAGAGTCCACTGCATGCCAAATCTTTCTTCAAACCTCTGCGTTAAAAAGAAATTAAGCACTGAGCCCAGACGAGAGAAAGCCAGCGTTAAACCGAAGGCCAAGGCCAACTCCTTCCCCTTGAACCAAAACGCTGTGATCCGATTCTGAACAACTACGAAAAACAATAATAACTTATTATAACACGCTTCTAATGCAGGTATGGTAACTGTTCATACATGTTAGTGTCCATACTAGTGAGAGATCCATTGCCTGACCCGAACAATAACCGGCCAGTGAGCATAAGGGGCAGGAGATAAGGGGTCCCTTTGAAGTGTGAACCCAGGGCAAACAGTGAAGACCCCAGAACACACAAGAACGAGAAGAGAAACACTCCAACTGCAACAAGAAGAAAACAAATCAATACAAAAAAATCAACAAGTCTTTTTCATACTGATTATCTACAAACGTACAGCGATTTCCCAGTTTGTCAATCAGAAATCCTGCCATTATCACCACTATAGCATTCCTGTGGACATAAGAGTTGACAGAGTGAGCTTAGTACTGACAAAGCACAGTGATTTAATCATACTGGATACAGTAGGTGAGGTGAGAGAGGATCCAACTGAATGTGCTTACGTCCAAGCATAGATAGCATAAAGAAGATTGTACTGCTGAGGGGTCATGCCCAGTCCCTCCACACACTCCACTGTTGAGTTGATCACTGTGGTATTGGGGCAGGTCAGATTCTAGAAGAGATGGTGAATAAAATGTACCCTGGTGTTTATACGCTGGTGTAACTTTAGAATAAAAGAAAAGTTGTAATTTCTTTGCCCTCTCTGGGTTCCTATACATACCCCTTGGAACTGATCTTGTAAAACACTTGGCATGTCAAAGCAGAAGTAAGAGCCAAATGTCAGCAAGCAGTTGAAGAACAGCACCACAAAGCGATAATAGGCTGTGAACATAAAAGTACATCTATTACTGAATAAAAAGGCACTAATAAAATAAAAAGACACTAATAAAAAAAAAAACACTATAATACTTCCAAAACGAATTTCAATGCTTCACAGTAAGACACATAATATCTACATTTAAATACAGTTTTTGAGATTGCAACTTGCCCTGGGACTACAGGTAGAAAGGCATTTTTTCCTTTTTTGTTCAAAGTAACATTATACACTTTGTCCCTCTACAAATAACAATGAACAGGTCATTGCACAGTGACACAGAGTCACAGACACTGTAGCCGAATAGTATTTAAAATCAAATTTAAGACTTCCTGTCACATGAGTCTGTAGATGACCCTAACATCACTTGCTGAGTTGGTGTTTTTCTAACCCAGACTGTGAGTGGACTACACAAAGGGTGGGAAAATTGCTGCTATGCGTGGAAATAACACTATTCAGACTTACCCTTTTCCGCGGGTTGAGCCATTGTGCAAAAAAGACTGAAAGCTACAAGAGAGAAAAACACAAATCACATCATTTAGTGTTGTTTACATGGACAGAGCGCTGGCTAGCACAGTGTACTGCTGCTGCTCCTGTCACGTCTGCTGCTAGCTCACTGCAGATCTCTACACAACGTGGATAAGAAACTGAGGAACAGATTATTTATACATCGTTCGTCACAAGTGTCACACTAACTAGTTCCGCTGGAAACAGGAACACATATGAAATTTTACGAAACGTTTAAGAATCATATTCATAATAAAAACAAACGTATTAAAATATCGATACTTACTTCAACTAAAATATGTGTTTATCCATATCCGGTGTCAGCGCGTTTAACAGCATTTAATTGCGCACTGTGGTAGGTATTTTGTCCCTTTGCGGGCACCGTCAGTAGAAAAATAAAACAGAATAAAACAATTCTCATTTGAGAGGAGAGTGGAAATGCACCCTTGTAATATTGTTGAAATGTTGTAGGAATGTCTACTGTAGGTAGTCCGACTGTTACTGTTTCAAGATGGAAAAAGTCTCTGCATTACGTCGAGCTAAAACATGGGAAATATCTGAATCCGAGGATGAAACTGAGGTAGAAAACAAACCAACCCCACATTTAAAATGTCAAGAGAAAGAAGCAACAATCCCATCCGTAACAGTGAGCACAGATTTAAGAGAAGAGGATGCAAATCATGACAAGACTCCTCCATCACCTCCTGCAGCAAAAAACAAATCCAGAAAAACTTGTGCTTTGCCTCCTCCTCCCAAAACTTCAACAGGGCCTGGGACTCCCAGTCCCACCAGGAAACGACGGAGCAAAGAGGAGATAGAGCTGGACAGACAAAAGGCCCAGGAGAGAAAGGAGGCCAGGGAGAGGGCAAAAGCTGCCAAAGTCCAAGAGAAGGAGGAGAAAAAACAGGAGCAGCAGCGGAGGAGAGAGGCTGCACAACACCTCAAAACCCTCAGACCAGAGAACTGCCTTAAAAATCTCACTGTGTGCATTGATCAAGGTACATGTGGGTGCAATTATAAGACAAAATCATAATCTAAATGTTAAAGTTTTGTGTCCCTGCCATTTATAGGCCACTGTATACTGTGTAATCACCTTAGGCCTATAATATAGTAGTTGCCATAGACAATAATGTGCTGCCAGATGTCTTAGTGATTAGGTCATAAAGATCAAGCAGAGCAGCAACCTACCTTAACATTGTAGGTTTTGAGTTCTGGCTCTAGTGATTTGGCTGCACACCACATACTCCTATTTCACTCCAGTTCATGGTTTCTGTAATGTCCAAAATCTTAATCATTTTACAATATTTTATTATGTCTATTATAGCTCTTCTACAACAAGAGGGTTCAGACATTTTACTTGGGACATTGTCTTCTTTTGAATGGAAATTTCTTATTGAAAGTCAGCAACTCAGTTACTCCATCACATGGACCAGACAACTCCCAGAGGTATGAATTTAAATTTCTCTTAGTAAATACTGTTGTTGCATGTTTCTTTTGTTAATAGTTGTCTTTTTTCAGGATGGTAATAAAGTAGTGGAGGAAGAGCAAGTTCTGCTGGTAATTGGGTGGAGTGACTTTTTACATCTGGTTACTGCTGTAAAAGTAAGTAGATTTAGAACTGTAAAATAATAATAATACTGTTCATAGACCTTTTTTGTTCACTTTGTAGATGTTAGATAAGGTAGGTGATGGTACAGCCAAGAATTCATATTTAAGCCCATTGCTGGAGTTTTTTAATCGAGATGCAAAAAAGGTTGTCACAATCCTGGTAACAGACTCTCCACTTGAATACACGTAAGAAGAAGTCATTTTTACAATTAGACAAGTTACAATGTGCACAGTTTACTTACCTTTCTTCCCTGAAAGTAGAAGTTCTGTAAGTGAAGACTCATTTGAAGAAACCCTGGCCTCTGATTTAGGAATGGACCAACTAGAAATTGAAGAGGTTGGCTCTATTTTTTTGAGTCACATTTATTTTTATATCTTCATGAACATATTTGACTTACTGTATTTTCCCATAGGTTCTTGTTTACCTGCAGCTGTACAAAAATGTATCCTTAGCTTTTTTGGATGGCTGGCAGGGTGTGACTAACCAAGTTGTTGCTGTGACCAAAGCATTGTCAAAACGCCCTTATAAGTATGTACAGGTCCCTATGAACTGTGTAATAGTTTTCTTTACCCAGATCAGGCAGTGTATTTGTGTGCTGTTGTAGATTGCTGACAGAACGATCCGAGCTGCCCTTCTGTGTGGACGGGTCTTGGGCCAGTGGTGCTCGGGTGGAGAGGGATGGCTCAGGGCTGGAGCAGGTGTGGACTTTGCAGTTACAGCAGCTGAACAGGGTCAGTCCTGTTGTAGCTGCTACTATCACTGCAACCTATCAGTCACCTAGGCTCCTCCTACAGGTATGTGTAAAAACTTGAATATACTTATAATCTGTACACTGGTTAGTATTAACTGAAGTACGTGACTTCTGTAATTTAGGCTTACAAGAAGTTAGATTCGGAGGAGGAGAGAAAAGGTTTGCTTGCCGGACTCCTGATAAAGACTGGAGGTAAAGAGAGACGCATTGGACCAGAGATCTCCTCCAGAGTTTACCGCTGCTTCACAAGCCAAAATCCCCAGCTGGTTCTGGACTAGTCTGAGGATAGAATTACTAATATGGTTTCTAATGAAACCTTGGCCGCATGTCGCTGATTACATGTTGTGATGTTTACAACCTAAAATAGGGCAGAGATATAATGTCCTAGTAATAGATTATTTATAATCATGGGAACATCTTAATGTGTGAAAATATTGGTGAAAGAAATAAATCATGTGCATTTTTGAATACAATAAAGTGATAAATTGTATTTTTCATTTAAGAACATAAAGTAAAAAAGGTAAACAAAACATTACTGTTAAAACAAAATTTCTGTTTACAAAACAGAGTATGAAAAGTATTTCCCCAGAATCCTATTCCTGAGTAGCATGCAGATTTGTTGCACCTCCATTTGTTCGTAATGGCATTTAAAACATTTAAAGACAAAAACTATAGGAACATGGTTCCTAATGATCAAAGTGCAAGTTATAAGTTATTTTGGTATGAAATATGTTGTCTACATTCATTCTTAAGATATCATCAATAATTTCAAAATTAGTTGTTTATCAGTACCCTCTTAATGTGTGGTAAAAACACATGCACATTTTTCTTTCTGATTTCACAGAGTAGATGTCAGTGGCAAGGTTAGAGATTTTAAACAAGTAAATATTGTGGTCATGTCCAGCGGCACCTCTTGCTCTGGTAATCCTCTGGCTCAGAGCAGCAGCTGTCGTAATCACTACTGGGTGGGGTGGGGGTGCAGAGGCAGGTGCAAGAGTGAGTGTGGACAGTCTGACAGGGACACTGGTGCGGGAGAGGGTCAAACAGACTGGGGCAGGGGCTGAGGGAGGCACATGCACTCAGGCTGGGCACTGGGCTGGGGATTGAACTGATGCTCGCGCTGGAAGGCAGACTCATGTCTTCATAATAGACATCAGACAACTCCAGACTGGGCTCTGAAGTGTCATTATTGTGAGTGCTGTTGTTTAGGGAGAACACCCAGCCCATCTGTGCCCTGAGGAGGCTGCGCAGACCAGGTGGCACATCCAGAGCACTCAGCACATCCGGACAGTGGGGGGACATGTGATGGAGCTGAACACAGCACAGGTACTGCAGCGAGGTGGGTGTGTAGCACGCACGGATCACCTTCATACTGCTCTTGGCTGCAGTAGAGCACGCCATGGGGTAGAACTTCTTATTGGGTAACTTGGTGGCAGCAACACCTGGTGGTGCAGAAGTATTACTAGCACTTATTTACCACACAGTCAAGAGGATGAATGACGAAGTATTCTTCGTACCTATACACTGGCGATTCTTGTAGAAGGTCAGAGTACCATGCCACATGTCCAGATGAACTCCAATTATGGACCCTTGACCAAACCGAGAGGAGAACCTGACTTTGTCCCCTTTGTGCTGGAACAGACCTAATGACATATCGTCAGGGTTTCAGTTTGTGCATAACCTAGGGTCATACTATTGACCTGTATGATTACCTGTGTAGGAGAGACCCCAGCTGTCTTCATCATGACCCAAGAAGCTTCCAAAGCTGTATTTAAACTTCTCCAAGTTCACTTCCAGTGTTCCAATTCCCACCATCTGCAACAACAACCCAAGAAACATTTATTTTACATCTCCTTCTAAAATGGATTCAAACATCTTGTACCGACCATATCTGTTCCATAGACAGGTGAAGTCATCTTTACTTCCCAGAAGTGCTGTCCCACTGTGAGTTCCTTGTTGCCCCTGATGGCAGCAGTCCCACAGCTGTAGTCTGAGTGAAAAGTCACTTTCCTGTTCTCACAACTCAAGAATGCTCCAGTGGCATTGCACTTGTCATCCCAGACCCAGTCAAAATCTACAAATAAGGAATTAATTAATTAGGTCACATATTTGGTGTGGTCAAAAGCAAGCATACATACAAGACGTTTGACTGCAAATTTCCAGGGACAGTTTTAAGTCTGTTTTTAATTTTATCAAAGGTAATGGTAATTTCCAATTTTTTTTTTTACATGCAAATTAACTATAGAGTAGTTTCACCTTGATCCTCCTCTCCACATCGGCAGTCACTGATGAAGTTGAACCCGTTGAGAATGGCCCCCAGAGTGGTCTCGTCGTGCTGCTGACACTGGCAGAAGGACTCCCCCGTCACTGGGACTGTACTGGGCAGAGCCAGCACCTCCGGGACCGGCTCCAGGTGACCCACCTGCACGGGCAGCTCACCAGTCTGATCACAAACAGCATATGCAGTTACTGTTTTCAGAGACATGTCCATTGTTCATTCAAGTTGGTCACATTCAAGTGTCTTGAAAATCTGCCTCCACTAGTGACACAGCAAATGAGTCATGGTGCCTATATGACTCCCCACACTGTGTGGGACATACAACCCTTTCCCTAAAAGCTGCTCTGAATTCCTATAGGCCGAACAAGTTACATGCACTTGCACGTAAAATTAGACTCATTCCAAAAATGCTGAGCCCCTCGAGACCCTCCGTGCCCTAATACTGTGCTCAAAACCATTTTAGACTTAGGGCAGACTCAATGGAAAACTACTAGTAAGTAGTTCAGTTGGTGTTGGAGTGTTTGAAACCCACTCTCGACACGACCATCATTGATAGAGCAGTCAGATCCCAGCTCCCACAGAGGAATACTGTTGTTGTGTCTGCGTACATTGGTGTTTGAATGAGTGTGTGAATGGGTGAGTGGTTCCTTGATGTAAAGTGCTTTGAGTGAGGTGGAAATGCACAAAATAAAAATGTGACCATTTTAATCTAGTGAGACATTTTGTACACTGCATATTAGATTATTTTTTATTGTAGTTTTATTTAGTTTTATTAAGTTTTATTTAATTTTGCTTTATTTTATTCATATTCAATCCCCCCTTCATTTCTTTTGGCCCCAGTTTTAATACTTGATGCACTACCTGTGTTGCTTCCTGTGGCTCTTCCTCTGCTCTGTCCCATGTGTGGATCAAGGCCATGGAATCTGTCTCTCTCTGGGTCTCAGCCCAGGCCAGGCGCACTCTGCTGTTCCGGGGCCTTCTCAGCATGGTGGCTCTGTGGACAGCAGGCGGACACCTTATGACCAGCTGGCACTTGCACGGTAGGTCACACACACTCGGTTTACTGCATGTCATGTGAGGGAGATCTATGTCATGTCATTTATGCCCCATTACTGAACACATTTAGGAGTAATATTTGATTTAGAGATTACTATTATCTTTTCACATGTATATATTTGTGGATTATTAATATTTAGATACTGATATTATCATTAAATTATTAATAGTGAATTGATCCTGTGCATATGTCTTGAAAGTGTGATGTTTGCTATTTATAGTTTATTGTTGATTAATATTTAAATCTGATGAGAGTCTGTAATATTTCTGGATGAATTTATTTACAGTAAAGAAGCTAATAATTACCGTATTAATAGTTTACAGAAACATACCATTTATGTAGCCATAGAAAATAATGTTATTAGGGAAAGGTGCACAGTTGACACTTGAACTGTGCTCAATAATGCACTATACATAATTGAAGTATTTCTTTCTCGTACAACACTGATTTTATTTCTACAGTTTTCTCAGTGGCACGTTTCTGAACACACCAGATGCTGAGTGTCACACCAGCAGGTGCACGAGTTAACTGCCATTCATTTAGATTAGTTAGTCTGGGGCTAGTCTTACTTTAATTGGTCCTTACCCTACATAAGCTTCAACATGCAAGAAGCTCTTTGAATAAGACAGTGTTCAACATGGCAATATCTGTCATTTAAAATGTTTGAGCTAAATCGACTATAATCTATGTATGAAGTTATGAGAGTTTCATAATGGCATCTTTGGCAGTATGGGAAGACTCTGGATGTAAGTTACACCTTTTAATAACAACAGTTGCCAGATCAAATTATTCTCCAAAACAAAGCAGTATCTTACCTTGCGTTGGTCTTCTTGGACGCCGTCTTGCAATGCCTCATTTGATTCCAACGTGGTCCAGATCTGACTGTGACAGGTGCGATATGAACCCTGTCCCACTTCTCCAAGGGCCAGACGTAAACATTACTTTTCCACGCCCTCCACCTGCGTGTATTGGATAAACCAGATGCAAGGAGGAGTCTATGTAAATGTAACCCAGTTGAGGTGGAAGGGTGCAAGTCACGTTGCCTATATCGCCTAAAACACATTATACACTGCCATATTTAAACCCAAATAATTTAACGCACTTTTCTGAATGTCTTTTCTATATAAAGAAAAACAATTATTTATATTTATACTGATAGTGTAACTACTTAAAATACAATGAATTGCGGAACGTAATGCTATTGGTGCTGAAGCGACGAGGGCGGGCCAGGACTCAAAGCGTATTCAGTGATTGGCTAGAATATTTGTACGTCACAAGATGCGGAAGTGTTTAGCCTCTTTAGGCAACTGCGTGCGTGCATCAGTCACCAGGCACTTTCATAAGAAATATGGACCAAAACACTGGTAATTTATCGTTTCTTTATAACGTATAGCTTGGGTAAAAGTTTACTTTTACTCAGATATTATTCATGATCTGACACTAATTGTTATCTTGTAAATTTTGGTGGTGTAATAGTCCTGCAATAATCCTACAAGAAAAAAAGTTTTTCAAAGTGTTTTCTGTTGTAATTGTGAATTTATTATTCCATACAGCAGACAACAACCTATCCCAGGTTCGACATGTGGTCCTTGTTCTGTCTGGAAAAGGAGGCGTTGGGAAAAGTACTATCACCACTGAACTGGCACTGGCCCTTAGACAAGCAGGCAAGAAGGTACCTTCCCACGTGAGAATGAGTTATACTTTTTAAACTTGCAAAGAACAACTAAGAACATGTCCAATGCTGTGTTTAAAAGGTTGGTATCCTGGATGTGGACCTGTGTGGCCCCAGTATTCCTCGGATGTTGAGTGTTGGGCGTCCAGATGTGCACCAGTGTGACGCAGGCTGGGTGCCAGTCTACACAGATGCGCAGAAAAGCCTCGCTCTCATGTCTATTGGCTTTCTCATGGAGGACCCTGACGAGGCAGTGGTGTGGAGGGGACCTAAGAAGACAGGTACTCATCCTGGATTGTCTAGCACTACATGTTTTGTTTTCAGATGACGTTACAACATTCTGTTGGCTTATAGTGTCTGATCTAATCTCTATTAAATTTCTAATATGTTAATGGGCATATGATTTGGGGTAATTACTCTTGTCATTAAATGTGTTCATCATGTTTCACATACTGGGTTTTCTTTTTGGAGAGTTCTAATGAAAATGTGGCTCCTGCCCCCTTTCTGAAACCGAGGGTGTGACTCATCACATTTTGAATAACAGGATTTATCATTCTAACATTTTCACCTGACAAAACAAAGTAAACCTAAATGTTTATGAGATTGTTATACCTTGTTAAAACATTTATGTTGTATGTATTGTAAATCACAACTCGACTTTCTATTTAGTCTTTTAGTTCTGCACAGCTTTAGTCTTTGTTTAATAGTATTTGATTTGTATGTTTCAGCTTTGTCTGGTAAATGGACATTAAATTACACTCAAATTAAATCTGATAAAATGTGATATTTAAAAATATGATTTTACAAGTTAATAATCTCATCTACAGCTTTGATAGGTCAGTTTGTGTCAGATGTGTCCTGGGGAGAGCTGGATGTCCTGCTGGTGGACACTCCTCCGGGGACATCGGACGAGCATTTGGCTGTTCTGGAGAACCTGAAGAAGCACAGGGTGGATGGGGCTGTTCTGGTCACCACTCCACAGGTAACGGTTGTGCTTCATTGTTGTCATTATCACCTAGTTTTCATGTTTTAAATGTGTGGCATGTTTTATTTTTCTGTTCAGATATGATCTAGTTTTCTACTATGATTTTAAATGCTCTTTCTCAAAAACAAAAAACACTACCTAATGAAGATGAGAATGTTCCCAAGATACAAAATTCAATTCTGACTAATTATGATTATACCAAGATTAATTTTATGGTTCCTAATTTTATTTATTTATTTTTTATATCACCTCAAGGCTGTGTCTACAGGGGATGTGAGGAGGGAAATCACCTTTTGCAAGAAAACGGGTGTTCGTATATTGGGCATTGTAGAAAACATGAGTGGATTTGTTTGCCCACATTGTTCAGTGAGTATATTTAGACTACATAAGATCTAGCATTGTTTTTTTTTTTTTTTCACGTGTACTGTATTGATTACTTCACAGGAATGCAGCAACATTTTCTCCAAGGGTGGCGGTGAAGAGTTGGCCAAACTCACTGGATCAGTCTTTCTAGGTAACGTAGTTCTTGTAATGTAAGCTTTTGACCACAAGGTGTCGTGTTACCCCATATATGCGTATTGTCTTTCATTCATGAATCTGAGGCCTTGTCCATCACTGCTAAAATGGTAGGTGCAGTCAGCGCTGTAGTAGTGGTCTAAACATAATCCTCAGCAATCAATAACCCTCGGTATCTCTTGCACTGATCCATATTGTGTGCACATTTATCAGTAGCGTAATGAGCCAGCTAATGCATCATATCACACTATAGTATATGGGCCCTGTTTTGATTGTGGTTTCTTTGGTCAAGCTAAGCATCAATGCAGATACGAGGTACTATACTTTACACTACATAGCCCAATTAATGTGCCCATAGTTCAGTTGTAACTAAAACCAAAGCCCCTGTGCCAATCAGTACGTTTTTATGATCAAGTGGGACTCTCTTTTAGGTTCCGTGCCCTTGGATCCACAACTGAGCACCAGCACAGAGGAGGGCAAGGATTTCATGCAGTCATTCCCAGAAAGTGCCACGTTCAGTGCAATAAGCAGTATATGTGCAACTCTCCTCCAAAGCCTTGAAAACTGACACTGTAGTTGTTTTATTTCCAATTGCATGTTCTCAAATATATTTACTAATTTAAATATTAAAAATCAAGTGCATGACATTACCTTGTTTTTGCAAAGTCCAATATGTTTTTTTATTTTTACTCCATATTGAGAAAACAATAGCACTGCAGATTAGGGTCAAAGGATTACTCAAGGCAATTTTATGTGTGAAAGCCAAACCAAATCTATGTTGGAATCTTCTTTAATTTGATTGTGAAAACATTCATGTTGACACATCAGGATAAGTTTTAATACCAGTGTTAATACAGGATTGTAGATTGGGGTTTCAGTAAAGGCGCCAGAAGCAGTGCTATTTTAAGAAAACATATTCCAGATCAAATCAGAACAGTTCCTTTGATAAACAAGGCCAGTCCAAAACACATCCTATGATTTCTATTTGCTACCGGATGCATCAGCTATGTCCAGCCAATCAATGCATACAGACGTTTGATCTGGAATATCAGAAAAAATGGCCTGCTTGTGAGCGTCATACAAAAGCAACAGAACACTGAACTCCATGCAGGATTTGAATGGCTGGAATGTTGAAGAGATGAGTTACAGCCACAAATGAGGGGGAGGTGGAGGATGAAAAGGAGATGAATTTTGGAAATTACACCTGTGACACCCACCACTGGGCACACACCTTTAATGCAAACAGCAGTACTACAGGAAAACACTGAGGTTTGAGAATGTCGCATCATGATTAGAATATAGCTACACACAACTCCCACTCCACCAGAAACATACTAAAGGCAATCTTAATTATTAAGTTACATCCAGAGGAATCCAACCACTTATCACAATTTACCCACAGTGCATAAATCTATCTATATAGATATTTATATGTCTGTATATATGTATATTATATCCTTGGATTAAAGTTCAATTAACAATTTATTATAAATAAAATCAGTGGAAAAAATCCATAAGTCCATACACATTTCTCTTTACAAACAGATCCTTAAGATTAAATGCAGAAACTCAACTCCCACAATGATATGAGAGAAATAAAAGCTTTGTGGCCCTTTGGTCAGCTTTCATAGACCAGAGGCTGAGCTGTTTCAGCCAGCCTCCAGGCCCGAAATAAGTGGAGGGAGAATAAATCATACGACTTTTTGAAACACACACGCACACAAGACAGACAAATCACTACATTGCGCATTTACAAGTTGACTATCAAACTGGGACAACTGTACACATTGTTGAGATAAGACCATATTCATTTTAATAAGTCCCCCCCCCCCCCCTTGCCTTCACTTGTTTCATCTTGTGTGGCAGAAATTAACATTTTTTCCCCTGTTTTACACCGTCTCCAGCAGCAACATAAAGGACAGATTTTGTAATGGAGATGTTTGGGCCTTTACTTCGTAGACAGAATTAGGGCAACAATTAAACCGTAGAGCCCCAAGACCTCAGCAAAAATAAGGATAAGGATCATGCCCACAAATAGCCTTGGCTGTTGAGCTGTGCCTCTTACTCCGGCATCACCCACAATCCCGATAGCAAACCCTGCTGCCAGCCCACTTAGGCCTACACTCAGGCCAGCTCCCAGGTGAAGGAAACTCCTGCACACAAACATACACACATATTAGAGCATTCATTTATAATCTACTCTCAATTAAAAAGACAATGTACAACTAGCAATGTGACAGCAGCAATAAGCACAAAAACATTTTTGTCTCTTGCTTTCTGGGGAGCTGCAAAGCATTTGAATTGAGCATATACTATACCAGTTTGATCTAGTATATGATCTGGTCTGTGTGATGCAGCTCTGATATGCTGTTTGAGAGTCATATATTAGTGCAGCTATACTAAGCACAATTTATGAAGTTATGGAACAATAATTTAATAATTTTGTTCAATATGTGGGAACAAAATATTTGCTTAGTTTTGCTCAAATCATTTGTATTTTATAGGAACAAGTCTGTAAACACCAATAGGTCTACTCAAAGTCACAGATCTATTTATTGGACATAATGGTAATTAAATGCAACCTAGAGGTGAGCTCAGTGATATTTGACCACTGTTTGCATAATGCTTTGAGGCTGTGTAGATCAATACAGTGTACGAAACATGAAGTGGACACTCACTTGTAGAGGCTGACCTTCTCTGAAATATTGTTGGCAATCAGCACCGCTACTACCAGGCCGTAGATGGCTATGATACCCGCCATGACCACAGGGATGATGGACTTCATGATGAGCTCTGGCCTCATGACTGACATGGCTGCAATGCCTGTACCACTTTTGGCTGTTCCATAGGCTGCTCCCAAGGCTGGTGAGAGAGATGATCAGTGTTTAAAAATACAGAAACACTGTGTCACTGGAATCTGGCTTTAAATTGTATGTACATCATTAAAGTTAGACATAATAAGGTGTTGCTTATTGATTGATGAAGTTGATAAAGTGGAACTGACCCTGAATCAGGAGTCACTGCAACAAACAAAAGAGGAACTGATAAAAGGTGCAAAAGAAACCAATGTTAATTATACTTCCCCATAAACATCCATTATGGCTCAATCTAGGGAAATACAATGTGTAGTGCAGACATTGCTCAAGCACCATATGCAATGATCTGAGGTTTGCTTTACTGGTAAAGGTGAAACTGTATTCATAAAAAGCAAAGTGAAGGACTCCACCACTGCAAAATAAAACAAGTGGCCCATCCACAAATACAGCTGCAGTCACTGAGTCCACACTGGCTGGAGCCTGGCATCAGTAAAATAAAAAGGGAGGAGTAAAGTGCATCATCAGCATTCATCGGGACAGCCTGTGATGAAGAGCAGAGCACTCTACGTCATAGCACCGTCCCACTGCAGGAGCACACTCGGCTAATTTTAGCCCAGCAAAGACTTTCTGCTAAAGAATAAATATCAATACTCAATAAATCACTGAAGAATCACTAAAGAGTCAATATCCCAGGGACACTACCTTGTGTTGTCCTTTGTAGTTTGCCTCCTTCTTTGTTTATTTTACTAAATATACGTTAAGAATATTAAAACAAGCAAGTCAATCTCTAATGTACACATGGCAGCTAGCCACATCTCCAGTCGCTCCATATCGATTCACAGTGTGACTGATCCCATCAACATTAAGTTTAAGTCGCTCTGGCTCATCTAAAAAGAGCATCGGATGGTAATAAGCAAACCTGGTATAGACATAAGGTTCTTTTTCTGGCCTCAGTTCATTCTAGTAATTCAGTCAGTCACCATTACTGGACGTTTAATGATGCAGCAGCGGAGAAGTAAACCTCTGGCTGTAATCCTAATCCTGTCATTTTAGGTGCTTTACATCTTGCAGCGTGATATGTGATGTGTGGAGCGCCCTTGTGACGTCCTGTGATGTCAAAGTGAGATGTGCCTCTGGCTAGACACGCTTTCTATGAACAGCCCACGCAAAGATGAACTAGGCTAAAGCAAGGCAAAATGAAGAAGCAATCATGTGCAGAATAGATAGCTGGTCACATTTGCAAAACGTTTCCCCTTTTGTGCAACTCGTCAATATTTTACAACTGGAATCTTTCTAACATATGAACAAGTGTAATTAATGTCTCAGCCAGTCACACATCCCTTTCCAATTGATTTTTTTTACATATTTGTTACTATTGTCGAAAGAAGCAGAGGTTGGTGGACCACAGTAGATATGCACCTACTAATCATGAATAATAGCAGGCCAGTGTCATCTGCTCTGTGTCGTCAGGATCAATGAAGCCAGTTGTCACATCACTAGACAATCCCGACATCGGCCGGCATCACCCGACACCACAACCGCAGAGTAACTTACAGTGGCGTAATTACACATAACCTTTTGGGCATTCCGGTCGCTTTCATTTTACAATCACTGGTATAACTCATGTGACCTGTGAATACTGGAACATAATGGATGACCTCCACTCACTAGCCTTAATGTACACTATAGTACTCAAGCAGCCCAGTACTATTATATACATAAAGTTTGTCCAAGTCTAATACCTCATCAAAACATCACCTTGCCAACATCTATTTTAATAGTTTGTCATTACAATTACATCTTAATAGGCATTTAGCTGAGTGTGCATAAAGAGATGGTACTTAACTAAGCAAACATGCTGAACTTAATGATAAAATGCTCTTTCAGCTTTCATTGATGCCAGTAGCTTTACGTTCAAACACTGGGCCTTTACAAGTCAGAAGTCTCATCATGTGATCATCATGTGACTTTGTATCAGTCCTTTGAGCAATAAGGAAGTTAACCAGCTCAGGCATCAATCAACCATTAGATTTTTTGAGGGATAATAGAATCTGAAAGTGCAGACAATAATTACTATACAAATCGTGTCTTCACTCAATAGAGGGACTGGATTGCATTTGTATTTTAGTAGTTATTGATATTAAAGGTAAAAAGGCTGCCAGCAAGACACAAGTTAGGTCACAGGCCTATTCTGTTTCAGCACTTAAAACAAGCAGACACTCGTCTGATGTTAAAAATGATAGCATTTCCTCTAGCACATTTGCAATCGTAGCAAACAGCTGAATGCAAAAAGTCTGCTGATCAATGTAATCTGAAAGGAAAAGAAAAATGTACGTGTTTTCTTCTTGTGATTTGATTCATTTCAGGTGTTCCCCGCTCACTGTTACAAAAGCTTGAGTCAGTAGCGAGTGTAAATGTAGCCGTCATCAGAGGGTTAGCCTTGTAGCATAGCTGTCTTCAAAGAGAAACCAATGAGAAAATCTACCAAATAAAGTGCGATGTCGTGTGAATGAGATCAAATTCAGCTGTCTGGCGGTTTTACTGTCCCAAAGGCTTGAGAAATGACAGCTAAAGATTAGCACAGTCTTAGCAAAAAGCTAGTGGATGGCTGTGCACGTAAAGCCGTAAGATACGGATCATGGCTGAGCACAAGCCGCCTGGGGAGAAGATTGGGGGATACACACGGGCTGGTAGCGCATCATTTCAATTACGATCAATAATGACAATTGTAAAAATCAAAAATTAAGTTATAAAATTGTATAATTACCGCTGAAAACCATCGCCGCAGAGGCACCCATAACTGCGAAGAACGGAGAGTATTCGGGGCTTTCTGCCGACATCCTGGCTTATAGAATATAAAAATAAACTTAATATAAAATTAGAAGCAATGAAGTCTTTAAGCTATCAAAGGCCACAAAGCAGATAAAGGCCGAGAATGCGCAGATCGTGTGACCAGCTATCTACCAATGTAAACGGGAGAGTCACGACTCTACAGATAAATACCCGGCGCAGCAGCACAAAATGGCGAAGCGGAAAATATCACCTGACTGGCCGCACGGATGGGACCTCCCATCAGCTGGTGCTGGTGCGCAAAGGATACTTTATTTTACCATACTCTTATCATCTCGGCGTTTTAATATAATTCCGAGCACATTATAAAGGTAAATAAAATATTTATTTGGGGATAAAATGGCGACATTTTAATGTTTGAAGGTCACCCCTATGAGGCATCAATGGTGTGGTCCTGCAGGGTTTCCCTTCACCTACGGCCTCAACCTTCAAAATCACAACTGGGGTGTCAGGATGAGGTGAAACACGAGGGTGGACCCTATACTGTAACCTACTTCTGAAACTTTATTTGTGATGGCCAAGGAGCTATGGTTTAGTCTTTGCATGTGCACTGGGCTACACAATCTAACATTATTTCTCATTTCTTTATAATCAAACAGGGTATTTTCTGTTCTTAAGGCGCATGTCCACATTTAGCACCACAGCCATACCATGGCGAAAAAGATGGTTATAACAGCCAGCTGTGACATGCAGCAGCGTGGTGCGTGTGACTGAGGGAGAGTTTGAGGATGAGTGTGGTGGGGGAGGAGATCCCCACTCCACCCTATAGCAAAGTGTGCATGTGCCTGATGCAGAGAGGAGGGTGAGGCTGGGGCATCACACGAGAGATGACATGAGTGACTCACACACACAGAAGACATGCAGTCCCATGCCTCCTGCTCTTCCTCTGTCTTCATCCATCCTCTGCTTCTCTGCACTGGTCTGGTCACACTGTAAACCCCTCCCCCACCCCAGGAGAGCCCCATTCACTACTCTTACTATAAAATGCACTACCACGGGCCATGCTCTGCTCAGTTATAAAAAGGACAGGGATTCACACAGTTCAAATGAATGTGGGAGGATGTAAGATGTCCCATATGAATTTAAAGGTGAATAGGCCTATTTTAGGTAGATACTATCAACAGCCTATTATTTTTATCCGGCATTGTGTACACAACATACTAGAAGTTATATGATATGTGTACATATTACATTTAGCTACTCCTTGTTCTAACTTCAGATCTTTCTGCAGAATTGTTAACAATGCCACAATGTAATTTGCAGGGGGAAACATAAAAATACATGGATTATTTAGGCTATATACCAGTGCATTACGTCAGCTTAAAAATGTTACATAAGATTTATTACATATCAAAGTCAATTTGGTTATGGTTACATTTGCATGGTATCATATTAGGTCACTTTGTCTCGGTATGATCCAAAACAATAGTGACTGACACAGTGTTGGTTGGCTAGGGCAGTTAATCCACTGTGCACAGAACCATATGATCCAGGGGGGCTGTCCAGGAAAACACCCCTCTCAGTGCACTCTTAAACATTTAAGCTCCTTACTCCTTCAGGCTAGAAAGCATGGTTTTCAGGAGAAGCGCCAGACCTACACCCAAAGGAGCAGCTAAATATAGATCAGCATGTGTGATTAGTGTGAATCCTTAGTGAATAGGAACATCTTAAGTTGGCAAGACCCGCTCAATGCAAGTAGAAGAGTAATTAAGCACTATGGTGTCAAATATATCAATTTTATAGCATGCATTTGGCTGCAATTAAAATGTCTATACAATTTGGTGATGTTATTTTATCATATAATTTTCTACCTAAGCTGGTCCATTTTCTTTAATTATTTTTATTATGTAACACTGTACTATGGACCACATCTGCTTGCATGCAGTCATTTGGCAGTTTTTAAACATTGTTGTTTTAAACATCATGATGTAACCTGATAGACATAGCTTTGTTTGGAACACAATATATTTGTGACATTTGTGAGGGACTTGAAAGGTCTTTTAACTTCCAATAGCTTTAGATGAGATTTATCTCTATCTGACTCATGTCAACTAAATATTTCCAGTCATGCTGACAACCTTAAACTTCCACAAACACAGGCAGATGATACACATGAGTAATTTTGTTCTAAATTGAGAATACATGTACAGAGATAGAGCATTTTTGCAAGTGACCTAGTCCAATCAGATGCAAGGATAACAGGGCAAAAGATGTGGTCAGCTGACTTTTAAAGGCATCTGGCACATTTGTGAAGAGTCTGAAGACTTTAAACCTCATTGGAGCAACAAATAGAAATAGCTATAGGCAATAGAAAAGAAATACTAAAGTACTCCTTTTTACTTAAAAGTATGTTCTTGTATTTTCACATGATATTCAATACATATAGGTAAGAGTATTTTAAAGTGACAAAACCAACAGGTTACATATCTGCTTACGTATGATACTGCTTTTATACAAAAAAGGTAACAGGAACCTGAAACTGGAGACATTAATGTCATAATGGCATGGAACATTTTTTATCCATTATTCACAGATATGAGGATGTTTTAAAGTTCTTTTGAAAAAATGAATAGACTACAGTAAATATTAATTCATCAACAGACCATACAACATGACCAACAATCACACAGAACATTTC
Source organism: Taenioides sp. WSHXM2023 (assembly GCA_029959045.1). Classification (NCBI taxonomy): domain Eukaryota; kingdom Metazoa; phylum Chordata; class Actinopteri; order Gobiiformes; family Gobiidae; genus Taenioides; species Taenioides sp. WSHXM2023. The sequence goes on along the minus strand of CM057104.1, from coordinate 16,018,112 downwards.
ACTACAGTATTCTTCTTCATATTATTATATTATAATATCCACTAACAGCTACACCTGACAAACAATGCACAATATTTATTTATGGCCAAGTCCAGGACAGAAAGTTGTTGTTGTTTTTTTGGCAAGACGCCATCTGAATTTGTTTCATTCATAGGTTCAGGTACTTCATGACTTTTGAGTACTTTTTTTGTACTTTCAAAAGATACAATTAGTCTTAATTTCCATTACTCTGAAACTCATGGATTAACGCATATAACCTTAAAACATCTTTGTGAGATTTACATAATCTGCTGTAAAATTCTTTGTTCACAGATAGTAAAGTAAACATTAAAACTGAAGTGCATTTAAAAAGCAAAGCCTGTATCACTGAGATTTTGCCTTTTTTCAAAACTGACAATGACAATTCTGCAGGATGACCTAGTAAAGGGAATAGGTCAGAGCAAACCAGCACGACACCTTGGCTGCCTTGTTGCCTTGGTGAGATGGTTACTTCCTTTTTCAAAAAGAGTCTCATCTTGGACTGCCTATTACTAGTGTTTGGCATACACCTGCCTACTGCTTTAGGAGGCCATGGTGTCCTGGAAGCCCCAGACCTCCAGCAGTGACACCTGGAAGGTCTCCGCACATAGAGGAGGGTTGTCAAATGTGGCACAAGTTGCAGAGCGCCCATGGTTAAGCTCAGAGTCTATGTACAGTGCATTACCCTCACCTCCACCTGGTCAGACACAAAAGAATAAAGAATTAGCTCCTTATAATACAGTATTAAAACGTAACACTGTCTACTCACCTATTATAATAGAATCAAAGTTTCCAGCCATGAACATGGAAGTATTTTTGGAGGTGAGGTTGAAGTGGCGGGCAGACAGAAAAGGTGACAGTTCCCCTACAGGCTTCTCTGGCTGCTGCAGCTTATTGCCCTCAGTCGCAGCCGAATCGTCCTCAGCTTGAGTCTTTAAAGAAGAAGCTAATTCAGGATGGCGGATCACCACCCACTCATAGCGCTCCATCTCTGGCTTTAGCTAGTGAGGCAAACAAACAGAGTCAGAGCTATAGTTTAACTAATTAGTAGTAATAGTAGTAGTCGTAGTAGTAGTAAGTAGTATAAGTGCAAACTTTGACAAAATAAATCAGCAAACTAAATAGTTTTTTTGATGATACCATACAGAAGCATGCTTATACAAATACAGTATGTATGTATATATGTTTCTATATTATTTGGGGTTTTCTCTGTTGACCTCGCATCAGGTCTACTGTCGATTGTAGCTCACCTTACAGGAGTTTCCGTCTGTGTCACTGTGGAGGAGGAGGGCATTTCTGTGCTGCACACTCAGCTACAGCTGCTCGGCACCACCAATAAATAATGCACACAGGAGGCTCCACAGTCAGTGTGGAGCTGCTCTGTTTGGATCAGGTGCTATGCAAACTCACGAGAGCATGCACAGTTGCATGGTGGCCATTTGTGCAAAAGAATACACTGCAAGGTGAGTGTAGTGACCTGTGACGAAGACCTTCTAATAAAGAAGCAGGCCAGTAGAGCCAATGACCCATCAGTACAGGACTTAAGCAAGCATGTATGGCTCCCTCTTGTGGCCGAGTGGCAGTATTACAGAAGGGTAACAAGGGTAATTGGAGTTTGAATGTATTAAGTACTATTTGAGTAGGAACCAACCTTAAAAACAAAGCACTCTCCAGTTCCAAAGAAACTTAGTTTATTTCCGCCTCTCTTGCGCTCCTCCCAGTCTGTAGACAGAAAGGCTCCACACACCTGAAGGAAACAAACAGCATTCAAAGTAAGTCTGACAATTATTTCTTCTACTGCAAATAATTGACTTTTCTCTATTCAAAATAATTGTATCTCACAAACGTAAACTCAATTCCTGTCTAAATTACCCCAAAAGTCCCTAAATAAGTATTATGGTGTCTTACATCGCCATCTGTTGTCCTAATGAGGAGCAAAGTGGGTTCGTAGCCTTCACAGTGGGAATAGAACCTGTAACAACATTTATTTATTTAAAAAAAAAAACTAAAGTGATTCCCAGTTTGATTGTACCTGGTCAGGCTGCAGCCATGAGTAGAAGTGGTGAAGAGAAGCTGCGGTTGGCAAAGGGCAAAACGTTCAGGGATCCATGACCAGATGTCCCGCATTTCCTTGGCACTCACGATCTCCGAGGAGAACGTGTCAGGGTTAAGAGCCAGCTGCACGTTCCGTCTTCAGCATCAGCAAGAGACACAGGCACATTTAAACAGTGTTAATTAGTGGCGCTCCCTAATTAGTATAATTATGAGTGATTATAAATAACACTAAAGGCTTCGAAAATGGAAAGACAACAAAGACATGGTGATGGAAATATAAAAGAAAACTCACCTAGACCTGTACAGAGAGAAAAATGTTGCAAACACAGGAGAAGATGAAGATGGAGGATGAGAAAAGAAACAAACAAGAAGAAGAAACAGAAAAATTTTAATTTTATCTATGTGCTGCTTTTACTCAGCTACTTTTAAAATGTACACATTAATTCCTATTGCTGGTCTGTTTTATTATATCATATATGTGCCTCTTTATCCTATATATCCTATTTTTTACATTTGCCTAATTCATAATGCTTATTATTATTTTTTGTTTAAGTAAAATGTATGATTTTATATTTACATAATGTCTGCATTGTTTAAGCATCAAATTTAATTTCATGTTGTAAAAATAACTATACCCAATGGTGAAAAAGGACCAGCATTCCTTAAATACCATCTTTACAGTAAAAGTATTTATGTTAAAGCTTATGTTAAAGCTTTCACCCATTATGTAAAATCTGATCATACTATATGAAAACTTTAGTGGTATAAGTGTACCGTTTCTGTTTGACAGTGATCCCTTTCTGCTGCAGGGACTTCTCATTGGTGAGCTGGAGCAGGGTGATCTCTTTACGGCTGAACAGTCGAATGGTGAAGGCCTTCTCCAACAGCTTCTCAGGGCTGATGCTGGAGCCAATGCCCTTTACAAAGGCCTGGATTTCTGCTCGCACCTTTTCTGGATCCTGAGGAGGGGGAGCTGCTTGGCTGTTCTGGCCACTAACCTTGTGCTTACGATAGAATTTTAGCAAAGCGATAGCCACGCGGTAGAGCACCTTGTAGCCCTCCACAAGGTAAACATCCAGCACTCGGACAGCATGGCTAAAAGGGAGGTCGCCCAGGATCCAGCGTTGCCAATCGCAGTATACCTCCTGCACATCCTGAGCAGTTGCCAGAATCAGCTTGTGTGCCGGTGCACAGTACTTATTGGCCAGGTCACCAAAAGTCATGCAGCCGGATTCATACGCCAGAAACGTTTGGTCCATCAGTCTTTTCCCGGGCTCATTACAGGCCAGTATACGACTGACATGCTCAAAACACTGAGCCTCATCTTTACTGAAGTGGAGCAGTAATGCGGTGACTGCTGGGAGAGAGGGGCAGTGGGAGATGTCTGGAAACTGTCCTGCCACACAGTTCATAATCTGATGGGCTGAAGCTACAGCCTCTGCTTTGAGGCAGTACTTGGGCACTGGGTTTCCGTCTACAAACTCCGGCAGAGGGATGTGGGACGAGGGTTTCTTAGAGCCTGCATTTTTCATAATGTCCTTGTACACCTCTGCATCTGGAGTGACAGTGCGACAGGGGATGGCTTTGATGAGCTGTTGGTAGACCTGCGCTCGAAGTTTATGATTTTTAGCCCAGTATCCTTGCCGGGCCATCTGCTTAAACTCCTTTAGGTCTTTGCAGTCTATTTTAGTGGGACCACTGCTCTTGGCCAGGTCCCCCATTTGGGCCCACTCCACAAAGCTGCCATACTCCTCTTCAGCCATGACGTACACAAGATTAATTAGAGATGTACTGCCTTATTTCAGTCTTCTACACAAAAGATCCGTTATGACATTTTAACTCCCCATTTAACTCCCCTGAAACACAGAAAAAAACACAGGCTTTTCAAATGTACTAAAGATAACAGCCACAGGAAAGAACCCTTAATAAAAGATAATCACACCAAACAAGCATGCATCTGGTGTGTGAATTATCTAAAGGGAGTTTTAATCCAATTACTTTAAGACATGAATAGAACACAGAGACATGGCATCTGAGTAAATTATGACCAATATAAAAACGACTTCAGAAACCCATTCATGAACACAAATTATGGGAAGATGTAATTGACCGGGCACTGGTCTGTATTAAACAGTTGCAGTGGGCAGTTTACATCAATTTGTGCTGCACAGTCACATGAGAAGCAGTGTCCAAGATTATACAACGTCATTTTGAAGCAATGGCAACCATAAAAATCACGTTGCAATATCATTAACAGGTCACATGTCAGCATATTAAAGTCAGTGCAAAGATATCTCCAACACTAACACTCATCAAAAGACACAACACAAAGCAGAAGTATGTCTCTGAAAGCATGGACAGATCCTAGATCCGTTTTCTACAGTGAAAAGGATCTATTGTACAGTGCAAAGGTGTACCCTGCGTCTGGTGATTTGTGTTCATAGCCTCCATGTTCCCCCTGATGTCCACTTAAATAAAAATTATCAGCGCTCAAAAAATAATTCGTAAAAATGCAGACTCTAAATTGCAAATATGCTGTGTTCAGACTTAGTAATATGCATGTAATACGCGTTCAACCAGGAGAGATGAATCACTCATTCGTGTCATTCGTTAGCTAATGCTTATCTTCAAATGAACAAGAGATCGTGACATGTGGCTTTAAAACCTACGATAACACAGGGACACTAAATCTTACATTGCTAACGTTAGCTAGCTACAAGAAGCTCCTGTCAGCTCCTGTCAGTGAGCAGAGAAAGTGAAATCCTGCAGAGCCTGAATACGCGTGCGAACGAGGCACGACAAACAAAAAACAAAACAACAAAAAACATCTTTTTAACGTGCAGCGTATGCTGGCGCATGCTGGGAGCAGGAATTATTCCAATATCAATGCATAGCTACGCTGTCTTGCAGACAGACGGATGAGGTGGTTCTGATGATATTTCTGCGCTACTGTATGGGAAAAATGTGTGTGACACAAAAAGCCCATATCACGGGGATCACTGGCTAAAAATATAATCAATGAGAACATTGTTGCCATAAAAACAGTGATTTGACAGTATTCTTACCTGACAGGGAAGAGATCTCAAGACGTGCAGAATGATTCGTACGAAGTTGTCTGGCGCATGCGCAGTGCTTTCTGCCGGGGCTTGCGTTGTTCTGCCCATGCGCTGCTGTCCAACCTGTCCACCCAGTCCAACCTGTCCAGGGGGATCAGGTGGGCTCAGCCTCAGCTGATGAGGTAAATATAGATGTGTGCTCATGGCCGATGCATTGGTCATGGTCTACTCAAATTTAATGCATTCAGTCGTAAGAATCATGTTTATTAGGCTATGTCTGTCAGTTCACAGAATTTGTATCACTTGGTATGTGTGTTTTAAACATTTTTTACATTTCTTCACACTTGATCTGTTTCTTTCTGTTTACTGACTATAAAGACTGGATCTGAATAAACCATGTCTTTGTCCCACACCCAAAGCAACCACCATACTCCACCCAACACATGACAGTGGTTACTGATAATTCAATTGTGGATCTCAGAACAAATCAGCAAGATGTTGTTTAGCTTCAGCTGTGATCCTGTGAACTTATACAGTAGACATGGTAACATGTCTCCACTCCACTTGTGGGATAGACGGACATTCTTAACTGCTTTAAATCATGACCCCCCTGGTTATTTCTAAAACAAGGTTAGATCTAATAGGGATGTAAGTGTGTATAAGAGGAAGTAGCAGTGTTACATGACCCTATAGGTAGAGCATCCTTAATAGTGACTTCTATCTCGTTGATGCCAGCAGATCTCTTCCTGACTGAATCAGTGTATCTGCGCTCATGCCTTTGTGTGTCAGACAGATGGGAGCAAAGCCAGTAAGCTGTAGCTCCTTATGGATGTTTGAGCTCATCCAATCCTTCCTCTTCGTCTGTGACATCAGCAACCAACCTCATACGGTAAGCCCCTCCCACTCACACTAACACACCAACTGCAAATGTGCTCTGAAAACTGCATAGGGATTACTTATAGACATTTACATGTCAACAGAACATCATTTTGTAAGTGAACTTGTTTGACCAATGAGTTGCAATGCAATTACATTAACACATTCTATTTGGAAAGAGAAGCTAGTTTTTCATGATCACTAAAAACAAAGTGGTTAAGTGTGTTGGCACGATAGGCTCAGTTAGTTTGCACTCTGCCTTTGACCTGATTGTCTTTCCTCTTACTCCTGGTTTACCTCCGGTGACTTGGCATGTCCTGAAAAAAGGATCAGCTCACTTCAAGTTCATGAGTGCACTATCTTACAAATATAGTGTCCCCATTTCTTTCAAAAAATAATATTAAACAATACACAGATTAGTCATCACCAGATTTAGATTCATTTTAACATAATTTGATTTTAAAGGTGGACTACTGTAATTTTCTAGGTGGAGGGCAAGCTTCCGGCTCGTCTCAATGGAGACGTAATTCCTTATAATAAAGTGAATATGCTGTATGCTGCAGAATGTGCTACAAGAAAAATAATATACACATAAGCACTTATAAAAGTTTGTATTCTAATGTTTTGTATTCTAATTGTTTTAGTTTCTGTAAAATATCTTTGGTTGACTGTGTCTTGCTCCTTGCATGCAGGAGATGACCTAAACCAGTTAGTGAGGTGAATGTTTTTAGTACACTGATGGCCCAGCTAATGATCTTCACACACAGCTTCACAGTGTCTCCTTTATTAACAGTCATGGATTTAATTTGTGTTTGGTAAGTCTTTATAGGTATATGGTAGCCTTATAATTTAGTTTCTTTTGTTTATTGTGATTGCTAAGATATAGAGCAATGTGTTGTACTATGTGTGAGCTGTGAATATATGGCCCCCTTGTAAAAAGTAATTGCTGATTAAATAATGCTATTGTTTTTTGTACATTTTTTTCTTTTTATCTTTAATATTAGACAAACATGATAGGATCCACTCTATACTATACTTTTCTTATCTCACTTCTAAAAATATAAATTAATCTAAAAATATAGGCATTTTGTCACCTTCTAGTGGTTGATTTTTGTCAAAGCTCAGCTTGAATTGATTAACAGATCTGATGTATGGATAGAAATTTAAGCAATAACTTAAACCCATATCTGATCTTCATTGGAGCTTGTTTACATTTATATAGCCAATTTGCATGTCTTGAATGTAATAATATAGCAATAAGGTTGTATATTTTGAGTGTTAAGTATATTACCTAAATGTTTGCAGAAAATTACTGCTAAAAATATGCAAGCAATCTGTTCATTATTGTAGCATGAGTTCTGCTGAGGAGAGTGAAAGAAGCTGTCACCCAATAGCGTGGGCTCCATTGTATCTGGGTGCACCCTAAGCTGCTCTCTGTGTATTGTTTTCTTTAAAGGGGAGTCGGGTTACCTTGGCAACCGCATGATGCCATGCCCGAAGGCCGTATATAAGACAGAGAAAAGGCCATGGTTGTAGAACCACAATGAATGGAGACAAGAGGAGGGAGACAAAAATCCTTCGCGGCATGGACTTTATTTTCTTTCTTTAATTTTATAAATGGTCCCATGGCTGCCACTTGTTTGGAACAGAGACTAGAGAAGGTGAGGATTTGTGTTAATTCACTTTGATTAACATGTCCAAGTCCATACTCAAAGGAACCGTAATATGACCTGGGATTTCAGTGTGTGTGTGTGTGCAGGAGAGCAGCAACTATTACGTCTAAAGAGGAATGATGAGTTTGATGATGCGAGGAAAACATAGACTGTATATATATAAATTCTTCTTTATACAGTCTGTGGTGGAAAGTAGTGATGCATTTTTTGCAAGGGTTTAAAGGATCACCTGTTTTGTATGTATTTCAGACTGACATCCACTGACACAAGATCATGCGTGCTCCACTGCGACCACGGAGGTAAGACACAGCCATATACACTATAAAACATGATTCAAGCTAAGACTTTATGTTGCATAGATAGAAAGCAGAAAAATGCATGTGTATTTGGTTTACCCACTGCATTATAAGTCATTAAAGTGGAAAATATATAATATTTTATAAAAATATAAGTGGAATGCAACATGGAAGTAGTAGTTGCAGCTGTTTTAGTGCCAAACAAATATGTGGGCAATGCAGAAATATTAGATAGATATCATGTTTATAGGTGGTTTATGACGTTATGATGGACATTAGTCATTTTGATGCAACAATAATTGGATATGTGTGGCTCTCTCTAGTGGCTGCCTGCTGCTGTGCCTGTGTATGTCAGTGCTCACTCTGATGCTGCAGAGCTTTTGGGTTCCACTGGAGATGACACCGGATGAAGTGACTGGGAGGTCTCTGGAAGGTCAAAGTAGGTTACACTGGTCATAATATTTCAATAATTCAAAAGTATAAGGCGTTTCAGTATTCCCAGCAACAGCAATGTGTACAAAAACATTTGGTTTTCAAATAGTGTAACATTTTATTTCAAGCCTCACCGTGTAACTTTTTTAGGCAAAAACTGAAATAAAAGCATTTACTTTCATTAGGGATGTTTATATTGCACTAAACGCACAGACAAAGATGCCTTTCTGTAAGCAGGCTTTCATCTCCACAAACCTGACTTTAACTTGGTCTGGAGGAGGGATGCCACCTGCTTGTCTCCATGGATATGTTGTTTTGGCTATAATGTTCAATAATATGACACAACATTTCATAGAGAATGTAGAATGGCTATAACCACTGGAAAATTATGTAATGCTGCTTTAAAGGTTTTCTAGTAGCGTATAACACAGTTCATTCAGGATCCATAAAAAAAATATTTGTGCTTTTAACAATATTTATGCTTTTTGTTAGATTGGCGAAAATTAAAGAGCTAGCTAGTCTGCACAAAGATTCATTTTTCCGTGTTCTCATCTGATTTATGACACTTGATAAGCAGTCTTGACAAGTTTGCCCAATGTTATGTGAAATTTTGTACACAAATCGTTGTGGGTCCACCAACACATGTGACTGTTGTGGCTCCGCGGTTGTGGTTTCTTCTTCCTGTGAAACACTTTTGTGAAGAAAGACAAGCCAGGAGACAGCGTTATTCTTTCAGCAGTCTCTACACTTCAAGTTTGGTGAAATAATTGTGTATGGAAAAATGACTGTAATTTTTTCATAAATTCTAAAACATTATTTTTTACTCTTCATATTTTATTAAACTTTTTTATTGTTTCAAAAAAGCTAAATTGTCTGGAGAGATCTGTTAGACTAAACATCCATCTATTCTTTCAAATGGGTTTTAGAAATTTACAATAGATCAAAAGCTACTGTGGGCCCAACCACAAGTTTGTACCAATGTGGTCGAAAACATTGACTAAGTATGAATTATTCTGACTTTGAGTAAATTCAAATGTTGAGTGGGCCTTTTGCACAGTCACTGAAATGGATCCTCGGAACAACTTAATAAGCCTGTCTCACAACCGGCGTGAAGTTGTAACAGGAACCTAACTCCAGTCTGTGTCTTTAATCTTTCATTAGCCAAGTGCTTAAGGTCCTTGTGGGCATGTAAACCTGCATATATCTGACTCTTAGCTGACAAAACAGTAAATCCAGAGTGACATAACCAGATAACATCAATGAGGCGGCTTTTACTGGTTCAAAATTAACCCTGGATGTCTAAGCTACAAGAAAACACCGTATTTATATTGCCAGGTGTAACAACGTTTTAGTAGTGGTAATGTGCACTTAAGCATGTAACAGTGTGCTTATACTGTACCGACGGTTGCTCATGGTATGATGTTGCATTTGTAGGTCATGGTTTCCGTAGCCTGGTGCTCCAACTCAAAGATCTGAACTCTCAGGTGAACAAGCTGAGCAGAGACAGAGATGGAACCAGAGATGACCTGAGTATGCTGCTGCAGAGGTCGATATTTTATATATTATATATGTTAGAGTCTTATAGGTTGCATTCATGCTCCAGAATTTAATGATGTTATAATTTTAGATGGAGGGACAGAGTCTTATGTAACTGTATGGGAGATGGATAGTTTTTGGGAAAAATATCCAAACTTATGATCCACAAATATTGTAACCATAAACCAGGACAACAAATCTGCAATAATGACAGTTAAGCAACTTATTTCAACATAGCATTCTTAACTGTCCATATAGAAGATATTTTAGGAGGACTGTAGACTGTGTACTGGGACACTTCATCCAACAGTACTCCGGTCAGAGAGTGAAGACGGACACATGAATGGATTTGAGGAGCTTTAATGTCCTTTCTTGTATCTTTTTATCTGTCTGTTTATCTATCCTTTCATCTGACCTATCCATTCATCTGGTTATCTATAAGCACATTTAACTCATATTACTAACTGAAAATGACACACACATATAAATCAGCCTAGTAATCAAGTAAATCAAGTTAATTAACATCAGAACATTAAATAACAATTGAAGAAACAATTAATTAAATATTTACAAACACACCTCTATCATAGACATAGACTTAGATGGATTAAAGGTAATGAACTGAAGTTACATCAGTTAGGACAGCAGTAACAGTGTTACCGTGGTGCTCCCAAGGACCCCTGAGCTGCCTACGAATACCGGACTAAATAAACATTTACTAAAATAACAGTTAAACTGGGGAATTTACAAAAGTCCTGCCCAATGTCACATGTATACGTACATCCTGTTGGAGTTTTTCAGACTCTAGAATGTGATGATGTTATATTCTAAGATGGGGGGCAACAGACAGTTTTCCCTACTGATGACATTGTATTTTAATGAGAAATATCCAAAAGGTAAATACAAAAATACCAAGACTGATCATTTATATTAGTGAGTAGACTGCAGTCATTGCATATTTGTAAAAATCTTAATTTTATTTATATATTAATTCATTAGTTATATATATTTATTTTTTTTAATTTAGGATTAATTTTAGCTGCCCCCAGTCTGACTTATAGAATGTTGTGATGTCTTCTGAAACCCAGCAATATACTATATGGGGTTTTGTATTATAGTTTCAGGAAGGACCAGCAGGGATTGGTACGTTTAGTTGAGAGGGAGATGAAGAGAGTTTCCCAGAAAATTGAAAAACTCAACCATCAACATGAGCAGCCTCAGGACACAGCCCTGTCCCAGGACCAGCATAAAACACAAACAGGTAAAAACAGTACACAAAATTAGAGAATCAGTTTTTAATTTTTTTTTCTTTTTTTTTTTTTTTGCTCTCAACAATTGTATGTTTGGACCACTGGTTCATAGGTGTTTGGAAAGAGTTCAAGTCTAATCTAAACAGAACAGAAGAAAATCAATGAATCAGTTTAGTTCCATTGCAAATATTGTCTGCTGACTGTAACATCAGATTAATTCTCAATAAAAGAGATTCATTGTCAGAACTGATATTTAGATTTAAAGGTTTGTTCCAGTCATTGCACCACTTTAGCCAAATCAAATGCCCTCCAAATGCGCCATGTTGTCAGCTCCAATAAGTTGCTGATGTAGTGATTTTGTGTGGTCACACGCTGCGGTCAAGACTCTGTGCAGTTCATAGTCCTATTCAAGGTTAACCACACATTGAAGTTTACAAGCTGTGATAAGGGAGGGTACCAGCGTGGGTGCTTATGTGAATAAAGTTCTCAAATAGAAGTTTTACAAGCCCCTCTGTACCTCTGAGAGGTGTCAAGTAAGAGATAGAGTGTGTGTTTTGGTCTCCACTGTTTTAAAGGGCCCATATTACACTATTTTCTGACCTGTTATGTTATGTTATGTTATGTTATGTTATGTTATGTTATGTTATGTTATGTTATGTTATGTTATAATCAAAATAACATAGGTCAGAAAAATATACCTGTTGTGTTGTGTTTTGTTTCATTTACACATGTTTAATGCACAAACCCTGCATATTTAAGATGAGTTCTTCTCTCAAGAAAATACTCACTAGAATTATTTAGATAATTTCAACCTGGAATTGACAATCTCTGTTGAACTCAAACATGTGTTAATGAAACATAACACAAGGGTTTTTTTTGAGGAGGTTAACAACATTGTAACATGGTTTAAAGATCACAAGAGTCAATTTTGGATAATACAGGACCTTTAAAAAATACATGCATAAATCAAAAGTTAAAGATGCACTATGTTACTTGCACTATGTAAACTGGTTTCATTGGTGATGTTTATATTTACCTGGAATATTCTGCAGTGTGGCATTAAATATCTCCATATGAACTTAATGCAAGCAGTTGATGCCAATAGACCAAGTTACAGGTCAGATCTGTGAAGAGGCGATCCTGCTCACAGTACAACGTCTCATTTTGCAGTGGGTTTTTTTTTTAGCAGTAAAACACCACTGAATACAAGCAAGATAAAGAAGTGTAATGCCATACTGTGGAACATTCCAATATAAGCAATAATATTTTCATGAAGACTAGAAAAGAAGCAGAAAAAAAGTTACACAGTGCACCTTTACCACCCACTTATATTACCTCATGCCTATAAAACAGGAATTACCCATAAGCCCTGTCACCAGCTTGTCCCCAGTGTTGTTGCTTGTGTGTTTATGGTCACTGTGTTCACACCTCCAGTGTTTTCCTGTTCCCATGCTTCCGACTTTACTAGGTTGTTTTACACAGTTTGGGCCTGTGTGTTTTGGCCCAGGCTTCCATTATAAAGGGAGATGTTTGGGAAGAGGCGTGTGGCTTAGGTGGGTGTAATAGTGTTAATACAGATGAATGGAGCTGGAGGTGGGCTTACGGTAAAGGGTCTCTGACAAAAATATTGACTGCTCATTAATGCTTAAAATATTATTATTGTGAATGGTATAAACATTACTAGTCCTCAGGACTACGATAAATAACATTGTTTATTTATAAATGCTATTTTTGTAATTGTAATTTTTTGGCGAAGGGACCACCACCTGCTTGTTTCCAGGGAGATTTTATTGCTTTGTCTGGAATGTTCCACAATATGGCATTAAGCAGGAGACAAACAGAGAAGATACTGTAAATAAAATTCAAGGACAAAATATATGGTTATCTATCAACAGAGCTCTATGAAAATTGTAAGGAGCCGTCGGACCCCACTTATCCAGTTTGTGCAGAGAAAATGGAGGTAAGATATAAAAAGTCTGAAAAGGAGTTCTATAGCTAATTTACACTATATTGTTATTACTTTTAATTGTGAGACTAAACTGTAAATATTTAATTGATCTCAATGTTAACTTATTGACCCTTGCAGTTTCTTCAGTCACACTGGAAGACAGACCCGTGCTATGCCTTTTATGGTGTTGATGGCTCTACCTGCTCTTTACTAAAGTACCTCAGCCAAACCGAGGACTTCTGCCCCCCACAGGCCGGTCTTAACCATTCTGTCCCAGCATGGCATCACAAACCACACTCACATTCAGAGAAGGTACAGTATTACTATGGACATATATCTACTTTACATTCATATTTTTCTAACAGTGTAGATTGTCCACAGGCTGAAATACGTACAAGTCTTACTCCATTATATGAAAGCATCACAAATAGCAGCAGTCCTGGACTGAGGTTCATCCGGTCCAGAGTTCAGAGGATGGAGCAGAGGTGGATCCAGGCTGGTCTCAACATGAGCCAGAGGAGCAACATCACAGTCTCCAAAAAACTCACGGTACAGGCTGACTACTGTTATTTTTATGTGCATGGATGCAGTTCAACTTGCTAAATGTATATTCAAATAAACAGTGTATCTGGGCTTGACAGATAAAAACTAAATATTTTGCTTGGAATATTCCAACATATGGCATTAAACCTCTGTCTATAAATATGAATATTAATTCCTTTAATAATTATTGCATTGTGTGTAAATGTCATATGTAACAAATAATAGGCCAGGAAATCTAAAATATATAAAAATATATACAGTATTTATTTTTAAAATTACAAAACCTCTTTTGGCCTGCAGGTGCTGCTGTATCCTGGCACTCTGGCTGGGAGTCTTGGACAGCGCTTTGAAGCCATGGTGGAGAGAGGAGGGCCTTTGGGAGAGCTGGTCCAGTGGGCAGACCTGAGTGCCAGCTTGACTGTCCTGGGACATGATGTGACCCTGACCACGTCCCAGCACCTCCTCCACAGGTTTGGACAGGTCTGTGGGTGCAAATGAAGCAGTGGCTTATGGGAAAGCTAAATGTCTGTGTCCAGTCTCATAGGTGCTGCTCCAGGCCGAGGCAGCTGTCCCATACAGAGACCCCTGACATTTGACCTCATCTATACTGACTACCATGGCCTGGCACATCTGCAGGGAGCAATGGGAATAGCTTTTCGGCATTATCAGTAAGAGCCTTTGTAGCAAATCATATGACACAAGACAGAGGTGGGTAGAGGAGCCGAAACAAGTACTCAGGTTACTTCAAAATAATGTAAGCAGAAGAAGAAGGTAATGGTCCCAGTAGTATTTGCGGGAAAAGTACTACTCAAGTAAGAGTAATTGCAATTGTAAACTTGTCTGGCTTGCTCTGTCTTGACATAACATCTGATTTATAATTTTTCAAAGGATAGACCACAAAATAAATAAATAATCAACATAAAGTTTTTGTCACTTGTAGACTTACTCTCAGTGAGAAGAGTAACCAAAACATATACTCCAGAGTACTATACACTGTACAATATAATTCTGAAATAGGAATAAAAGTACAATTTCATTAAAAAGTTACTTAAGTAAATGTAGTTGAGTAAATGTAATGCATGCTACCCACCTCTGCACAAAGACTGTCCCCACTTTTCTTAGTAAATAATGTTGAACGTTTTCATTGTAGGTGTCGATACAGAATCCTGGATTCTTTCGGCACAGAACCAGCCTTTAACTTGGGGTCTTACGCTCGCACTCGTGAATACAAAACCCTATGGGGAAGCTGGGGCCTGCACCCTCAGCAGTATATGACCATGTTCCGTGAGTGTGACTTTCAATTTTTACATAAACGTAAGTTTGAGCACACCAATTTAATTCTTCTCATTGGAATCTATAATCACAGCAATTGTATATATTGAACAGGAAATTCCAGCGTATACCTAAACTAAACAACAAGAGTTAATGTTTTGCTCAAAATATTCACAATCTTCTTTCACAATGATTAATAGCTTTGTCCTGACAGGGCTTCCATACCAACACCTTGCATCCTGTCAGGGAGTTTACACTGTCTCAAGATGAGCCCAAGCTGGGACTGAATCTACCCACTGCTCCAAATTTTCACTTTTTTGTTTTCAATTTACCAAATTACCAATTTGTTTGATCCAGACTTGCTAACCTGGTTGTGAGTGTAAACAGCTGTTCCCAGGCAGGTCTTAGAAACAAATGGGCCAATGTGGTAATTTCCTAAATTTTGATAATACCTAGATCTTACACATTCCTGCATCTCTAATATAAATACTTATCTCCCACACTGCACAGTTTGTCATTGACCAGCTGCCTTGTCCAGTTGTCTTACATATGTATAAATTGTACTTATCTGCCACACTTCATTATCTTAATTTTTTTTCATTTTGTACGATTTTACTGACAGCTCACACTCCTGATAATTCTTTCCTGGGCTTTGTGACCGAAGAGGCCTTGAAAGCTGAACTCAAGAAAGAAGCAATGCACTCCAATAAGAAAGGCAATGTTGCAGTTGTGTACGCCAAACAAGAATACATGTGGGAGGTAAAACATATTATTATTTTAGTGTTTGTATTTGTATTAGTTTAATCTATGCTATATGATTCCTTTGTGCTAATATTTTTAGAGCAAGTCTGATTATGTGAAAGTAATCAGTGAAGAGTTTGAAATCCATGCCACAGTCTACAAGCGCCCGGGAATCCCATCCCAGTTACCCAGCTTTGTCATGAACCATGGTCTGTTGAGTCAGGGCAACTTTGTACAACTTCTCCATAAAGCTAAGGTGTAATATTATTTATTTAATCTGATATAAGGCATCAAGCGATTATTTACAAAAGCATGTTTTGTATCAGGTTTTTGTAGGTCTGGGGTTCCCTTATGAAGGCCCAGCTCCTATTGAAGCTATAGCTATGGGCTGTGCCTTCATCCAGCCTCAATTCAACCCTCCACACTCCTCCAAAAATAACAACTTTTATAAAGGAAAGCCAACCACTAGAAGGGTATGACCGACATCTACATTTAACTTTATTTTATTTAATTTACATTATGTTCATGCTATAGTTTTGTTTCATAGATCTCATCCCAGCATCCTTACGCCGAAGAGTTTATTGGAAAACCTTATGTTTGGACGGTGGATGTGAACAACCGCACGGAAATACAGCAAGCAGTGAAGGGCATTCTTCATACAGAGGTAGATCCACCGTTTCTATGCAGTTGAATGATTATGGGCCAGAAAATCAGGCTACATATTTATTGTGTGTTTTTGCAGGTGCAACCGTTCACTCCTCGAGAGTTCACCTGTGATGGGATGCTGGAGAGGCTTCAGGCTTATATCACTCATCAGGTACATTAGGAACCAAATAAGACATTGTTAGCTCAGGCTCTGGCTAAGTCCTACTTATTTTATGCAAATAAACCAAGTGTGTGGAACAAATACTTAAAATAAATTTGTATTTTTTGGTTTAGAATTTCTGCAGTAAATCACTTCCAACATGGCCACCTAGACGTGTCTTAAGGGTGCTACTGAGTCCTTTGGGTGAGTCCTGTGCAGACGTGTGCCGGCACTCCTCTCTCACATGTGAACCTGCATTATTTCACTATTTAAATAGTGCTGCCACATTCACCAGGTAAGAGCCAATAGAAGAACATATTTTAAATTATGTATGGTTATATGCTTACACTCATGTGGTGTGTTATAGTCTGGAGCTGAACTGCTCCAGTGTGGAGGCAGAGGTCAGTCACCTGTTCCCAGCCTACAGTCCCTGGGGCCGACAGTGCTACCTGCAGGTAGAGCCTCTCCTGTTCAGCTGTGCAGGATCTGACCCCTCCTTCAGGAGACTGTGTCCATGCAGAAAATACACACCTGGACAAGTGGCACTGTGCCCGGGCTGCTCATAGCCAACAATGTGGACTCTAAGAAGATACACATGAAAGGATGGACTGTGGGTGGCATGGTGGCCTATCGTATGCCTCACAACGAGAATGTCTTGTGTTCTATTCCCAGACCTGGTGGGAGCTCTCTGTGTGGAGTGTACATGTTCTCCCCATGTCTGCACCTTCTATAAGCTTCAGTTTCCCCTACCACTGAAAACATGGTACTGCATAGGGAACATTAGGATCCCCTCTGAGACAAGGACTTCCCAGAAAAAAAGATTCTGAATTTCAGCCAGCTTACCTGGTTAAACACAGGTACAAAATGTCCTAGATTGCACTTAATGTATAGTGTTTGTTTTAATTAAGAAATCCATTTACTTGTGATAATGAATTTTAGATTAATTTTGCCATATCTAGTCCTGACTTGAAATTTAAATAGTCAGTCATTAGTCATTTTAATATTTTCCTGATTGTAATTGTGGCTGTCTGTCGATTTACTATGCCTATGTATAAACATTACACATCAATCATTATTATAAGTTATTATTATGCCTCGTTGTAATTATAATGTTGTGTAATTTTTCATAAAATTAATAGAACCACGAGGCTATTGAATTTTCACATTTTACATTACCTTTGACGAGACACAGTCCTGCACTGCAGCCAACCACTGATTACTTTTGGCTCTTTTTGGGCATTTCTAATGTGGAGAAATTTAAGTCATCAAAGAATTGAAACATTTGCATTGATACGCACCAGCATTCTATGAAATCATTATTGCATTCTTTAATTTTTACCCATTGCATTTAAAGTAATTTCAGGACATTTTATGCTTCAGGAAAATCTATTTTAATACCACAGAAACCAGTATTACTCAAGCAGCATTATCTGACAAAGTAATAATGTCAATCCATCAATCAATACTTGATGATAAATTGATTGGAAAAGTGGAATAGCTATTTTCTCTCGGATCACCACTTCAACATTTCAGCCTCAAAATCTAGTGTCTTTGTTCATCTGATGTATCCATTAATCTCAGTCTACTTCTGTTATACTTGTCAATATGATATTACCAATACTACTTACACTAGCACATTAGCTCTAATTTCTATACAAAATCCATGGTTAGCTGAAGAACTTGATGAAATGTTTTCTCATAAAACAGAAAGAACAGGATATTGAATTGACAGAATAACTGACTATATATTACTGTGATCAGGCTAAAGAAGAAGTCCTCCATGCTTGCTCCACCCTACAGAATGCATCCAGCGTGTCTCTGTGTATATGTTTAGTGCTCCTTCCACAGTGTAGTCAGTGGTGCATGGGATTAGCACTTATGGACTTCTCACTTGTGTGAATATGAGTCTCCCCTCAGAGGAGCACAGTGACAGCCTAACTGATGGGGCTCATTATCCAAACGAATCATGGATGACCTCCGCATGCCTTTGGGAGCTCAGATCTCCATTATGTTGTCATATAAACCATTGCTTCCCAACTTTGGAAAACCCCATTAGTACAGTCAGGGCCATACTGTTTGTTTTTAAGCACACACACAGACGTTTCTACATGGAGTTAAAGGTTATAAAAGGCTGGGATTAATTATGTTTTTCTGGGTACTTTTACAAGAAATTACACCTCAAAAGATCTTAATCATAACAGATGAGTCACTTTCAGAGACCACATCCCTTTTCCTACACTACACTGATATTGCTGTAAAATAATATAGTCTTAAGTCAAGTCTAGATTGGACAAATTGGTTTATCTCATAACTGAACTTACATAATACAAGTACAACAAAGGCACTACTACCACTTTCACCACCACTACTACCAGTACTATGACTTCTACTACTACTACTAGTACTACTGTCTGCTTACTACATCATCTATAATTCTTGAATGGCCAAATTGATTTATCTCATAATTGTATCAGTATATAAATACAATGAAGGTACTTACTACTAGTACTACTAGTAGTAGTTATAGTAGCAGTACTATCACTTCTATTACCAGGGGCAGACTGGCAATCTGTACGTTCAGGAAAAGTCCAGAACGGCCATCCGCCAGTGGGGCTGATTTCTATAATGACTATGGGAGCCTCGTAGGGTCAAACGGGTTTATCCCATGATGTTTGAAGTGACTAGGTGCGGGACTTACATAGAGCAGCTGTTACAAGACTATGGGTTTTTCCTGGAATTGGAGTGAATGGCAATTGGCTGAAAAGGAGATGTTTTCCACCAAATCTGTGACCAGAACGCACTCAGGGAACAAACTGCTCAGGGTAATGGGCTGAGTTATGGTGCTATGTTTCAAGCACTGACTGTTTATTGTTGTGATCTTAAATAAACTTTTTTGAGTAATAAGAGATGCTGACCTCGCCTATGTTTACATCCATACTGATCCATCTGATCATTATCTGATTTGTGTTGTTATCACATTATTAAAATGTCATGATTACTCTGATGTGAGTAATCTGATTTCTTTATGATCGTTCGCACATGTGCAGACAAGGAAAATTATGCAAAAGGGAAAACAAATTTGATGGACAAAAATGAAAGAGACATTGTTAAAGACTGAAAGAGATATTTTAAAATGCATTGTACCATATTACCCTGTATATGCCCCATTTGACTGCTGAATTTCCAGAAAGTAAGACAATATTTCTTCAACTATAAACTATAAAATCATGTAAAATGAATTAGGATGAAACATCATACTCTTTTCCATTTTTAGATGACTCATGTTCTCATGTAATTTGTATCACATAATGATTAAAAAATATAGATTATTTTATGACATATGTTTTGAATAAATCAACTCAAAAACTACAAATATAATCATGAAAATAATACAATATTAATATACAATGAAATGATTGACAGACTAAAGCTGAATCGATGTAATGTGATCCAAAGTGAGGCCAGCCAAACATCATGGAGGGTTCACGCTCCAGTGCAGTTTGAATAATGTTTATCTGAGCCTGTTTTAATTTTGCATAACACACGTGAACTCTCTGGCCTGCTGCGGAAACTGGAATGTAGTGGCAATTCCCATTCCACAGCCAAGACAAATGGGATCTTATGTACCACCAGAAGACCACTGAGAACTTAACCGCTGGTCACACCTTTCCCCCCCTTATGATTGTATATCTAGGCCTATTCTAAATAAGATATTTTAGTGTTTAAGTTTCAAACATGTAAATCATAATTTAAAAAAACAAAAATCATATGTTTTGTTTCTTTCTCTATTTAAAGGTGCCATGTAACCTTTCTGACAGAGGGTCCACACCTTGCTTGTCTCCATGGAAATGTTATTGCATTTTTAACACATTACATTGCTCAACAACAACAAAAATAAAATAGGTAAGCTAATTTTAATGGTATTTTAGGCTAAGCAATAATATCTGTATAGAGACAAGCTTCACTAGAAAAGTTACAGTGTGTTTAAAAAAAAAAATCAGTAATAATCTGTTAATTGCTTTCTTTCTTTCTTTCTTTTTTAAAATAATTCATAATTTAAAATCACTATATTCTCAATTGTACTTTTCTGTTCCTTTCCCGTCCCTTTGCAATCAGAGCCAAGCACCGAAAGGGGGCGGTGTGGTCCAGTTTAAACATTTATCAAATCTCACCAACCTGCCCTGGCACAGATAACATGCATTTCCCTGAGACAGAATGAAATAAGCTTTTGTTTTAAAGAAGATTGTATCTAAAAAGTAAACACTGCGCAATGGGATAAGTGTAGACAACAACAATAATCTTGAGTGCTTGCAGACTTACACGTCTTCTCCAAAAACTTAGAAAGAGAGAGGAGCTCCATCAGGACGCAGCTGCTTTTATTGAAACCTGTTATTGGCGTGCCAAGATTACACTGAAAAACAACAACCTTCCTCCCTGGGAGCCAATAAAACACCGAGAACAAACACTTGGCTTGCCTACAGCGCCGTGAGAAGCCGCAGAGGTTGGCCTTAATGATACTGGTAACTATTACAGACTATTAAAGCGAGCGAATAAAAGAGGAGACGAGGGGTGAGAAGCAAACAGTGATTCGTTCTCAAGTTGTTTCCAGACCCGAGCCCGTGTGATGGGGCCAGATCCCGGGAGCTGATTCATGCCCACACCGCCTCAAAGAGAAGCGTCCACTGCGTCAGAGGAAGCTGCTGGTTTGAAGTAAGAACTGCAAACATATTTGTGCCCTGAGTAACATGAAAGACACTGTGACGTATGTGCATGTCTTCAGAAGAATCATCACGACGCTGTTTCTGTGACTCTCCCTTGTAATTACTTTACAATAACTAAAATTTCATACATAGGTACGGATGGAACGTAACACCGTAAAAGTAGGTTAGTAACTGCACTTAAGTAAAAATTGTAGTTATCTGTACTTAAATTTGAAACTGGATACTTTTCTACTTTTACTTCACTACATTTGAGAGCTGTCTACTCCACTACATTTTTAACTGGAGTGAAATGTAAACGTATATTTTATCATTGTTAATAAAATATATTTTTAACACATTCATAATTTGAGTATACAAAAATATACAAATAAAAGCAGGTAAAAAAAAAAAACAATCGATTGAATTGTTTCTACTCAACAAAATTCAGCAATACTCAAAATCACTGCATTTGACGCTTTATAAGACCTCAAGTTCTGCGAAATACTTTTATTTTATGCTTTTTAAGCACCTTTTTTGCTTGTATTTTCTTGGTATCTATACTTTTACATAAGTAACACAATCAAGTATTTCTTACACCGCTGAACAGAGGTGACTGACTTCTTTCATTTCTGATCCAAAGGAGACAAAATCATGTAGCCTATATCTATCTATCTATCTATCTATCTATCTATCTATCTATCTATCTATCTATCTATCTATAGAGAGAGAGATAGAATAGATATAGCTAGATAGATAGATAGATAGATAGATAGAGAGAGAGATACTGACTTGTGCCAAAATAAATCAGAAAAGATTCTTAGCTTTAATTCCTTTTTAATACTAGTAATGTGTTTAATTTGTGGAGCGTTTTCCGTGAACTTGAAGATCCCTACAAGTCCAGATGTGGGCGCTCTATTTTTACTGCAACATAAAATTAGTCAGACACCAACAATGTTAAAGCTAATTATCAGCTAATTAATAATTTCTTAACAAGCTTCTTTGTCAGCCTAGTTGCTTTATTCCCCACTTTAGTGCCACTCCTCTTGCTCCCTGCTCCCAACTACACAGCAGAGAAAGTGGTGAGGAAACACAGATCTACCAGCTGACGCCACCTCGCCTCCAGAAAGCCCTTGTCATCTTTCATCCTACACCTCCGAATTGCCTTCATTTTCTGGGGGGCCATAAATTGACTCTTATTGTCCCGTAAATGGCTGCTTTTGGAGTGGGATTTTTAGTGACGGGGGTATAAAGCCCACCTTTTGATGTCCCATATGTTGAGTGGTGCAGTGCCACACACGGCCTGGTGCAATGGGCTCACACTGAGGCACATTAAAAGATATTAAAGTCCTTTTCTGCTTTCGTTCAGCGTCATGGGATGTAACGAGCTAGCGGCGGGTGATGCTAAGCTGCGCCACTTCCGCAACTGTAATTGAAGCCACCCACACTGCAGGGGGCGGTAGGAGTTTGGCTTGGTTTCAGTGACATGACCTTTATAGAGGGATGTTTACATTTCTGCTAAGCTGCCTGCACATGATTTGGACTGGCTCCTTATTGTGATATTGGGTACAATAATTTCATAATAATTCATAAGTCATGCAATGATGAAGAAGCATAAAAAAGGCATTGACTTTAGGCCTAAATCTTGTAACGCTAAAGATGTGGTGCAGAGATTGCAACTCAAACTAAAGAACACGTTTCAAGTCAATTCTATTTACACAAAATAGACTCTTGTGAGCTTTAAACCATGTTATAATGTTGTTACCTCATCAGAAACATACCTGGAGTTGTGTTTTGTTTCATTCACATATATTTGAGTGACACTTCATTATTAGTCTACACTTCCAAAGCTCAAATTGCTCTGTTCCACCTTGCGAAGTCATGTAGTGGTAGTTTTCAAGTTAACAGCTACCTTTTACCTTTAGTTCAGTAGAGATGGTCAAGGGCTGGAATCATCCAAATCAATCTAGTGAAGGTGCATGGAGTTTAAATCAGAGTGGAGCACTTTCTATATTACATGACATCACAAGGTAGAACAGAGTGTTTTCTGTTTGAGAGAAGAACTAAATATGCAGTGTTTGTGTGTTAAACATGTGTGAATGAAAAAAAAACATACTAATCAGAAAATAGCGTAATATAGGTCCTTTAACCTTGTTTTTGGCTAATGCAACTCTATGGATGTTTTGTACTGCTGCAACAAAAATGGCGGTTTCCAGGCTCTTTAAGTGTAATATAAGGTGAACTGTTTATGATTCTTATGACATTTTCACCAATGCATAGCACAACTTTAGTCCAAATAAACTCCTGCTACTGACAGCTTTTGTAAATCCAATCATAGTTAGTCATGTGAACATATTCCTTTGCATTCTCAGTCACAACTTTCCTCCCTCTTCTTTCTTATTTTGTTCACTCAGGGGCAGATGAACCGTGTGATAGCAGCATAGCCAGCTGTGTGCCCGTTACCGCGGTGATGACAGCGGCCAGCCCAGGTGCATAGAGAGTTTGTGGGTCAGGGAGTGTGGGGGCAGAGGCTTTTCGGGGGGTGCACTGAGGACACAGGTGTGGTAGCCATCCGAAGGAGCGTGGGAGAACGAGACCAGAGGAAAGAGTGGCGGGAGGGGAACTAGTCTGACCTTTGACAACTGGCATCCAAATACTTCCTCAGATTTGTGTGCGGAGTCTGTGTCACTCGCCTCTGCGTCTTTAACGGTAATTGAATCAAGGCATGAAATCATACGACAGGTCTAGACAGCACCAAATTAACTCAACAGTAATAATCGCTTTACAATTTCATTCATTATTCAGTCACTCAATCACATTTGGTAGTGTCTGTGTTTGTACCAAAAACTGCCCAGAATCACCCACACATCACATGCGCACTTAGACAAGATTGGGAAAGTGCATTCCTCAAGGACACGTCCATCAACCTATCGAGGAAACTGCAGCGCATTTTCTGAGGAGATTTTCTTGAGCTTGACTGTTGACACCAAAAAGACACCCAAAAACTTTTGGTGCATGGAAGTCGGGTTTTGCAGGCGATCCCTGTTGGCTGTGCAGTTGAACAAAAGTGGGACAGTTGGTCACTCTTAACTACTCTAGCAAACAGAACACTGACCATTCCCACTGTTCAGTGGAGCCGTATTGAGTCATCCCAGCGAAGCACATTCCTCTGTGGTGCACCTGTGAGACCAGAGCATTGATACACTTCTTTCTTTCGCGCCCTCTGGGAACATTCCTGCCCCTCTCTCTGACGGGATTGGGAGGCCTACTTTACCATCACTCAGCACCTGCTGATAACTGGCACAAAAGGGCTCTTGGTGGCCTGCTACAGCCGCCCGTCCCTCACTGTCCGTGGGCTGAGTGCAGAGGAAAGTCCCCTGGTTTGCGGGCCGGTCCCAGTGCTGCAGTGATGAAAAGCCTGTCAGAGCAGATTAGGAGGAGCACTGCACATCAGCGTTGGGGAATAACGCCCATAAAAGTCACCACTCACCTCCTCGTCCATCCCTCTGTCAGCCTGCTCACTCTTTGTCACTTTAAACCAATTTGGGGATTTTGACAGTCTTTTGATGCTACTGTTATGCAGCCAAACAGCTGGTGAACTTTTTCATTTTCAGCAGAGATGGAATGAAATATCAAATTGAAACCATCCAAATTCCATTTTGTATTAGTGATCAAAAGCAAACTCTAAACACTGTGAATGATGTAGCAAGCTCTACACTGCAAAATAAAATCTTCTCTTTTGCATAAAAAATGGTTAAAAGTAAAAGTAAATAATTCAGACTGAAGTTCCAATCGTAACCTTGGATAAAAGGTGTTTCAAGCTGTAGACCTATACTGTGAGGTCACTTGATCTAAATCACTCAACTCGGTCAACCTCTCATCATTTAATGTAACCTTATTTATCTGTTCTTCAGCAGTGTCCTAAATTGGACTGTAAGATAGAGGGGTTTTGTGAGGGTAGGATGGAGCGTAAGATTCACAGGCGGTCAGTGATGTGGTCACTGTATCGGACTGTTGCGGTGAGTTGAAAGGCAAAGCTCTCAATTTACAGGTCAATCTACATCCTACCCTCACCTATGGTCATGAGCTTTGAGTATTGACCAGGTGAGGAGCTCAGTCACACAGCAGGAGCTCAGAGTAGAGCCGCTGCTCCTCCACATCGAGATGAGCCAGCTGAGGTGGCTCAGGCATCTGTTCTGGATGCCTCCTGTGTGCTTGGAGAAGTGTTCCAGGCACATCCCACCGGGAGGAGGCCCTGGGGAAGACCCAGGACACACTGGAGGGACTCTCTCAACTGGCCTGGGAACACCTTGGGATCCCTCAGCCAACAATAATGGAATGCTACTACTCTGCATAAACATCCAAAAATATAGTTTTACTTTGCATCAAGCACAACTGCAAAATCTGATCACTAATGTAATGTAGACATTCAAGTGCTTATGTTGGTTTGTGAGGTTTACATAGGCTGGTGCAAGAATAAAGCCACATACAAAAGCACTTATTAAACTAAGACAAGTTGAAGATAGTTACTAGGGCAGAAGGTTGGGGGAAGTGTTTTTTTTTTTTTTTATCAGACTGGCACAACAGTCTTACTTCACGGTGAGGGAGAATGGGCGCCCCAGAGGGAGGGGTCGGGCAGAGGGGGCAGGCCCCAAAATCGATTTCATGGCGGAGTCAGACCCGGCCTGAGGAAGGAGAGTGTGTATGTGACTGTGTGTGTGTGTGTGTGTGTGTGTGAGGAGGGAGATCGATTTCATGGCGGAGTCAGACCTGGCCTGAGGAAGGAGAGTGTGTATGTGACTGTGTGTGTGTGTGTGTGTGTGTGAGGAGGGAGATGGAGAAAGTTCACTGTGAGGGGCATATAATGGTAAAGGGGCCTAGTAGAAGAGGGGCTGACCAACATCAGAGAATAAATCTGCATGTGAAAAAAGAGGCTACTATTTTTCTTCTGACGTCAGCAGCAAAGCACGTGGACTTTCCAATAAACGTGGACTCTTTATTTACAAGTTGCGCTTGTAGCTTAACCTCCCCCAACATGAACAGTACCAAGTATGATGAGATAGTACATAACCTCCTAACTTCAAAAAGCTTAATTTAAAGGGCTCATATTTAGCTATTTTCTGATCTATATTATAATGTTGTTTCCTCATCAAAAACATACCCAGAGTTGTGGGTGTTTATGTATATACGAGGTATGCATTTTGTGTAATATAGGACCTTTGAATGTATTTATAAATGATATTTTTGACCAGGAAACATACAATAAAATTAAAGAAAATAGGCACCAATTTAAAAGATTACACCTTAAAATAGTCAGTCGTATCTTATTCAGTATTGAGTGATTGCAACTGAATATTGCACAAGAGTACAGAAAAATAACTGCAGGAAATGATATAATTCCTGTCCATACCTCTTCTGACCACAGTCCATTACCATTGCTGGTTCTGCCTAATGCAGTAAAATAAGTGTACACAGACATGCACGCTCACACGGACCACATATACCTCTGCAGGCTGCTCTGTGTGTGTCACTGACCCTCTCTGACGACTCTATCTACACTCATTACATCCATCATGAACTCAAGTCATTCTGCTGCTGTAGTCCATCCTATAGGTCTTGATCTAACCTCCTCTCCCTCCCTCAGTCCCGCTCCCGCCTCTCTTTTCTCTGCCTCTTGGCATCGACAGCAGCATCTCTTTTAAGGCACATGTCAAGGGAACTGTCTACCACTTTCAAAGGCTTTTGTGTCCGGCCTTTCTTCGCCTTAATTTGGTTTCCCCAAAACACTTTCCCATAGCGTGGCTGTCTCGCTCCCTTTCTCCGGCTCCGGTCTCCTCCTATCACTGCTGGCTCCTTGCTTGTGAACCTGAGCTACCACTTCAGTCTGCTACTGTTAAGCCAGATAAAGTTAGTTTCATTGAAAGAGGAACTTAAGGATGAACAAGTGCAGCAAATGTAATGAATAAGAACTTTTGGCACAGCTTAAAACAAGTTAAATCCAATTATTAGATGTTTTTAATGTTTACAGATGGTTCCTAACTTAATGAAACTGTACTCAACAAAACAACAAATACCGATTATGTTACTGCCTATGTTGTATTCATAAAAGAAGTAAAAGTAGAAGTATTATTATTATTGTATACCCAAATACAACTTTAATATATTCCGTACCCTCTGAGCAGCACCAGTCGTAGTGAATCCTGGGCGTCCGCTCTCCTCTTCCCATGACTTTGGTGACCACATGGATTTCCTCAGGACCTTTGTGTCATGGCAGTGCTCACCAAAGCATTGTTCCCTTCAAAAAAAGACAGAAGATGACTTTGTATTGTTAATTTGTTTTTATTTATTTATCCATGGAAAAGTCAAAGTGTTGCAGCAGGGCAGGAGAAAGTTGGCAGGAGCAGAATGTGTCCCTGACGACATGGGCTCTTTACATGTGCGCCCTCCTTTTGGTGTCCTCACCTCAGGCAGACACATGTGGTTTCAATCCACTCTGCTTTAAGTCTATCTCCATCTCTCCTTCTTCTCCCAAACATCTCTTCATCTGTTCATCAGCTCGACTTCAACTCTCATTCCGATAGATTTGACGGCACTTACCTCTGTCATAATACACTCTTGCTTTCAGGGATCCCCGTGCCAACTGTGTTTCAACAAAGTTTCACCTACTTTTTCATCTTTTCCTCCTGGATTTTGTCATCTTTGAAATTGATTTCCCAGGATCATTTATCAAAGAACGCCACTCACCTTGGTACTCAAACCTAAAATCATGTTTGATCATAGCGTGTCTATTTTTGGCAATGTTTTGAAATTCTCTGGAGAGTTGAAGTATCCAGATCTGGAGGAGATAAATTTTGTTTTGAGGAAAGCACTGGTGCCTGGATTTTTTCCCTTAAGATGTATTTTTATATGCAGAATTGTTTCCAAGCACGATGGAGACATAGCTTCTTTGTGTCGATAGAATCCAGTAAAATGTATTTTATTGACCAAGATATATGAAAAAATATAACAAAACTAGCTATTACTTTTACATCTCTACTATGACACTTCCATCAAAATTGTCATGGGAGTTACGCCATCAACTCCTCAAATCTCAAAATCAACAAAGGTATAGAATGACTAAAGAGTAGATAAATCTGGGAAAGGCAACTTGACTCTTTAAAAAGGTTTAGTGGATTTTATGGCCTTTTCAAGCGTGTGATGATTATTGAGAATGATACAGAGAAAAACGTGATCCAGCTCGGGTCAGATCAAGTCCTCCTGCACACAACAAAACATGGCAGCGATTCACCACAATAGGCCGGTCGTGATGGAGCACATTTGCTTGTAGTTGACCTTCACCCTTTTGACTGGGCCTCCTTTTAGTTGGGTGTGTCTGACCCCAGTGTAGCATCCATGAGTTCTTTAGTGGGAAAGAAATGCCCCATAGTCTTCCATTGGGATGTTGTACCTTTGGCCTATGATGCATGAAGAGGGTGTTTTTGCAACCGACCATCAAACTGCTCACAGATGGGACCATGATCAGGGCTTGTCCTCTTTGCTGGGTAACATCCGACTTGCATCACGTCAAAAGGAAATGGAAAAAAAAAACAAAAAAAAAACAGTTTTCACAAATTTGTGAAAAGTGTAGACATTTTGTATTTAGAAGAAAACAAGAAAACAGTTGTTGTGTATTGTGTAACTTTTCTGGTGGAGGGTCCGTCACCTACTTGTTTCTATGGAGATGTCACTGCGCTGCCTGGAATGTTCCTCACTATGGCATTAAACAGGTAAACCTTACATCAATTACAGGTGGTTTTATAGCTCAAAAATACCTAGAAAAACAGGCATTCTGACTGAGCGGGGTTGCCTCTCCACAGATTGGACCTGTAACTTGGTCTGGTTTGGTCTCAATGAAGATAGAAAGATCTAATACCACACTGTGAAACATTCCAGGGAAAGCAATAACATTGCCATGGAGAGAAGTAGGTAATGGACCCTCCATCAGAAAAGTTCCACAATGCATCTTTAAAGAATAAGTCAAAAAAATAAACTGAGAGTTGTAATGTTCCATGGTGAATTTATTTATAACTGTTCACTGATATAAAACCTAACTACCTACGCCAGTCCATGTCATTCCTGTCCCTAATCTGAGACAATGCAATAAGGACACAGCATTTATACCCAAAGACAGGTAACAAAAATAAGATCAACAAAACCAGTTTAGACTTGTATAAGGAGCACAAGGCCAGGACACTATCACACAGGATAATGGCTAAGATTAAGGTAAACAGTTAAGAAACTCAGAGCCAGACAGTGAGATTTTCACATTAAACATTAAACATCTCACATACCATTTATAAAAAGCCTAAACCAGGTACAAAGGCTATTGATGTAAAGATTTCCATAACAGTTCAGAAAAGCTAAAAACAAACAAGCAACACATCTCAAAAAGTTTGGACAAAAGTTAGCTGGAATTGCATATTGAAAAAAAAAAAAAAAAAAAAAATCAATTAGTGCCATTATAGACGATGGCATTTTGACTGATAAATTGCAGGTAGGAACTTTAACCTTTAACTATGTTTGCATACAGAAATAGAATCAGTTTTGGTTTTATTATGGACCACTTTTGCAATTTTCCAGTCATGTAAAGACCTAAAATTATGGCTCTATTTTCCACAATCACTTAACCTGATGTCAAGCAGCTCAGTGAAATTGGTCATTTATTTGGCTCACAAATGAGACAGGCGACCACTTCACAGAGACAGATTACTACTGCCAAGCATGCATGAAATCACAAGACATATTTTCAGTTGGACCCAAATGACTCCCAGCTCCATATTTCAGAGGTCAGACCGTCACTGATGGCTTCAAAACATTCCTTAAAAAGTACTGCCACGATGAACAGACTTTAGTTCCATTTAGTTTGTTTAATTTTTACATCACTTTATATATCAATGCATAACCTTTGAACAATAGTGTTAAATGTTCACTATATATTTTGTTGGAGGGTGAGTCTCTTGCTTGCGTCATGAAAATTGTATTGCTTTGCCTGAATGTTCCAATAGAGTAGGATAAACACTCATTTTCATTTACTCATTTTTATCCCGCAAAATACTTGGTTTGTGGAGTCACATGTTTGTCTCCATGGAGAGTTTTATGCCATTTTGTGCAACATTCCACTCAAAACAGCATCTCCATGAGAATAGAAGGTTTTGAACCCTCCATACATTGTTGTCTTATAATTGTGGTTGTGGTTGTGGTTGTGTGAGTTTCTTAAGGGTCCTATATTACATAAAATTGACTTTTGAGTTTTAAGCCATGTTATAATGTTATCACCTCCTCAAAAACATACCTGGAGTATTGAGTAACCCTTTATTATTAGTCTGTCTACATCTCCAAAGCTCAAAATGCTCTGTGATGTCATGTAGTGGTAGTTTTTAAGTCAACAGCTACCTTTTACCTTTAGTTCAGTAGAGATTGGAAATTCCAGGGCTGAAAATATCCACATGATTCTAGTAAAGGCATATGGAGTTTAGAAACGCAGTGGGGTGCATCCTGTATTACCACATGACATCACAAGGTGGAACAGCGTTTTCTGCTTGAGAGAAGAATTCAGCCTAAATCTGCAGGGTTTGTGTGTTAAACATGTGTGAATGAAACAAAACACAACTCCAAGTGTGTTTGTGATGAGGAAGCAACATTAGAGCAGAAAATAACGTAATACGGGCCCTTTAAAAGACGCAATATATGAGACACAGAACAATACTAGGTTATATTTCAGATTTATCTCTCCCCTTCGGTCTTAAACTATTTTTCTAAGTATATCCTTGTGGTGGAGTTTATGGCTTGTATGTGACAAAGGCCTGGGAGAACAGACTTTGGGAGCGAGTGGTGGATCTGACAGCGTTTTGATGGCTGCTGGCTGGAAACAATTTTGAGGGGGAGATGAAATTAATACAAATTCCTCAAAGCGTAGAGCCGTGTGTACCGGCTGACCTAAGCCCTCACACACCTCCATGGAAACTCACACTCATCGGCCGTCTCCCTCGGCAACCACCTCCTGTCAGTCACACTAACCTGTCTCATTCACGGTTGATATGGCCTTGTTTGTGTGCATAAGAAATGTAATGTAATTTTGGAGCAGGGCTATTGGGGAAGTCAATCACCTCAGAGCAGCCAGAGGAGTCAGCTATCACAGAATCTCAAACTGTTTGTCTCACTCAATTATTAGGACTGCTTAATATATCACAATCGTACTGAAATCGCAATTTGAGTTGGCGTAATTGTCAAATAACAAAGACTGCAATTTTTTATTGGAGCTGTAGTTTAGACCTCTACAGACATGCTCTGAAAATTCATGCCATTCTTGTATTTTTTTTTTATCAGTTCATATTTCAGTCTGCTCTCAAATCATAACACTCCTGGAGTTGTTTACTAAGTACTCTCTGGACAGAATCAAATATGGCAATAATACAAGCGATGCACCGATCCAGCTTTTTCAGTTCCGATACCGATTCTGATACTATCTCTTTAAGTATCTGCTGATATCAACCGATACCAGGACAGAGACTAAAAATAGACTTTATTTTCCTAAAAACTAACAGTATTGTATGACCAAATGTGTTATGTAGCTGCTATTTAACAGAACTTGAATTAAAAGCCCAAATATTCTGAGACTTTCTGGGCAGACTACGACCAGTAAATAGTCTTATTATATCAGTTTATAGGCCCCACCAGGATATCGGCTGAAATGATATTTTGGAGCCGATACCCAATCCATCAAATTTGCATGTGTCGGTGCTGATATTCGATGTCCGTATTGTATCAGGGCATCCCTAAATAATACCGCTGACCTTTCTGAACTTAGACTAAAGGCTGCCACACACTACAGGATTTGGAAAGCGCACATCACAGACACAAGGAGAATCTTATGAGAGTTTAAATCTCCGATCGCAAAGACTGCTGCGGGATGTGGCTGTGTACCACAGGCTATAAAGTTGTGAGCGCACCTTGCGTCAGCTGTTTCCTGTCTACAGTAAAACCACTCGCTTTGAGACTTCTAAGTTTTCAAAAGATCACAACACTGCACTTCTAGTTTAGATACAAGACAAAACTGTGTTATTATTTGTGAAATGTGGTGCAATACTTTAGATACATGATTTTTAAAGCATAAAATTGGCGATAAAGTACACAGAAAAGTAGAGTCACTATCATTAATCTGCCGCTTCACCCCGATCCGCGCACTGTGTGGATGTAAACAGACACACATGAGGAACTACTCTGGTCTTTTTACTTTCAAAGAACGCCTCAAAGTGGATTAATAGTGCGGTTTTGTGGACTGGGTGTCATTATTTGCTGAGGTCAAATTCTAAGGATAATATGGATGAGATGCTGCAGTTTAAATGTACAACTTTACGAGTGGTAAGCAATAAAGTATTCTCATTATTTTCGCCATTTCCCGAGTTTGTACCTTGTATTTGTATACAAAATCACACACGAAGACACAAAGTCGGGTCACATCTCCACGAACTCGGGGCAAAGCAAATCGCAGTCAAAATCGGGCAAATTCTCCTGTAGTGTGTGGCGGCCTTTAGACAAACTTTATTGATCCACAAGGGAAATTAATTGGACACAGTAGCTCACTCATCAAAATATAATATAATAACAAAGAGTAAAAAATATAAATGGTAATAATAAATTCTATACAGGTGTCAAATAAGGCATAATTATATAAATGTACATGTACAAGTCAAAATAAAATAGAAAAACAAGTACTAAAAATCTCAGCTATATACAAGAGGTCACATTGGCTTGTGATAAATAAAATGAATCTTGCTCCTCCTGTCCATTTGTAAGAGAGGAGAGAACTGAGATTGGCAGACAGTACAGGCAGGAGGAAGTGTCTCGGGAGTGAGAGGTCAGTTGGACTCTGCATATGGATTCCTCTCAAAAGTGAAGCTTATTACGTGAAGAGGTCTGGCCTTCACCAAGAAACACCTAATTTAAATTTTTGCAATGATTTACCTGTTTCTGGAATGATTTACCTAATACAGTAACACTTAATAATAATTACACCCCAATTAGCGCTCATACTTTCTCAGAGAATTCATTTACAGCAAAGATTATACAAACATAATTCTTATAAATTATAGTTTTGGAGCGAGCCAGTCCTATATTTTCAGGCCTGGCTGCTGTAAATGGATACCCTTCACTTTTCTGCACTGTTGGCGAACATGACTGACTAGAATTTGGCCAATTACCGCCACATTAATGACTGTGAGAGACAGATGACAGCTTTTATGAGGGCTGTTGTTGCCATTCCAGTGCATTAGTCTCATTATTAACGCGGCCATCACTGAACAAACACATTATCTAGATCTGATCTGGAGCCGGCTGCAGGTGTCCGCGGGTCCAGTCCTTCCCAAACTTGTCTTTCTTCTTCGGAAAATGCTTTCAACCGGAGTTGGGTTTCGACAAAGCAGCGAAGAAATCCAAAAGATGTAAGGAATGTCTCTGGCATCAAAGGGGCAACGTCTGGTCGTGTTTATATCTGCAATTAAAAGCGTGAAAAATAAGATTCAACTGGGATTGCTGGCACCTGCTTGGGCCATGTGCATCCCCAAATCATTTAGATGAAAAATGACAAGTTTTAAAGAATTTAATGGAGCATTATGTGACTTTTCTGTCTTCGCCATAGACTATATATATAATTAGATGTAGCTAACCTGCTAGCCGCCGCATTCCTAATAGGAAGGGATCATGGGGACGCTTCTGACTCCAACTCTGGCTTCAATTGCCTTTACATTGAAAAATTGCCCCTCTCTGTGTAACTGCTGCAGTGAGCCTCATCATTTTGGTCCTAAAATGTTCTTATTAACCCTCTCTACATGATCCTGGTGTTTCATTTCGCTATTTTGTCAGTGAATAAATTCCTAATCCTAATATGGATCTCTGCTCCAAATTTGCCCCTATAACTGCTAGCCTTGTGAGCTTCATTTCACTATGGGTGACACTACACTCCTTTAGTCCACTTCTTTATGCTGTCGCCATGGAGATGTTATTGCTTTGCCTGGAATATTACAAAGAAACATATGTTTCTTTATGGAGACAAACAGGTGACACCACTGGGTGACGTTACAGAGCAGAGAGGTGGCCCCTGCTTACAGTAAAAAATGCAAGTATTTCATTTTTTTAGGCAATAAAACACCTGTAAATGAACAAATACAAGATACAGTTTAATGCCATACTGTGGAACACTGTAGGCAATGCAACTCTCCTTAAAGACAAATTGGTGGCATACCATCCACCAGTAAAGTTACATTGTAGTTGCATAGAGTTGAATTTTGCATAAACTCTAGACTTGACCTCTCCTTGCTCCTAATCTTGCATCTGGCCATGATTGCTGGTGAGTAGCTTGTCATGTTTTAGGCTTGTAGGGTCTCTTACCTATCAAGTAGCACCACTCACGAGTCTTAAAGGCAATGTTGACTTTCAAATCAGAGTCTTTAGACCAGCCAAGCACAACCCGCAGTGACACCTAACCTCCATCTTGGGGTTTAGGGCTCATAAAGAAGCTGTAAGTGTTCTGTTTCAAACATCTAACCACTGGAGTCCAGCATTTGAGCTGAAGTGTAAGATTCAGATCAAGTACTATGTAGTTTTGATTTGACAGGAAAACTTGAAGTTGATTGTGATCTTAACCCCTGAAATGCATTTTCACTCTTGGCACAGACTAGCAGAGGAACTTTAACTGGGGTGGAACTGGTAAAGCCTCAGTATATGAGCTGCTTTCACTTTTTATTCATATTGTGAGTTAATTAAATGCCTTGAATAATGTACATATTTCTGGAGCAGACATATTAAAGTGATCCAGTTGAAACAGAAGTCACCCCCCAAAGTAGCTGAAACACAGGGCCTGATTCAGTGAGTTTTAACAAGCCTATGTCAAGACACAAGACTTTCCATTACAATGGCTGCAATTATTTTAATAACATGGTTTTTACAGTGCTCTGCACGCACACTTCATTCAATGCACTTTTGGCTTCATGTTGATCTGTTGACAAATGGATAGACTATTCCACCTGGTGTTTCCATTCAAAAAGAGAGATAAGTATAAATATTTGACAAAGAAACACTGACTTTTTAGATTGTGAATGCATTTACATACATAGCTTCAGGTGCTTCAAAAGATACAGTTCACAGCACAATAACATAAAAAGTGAAAGAAGTTCAAACCCTATAGCATGCTTGAGAAAACAGTATAGGTCCCAGTACCTCCTCTTGGCGATGCTCCCTCTGTGGCTGCAGTCGGCACATTGCGTGCGACACTGGTGCTCCGGGCTGAGGGCTGTGAGGCTCTGCCCAGCACCAATAACCCAGAGTGCTGCCTGTGAGGGGCTGCTCTTTTACTGCAGGCCTGAGACAGGGCTGCTGAAACAGGGCTGTGACAGGGCTGCACCTGCACAGAGCCAGTGTTTTCAGACCTGTCGCTCTTTCTCCACACACATACACGTGAGCCTCGGCCATCTGGCAAATGCCACTTTAAGACCGGCAGCTCCCAGCTTTGTATGTGACACGGACCGCCATCGCCAACCAGCAGCTGTGTTCTGGCACCTCATAAACAGAATTCCTGCCTGATTTTACGGTTCTTTCCTTTTTCCTTCACCAGAATACGGATTAGAAGTGGTACAGGCTATGAGCTGGAACGCATCCCGAGACATCCAGAGATGTGCACCGTGCCAACATACGATAAATGACTGAACATGGGCCAAATGACTCTAGCAGTCTTCAATCTAAGTGACAAGCCCAGGGCCACTGAGCGAGGGCACATAGCCCCTTATACCCTTACATTATGTCTTAGACTCACTACAGAGGCTGCTCCTATGCACAACATGCTCTTTCAACTTTAATGAAATAACCGTGATTGGCTTTAATGCTCATATAAGTGGGACACAATTCCCACCATCAAAATCTAAAGAACTAGTTTCCATGAGGTCAAATGAAAATGGTTTTAAGATTTTCCAAAATTTATATGGTTCCTGTTCTGCTTTTCATGTGAAGGCGTTTTAATGATTTGCAATGACAGATATTGAGAAATTGATCAATAAAAATGCACTTTCTTGACAATAACCAGGGGATTTAATCAAGTGCTTTAAGCTGTTAACCAGCTGATGAATCACTTAAGTCTCATATGAAACAAAGCCAGGAAACCCACAAAATCTGATTTTAGCTTTTAGCTGGAAGTGCACATGAATCTTGTTTCAGCTCTATTCCAGCTAAACTGGCAACTGGCGTCCAATGTCCCTTTCTTGGACAAACATCTCAACAGCTTAATAACATTGTTCTTGCATTTCTCATAAGAATGATTAATACCTATTACACAACATATAATCCAACCAAATGCATTTAAGTGGAACCATAGCATATTATAAGTTTACTCTGAATGTTAAAGTCTCTATCTATTCACAGATGCCAGAACAGTGTAATGCTGCTTGAAATGGACAGTCCTTGGGTGCTCAAGGACCTGAGATGAGAAGCTGAGATTCAGACTGGTGTGGATTCATGTGCTTTCATCTCATAATGTCAGGAAATCACTGATTGCGCTCTTGTTTAATATTAGCCTTCTCAAAAGTTAAATAGCTTTGGAAAATATTGTACAATTTTTAAAATAACTAATTGATAGAGAAATGGCACTACTGTGCTGTACCAAGGGCACTCACTACCACCTTATCTTGGCCTATGGCATCAAAGTATAATACTAATAAGCAAAAGTGCATGGAGCTTTAACTGCTACTGAAAACCCCCCATAGCTCTTAAATGCAGATGTTATATCATACAATTTGATGTACTGAATACATTGTATAAAAGGGTGAAATCTTCCTTTGCCCTTTTTACCTAAACGCTGGTGGCCGTGGGATTTAGAAACAGATCTATAGTGCTCACTGATCCCACTGCACTGCTACAGTTGGGCTTTTATTGGAGAGGGAAACAGGAAGTCCCTTTGAATGCCATAAAGCTTCCTCATAGAGAGGTAATCCTTTCATAATTACAGGTGGTACTCTCAATATGAGGGCTGAGGTGGAGGTAGCACTTCCCCAGGTCAGAGCCACAGTGTGACCCCCTCCTCGGAGCACACATAATAAAACACTAATTGGCCAGGGCTGGTGCGTGGGGCAGGGCAGAGTATGGGGCAAGATACCACTCTGGAGCAGGTGCATTTAAATTAACGTCTGTAATGTTGTTTTTGGACAAAGCATGATAAGATAAGTATGTTATCAAAAGAAAGATTATGTTGGTTACATTCATCATGATTGAATTGTGTCATCAAAGTTTAGATTTTCACTTGTCATGTTAACTCACAAGTCCAAAACAATACCAAGGTGAGGGCTGATCGAGGGTCATAGACGGGTGGTCAGTACAGTGAATAATTTAAATATGTGCATTTATAACAGGTTACAATAAGCCTCTAGACCTGTATTCATGCTTACATCCTCAAAAGGACACAGAAAACATTTGATATTGGCTTTATCAAGGTACATTTTTAAAAACTAGTTGTATTAGTAAAAAGTACTACTTAATTCATTTAGAAACCCGAGGCCCAAAAAATGTGTTTGGACATGCCTGTTTTATACTGACAAGACTGCTTCCCACTTTGGTTGTATTCACTTGTCCCAGTTTAATACAAATAACTACATTTTTGTTTATAGATATAGAGAGATCATTACTATATCTAAAAAACAAGTAAAAGTTGTTTAAAAGTATTTGAGAAATAAACGCAGTATGCAGATGTGACAGGTCTGTAGCTTCAGCAAGAATGTAAAATATGTCAGATTTTTTTTTACATAGACACCCATTGCCAAGTGGAATGCACAGTTATCTGACAGCATTGAATACATAACTCATAACACAACCATACTGTTCCTCCCAGTGATAAAGCAACCCTGGTATCCTTCATTTTTATAGAGCAGAGTATAAACACAGAGGTGGGTATTCAATTAAGGACACTGTAACAAAACCTATAGAAAAGCAAATACGTGCGATTCATTCTTCTGGTACTGAAACAATAAACTGGAATATCAGGTGCCCTATGATTTATACAAATACATTGGGAAAAGCAGGGGGCAGATGTGGGAGCGGGGTATTCCCTAAAAACACCAGGGGCCAAGTGAAATAGAGCCTAATCCCTGGAATGCCGCTTCCGTTTGGACATGTTGATAAAAATATAAAGCTTGTTGTGATAGTGGCGGTCTGGCCCCCCCAGGTGAGCTAATGAAAAGAAAACTGGCATCGACTCCAATGGAAATAGATCACCCATGGCACCGGGACGTAATATGTAGCAGGAAGGAAGCGCAGAACAGCATCAGCAAGTGGATACAAATGTGCTGTGAGAAGAAACATGAGACAAAAAAGAGGATTTAAGGTGAAGGTGCAGGTGTGTGGGACAAAACAACAGGTCAAGTCAAACCACCAATCTGAGGTCATATAATCCCACACAGGGCCATTTCTATGGTTCTGTGAGGACCTGGTGCAGCAAACAAATCAGGCAACTTCAACATTATCTATCAATTGTTAAAGCAGACCTATTATGCATATCAACTTTTTAGAACTTTTAGCCATGTTTTAGTTGTTTCCCCTCATCATTTACTCACTCAACGTTGTATTTGGAGTGATTCGTGCATGTTTGAGCAAGATTTAATTGCTTATTTTCCATATTGCATATTGCAAAACAACCCGTTTTCACTGTCACTGGCATACACCAACAGCTCTCAACTTACTTTGTTCCCCCATTTTATTTTCTTAATCAGTGATACGCACAGGATTCATTTTGGTATTAATGAATTAAAAAAAAAAAAAAAAAAAAAACGCTGCTCGGCTACCTATTGCAGGTACGAACTCTTTGTTTTGATGACATTTATGACAACGTTGGCCATTAGGTACTGTGGTTTTGTGACGCAAAAGTCAGCAGACTTGTTTCTTTTATCAAATCTCTTTAGATCAATAGTTAAAATGTCCAAATTATAACATAATGATCAGCGGATGTCATAGATTATAATTATATAGCATATGAAAGCAATGTTAATGTTAATGTTTTGTACTGTGTTTTTTTCTCAGGACAAAAGTTAACAAAAGTCTTTTGTTATTTGAACACATTAAAGCAAATACAGCATTAGTTCAGTATATTATCCAGTTTCTATCAGAAAAGTGCCCTACAATTTAAAAACATGTTCAGGTATCCATTAGCATTTAGCTGCACACGTTGGAACAGGTGTGTCTGTCAGTGTTGGGAAAGTTAATTTTCTACATGAACTAGTTCAAAGTTCAGTTCACAAATTTCAAAATGAACTAGTTAGTTCATAGTTCATAATTGTTTATAGTTAATAGTTCGTTAATAGTTCCAAAAAAATGAACTACGGTAGTTGATAGTTCTTTTTTTCTTGATGGCACTTTTTTGGATGGCTGCAGCCCCTTAATTAAATTTGTGAAAGCTGGACTATCCACTTTACTCAAAGGCTGCAGATCTCCTACAATATACAATATACAATATACAATATACTGCAGCATGAGGTTGTCCAGCTGCGGCTGAGAGATGACAATGGAGCCACTACTGTACGCAGTCAATGGGATCTGGGTAGGGGATCTGTCTTGACTGTCTTTTGATTTCGTACGTGCTTTCAGATACCTTGAAAGGCTAGCCGGGTGCTTCAGTTCAATGTGTCTTTTTAAGTTCGCTGTTGATGTGACTGAAGTGCGGATTTTCTTTTTGAAAGCCGGTGGGCAAAGTTTGCACATAAATGTGAGTTTATTCCCTTCCTCACCGACCTTGTCATAGAGCTCTTTTAAATGTTCATATGATAAATCCTTGTTGCTCCTACCTGCTACAATCTCCCCCATGCTGCTTTTTTTTTTTTTTTTTTTTTATGACACTTGCGGCGATGCGACGCTGGTGGCTAGTGTTTTTGCCAGATTGAATGTTTTTCCACTAAATATTAAGGGCTGTTTATGGTGTGTTTAGACGGGTTTTTGCTTAGAACACTAAAGATATCTGGCACCCTATTGAACAAAGTTAAATAAATAGCACATGCCATTCACAGAGACCAAATTGTCTAAAATGATCTTAAGTCTGGGTGTATGCCTGTGGCCTGGCTAGCCACTGTGGTTTGTTCCTCATTCAGAATTTCTCAAACTCCAGCAGCACAAACATCCCAGGAGCAGTGGAGCAGTGGAGCGGAGAGCAGCTGATGCTGAGCAGACCAATTCACAGGGACTAAGAATGTGACTCCAATTGTTTGTGCTGCCAATGCTCTGGGGAGGGCCTTAGGTACACTGCTCTGGGGAGGGCCTCAGGTATGCTGCTCTGGGGTCTCAGGTACACTGCTCTGGCGAGGGCCTCAGATACACTGCTCTGGGGAGGGCCTCAGGTACACTGCTCTGGGGTCTCAGGTACACTGCTCTGGGGTCTCAGGTACACTGCTCTGGCGAGGGCCTCAGGTACACTGCTCTGGGGAGGGCCTCAGGTATGCTGCTCTGGGTCTCAGGTACACTGCTCTGGGGAGGGCCTCAGGTACACTGCTCTGGGGAGGGCCTCGGGTACACTGCTTTGGTAAGGGCCTCAGGTACACTGGCGTTGACATAAACGTAATCACAACAATGAGTCGTCCCATTTTGTACCAAAATTACTATGTGACGCTGCCAAATCCTACGCATATCACAGATTAAGAAAATAAAATTGGAGAATGAAGTATGTACAGAGCAGTGGGCATATGCCACTGGCAGTGAAAATGGGGAATCATCAGCAATAAAGGATGCGTGCACAGCCTGAGTAGAAAGCGCCACTGTCTGCACGTTTAACATGAAGTTTCAACACTAGCTAGCGAAGGTGTCAGCGCGTCCAAAGTTTGCCGAACTCTGCTTCTGACTGGTTGATCTTCAAGGCTAGACCAAAACACGTGATCTGCATCAGTGGAAAATGGAGAAGATGAGAAGGTAAGAAGATTGTTGTTTCTTCGCTGGAACTAAAGCGTAATAGGCCAATGTCTTTAGCTACTTAGTTACACTGTTCATCAGTTACAACGTGAATGACATGATATTAACGTTTCGCTCATCTTATATGTGTTGAAGACAAAAGGTTGGCTAGACCTAACCTATGTTAGGAAGCCAATTAGTGGGCAACAAATTGTGGGCAACAACTATAACATGGTGAAAGCTCTAAAAAGTCAATTTTGCATAGGTCTGCTTTTAAAAATAACAGTCAAAGCATGTTCTGATTTGAATCTCAGTCTTTAGTGTGCATTTTCATTTCTTTTAATACACACAATCAGTAAAGTGTGTCAGCTGTTAAGTGCTCTATTACAGTCTATTGTACACACGTATGGATGCAAGAAGGAAATTGAAAATAAAATTTGACCAAGTGGAAAATGCAGATAATCCTGATGCTACACGAGGTGAGAAGCAGCTGTTGGTACTTAAATGGTTTAAAGTCTTGGCTGCTGCTCGATGGAATTTTAAACATTAATGACAAGCCAATGTGTGTCGACAGTAAGTCCACTAAAACTGTCATCTGGATAAGCGCTCATTCAGGCTAACAATAAAGTGTGTGGACAACTACATGTGAGTAATAGCCTCGTAAGCTAAGCGTTTCATTTACTGGGAACACAGCATCAGTCAGTTTGCGCAAATGGATGGAACACTATTGTTTACTTCTATCATAGACTGTATAAAGAAGTGGACTAAGGGAGTGTGATGTCACCCATAGTGTTCAGCTCCAGTCAAATGAAGCTCAGTGAGGTTGGCCGGTATTAGCAGAGATCCATATTAGGAATAGGAATTGATTTCCTGACAAAATAGCGAAATAAAAAACACCAGAATCATGTAGAGCCTGACTGCAGCAGTTACAGCAGTTACAGAGATGGAAGTGACGATTTTTCAGTACAAAGTGAATTGCAGGGTCGATGAAGCCGGAAGCGCACCTGTGGTCACTTCTAATTTGAGATCCGGTGGCTAGCAGGTTAACTATGCCCATTTATGTATACAGTCTATGATTTCTGTTGGATTTACTGTCCTTAGAAAGTGCATTGTTCAGGTATGAAGTGAGTCCCTTTACTGGATCTGCTGGGGGTGGGGTGCCAGGGGTGGTAGTGCTAACCAGATGGGCCTAATTAAAAGCACATGGCTGCAGTTAAAAGAATGAGGAAAATGAGAGGATGCATAGATTAAAGTGACAAATATGAAGACATAACTCACATGTTGTTAATTAGATTGAGGGTGGGAAAAAGTGGCTACTTATTCGGCTAACAAAGCTAACAACGTCGCCAGAATACACCAGAAATAACCATTATGTGTAGTTATATAAAACATCAAAAAGTTAACAGGACAAGGTAGGCTATAGATATCTGCTTGTACGATTGATGGTTTATGGTTATATAGGATAGTATCAATCAGTTATATTATTATACAGTGATACAGAGTGGTTGATATAAAGTCTGATAAACATTAAATGCTATAGTTATACTGGAACAAAATCAGAGAGCAATAAAGAATTAAGTGTCTCTTAAAGGTATTCACAATACAAAAGTACATGTCATAAAAAAGTGTTGGGTAATTTTGCCCAGCTAAAAGGCCTTAACTAACCCACAAATCTAATCTAATGACAGATACGGAAAGAAAGGAAGTTTTTTTTGTAGATTAAATGAGCAAGAACTGATATTATCAAAGAGGAAAACTCCACTTAAACTAATTACTAGGCCTATGTATAGTATTGTTTCCCATATTCTTTTATTAGACTTTATATCATTAGACATGTTCATAAGAGTGTATGTTTTCCTGGAGCCTGGATCCATCTCACCTGGTTGTTATTATGCATGCTTTTTGTGTGGTACGACCGCCCTTCTCCCTTTTCCCCAATAACCCTCTCCTCACCTCAGCCTTGAAATAATAAACACAGATCGGCTGTGGCACCCTGGCACCCATAGGCCCCTGCGGCTCCCTGGCCTTCTCGCCCCGCTGCCTGCACCCCAGCTCCCACTGTCATTTGTCGGCTCTGGGCTGTGGCGTAGGGGGATTTGTGCGGATGGAGCGGTAAGTGCTTCTTCATGATGCTGCATTTGGAGGCTGCAGTGGTTTTGATTACTCACAAAGCTCTTGGTCTCTAGCAGAGATGTCAGCAGGCTATGTAAACAGCCA
This sequence comes from Taenioides sp. WSHXM2023, assembly GCA_029959045.1. NCBI lineage: Eukaryota > Metazoa > Chordata > Actinopteri > Gobiiformes > Gobiidae > Taenioides > Taenioides sp. WSHXM2023. The sequence continues at coordinate 15,974,756 of CM057104.1, read as the reverse complement.
TGACCTCATATATGAATATCACTGTTGTTGACTTAGTAAAGCACAGCTATAGGACAGAGAGAGCGTGCTGTGCACTCTCTCACCGATGACACTGCATCAACCATCTCAAAGGAAACACCACCTGTAGCTCGACTGCTTTTACACATTAAAATTATTCTGTATTTTGTCAGAGCAGATTCATAGTAGGTACATTTCACAATAATGCTAGCAAAAAAATATGCTATAGCTACCTTAGGCTCATGTACCACATGATTTCTCTGACCAATCAGTGAGAGTAGCTAGCAATACTCTGTCTAGATTTTATTACGGTATATCCATTTAATAGATCTATGTTTAGGATACATACTCGTCAGTTCAAAGTGTGAATTTGATGAAGATTTAAAGGACAAATCTGGTGCTGTGCTGCTGTTGCCCACTGCACCTGGCAGGTTTCCTCAGTGCAATTGAAGGATGGGTCAAATGCAAAGCAGAAGTAGACTTAAAGTTTTAAGACATATAGTTACTTTAAAGCAAAATTGGTTGCTTTAAAGTGAAAGTGGTGATCTGGTGTCTAAGTTCTCACAGTGGTGGCTGCTTGAAGAAGAGGAAAGCCTATAGGTGTGCTTTGGCATTCCAGGCTGATGTAGCTGGAGACTCTTTTTCATTTTTTTGCATAATGAGGTACATTTATTTCTCTTTTTACAAACATGCCCCGATGTGCCAGGCATGAGCCCTTTAATACTCGCTGAGTGGAAAAGGTCTGTATATGAGCTGCATCGTGAGACTGGGCTTTGGGGCCAAAGTAAACTGGGACAGCTTCTCCATTGGCTGGACTGGCCTTGCACATGCAGTCAGCGCACTGTTGGTGCTTGAGCCATTACCACTTTGCTATAAGAGCAGAGGAGAGGAAATGTGGTTTCCTCTGCTTAGACTGTGCTGTGTCAGAGGTTAGGACTTCACTAGAGTGGACACTTCAGTCTGACATGCTGTCACAAGGATCAAGGTGAATTTAAGAACTGATCTGACTTTGAATTTAACTACAAATCTAAAGTGCCAGCTTTCAATGTTTATTTTTTTCATCTGGATTTGAGAAATGTTGTGCTGCAATTAGAGAAGTGTCTTGCATGGGGCAATAAATACAGATAATGTAATATTGTCATATATGCCTCTCGAAGTTACACAATTCTACAGCTGCAGCCAGAATCATGCCTATTAATCTTATTATATTAGTTATTAGCATCTCCAATCACTATCAAGCACACACACGCTAACACACATAAGACACAGTGACAGTACAATAGAAATGGTGTCTATAGTACTTTTGTATAGTGTTTGTATGTGTGTAGTGATGTATATAGCACTTTTCGTCCTTCAAGGGTGATACTAGTGTATGCAAACACTTACACTCTACTATTTTGTCTGCATACACTAGTGTATCACTGGAGGAAGTGTCTTTCCCAAGGACACAACAATTCACCTGTGGGTGCTGGGTAAACTGTCAACAGGTAAATGAATCTCACAGCTCTACCAAACATGTCAAAGGCGGGATTCAAATTGCCAACCTTTAGACCACTCCACCAATTGAGCAATACTATTGCCCAGAAGTGCACACAGTATGTAATGGAAGGAATGGGTAAACAGACTGAATGACAGCTGCCCTGTATTGATCTCAGGATCGTTAGGTTCTTCATGATGCAGTTACACTATAGGATTGCTGTTGTCCTCTCAGAGACTGTCTGTACTTGAGCTCACTGTTCCTGACCCCTCATGTCACTGTTCTCACAGTCCATTGTGGAGGTGTTTTACAGTGGAGGGTGCGGTCTGCCTGCTCCGGTCTGTCATCGCGCCGTGCCTCTCTATGGTGAGGGGAGTTTATTTGCTCTGATACGTGCTCCGTCGCCCTATTTTCACAGGTGCTTCTGTTGTTGAAGTGAGAGTCTGAGTCGTGCTTACCCTGGCAGGCACAAGGCTGCTCTTGTCCAAGGCTTCCTTTAGTGTAGAAGTATGGGCTGTAGGAAGCAATCGTCTTCAAATGTCCACACATGATTATCCTGCTGCAGTACGTGTTAATGAGACACTGTATTCATAATGTATGCTTGTAAATGGGACCGCTTTAAGACCAGTGGAACTATGTCAGAAAATAATAAAATGCATGGGCGAAACCTTTGATATCTTACTGTTATGACTTCAACAGTTTGATGGCGAATATGAAAATGTAGTGGAAAAGTTCAGGCCCAGAAGCTGTCGTTTGCTTTGAAGGCTTGCAGGTTGGAGGGACCCACTGGCACGAAAGAATTAGGAGCAAAGTTTTTGGGAAAGAGGAGTTGGACTTGACTCTGAATGAACCTGTGACATGTGGCGTGGAATCACAGGCTTTAGATACGCGTAAATCCAAGAACATGACTTTTGCAGGAGCTGTAATGTTCTTTATAAGTGTGTAACTGTTATATTTTCCAAGACCAGAGTGTAGAAGGATTTGCTTTTCAAAATCAACAAGTGGGAAGCAGATAAAGTCACCAGATGTTTAATAGAGCAAAATGTGTTTATAGAAATTTGTTCCACTAAAATAAAAACATATGAGAAAAAGCATTTTTGAAATCTTGTTTTGGTCAAAGCTTTTAAAGGTGCATTGTGTAACTTAGTTGGAGGGTCTGCTACTTGTTTTTCTTCGTGAAGACAGTGTGATTTGCCTGGGATTGTCCACAGGATGGCATTAAACTTATCGATCTTGCATTTATTCAATTAAAGATGTTTTTTTTTTTTTTTTTTTTTTTTTTTTTTTTACCTTAATACCTTGAACATGCATTCATACTGTGAGTGGGACATCTCTCCATAGATCTGACCTGTAACTTGGCTTGTTGGCATCACCGGCTTGTCTCCAAAGAAAAAGAAATAAGTTTAATTGAATGTGAATATTCTAAGCAAAGCAATAACAACATCATGGAGACAACCAGGTGGCAATCCCTCAACATAGAAAAAAATAACCCAAAATGGTAAATGTGAGCTATACAGTTTAACAGTTTACCTACACTTCCATTGTTTCATTTGGCAAGACATATGGCCATTGTACTTATAAAAAGGTGGATTTGAACCACAACCACACAAGAAATATTGATTTTATTAAAACAAATGACTGGAGACAGGCCATCTAAAATAAGCTGTTTCCTTTGTGGTCTAGGAGCAAGTGGTGTGTGACAAAGAGCTGCTGCTAAGGATATGGCTCATCTCTGTTACCTCCCAAACCACACAGGATCTCAACTCTCAACTCATCTGAACACATCGCAATAGTGCTCCCCCCTGTGTTCCCATGTCACTCTCTAATCGCAGCCTCTTCCTCTGCTCCTCTGCTCCTCTGTCCTCTTAACCCCGTCTGACCCCCTGGACCCTGGACTCCCCCTCTTCTCTCTCTCCCCTCTCCCCCTCCTGGTGTGTTCTATGTGCCGTGGTCTTCACAGATAAGTGGAATCCCTCACCTTTAACACTGCCTCACGTGGGAACAATCAGAACAGGCTTCAGCAGACAAATTAGGCCGTTATTGTAGACCGGAGATCAGCGCGCATGCAGGCAGGAAAAGTACGCCTAAATGCCAACAGATGGACCTCAAGGATCGGGCCTGCTCTGAGGAGAGGGGTACAGTATCTAGGCCCCACATGCTTTAACAACTTGTAGTGGAAAGATAATAGTGCTAACTTGAGTACTTTGCATGTGCAGTGAAAATATATATAAAAATAATATGTTAAGAGTTTTTGGCTTATTCACTACAATGGATATTGCTACCTGCTCAACAAAACACAGCAGATTATGCCTAAAATGTTGGTATCCTCTGGTACCAGTGATTACAGTCCCATATATAACTTTTTAGCCAAAAGTAGATGTAGATGTTTTAATTATGTTTTCATTGCACTGACAAACTTAGACAAACATGCATCCTTATTGTGAGTTTATTTGCATCTCATCAGTGACTCCTGAAGACCACCTAAAAACCTGGAGTACAGAACAAGAGTTCAATAAGAAGCCAGTTGGTTTGAAAGTCCCTCTGGGCCAGGGCACCCTGAAAATGAATTCCAAATCTCAGTGAGACCAGCATGACACAAAGTCTTTTTCAGGCAGCCTTTATTGGTTTGTGTGTACAGCACAAATGTTCCTCTGAGGTGTAACTCTTTGTCCAAGTTTCTTTGTTTTAGCGATCCAAAATATGAATCATAGTGACTCTAAACAGTTCACTGCTGACTGATCCATATTTCATCAGCAGCCTGGCCCAGGCTCTCCATGGACCTCCACGCCAAACTTCAGACTTTTGTCCAACAGAGCATTTTCACAATCACTCTGTCAACACTTGTAAAGCACAGATGAATAATGCGCTAAGAAATTGATTAATTCAGAATACATTTTCCATCACAAACTGTTGATCCATAACTGAAGCTTTGAGTTTTGGAGTTTGGACAAGTTCTTTTGGCAATGATACATACATATTTACTGTATGTTGATGGGTCAATACAGTAACTAATGGAACAGTCCCTTATTAAAGTTTCCAGTTTTACAATAACTAGTTCTGGCTACAAGATTGTTTATTACCTGTAAAAACACACACACAAAATCCTTGATCAGTCAGCTGTTATGTCTGCATTTAAGTACATACACAACATTTGTGTTCAGCTCTCTCCTTGGAAAACAGTGGCTTTTAGGTTCCCATCAGACATTGATTCATTGTGCTGTTTTAAGTGGATGTAACCTGCTCTGAGTGAATCAGTGTGCTCTGTGCCTGCTCCACTTCCAGACACGGCGACCACACTTGTCTATAAAGCACCATTTCTCCTTTTAAACTGGGACAAATCAAGGCCAAGGAGCTTTGATTTCCAATGCTCATTCCAAAGTGAATGCCTGACCTGGCTATGACACTTGAGTACAGATCAGATGAATATCCGGCAACAGGCACCGCTGCATTCTCAAAATCCTACCTTTGTGGATTGAATAGAAGAAAGTGAGTCATGTTACACACTACAATTTAACTATGTAATTTCAATGTATCCATCTACACACAATAGCTTTTTGTAGTAATCTGAAAACACACGCAAATTCCTCTTAAGTTACTGGCTTTGAAGAGGCAGGCTCATCCCCAATTTCAACAGCACCCAATCAAAGGCAAGGCTGAGGTATGGATTAGGAGCACCCCAAGGCTCCTATCTGGCACCACTCTGGTTTTGAATTACCCACAATTCCATTCAATCACTCAATGCCCCAATAAAGTCTTAAAAGAACACAGAAGTGAATGAATGTTTTGAGGCACAAAATTGCACAGTTTACAGACAGTGTGCAAATCTATATCAGGCTGTTATTACTTGAAATGGACTTACAGTGATAGATTTTAATAATATTCAATGGAAGAAAAAAAAAACATTCCCAAGAAAGAATTTATGTTCAACCTCCAGATCAAATTCATCACTCACATCTACTGTGTAATCTGCCATAACATTATGACCACAGGGACATATGGAACAAAATAGTAGTTACTTCAAAATAATAATATTTAAGTAAAAGTACAAAGTACTGGTCCACCAAATTAAGTTAAAAAAAGTATTCAGGGAGACTACAAGTTAAGAAGTGGTATATAATAATGTAATTGTAAGGACAAAGCATGAAATCATATACAAAATCCGATATTTCCAATAAGATAATATTATTCAAGTAAAAGTACAAAGTAGTTGTCCAAAAAAAAAAAAAAAATTGTTTTAAAAAAAGATTTGGGGAAACTTGAGGAATTGTAAGGATAATTGTCTGGACGTATTATGCGATGTATAAATATATGTATGTATAAGTGTATTAATGTAATCTAATTGTAACACAAACACAACATAATGTACAAACTCTGGTATTTCCAAAGCATAGACCACATAACTGTGAGAAGTAACTGATTTCTGAAGGAAACTTTCAGAATTTCAGAAAAAAAAACATAAATGCTGAAATAATAGCCGTCACAGAGGGAAGAATAACCAAAACTAAAATATATTATTACTCAAGTGGGACTAAACATGACATCTTGACTCAGATGTTCAGAGCCAACACACTAGTAAACATCCATGAAACTAGCGATTAGCCTTAGACCGATTTAGCCATAGCAGAATAATGCCATTGCCAAAACTGCTCATGAATCTGGCGTTTATCTGTTGGCCCCTTTGATCAGTTCTATTAAGTTCTATGTGGCCACAGTTACAGAGCTGCTGAGTGTAATGCCATGCCTATTGGACGTTCGTAACACAGAAGGAATCCCAGACGCCTTGTTCCAGGTAAAGAGACATTTTTACATGGGATGGAAATATTGACCATTTGTAGATTGAAAGATGACAGATGTGCGTGTAGGGGCGTGGCCACTGTCAGACGTGTTGTCAGTTACAGCAGAGGGAGGGGCCCCAGCACACACAACAGCTGTTTTTAGTCAGAGCAAAGACCTGAAGCCAGCCGTTCAGTGAGAGAGAGGGTGAGAGAGTGAGTGGAGGAAAAGAGAGAGACATAAAGAGAGAAAGAAAATGAGGGAGAGAGAAAGTGAGGGAGAGAGAAAAGGAGAAAGAGAAGAGCCAGAGAGAAAGAGAGGGGGGAGGAAAGGAGAAAGTGAGAGAGAGAAGAAAAGAGAGAGAGAAGAAGAGAAAAAAGAGGGAAAATGCGAGCAGAGAGACAAAGGTAGAAAAAGCGAGGGAGAAAGAGAGGGAGACTGAAAGGAGAGACATACAGAGAATGTAAGAGAGAAGGAGGGAAAGAGAGAAGAGGAGGAAAAGAGAGAATGGGAGGGAGAGAGAGAGGAGGGGAGACATACTGAGAGAGAAAAAGAGAGAGAAAAACAGGAGGAGGGGGGTAGGGGAAGGAGAGGAAGAGGAGAGAGAGGGAGGGAGGGAGAGCAGAGAGAGAGAAAAAAGAGGAAAGGGAAGGAGAGAGAAAAGATAGAGAGACAGAGAGAGCGAGAGAAAGAAAGAAAGAGAGAGAAAGGAAAAGGAGAAAGCGATCAGACCTTCCCACTGAATATTTATGATATGGGCCACACTGATTTCTCGCCACATTTCTGGTGGTTTTGCGGAGGGGCTCGGTGACCCACACACAGATACATAAGCACTTTTGTAAATTCACACAAGCTTTGGCCTGCCTCTAAGTGGAAAGGAATACGCTTTGGAGATCATTAAAACTGAGAGTGTTTAGATGTGGCGAAATGTAAAAGAAGTATATTAAGGGAGATTTAGGGACCAGACTGTGCGTTCATGCTGAGGGCCCCATGCTGGAAAATAGCGTTGTTTCTCTTTGAAGCGGAGTGGTAATGAGGCTCTATTGAAAGCCAATGAAGCCGGTTTTGGCAGCTTTTGAAAAGGGGATCGGTAAACCCCCCACACTCGCCCGGCTCTGTGCGCTGTGAGGAGAGAGGGAGGACAATGGACAGTATTAGGGATTATATGAGATGCTTTTTCCAGCGTGTTAAGTCCTAGCTGTCACCAAAACCAATCCAGTGCTTTCCACCAAACACCAAAGTGGGTACAATTAAATGTTCTTGTTGCCATAACTAATTCAACACTGAGTTAAAGCTGCACTGTGTAACTTTTCTGTTTGTCTCAATGGATTTGTTATTGCTTAGCCTCGAATGTTTCACAGCCATTAAAGATCCTATATTGCACAAAACGTACTCAAGACTGTTATGTTATAATGATATAATGTTGTTACCTCATCCAAAACATACCTGGAGTTGTGTTTTGTTTCATTCACACGTGTTTGAGTAATTCTACATTATTAGGTTGCTCTGTTCCACCTTAACAGCTACCTTTTATCTTTCGTTCAGTAGAATGGAGAACTCTGTATTACAACATGAGATCACAATGTGTGAGTGTTTGAGAGAAGAACTCTGTCTAAATAAGCAGGATTTGTGTATGAATGCAACAAAATACAGCTCCAGGTAAGTTTTTGATAAGGAAACAACATTATAGCATGGAAAGTAGCATAATATGGCCCTTTAAACATATCTATCTCCACAGAGACAAGCAGATGACTTCACCAGGCCAAGTTACAGGTCAGCTCTGCAGAAGAATAAATGCAAGCGATATAAAGTATTCTAAACATGTGAGGCAAAACAACAATTCCATGGAAACAAGCAGGTGGTGGACCTTCCAGTAGAAAAGTTACAAAGTACACCTTTAATTCTGACTTCTGCACAGTTTAGTCCAGATTTACACCCAGAATCAAATCATGTTGTTTACACTGAGCATGTCCCTTTAGGGCCACCATAGCTTTTCCAATGCAGTGATCAAATTTGCAACTCACTTTTGATCCAATTTGAATTTAACTGATGGCCAGCACAGTGTCAAGTCCGGAATATTAAGAGAATAGCTCAATAAAAACAAAACATTTATCTAACATATGAAGCAGACTTGTGGCAGTTGGACTATTTTGATTGCAACACTATCAGTCTGGCACAGTAGCTCTTTGGACCTGAGCTTTGAACACCTCTTTTTTCCTTCTTCCTGTCTGACGGTTCATCAGTTATCGTCTGGTGAGGAGCGCTGCCAAAACAAGCTCTGGTGGAGGTTTTGTCAACAGCAGCTGAGACGGGAGAAGTCTTTTAGGTCTTCTGTCCACTCTTAGTCTGGGCCTGAGGTCACTTGTCCCGTACGATCTCCAAAAATACAAAAGGGGAGAGAGAGAGAAAGAGAGAGTATATGAAAACAGAACTGGGTGCCACTACTGACAATTAGAGCAGAGGGTATTTTAAAAGTTGTTTAAAGTAGACCTATAATGCCAAATCGACTGTTCAAAGCTTTTAGCCATGTTATCGTTGATTCTCCATCTCAAAGTTGTATTTGGAGTGATTCGTACATGTTTGAGCAATCTTGAATCATTTATTTCGATCAACCCGTTTTCGCCGCCGCTGGCATACTCCCACTGCTCTGTACTTACTTCATTGTCCAATTTAATTTTCTGACTCACCATTGTCATTTTGGTAGAGAGAAAAAAAATCTGCAGCTATCCATCGGCTCTTTGTTGTGATGATCGCCTACAGAGACCGCGGTTTTCTAGTCAGTCAGTGCATTTGTTTTTTTTTAAGTAATTTTAGATGAATACTGCAATTTAAATATGCAAATTATAATACAATAATCCACGAGTGTCGTAGATTATAACTATAGAGCAGGTTCAAGCAGAATATGTCTTCTTTAAGTGTAATTTGCAACATAATATAAATGACAGCAGTAACTGTTGGGTAGTTGTACGAAGTAGTAATTAAAACAGTAACCATAGTATAAAGTTATATCAGTAACTAGAAAGAAATATAGGATGCTAGTAACAGCAACATTTAGAGCAGCCTTTGAAGTAGCAGTTTACTGTATAGTTAAAAGTAAATATATTTTTTATGGAGGAGAAATTTGTTCATCTGTTTCAGCTTCCTGTTACATGCAATATTTTGTGGACTTTTTGCAATTCAAAGTTGTTATGTTATGTAAGTTGTTATTGTTATTACTTAAGATAATGTCTTCCTGCTTACTATGTCCACTGTGTTCATAGATCTACAATGAGTTAAATGAATAATATTTGACAATATTTGATAATAGTTCAAGGCTTGTTGCCTTTTCTGTCATACATATTTTCTCACCACACCAACTCATTTGTTGCTGTTGACTGGTCGGGTTTCTCTATATTTTTAGTCTCTTGTCTAGGGCCTATTCAACATATTTTCCATGACAACTTATTTTGATCAAAACCCAACTGCATAACACCCAGAAATGCTGCCCTTGGTGTGGTTCTGTCATCCAGACGATGACAGTCACCCACTCCACAAAGACTCTCTGATGAGTGATCGGATCAAAACATATAGCTGTGTTCCTACAGCTCTAAAATACTTAGAGGCCAATATCCAATCTCAGAAGCTAAGATAAGAAGACTGCTTTTGTGTCCTTATGCAAGACACTTGCTTGACCTACAATGCTTAGTATGAATATGTTGTGTTTAAGTGCCCTGTTTCCATCAGTCTACCCCAGGGCAGCTGTAGCTATAAAAGTAATAATGAATTTCATCTGTGTTTAGTTACATAAAGAGGTGCTGGTAAGAAAAGTTAAAATTGTGCCTCCTCTCATAGTGAGATACTCATAGTGGATAATGACAGAGAAAGACACAATTCATTAGCTAATAATTTATTTTATAGATTCAAAAGTCAGTGGTTTGTTGCCTCAAAGGGAAAATGTACAAGGAAGACATCAGTGTAACAAGATCAGTGCTGTAGGAGCACTGCTATTTCAATGAATAATGTACTGCAAAGTTGTGGTTCAAACCGCCACTGTCACTATTTGATCCCAACAGGAAGTATAATATATAATCTGCAAACAAGCAGAGATTACATTCGGTTTGAATACTCGAACCACATCTTCGAGCAGATAACAAAAGCATATGTTCCTGTTTCCACATCCATGTAACAATGTCTGCTTTTACATCCCAACATCAAGTGGTACAAATATGTATTTACAACAACAGACATGGTGCTAAGGGGGATTCTTCATCTACACAGTGAACACTGTCATCTGACTGGGGAACTTCATAAGTAAGTCTTTTGTTTCCGTGGATAGCTTCATTAAACACACACACACACACACATACACACCTGTACGCCTCGTAAAATCTGGCATGCTTGGAAACAAAGAGTTCCACTGCCAAGTATCGTGGCTTGTTAATGTAAAACAGGATGGCGCTCCCTATGTGGCGAACTAGACAGTTTTCACAAACATCTGCCTTGCTCTTATCTCTTGGCAGCGCTGAGGGTGGGAAACAGCTCTACAGCCCAAATTTACAGGGCAGAGCAATGTCACACTTCCTCTGTGATGTGGTGAGGAGCGCACAGCCCGGGCAGGCACATAACTGGACCATAACTCATCATGACCAGCTTCACTCTCACATACCAGAGCCAGAGGCAGGGCTGCTGCAGACACACCTGTCTGTCACAGCACATACTAGTACTGGCTTCAATCCTGACAAAGCAACTGAGCTGTGAAGACAGGGGCACTCCAGCAGGCCTTCTATGAGATGGGCCTCTAGTTTTAAATGTGTCAGCCCAAACTCAGGTCATCAGTTTCAGCAGAGGCTTGACACAGAGCTGAGTATCAAATCTGACTAAAAGTGAGCTGAAGTTCTTACTGAAGTTTTAGAAATAGGAGCGGGTCATGTCTGTGAGTATGAACTCATTTTTTTTCACTGGGTGGATCAGAATACAAATCAGAATCTGTATCACCAGTTGGACATCATTATGTTATGTGAGAGCTGAGTCATAAGCCTTCTTTAGAACAGATGAGTAAAGTCAGTTGTGCCCTCTCAAACCACAGGCCTGAAGTCACGTCAATGATGAAGTCTTAACGATAATGAGTAAGTCATACGTCTCTATCCTTGTTCCTCAGATCATCATGCGGTTCATTATGGTTGTTGAATAAATGAAAATATTCAGATTAACAGCACAGGGTAGCTTTAGATAATTGTCATTAGTTAGCATGGAGCAAATCACTTAAGACTCCTGTTTGAGTGAGTTCTTCACAGTTTCACATACATTCAGATAAATGCTATAGTGCAGTACAGTAAACATGAGCTGTCACAAGCTGTCACTTGTCTTAGACATGGGACACAGAGTGTGGGTAAGACACAGGGAGCAGTCCCAGTACACATGTGAGGAGGAGACATGTCAGCACACTCACTGCTGCACTGGCAGGACATGCTCCTGTTCATCTTCCACTCTCTTTAAATCAATTATAATACGCTTTACAACATGAAGTAACAGCAGTGGGCAGATAAAAGCCTGCTCTCTGTGGTTTGGGTTGCTCCTGGTTCACATAGCTCTGAATGAAATTGAACTGAAATGTGACTATGCCTCTTTGGCAGTGGATGACAGGGACAGTTGAGGAAGGCATAAGAGGAGATGACTTGGGAGGTTTTCCTTTGGATTTTAATGTTCAGATTGGGTTAGCTGTTCTGTGCACACTGCATGGTTTTGATGGACCAGCACAAACCACAAACATGCAAACATAACAAAGTTCATGAGGAATGAAATCGGATACTCTCATGTCATAATACAATCAGTGAACACTAAAAGTTTCCAGCCTCATTCATTTTGTCAAAGTACACTAGAGACAAACATGCTTGTTTATCCCACTTTGTTTTCTCTTTGACTGCATGAAAAGGAACTCTCGTTTCAATCTCTTCTTTTGGCAAACAAATGTCCGCCAGTCACTAAACACACAGATTCCATATATTTAAAGAGAGACTACAGTGGCCACACACATCTGAGGCCACACTGCCCTTTAAGCACAAAGTCTAGAGTATTGGCTATTGTTCTGAGAATCCAGCTGTTTGTCCACAACTCTTTTCCTTCCAAATGTCAAGATGGTGGTTCAGGATTCTAATTGCTCCTTCAGTGACTCTCTGGACTCTTACACAGACACACAAAGACAGTATAATCCAGGTGGTAGGACTAAGGTTTGTGCTGTCAAAAGAAAGCCCTTGGTTGCTCACGGTTCAAAAGACGACTGCAATGATCATTTGGAGTTTCCTTTGAATTGGCCCCAGCAGCAGCAGCCTGACTTCAGAGCAGAGTGGACAGAGTGGACAGAGGGAGGGCACAGGGTCAGTGGGTCTGCCAACAGTGGACTTGTGCTGTTGTCGTGAAGGGAATGGACTTTGTGTTGACACTTCATACCCTTTTTAATGGTCCCTTTTTAAGGCAAACCAATGCAAACCAAAACACATGGACAATACAATAACAAACATCAACATAAAAATAGCATAATAATTATACAATATACACAGGTGAGGTCCTTAGAAAAAGTTGGTACATGCAGTCTGTAGTGTGCAGTGTCCAGTGACAGGACAGGGCTCAGGGCTGTCCTGTCAGGGTTCACACGGGGAAGGGTTTTTTCCCATCATGCCTTGCCACACTTCCCTTTCTTCTCTTTGCGCTGGAACTTCCTCAGACGCCGTGCCCAAACGTCCCTCCACTGGATCACCAAGCTATTCTTATCCGCCACCAGCCCTACGCGCTCCGGTCCCGTCACCTGATTGGTTGAGCCGCTGCCAGGCCCTGTTCCCGGACCTCCCCCCGCCGTGACGCCGCCCTCGCTGCCGCCCATCACCAGGAAGCGCTTGCCTATCTGGATCTTGGGGCATTTGCAGGCCAGGTCCTTCATGTGCACCCACAGCACATTGTCGCCACGTTTTAAGGGCTCCCCACGGCTTTTGTACACTGACACGATGTTGACTGAAAACTTAGCCCAATCTCCCACCGTGTCCATGTCCAGAACGTTCACCTGCACCGCTGTGGACACATCATAAACAAAATCCAGTTGATATTACACTTTTCATTCAAACATGGACTTCATTTTAATTCAGATGCATGTAATAATCCAATTTGAAATGATTTGGAATTTGATCACTGTAAATTTCCTGAACAAAAACAAGACATAATTGTAATCATTGCCATTTCAAACAGTTACATTTCTTCATCCAAAGTCTGAATTCTCGTTTCAAAACACATGCTTTTACTGACAGAAGACTGGCTTTGGAACTCTCGATTAAAAAGACCCAAGCATAATATTGACAGTAAGAAATGACAAAATCTCGACCTTGATTAAAATTTGATTAATTGCACTTCCCTAAATGACTACATGCAGCCCTTTCAAGTATCGAACAGTGCCTTACCATAATCCTTTTTACAATATTTTTTCATGTTGATCTTCAGGTTTCCCTTGACAGGCTTGCAGTAGGATTCACAGTCTGTAAGAGAAGAGAGACAAGAGATCTTGAACACGCTTATACACAGAATGATGAAGTGTAAAGTGGACTACAGCTGGATTCTGATCCTGCAGCCTGTAAAGGGAGCTGGGGTGACACAACACTGTAAACTCTTATGTACTGTGAAAGTACCTTTAAACGTTACTGTAAATCCTTAGCTCTTTGTGTGGTGCTGAAAGAACCAACCTTTGTACCAGAGGGGGTCGTATCTTTTTGGTTCCTGCCCCGTTCTCTATCTGTCGAATTCATTACCCCTATTAGGCCCGAAAAGTTAAATGTCTAAGCACTTTTAAAACCATTTTTGTTTTATTCATACAAGCATTTGGTTGATTCCACCTTGTAGGGGTTTCTCAAATTTCATGTGTTTTATTGCGTTGTTGTTGTTTTCTTTCTTGTTTTATGAGGGGGCTTGGTATTTTTATAGCACTGTGATGCACTTCGTAACTGCTAGACAAAATGCTAGACAAAATATGTTTTTTTAAAGCTCATGTCTAAAGATCCCAATTAGAAGATTAAAGGTCCTGTGTTATGCAAAATTAACTCCATTTAAACCATGTTAGAATGCTGTTACCTCATCAAAAACATACCTGGAGTTGTGTTTTGTTTCATTCACACAGTAATGAGTGAGTAATCCTGGTTTATTAGTCTCCACAGCTCAGAATGCTCTTTTCCACCTTGTGAGGTCATGTACTGTAGTGTTAGTTTTCAAGTTAACAGCTACATTTTACCTTTAGTTCAGTAGAGATGGGAAATTCCAGGGCTGAAATCATCCAAATGATTGTAGTGAAAATGGCATAATATAGGCCCTTTAAGATTGTGCCCTTATCTGTACACCAAAAGTTTAGAATAGTCTACAGTGACTATTCAACAGGTCAAAACAAAACCTGTTTGTTTTGAAAAAGCATGAGAATCCACAGACAAACCACAGAAAAAACAAACAAAAAAAACAAGACACTCAGCTCTAAACAAAAAAGGTGCATTGTGTAACTTTTCTGTGCACATATTATCCAATAGTGGCCACTGTAGTTTGTTCATGTACATGTTTTCTTCCCACAGAGGCCCAGCTGGGAGGCCGTGAGGCATACCAGAGGAGCACAAGTGTAGGGCCTGACATGTTTTGGGAGATTTTGAGCAAAGACAGAGCAGCTCATGCTTGGATAGATGTGAATAGGGCTTGGCTGCCAGCGTGAAGATCCAGACCACACACCGCACACATGACCTTCTCCCACCATTTGTCCTCAGAGCTGCCAGAGAAGGTGCCACGAGCGCTCCACTGTATCATCCAAAATACATGCGATATTTTCAAATAAACTGGCTCTGAATGGGTGCTGTCATGGTACTGTAGTCTACTTTTGAAACTAAAGAACTTAACTTGACACTGACTTTGGTAACATTCTTAAAAGTGCACTACGTAACATTTATAGTAGAGGGTCTGGCACCTGCTTTTCTCCATGGAAATGTTATTGCTTTGTCCAGAATGTTCCACAGTAGAGATTAAACCTATCTATCATGAGCGAGACAAGCAGGCTACAGCGCTACACTATATTACAGTTCTGTGGAGTTCTGTGGAGAGTCGCCCTATTCACAGAAGGAATTATTGTACTTTTGAGCAATAGAAATTAATAAATGCTAGATGCAAATGCTTTACGTCATACCATGGAACATTCCAGGCAAAGCAATATCATCTTTATGGAGACAAGCAGATGGCAGACCCTCCACCAGAAAAGTTGTGCAGTGCACCTTTAAGACACATTGAAGGACTAGTCTAATGACTGGATAAAAGGTTTAAAAAGAATGGATATAAGTCCTCAAAAAGTTCTTCTAAACAGATGGTGCCCTATAGCATCCCATTCATAACTGTATACAATATAATGTTATTGCTTTTCCTGGTAAGTTCCACATGTGGTCTTTTTTATCTGCAAAAATACTTGATTTGGTTGGAGACTGATACGTTTAATGCCATTCTGTGGAATATGCCATCAAAATCTCCATGAAGGATTTAAGGTTTCGGAGCCTCCACCAGAAAAATACATAGTGCCCCTTTAATTTGTGATTACAGTACTTCTAATAAAGTTCAAGACTGTTCCTAGTATCAATACTATACTACTACATCTTCATAACAGAAATGTAAGTAAATAAAATATATCACCACTAAAATGTTGGCATTGCCCCTTTCATGGTCCCAGCTTTGAGGAGTTCACATTACCATAAAGAAAAGTATAGCATGCAAGGGTCTGTTTCTGGAGTACAGAGCGCACATGCATGTAATTATTTGTCATTGTTTGCTTTTTAGAGTTCATGAAATATTTATTCTGCCATGCCAACATTAAGACCATTGATTCTCTGTGATCACAAAAGATGTTTTGCATGAAGTGGAACAAAATGTAGTGAACCATTCAAAACAGATGAAAGGCGTGTCCTGTCAGCTTTATAATTGAAATCACTGGACTCTGAGATGCCTATTACGAGCGCTGTGCTGAAACCAGATACAAAGATAGCCGCACTTAATGAAACCCTGCCTCATTTTTACATGCAATTAGTTTGATTACCTTTGAGGACCCTGGGTTAAAGGTCCACTATGTAGCTTTTCTGGTGGAAGGAACATAACTTGCTGGTCTCCATGGAGATGTTATTGCTTTGATTAGAATGTTACATGGCAGTAACTTTTCTATCCCCATGGAGACAGGAAGATAAAGCTAACTGATATTTTGCATGTATCTCTATTGGTGGAATGTTCAGCAGTAACCATGGTGACACAATGCACATTAGCAAGCACAGAAAAAAGTTTTAAGATAGTCTGAACACTCAAGGAAAAGTATAAAATAGATTTAAACCACATATTTTCAGGAGCCTGTGATTATGGTCCTGTTTAGGTGTTTGATTCTCAACAGAAATGTGAGAGTAACTAAGTAAAAAACTGTTGGCTAATGGTCGCTAGCTTGTGACTGTGATTTTATGTGTGAGAGATCAGATAAAGTCTAACTTGAGTAACAGCTTTTAACAGAGTAGTGCCTTCAGTTAGCTTCACACCCCCAGGGAATGTTGATGATGTCAGCTGCAAAGTATCAAATGACCAAATTACAGGTCAAATCTGTGGATAGGAGACCCCACTCACAGTAAATAAAGAAACGCTGTGTAACATTCCAGGTGAAGTAATAACATATCTATGGAAACAAGCAGGTAGCAGAGCCCACATAGAAAAAGTTACATAGTGTGCCTTTAAAATAACAGAAAAATTATGAACGAGAAGGGACACACTACACTGTCACAGCTAGAATGCGGGGGCACCCAACTCAAAAACCACAGGCGCTAACTCCCCCTGCATCTTCACAGGCAGAATCCAAATAAAATGAACATGGAATATCGCAATTAGGAAAAACCTGCCATGGGAGAGAGAAATCAAAGGTTCAAGGTTCGCATGAGAACTGTCTGAGCAATGGAAGGATGGAACAGGGGACCGGGGAGCCTATAAATGTCCAGGAGGCTTGGCTATATATCAGAGAAGTGGAAATTTTACAGGAACAAAAGGAAGAGAGGAGAGAGACAGACAGACAGAGGGGAAAAATGGCTTCCAACATTGGTCAGCCCTGACGATACGTAATGTAGGTGTTGACGGCTCTGGAGAAATGCGTGTGATGGGTTAGTGTACGCACATCAGTCACAAACCTCAATCACATTATCCAATATTCAAGCCACCGAGATCTGCCATGGTTTTGTCTGTAAAGAATTATCTTATTAGGGATGCATGCAAAAATGACTGGCAACATATGTAGTAAAAATATAAGCAGTATATAGCAGGACAAAATAATGTGTTTATTATTAACGTGTTAGTGGTGGAAAGAGAAAACTGAAAATATGTATTCAAATAAAAGTAAAGTTACATGGGTAAAACGTACTCTGTTATAAGTGTACAAGTAAGTTGTACTTGACTGAGAGGATGTATGAAAAAACTACGTTACTCTTTAGATCATTTTTATACAAAACAATCAATTAAAACGTTGATTTAAGTTATTTTTATACAGCAATCCAGCTGTCCACTGAGCAGGTGATACGGCTCTGTTCAGCTTTCTGTTATAGATGACATTTTTAGGACTTTTGACAACTCAAAAGATATAATATTTTGTTTTTAATTGTCAATTGCTATGGTTTTTATCATTCTAAAACCCATGAATATGTGTTTATACAGAAGTGAGACAGCTGTGCTTTGGGATGATTGGGACTAGTATTGTACTCAGTGACTCAAATGATTTAAAATGTAACAGTTCCATAGCTAGAATTACACTGAGCTACAAGTACATGTTTAAAAATCTACTCACAACAAAAATCTAATCTATTACCATAATGTGAGTATTTATAATGAGTTACTTTTCACCTCTTTCTCTAGTGTTGCTGGCTGTTTGAAAAATATCAGACAGGGACAGTGTGGACAGTTCCCATGAGGAGTCCCTTTCTGCCAGTTGACCCAGAAGATAGTTGCACCAAAAACAGCCTTTACAGCCATTCAGAGCTGGGCGACAAGGACAGATTGCACCCACCGCCCCTTCCACAAAAGCCCAGGATGTGACAGAGGGAGATGGGGCACTGCTCCGGTGTGACTGCTGTGGAGCCTGAGGTGAATGTGCGATCAGTGCTGTTTCTGCAGGACTTTCCCAGGATGGAAGCACATAAGCGGGAGAGATGTTTTTTTCAATCAGCACCATTAAAGACGGGAAATATTATGAACATGATTTTTGTGTATGTGTAAATGTAATTATAAAGTTAAAACCATACTGTGAGATATTATAGCCAAAAGAACAACATTTCCAAGTAGGTGGAGGCCTTTTTCTAGATCAAGTAAGAGAGTTTGAGGAGAGCCTGCCCAGAGTAAGGATGCATGTTTTTGTATTTATTCAGTGCAATAAAAAGATCCAGAATGAAAAAAATGAAAATAGTATTTTCTGGCAAATCGTTACATGGTGGGGCTTTAATTTGAGTCTTTTCAATTATTATTCTAGGCTATTGATTTTTAATATTATCAGCTAAACATTACATGAATTCAGCATATGTCTTGAGGTTAAGTTTTTAAAGAAATTATTTATAACTAATCTGTAACTTTTCTAATACCTCACTTACTATGTGAAAAGTATATTCTATCAAGTAAGATGAAAAAATGCATTTCAAAATTTAGCATATGGTCCATTTGCCCTACCCCCCTATACCAGTACACTGTGAAGACCACGGAAGATCTTTTAAAAACTTCCAAATCTATGTCCTCTGAATATGTATAACAGCACAGAATGAGAAATAAAACGATGTAATTGAGCAGAATCTGAGGTCCAAAGCAGTCACACGCCAGCGCTCCTTTCACGCCTCACAGCCCTCTCTCTCGCTAAATCTCCACAAGCTCAAGTGTAACTAATTACCCAAGCCACGGCCTATCTGCTGGCCTTGGCATTAAGCTGCACATACACTCACTTCAGGCTCCACTAAGTCAGCTTAAGAAACTGTGCCAAGGATAAAGGAATTCACGACAATGGAAAAAGTCTGTGATCATTCAGACAGAGGTGGCCCGCCCTGTATTAATATTTATTATGCACCTTCAAACTCCAGTCTAGAAATAAGATAATATGTTTTTGTTCTCTTAAGTGAGCAGTGGTGAATGGGTGAGGTACGAACCTGCTGGCTCCTCTGTGCTGCTCACGGCTGTTGTTGGGTTCACCACGGGGATTTCTGAAATACAAATGAACAAATCTTTAGGATCATGATAATGATTTCTACTTAGTATCACTGTAGAAAGTATGCAGTTCAATCATTAAAGTGCATTATGTAACTTTTCTGTTGGGAAGGTGTTTTTAAATAACTCCAAAAGGATGCATTCACTCTGTAAGTGGGGTCACAGCTCCACAGATATGACTTGTAACTTGGCCTGTTGACATCACATACTTTCTCCATGTATAATTCAATGCCAAACTATGCAGAATTCCAGACAAAGCAATAACATCTCCATGGAAACAATAAAGTCCCTCCATCATGTGAATTTTAAAACATAAATATTTGATTTCTTACTGATTTGATCTCAGCGATTAGTAGTATAATTCAATGGATTACATTTACTAACATCATCATTGGAGCAGAGTGAAGTGGTGACAGACAATACATTTCATTATCTTATTCTGCACTAATTAGCCTCCTCCCTCACACCGCTGTGTAATCTCCATGCTGTATGCACATGCACATGGACAGATGGTGCTGAGGGAGCTGTTTGGGAGGATCTTGACAGTTGTAGCCTCCCTTGTGATGCCCGCTGGCTACACTAAAAAGTGCTGCAGCATGGACCTCCTCCAGGACTTCTGCTAATCCATGACGTTCCAATACAAATGCTAATACTACCAGAGGCTTTAGCCTCCTAGCATAAACAGATTTAGGACTGCTGGCTTATCACCCATCAGAGACTGATTGGATTTGGGGGTTCAGGGCTTGTACCTCAGCAGCGGGAGAGTAAGGGGTGAAGTTGTTGGTGAGACTTTGGGAGTTTGCGGTCAGCATGTTGTCTTTGAAATTACAGACACCCCACCAACATAAAAACACATGAACACTATGCTTTTGTGGCAATACAGCTGCCCGATCTCCTCTCATCTGCATGCCCAGGACAGATGAGTGTGGATCATTCAAATTAGCGCTGTAGCCATCATACTAATTGGCTGCTTAATAGCTTTGTCTTCCTCGGCTGTCTCAATGGGAGGTGAGGCGCACAGATCTCATTACCATTACTGTTCTGTGCGGTCACTTGGATTTCAGTGTCACTCAAACGCATTCACAGCTACTGTAGCCCGTGCCAGCCTGCCATCTGCTCTGAATCTGCATTCTCCACCGACACGGCACCGCAGGGCAGGGTGTTACTGCTGGATACTGTTATTTGCCCACTTTGAGGTTTATTTGGCATATTAGCACAATGAGCTAATATTGCCTGACAAGCCAGTGAGGGTTACTTTTACAACAAAGGACTAGCATACAGTATATTTACTACATAACTACAAACACACAGCAGTCTGTCAATTAAAGGAGTAAAACACTAGCACGTACTAATGTTAACAGGCCTAATAGTTTCAAAATCCCATATACATGTACCTTTCTGTCCATTAAAACACATGATATCATGCACACAGGTGTAGTCTAAATGTCAGTGATTGTAAAGGCAATATTCTAACGTCTTTCATTGAACACCACCATTGTACTGTTTTGACTTGGTTTTTGAACTTATTTTTGCTAAAGCTTTATTGTTCATTTTGCCACAGTAAATTAATTCATAGAGTAGGTTACTGAAGGGTCATTAAGTATGGTAATTGGAGTTTTTGATAAATAGATATGGTGGCCTCTCCTAATTAGCATTTTTGAATAATCAAACAATATTAATGACAAGACTACTTTTATATAGAGAATGGGGGGACTGTGCCATACGGATGCTCAGATATGATACTGGTATCGGTTATTGGTGCTGATATTAAATTTTTTTGATAGATCTCACTTGGGTTCCAAGATATCGATTTCTTACTTTGTCTATAAACTGGTGTAATGAGATGATTGACAGGACAATGATCATCCCAAACACCTCCTAATACTGAATTGTTGATTTTGAGCTGTAGTTACTTGATCTTTGGATATTTATTTATTTTTTTTTTCACCACACCCTGTTTGTGTTTAAAGGATATTTCCAGTCTCTGCCCTGGTATTGGTTGATGTCAGGGATCAGCAGATACTACCAAAGTATCGACAAAAAAAAACTACTGGATCAGTGCACCCCTTATTCTGTTGTCTGTCTTTCCTCTGTAGTTCACAGATTTGTACAGAATACTAGTCCATGTAGTTACTCACTGATGCAGGGTGCGACTGGCGAGCGGCTCTGCTGGTACCCTTTGGCACAGCGGTTGCAGGTGATGCCGGTCACTCCGTCCTTACACGGGCACTGGCCTGTGGTCTGGTTACACGTCTTCCCCGCTGCTCCAACCGGGTGGCAGTCACACGCTGGAGGGCAAAGAGAAAGTATGCGTTTGATCGTTAGTCATTAAAGACAGTTAGTGTGTAGGCCTGTCACAAGAATTACTATATCGAGTTCAATACATGTTAGATGGAACAATCATTTTGGAGGGTCAATATTTATCATAGGTACTTTTTCTTTGTAGTAGTTGGGAACCTTTAGTTATTATTTTGTACTATGCAGTTCAACATATTATATATATTTATTCATTTTTGTACATGGCACAAAAGGAGAAAATTTAACTGAGGAAGCAGCTTGGATGAGCTGCGAAACGTATTCAACCAAATAAACTATGTCCAGTTGACAAATTAAATTTTCTCCTTTTTTGCCATGGATTCTACCTGGACGACTGAGGGATTTTACATACATCATTTTTGTACAGTTTTTGAGAATAATTCTTTTTTTACATGTCATTTGTAGTTTTAGTAGTTTCAATATTATTGTTTATCATCTATATTTCCTTAAAAATTTGTTATCATGACAAGTGTGTAAGTGTGTGAGAGGTGGAATTATACAGTGTAGGAGTATTGTGTCAATGCACGTTTAGTATAAAGTAAAGTAATCAGGTAATGACTGGCCTTTACTTGTTCCTGAGCTCATAGCTGCTGTGTGGAGTCTGCTGACACATGCTCGCCTATTTCATCACTTCCCGAAATAAAACTTTAGTAGATGCCACACAAACGCCAACAGCAACAAGAAATACTCCGGTCACATTGCAGCGCCAAAAGCTTTTGACTTTTTACTGGTTGGAGGCAATTTATTTAAAAGTGTTGGTCTTAACTCCTTAGAGAGATCTTAAAGGGACATTCAAATATTTATTGCAAACGACAACAGAGAAGTTAGAGATTTTGGACCTTCTAGAAAAATTAATATTCGTTCCGTTAAAGAAAAAAACTATGATGGCATATTTTGAGTGATTACACTGTTATTCGATAGCTGTAATAGTCCATGTCTATCAAGAAAAAAACTAGACCGAAATTACACATTACGGGGAAAACCCAGTAACTTGACAGACTTGTACAGACCTTGCCAGAATATAGCAGCTGCTAACACACCATAGAGCCGAATGTGTTTATTAGCTCGTGCATATCAGAGGAACACAGGCTGAACGCTATACCACCTGTCGACCATGCAAGAGGTCAAAGGTCAAATGGTTGAAAATGACCCTGTCTGATGGCGTCTAAAAGGATTAACTTTGGCTCAGAACTTTGGTGTTTTTTTTCCGGCGACAGGTCTGCAGGTGTCCAGAGAGCCTTAGTGCGTTTGATGCTCCACGTAAATCTGACGCTCCGACATAGACAGGGTCAGTGCGCTTTGATGGGACTTGACTGAGATGTTCCAGATGAGAAGACGGTTGGTTAATGTATGCACTTTAAAGTAGTCCTGTACAAGTATGTTTAAAAAATATACTATTTCCACTGAAACATAACTTTTCCCCAGCTGAGTCTTTGATAGTCTACATTACATTGGACTGTGTCATTAAACTCCAGCTAATGTTTTTCTGTAAGTCTATAAGGGTTCAAAGTAACAGAACAAAATACAAAAAAGAAACCACAAAGATACAGCTATTAATATGACAAAAAATCGAGTTAAATTTTGGTATTATTTTAAGGTAACTAAATAACAATGAAACGCATATACAAAATATTATCATTGCGAGATAAGGTCCAATGAGACATGAGTCATGAGTGCTAGCATCCATAAAAATCAGTCAACCTCCAGCTGTATTAAATATTATCTACATTACATTGAACTATGTCATTTAACTCCTGCTAATGGTTTTCTGTAAGTCTATAAGGGTTCAAAGGTATAGAAGTTAAATCCTGAATCATGTTATTCCCTACCCATTCAAATTCACCATAACGTACATAGACAAGGGTTCAAAGTTGTTATGCTAATTTACTAAGTTACCTGATAATAAGCTCCATAGCGGGCACAGACTATACTGCCTTCATTATTGCGTCTTTCTCCTCCTGCCGTTCTCCAGATGCAGTGGCGGCCATGTTGGAGCATTCCTGGGATTTGTCCTGTTAAACGCGCTAATGAAATCCAGCTGATTACGACTCAAATCCACGTCTAAAGGCAGCCGAATAAACCGCTTATATCATTATCTCACTTTGCTTTAGCACAAGAAGTCATTCAGTAAGTCAACGTAAACACACGCAGACAGATGTGTAGCCGTCTGCATGATGGTGTGTCTAATGACAAAAGACACGTGGGATAAACTTATTGAGTATCAGAGCTGAGCTGATCTGTCAGGCTGCTCAATGTAAACAAGGTGGAGGCCATGTTGGATGTTCTCACTTCCCCTTTAAACAATGGCAGACTTTAAACATGGGAGTTTACAGAACACGTCCAGGGCTTCGTAAACAACTGGCACCTCCACCCACACCTCCGCTCAATCTGTTTGTCTGAACTTTTATGGCCAGGGGCTCGGGCCAGTTAAGGAGCAGTAAAAACGTCCTCAGATGTTGATGACTTTTCAAGCCAGAGCGGCTGCAGACGTGACAGAGGCCTGATGGGATTTGTAGTCCTTTGACAGCTCCAATTTAACTGATTAGACTTGCTATGCTAAGTGTCCATATGGTCGGTTGAACACAAACGTCTGATGTCTATTACAAAATCGCAAAGTTCTGTATTAAGGACTGCATATGAAAACTAAAACAAGGTAATGGAAAAGGGATGCACAATGATAAACCTGGGTTAAGCCAGCTGGTATAGTAGTAATGGTGTCTGTTTCATGTAAAATTTTGAACATTTATTTATCCAGTTCCATATTTGAAGAATAGATTACAATTTCATCATATCATTCTATGGAGACATGCAGGAGAGGAGAGAGACAGAGACTTCTGTGTCCAGGGCCTTTCACTCTGGAACACTCCCTCCACACCTACAAACTGCTGAAACAACTGATTGATTTAAATCACTTCTCAAAACATTTCTGTTGAAACTGGCCTTTAATCCCACTTTACCACTCCCATGTTTGTGTGTGTGCATGTATGTGTGTGTGACTGTGTTCTGTGTGTTATTGTGAAGCGCTTTGGGTGTCTTGAAAAGCGGAATATAAATGGAAGGTATTATTATTATTATTAGGTCAATTTACTGGTCAGACCTGTGCAATGGCGAGCCCTCACAGTAAGAATGCATGTCTTTCAATGTTTTTCTTCAAGCAATAAAACCACGTGTAATTAGATAGATACCTTACTTGTCATACTGAGGAACATTCCAGGCAACGAGTCAAAGCAACACCTTCTCAATGAAGACAACTATTCTCCACCAGAAAAGTTACACAGTTGTCCTTTAACCTATAAAATGTCCGCTGCTACTAAAGTTCACAAGTCTCCTTTCAAATAAATGAGTATATAAAATAAAAATGCAGTTTTTTAGTCACAAAATGAGGAAGGGTTCTTTCAGCCTTTAAACATCCAATCCAATCCAAAGTAGAAATCCAATCTACTCAGAACGCATAGGTATGCATTTATACAGATGAGGGACCAAGGCTACCCTAACAACTACTTACTACACAAGCATGACTTTGAAGACGGATTTACTGTAAAACGACTCCTATAATATCTGTTCAAATTCCCACATCTTCAATTAGCTCTAAATTTCCTGAGCCTTTTCCTCCCTTTGATAACAGATCCTGGCTTGAGCGTCACATCTTCTGTTATTCCTCTGAACGTGACTGAGGAGATCTAGCCTTGGGAGAGTTGTGTTATTTTAGACAGCCAGTCCGCCCACCACGGTTTACATTGGCTTCTGTTGCCTCATTTTTGTGCTTTATATCAGCTCTCCCTCGGGTCAGCAGATACCAGCTGTATGAAAATCACCTTAAAAACACCATTGGGAAGGCTCATATAGTGTAGCCACGTTTTGATGGCCTGGGATGGTTGATTTTACTGAGCGTTTTAGTACTTCTGACAGTGTAAAGGCCTTAAAGGGGAGGTTGCTGTCTCATACAAAGTGAAGTTGGCCGAGCTTCGGAGCATGTGGGAGGTAGAAGACAGTGGAGTGCTTTGAAAGTTAGTGTACAAGTTCTTTCTCCACACAGCAAGCCTGATTGGAAGCAGACTGGAAGCTTGCCTGGCTTACCCCCTCCTCACCCCGTCGCCCCTCCCTCCTCTCGTACGGATCTGTGCTATGGAAACACCTGTATTTTATTGTCCGTTTCAGACGTCACACTCGCCCCTTTGGCCACGGTAACCTTTAACCCCCGTCCTCACCTCCAGATGAAACACAGAGCCTGGCAAATCAGGGCTGAGAGGAGTGCAGACTACAGAGGAGGAAGGAGTCCGGAGGGGATCACTATATGTAAACAGTTATGATAGAAAGTAGGAGCAGAGAGCCAAGGAAACAGGCCTGAAGTAGTTATCACGTATGAAAGGCCCATGTTACAATCTCCATTATAATGTTGTTTCCTCATCACAAACATACCTGGAGTTGTGTTTTGTGTCATTCACACATGTTTAACACACAAATCCTGCAGTTCTTCTCTCAAACAGAAAACATGATGTCATGGGGTAATACAAAAAGTGCTCCACTGTGTTTTCAAACTCCATACACCTTCACTTGAATCATTTGGATGATTTTAGCCCTGAAATTGCCAGTCTATACTGAACTAAAGGTAAAAGGTAGCTGTTACATGACACCACAAGGTGGAACAGAGTATTTTTAGCTTTGGAGATGTAGACAGACTAATAATAAAAGATTACTCAAACATGTGTGAATGAAACAAAACACAGCTCCAGGTATGTGCTTGAGGAGGTAACAACATTATAACATGGCTTAAAGCTCAAAGAGTACATTTTATGTAATATAGGACCTTTAAGTCACTTCTAAAAATATGTTTTTAGAAATTATGAGCAAATATAAATCAATTAATTTAGACTAAATTGAGTTATTGGCACTTTTTAATGCCTTGCATAATACTACTGTTGTGTCTTCAGGCAAGTTACCTCCCACACATGATTTTTGTGTTTAATCAAGGTTTTCAGCTTACTTATACTTACAATACTTTGCAGCGACATCATGCTGGGGGGTGTTCTATGTGTATCTCTTATGGTGGAATGTTTAGGAGGAACCATGATGACACAATGCACACATGTCAACACTGTCAAAAAAGGTTTAAGATAGTCTGAAAACTTAAGAAAAACACAAAATGGATTTAAACAGCCCATTTTCAGGAGCATTTAGGGTCCAGTTTAGGAGTTTGATTTTCAACAAAAATGGTGAGTGTGAGTAAGTGAAAAAAGGTATAGTACAGCTGGCAGGTCTTTGCCAGTTCGCCCCAGGGCAGCTGGATCAATCAATACGACTTGTATGAACACTTCGTATTAGAATAAACAGTATAAATTATTATTTATTCAAGAACCAGGGGAATGTACCTAAACCCAAGCCTAAAATATGTATGTGGTAGTCCTCACATACTTATACAAATTTATACTCCACAAGACCAGTAATAACTAAGTAAACATTAAATAATAAATAGGCCCTGCATGAGATTGTAAAAGACTGAACACCCAAACGGTTCATTCATGCCTCCCTGAGAGTTGTGGAATTGCACTGATCCATCACAGCTCCAGTGGTAGTCGGTAGTACCTGGCCATTCATAACTTCCATTACCCACCTCTGCAGCGATAATTCACTGCATTCAGCGGGCTTTGATAGGGACAGATTGTAAAACTAAAATCATCTTGGCTCCAGGTATTACAGGAAATGAAGTGTGCGGGAATAGCTTGGCGTCAGGAAAAACAGACTTCTCCATTAGGGACTGCGCGGCGATGACTTCAGATAGGAAAAATGTGACCAAGTGGTGGTGATTAATGTGTCCATGTTACAGTGGGACCGAGCTGGACCACTGTGCTGGGTTATCACGCCATGAGTCTGTGGAGTTTGGTTTCAGTGTGTGGAGGTGACCGAAGAGAATGTGGGCAAGAGATAATAGAGGATTCACAAAAAAGTCCATAGTACGTGGCTTGGTTCTCTTCACATTGTTTCAGGGAATTTTAAAATAGCGATTAAAATGAATGAGTGATGAAAAATGAACACCATTGCCATAGCAATTAACAATTCCAAACAATATATTATACCATTTAAATCATACTCAAGTATTCAAAATGGCACATGTAAACAGGAGGCTGAAGGAATAGGTTGCGTTCACGTGTTATAATATTCCCCATATACATACATATCCCTATAGTTTAAAATTGAGGTTCAGTTCTATAGTGGAACCCATCCTAAAAAATTTGCTGGATCAGATATATCCTGATTGGACACATAAATTGATGTAGGAAGATTTTTTTTACTAGTCATAGTTCTGTAGATATTTGACTACAGAACAGCTTAACAGATACATAACACATTTGGATCAATTTTGTCTTATATTATTTTTATTTGAAGGAAATAAATACTGTTTTCAGTCTCTGCACTGGTCCCGGTAACTGAATACATGTACCGAGAATACATATTCTGAATACTAACTTTGAGTAACTGTATTCAGGTACTGAAGGTATTACTTTTTCATTTGGTTCGATACAGTTACTTTTTCATTTGGTTTTATTCAGAATAGAGTTACTTCTAAAATCAAAGGAATACATTGCAGCACTTGATCTCACGAGAAAAACAGAAAACACTGTTTTTTGTGGTGAGTGTGTGTGTTTTTCTTTCTCCAGTGAGTGATAGGAAATGCAGAACAAACAGTGAAACAAATATAAAGCTGTTTTTAATCCTGTGTTGCGTTTTTACAACATAATTTAAATGCAATTCTGTGTGACAGTATTCTGAATACAATACTCTGATTGGACCATGTGTCAGAATACATTACAAAATACATTTTAATGCATCTATTCAGTATTCTGTAAATACATTTTCAAAGTATGGGTATTGGCAGATACTTAAAGCTATAGTATTAGAATCGGTATCGGAACTGAAAAAGATGTTAAGGTGTATCCCTAAACAAAAACAAAGGTCTTCTGTCGACACAAATAAACAGAAGGGATACTTTTATCACAACAGCTTCAGAAAGCAGTGCCATCATTCAGTCCTAGAAGCGTGATTGTGTTCGGTTGAAAGGACCCATAAGGGTAATATGGCAAATCTATGGAGCCAGTCCTTAACCAATAAAGATAAGGTTCAACATTTTTGGATCAAAACTTTGGATATTTCTTGCAGAAAGTGTGAGGCAACCCATAGAGTTAAACAGGCCCCAACCCTCTATCTGAAATTCTAACATGATCAAAGACTCATTATGCCTCCTTTACCTCCTTAAGTGCAAATCATTTAAAATTAGAACACATAACCAATCCATAGGACACAGTGAGGACATTATATTATAAGTGTCCATAGGTGTGTATTTTCAGAGCTTGATTATACCTTCTACAGCTCTTTCTCAGAAGTATTAGAAGGGTATTAGTATTAGTAGGGTTAGAACATCTCAATCTGGATTTGTTTGAAATTTGTATAAACACTTTTTGCTGCTTATTGCCAAGAGAAAAGTCCAGTTGGGCTTCAAGTAATAATCCATGACATTTTCACATAAATAAATATTCATGAAGCCAGCAGATTTACGATATTTGTGTGTGGGATTAGGCCGGCATAGTTCAGACCATAAATTTGTCAAGGTTTTTAACATGCAGTATTCCACCACGTAAAACAAACTAACAGAGGTGGAATATTAAGATAACCAGATAAGATAATCAGTATTTACTATATAACAATATGCCAATGAATCACAACTGTTTGGTGATCTCGGTTTCAATTTTTGTTTTGATTTTATTTACCAAACATTTCCATTTTGATTTTATTTACCAAACATTTTCATTTTGATTTTATTTACCAAACATTTTCATTTTGATTTTATTTACTAAATAATAATGGCATTCAATATTTATTTTCTGAACATAATTTTCCGACTTTTAAACATTTAAAAAATGTTAAACAAAAAACTTCTGTAAACAAATTTCTCCCTCCTAAGTCTGCACCAAACTACATGCTTTTACTGACATCATTGATAATTATAGATGACTGAATCTCAGTTACTATGTGTTGAAATGCACAGCCCTATGTAATATTAGTAATTCTTATATAGTATTGCTTACCTTTGCATGCTCTGCGGTGTGTGATGGACCGGGCCATGTCTCTGTAGTAGCCCTCTTTGCAGTAGTGACAGTGGCGTCCTGCCGTGTTGTGGCGACAGTTCATACACACTCCTCCACTCTTCCGTCCTGATAACTTGTACAGCTCCATGTTGAATCGGCAGCGGCGAGCGTGCAGGTTACAGTTACATGCTACAGAAAAACAACAAAAGAAAATATGTTCCAGAGTTCAGTTTGTTAGATTAAAACAAATCCATATTCACTAAAGTAGGGATGCACGGATATCACTTTTTTGAAAACCGATACGAGTATAACCATTTCTGTACTTGCAGATACTGAGTACCAATACTGATACTTTAACCCCAAACTCCATGAATATACACTGAGTGTGTTTACATGCACATCAGTATCCCGGTTATTAGCCATATCCCGGTTATGGCAGTATTCGGGATATGCTGTTTACATGCGCACTGAGAAACCGGGATACTCATATCCCTGTGTACATGTATGTAGTCGAATGTAGTGTCCTGGTTTCTTGGCATGATCTTACAAATGCGCAAGCGCAAAAATTATATATTTGACAAACCAGGAAAAATACAAACGACCATGATTTTATAATGTGTTTAATGCAGCTTTGCGCACATTTGTTTACGTTTTACAGAAACGAAACTTTAAACCACATGGTTCATTTACATAAACTATAAGCGCTGAAAAAAAACAAAAAAAACAAAAACAGCTGGCTCCTTGTGCCTGATGCGGTCAGCTTCTGTCGGACTAAAGGACACGACTCAGTGGAATATGCGTGTTCTCTCTGTGACAGAGGATGTGCTGCTGATGGTGACTTTGTTCTGTGAGTATATCACGTTGGAGATGGTTTATGTTAAACTTTTCAGAGATCATACGTGTGCAGGTCGTACATGCGCAGTGCAGCTCTTTATTTAACATTTCACTCATGTACAGTCACTTTATTTATCCCGGTTTATCATAACTGGGATACTGGCTTATTCGGGATACTGAAACTGGGATACTGCCTAATGTGTAGTGTAATAGTGGTATTGGTGCGTGGTATCACAAATGTTTAACGAGTACGAGTATACTATGGAAGTATCGGTGCATTCCTACACTAAAGATACACAACATTGCAAAGAACATAAGGAATACAAATAGATATGTGTCTAATTGTGTCTTCCCTCGCAATTATTAAGATATATAACTTAAACTTGGAAGTGTACTAATTCAGGGGTAAATGCTCTTTCCACTATAAGCAAAGTCGTCAATGATAGTCTCCAATAACTGCGATTTAAAGTAGGGATGGGCAATATATCAGTTCCAGTATCAGTACCAGCCGATATCAATACAGATTCTTTGATATCTGTATTGGCCGGTATCAAGATATTTGATAGCAAGATTTTTTGCGCTGCCCCATTCTGTGAGTGCCCTTTCTGAACAGACTAAAATGGAAACAGAAGAGTGTTGGCTGCATTTTTACACAAACATGGAACTAATTATTTTATATCCTAGATAAATTTAACTTTTATTTTTTACAAAAGTGATAAGTGAATTTGTGATTGTTACTTCAACTTAAGATATATTTGTGGGCCTTGCTTTGGTTTTTAAATGCTAAATATCGGTATTGGCAAATATCAAATATCAGGCACAGCAGCAGGACAAATATCTAATATTGGTATATTTGTAGTTTAAAATAAAAATCCATACCAGCCCATCCCTAATTTAGAGGTGCACTATGTAACTTGTCTTTTGAAAAGTCTGTCACTTGTTTGTCTACATAGAGATGTAAGTCCTTTGCCTGTACTGTTCAACAGCATGGCATTATACTTGCAAAACAGTTGTTGTGGAACACTCGAGCAATAGCAATAACGTCTTCATAGAGTCAAACAGTTCTCCACCAGAAAAGTTACATAGTGCACCTTTAATCTAACTCTAACTGCCAATGACATACACTGAATTCCAGAATAAACAGATGAATGAATAAATAAATACACTTTGATTTATCTCTCTTTAGCATCATACTCTGGTTCAACTATACAAGGCATGTATATTTAGACATTTGTGAGGTGGAGTAGAAAGTGCTGGTGCTTCTTGGCTGCTATTTCAGATCTCATCCATCAAAAGCCATATTTGCAGAACTCATTTTCCCCATCTCAGGACTAATGAATTCAGCCTCTCTCAGTCCATTGGATATTAATCACTAGAAACATGCGTCTCATCCATCACTCGCATGCATGGCCCTATAAGCTCTATTAAAGGCAAAAGTCATTCCGATAAAGAAATGGCCCTGATCAAGGCGTTTGCTAAATGAGACGAGGCAGAACGTATGACATGTATCTCTCTATGACCTCTCCAAGTTCAAATCGTACATTTTAAATCCATTTCCTTGTGTAAAAGTCCTTTTCAGTGGTCTCATGTGAAGCGCTTGTTGGATGGACTAATGAGAAACCTGCCCATGCTGTTTGTGTACTCCAGTTTGATCCACACACTCTGTTGGCAAATCAAAGTCAGACTCCGGACCTGAAGATTTGGCCATGGCTTCAAAGGCCACTGCAGAAGAGCTCAGTTCCAGTTCAAAGATGGCCGCACATAGTTTAGTGAGCAGTAAACAGCGGCAGGGCTGTCTAACCCTGTGTGTCAACAGCTCAGGCCAAAGAGGAGCACACACGTCAGGAGGCTGAACACGGGTATTCACAAACATACACACTGAAGGGAAGAGGCTGCAATCACATAGGGAGTTTTGGATGAGATCAGGAGCAACAATATGGTGGCTGGTTAAAAATCATGATACTGTAAAAGCTTTTGTATGTGGGATGTTTGGGCTTGAGACTGCCATATAGTTATACCTATTTGCACCTGTAAATTGCAATATTTATCTAAAATGACTTAAAAAAAGAAACAAGTCTGCTGACTTTCCATGTTAGAAAACTGTGGTGCCCATTGAGAGCAGATGTCGCTGTAAACGTCATCACAACAAAGAGTCGGCAACTCTGATGAGAAGCTGAAGCTCACACTAGCGGGAAGCAGATTTTTTTCATTTGTACCAAAATGACTACACAATGCTGCCAATCCTAAGTGCATCACAGACTTAAAAAAATAAATTATTCATACATATATTCTATATATACTTCTGTTTTTTTCTGTAAGTCTGCTGTGTGCATTGCTACACCTTGCCAAGGGAGTACAGTTGAAAATGAGCTATGCAGCTTAAACTGGCACTTACAGAAATGTGCACTATCCCTGTACAAATAAATGACTAAATAAACAAATAAACGACAACTTCTTTTGGCTCTACTTTAAGTGTGAGTTTGTGCTTACTTAGGTCAGTAGTTTTTGGAAGTAAGTTCACACGACAACAGTTTAGTGAATATTACATCATTCTAAGGAAAATTTTAAGGTTTAAACTTCTGTGACACGTGGTCACTGATCCACCAAGATGAGACCTGAAGACAAATCCACACAATAACATGGCCCTTTCACATATGCACCATTGCACCTGTGGTGATCAGCATGAGAAGAAGCATGCGTCCTTTAACACAGAACAATGAAGAAACAGTCCCCCTCTCCCAGGTCCAGGACTGGAAAAAGAACACGTTCCCAGACTGGCTCCCAATTCCATCTGGTTTAGCAGTGGAATTCTACAGCTAATAAAAATACAATTTTGGATTGGGCCAATTCCTTTTGATGATGGAGACATTTGGATGTGTAGCCATGCCAAAGCATATTGTACTACAATCTGTACAAGCAAAAACACTTCAAAAAACTATTCTTTGAAAAAGAAAGAAAAATCTAATTCTTCAAAATTATAAAAAATTATAAAATACAAATATACAACTGCCTTTAGGCGGCTTATGTTTCATCTTATACCAGTATTTCCCAGCCTGGGGTACGGGGACCATTTACCCGGTGGTTCTATATTTGAATATAAAAATGTTCTTTGTAGTATATTTTGCATACTTAAAGGTGCACTGGGCAACTTTTGTGGTGGGGAGTCCGCCACTTATTGCCAGGGATCCAGAATACACGGGCGTGATTGACCGGTGGATTAGCCAATGAACGCCACCTGCTTTTCTCCATGGGAATGTTATGGCATTGCCTGGAATGTTCCATAATTTAGCATTATGTTGCATTCTCAATTACAACTTGGATTGTTGAGTACTCGCTACATAGATCTGATCTGGATGTGCATGTACAATACAATGGAATATTCCAGGGAAGGCAATAACAAGCAGTGGGCCTTCCACCAGTTGCATAGAGCTCCTTTGAGAATATTTTTTAAATGATCATTTTGGGCATCATTTAGACCTTAGGAGGTACTCATAAAGTCAGAAAACCTTAGTCAGTAAAGGTTACACTACTATTGTTCCTACCACCACATTAAAAAGTACATTTACCAACAGTATTCAGAAAGTACAGACTATTAAAACAAAATATAGTGCGTAAACATGTAGAGTTGATGTTATGTCTTAAGAGGATAACCCTGTGTGTGTGCCTGTGCCTGAGGCCCTCTGCCCACCATGACAAACGTCTCACTCGGCTCTGTACCACCACAGCTGGGAGCACTTGTGTCCATTAACACCTCCAGCCCCACATGAAAGCCCTGCATCTCCTCCAGTCACTCTCACTGCAACAGGATCAGCCAACAAAGTCCCCGCTCCCAAACGGTGTGTTCAAGTGTGGAGAATGTCAAGGAAATCCCGCCGCCCTCCGCTGAGCGCTTTAACATGTGTAACAGCAGTTCATGGATTTAACAACAGCCAGGCCTTTTGTGAGGGAAAAAAGAATTAATGTTTGGCATGAGCAGATTTGGATGTGAGATCTGAGGAGATGAGCGAGGAGGAGGTCGAGGAGGAGGACAAATTGAGAAAAGGAAAATCGAATGTCTCTGAGTAGGTGTTTTGTGTTTTACCTGATAATGCCACATCTGCAGTTAGACTCATGTGAGCGGCAGCTGCCCAAAGAGTGATCCTGGAATGTTTATGGGTTTGTTTTGAAGTATGCACCAGCACCCGCAACTATTTTAACTATTAGCCAAATTAGCATCAACTAGATAAGATTTTTTTCCCCAACATAAAATGACTAAGAGTGCGTTCAAACCAGTCCTGTTTGAGATCAATTTTAGGTTTAGTATTTTTAGTAGTAGTGGTAGTTGTAGTAGTAGCAGTAGTAGTATCTAATTGTATCTGTAAAATATGAAGTTTATTTATAGCATTAACAACAACAAAATAACTTAAAGGTGAATTAGGTAATTTTTTGGTCTGCCACCTGCTTGTCTCCATGGTGATGTTATTGCTTTATCTGGAATGATCCACAGTAAGGCATTAAACTCATATCCTCAAGCAGGTTGGAGATTACAGGTCAGATCTGCCAGATCTGTGGAGCGGTGACCCACCCACAGTAAGAATGCATGTTTTTCAAACTGTTATTGAGCAATTAAAACTATTAAAATACAATTAAAACACGCAATTTAATAAATGCAAGACAGATCAGTTAATGCCATATTATGGGACGTTCCCGGCGAAGCAATTACATCTCCATGGAGACAAGCAGGTAGCCAGAAAAGTTACATAGCGCACCTTTAAAACTTGCTAACTTTCTAACTTGTAACTAAGAACCTTTTAACCAAGCTGCTGCTGCCTTTGACACATTGTTTATTAGTTTTCTGTCCTCACTCCCTATAAGGACCCTTTTATCAGTAGTTTAGTAGCTAAATCTGGTAAAAATCATTTTCCCTTTTGTAAGATGAATGGATTTGTACACAGCCCCTGACAAATAAAGAAGACTAAACTAAACTACCAGTAATCCATCCCTAACTAACTAACTAACTAAGTAACTTATCATTTAAAGAAAACAGGAGTCTGTGTGTGGTGGAAAGCCAGTGGAGAGTCTGCACCTCTCTGCTACTCTGAGTCCAGCGGTCAGCATGCTGTTCATCAGGTTGTCCGGGAAATCAAACAAACAAAAGCTAAAGACTTGGCCGAAAATGGACTAAAAGGGAGAGAAAAATAACACGAGGAGGAGGAGCGTGCACAGCCTGCGGAAACTATTACCACAAAATTATGAACACAATCACTGCTACCATAAATCTCATATCACTGCTCGGGAAATTTTGATATAAAAAAATAGAACAAAATATATAACTTTGGCATTCATAAAAGTCCTGGTCTAACTATGCTATGACAAATTGTTCTGCACTCGCTAAATAAAGTAGTAATAAAGGAAGTGTGTACTGGGTCTGTAGATCTTTAGTCCTTTGGTTGATTAATTAGTCAATGGGGTCCTAGATTTTTAGTAGACTAATTATGCAAAATCAACTTTCAAGAGCCTTTATCCATCGTATAGTTGTTTCTACTTCTTATTTTTCCTCTGGGAGTTGTATTTGGAGTAATTTCTGCATGTTTGAGTAATCTTAAATTGCTTATTTTCCACACCCACTGCTCTGTTCTTACTTTGTTTTCCAATTTTATGTACTTAATCTGTGATTCGCGTAAGATTTGGCAGCATCATGTAGTCATTTTGGTACAAATGAAAACAAAAAATCTACTAGTGTGTGATCTAGAGCTAGGAGTTGCTGACTCTTTGTTGTGATGACATCTACTGCGATGTCTGCTCCCACTGGGCACTGCAGTTTTCTAACACGGAAATCAGTGTTTTTTTATTAAGTTGTTTTAGTTGAATATTGTGATTTAAAATGTGCAAATTATAACATAATGATCCACTGGTGTTGTAGATTAGATGTGATTATATAGACTATATGTGAACTATATAGCTGGCTCACATAAAATGTGTTTTTTAAGGATTTATATGGGTCAACAACATTTTTATTTTTAATCTGCATTCTTTCATGTAGCCACAAATACAAAGTTTCCTAGTGCATTTCTGTGTAAATAGTTGCAGTTTTGGCCAGATACATGATCAAATTATAAAGATATTTAATAGTTTTGAGAGTTTTAGCCAGCTCCATTTTAGTCAACTAATCAATTGGCAGGACATGTGTTTAGTCCAAGAAGTTCTTTAGTCGCTTACAGCCCTAGTGTGTTCCCCCTGCGCTCTCTCCATATACCAGGATACCAGGATGCTGAGTGCTTATAGAGGAGCCAAGCTCTGGTCTGCAATGGCACTGTGGACATTTGGAGGAGCAGTGGCCCTGCTGTGGTGCCCTCTGCTCTGGGTGTGAAAGGCTGAGAGCTCCTGCAGGTGTCCAGAGAGGTGTCTTCAGTGTTTTTTGGTTATGTGCACTATACTATTTATAGTTTGTGCATGACCAGCGATCTGTGAACTGGATTGAATAGGGATGCACGGATACCACTTTTTTGAAAACCAGTCTGTACTTGCAGATACTGAGTACCAATACCGATACTTTAACCCCCACCCCCACCTCCATGAATATACACCGAGTGTGTTTACATGCACATCAGTATCCCGGTTATTAGCCATATCCCGGTTATGGCAGTATTTGGGATATGCTGTTTACATGCGCACTGAGAAACCGGGATACTCATATCCCTGTGTACATGTATGTAGTCGAATGTAGTGTCCTGGTTTCTTGACATAATCTTACAAATGCACAAGCGGAAAAATTATATATTTGACAAACCAGGAAAAATACAAACGACCATGATTTTATAATGTGTTTAATGCAGCTTTGCGCACATTTGTTTACGTTTTACAGAAACAAAACTTTAAACCACATGGTTCATTTACATAAACTATAAGCGCTGAAAAACAAAAACAAAAAACAGCTGGCTCCTTGTGCCTGATGCGGTCAGCTTCTGTCGGACTAAAGGACACGACTCAGTGGAATATGCGTGTTCTCTCTGTGACAGAGGATGTGCTGCTGATGGTGAGTTTGTTCTGTGAGTATATCACGTTGGAGATGGTTTATGTTAAACTTTTCAGAGATCATACGTGTGCAGGTCGTACATGCGCAGTGCAGCTCTTTATTTAACATTTCACTCATGTACAGTCACTTTATTTATCCCGGTTTATCATAACTGGGATACTGGCTTATTCGGGATACTGAAACCGGGATACTGCCTAATGTGTAGTGTAATAGTGGTATTGGTGCGTGGTATCAACAAATGTTTAACGAGTATGAGTATATTATGGAAGTATCGGGCCGATACCCGATACCAGTATCGGTATCGGTGCATCCCCAGAATTGATCTTTGGAATTAATAAAATTGTTAAAGAGCCCATATTACATAAAACTGATGTTATAATGTTTTTACCTCATCAAAAACATACCTGGAGTTATGTTTTTTTTCATTCACAAATGCCTGAGTAATCCTTTATTATTAGACTACCTATCCAAGGATCAAAATGCTCTGTTCCACCTTGTGACATCATGAAGTGGTAGTTTTCAAATTAACAGCTTTAGTTCAGTACAGATTCCAGGCAATTCCAGATCTGAAATTATCCAAATAATTCTAGTGATGGTGTATCCAGTTTAAAAACACTCGCTCCAGTTGCTGTATTACAACATGACATCTGACTGTTTGAGAGAAGAACTCAGCCTAAATATGCAGGGTTTCTGTGTTAAACATGTGAAAATGAAACAAAGCATAACTCCATCACTATTTGACTTTAAATTCAAGATTTTTTCTTAACTACTAGATTAGAGTACTAGTATAATTTTAAAGTAACATGTTAAGTTACAGTGTAGATCTGTATGTTATCTTGATTATCCACTACTTTTGTGAAACTCAAAACCAGTGATTGAAAATTAAATAGTTGAAAAACTTCTACTGGTGCCCAGAGAGAGGTCAGTGCGTGTGTGTGTCGGTGTGTGTGTCGTGTTTGTGTGTAGTGCTGAGGACTGTTGTGCCTGGCCGCTCGAGCACCTGCTCTGGGTCCAACCGAACAGACGCTTAATTAACCCCTCACCCCAAAGCAGACCTCCAACAAAAATATGCACTGAGCACGTCTGCAGAATTCTGATGACTAACAACACCTGATAGAATGTAGTGTGTATAATCTACTTTTTAAACTGTAAACTTCCAAGGTAGTGCTAACACAGCCAAGAACTAATTTTGCCAGGTGGATGAGATTCATTCAAGCAATACAGTACTGTCCAGCCAGCATAGCAAGGCAGTGTCAGAACTAGAGAGGTTAAAGGTAATCATCTGAAGCTACAGCAGTTAGGACAGCAGTAACAGTGTTACCGTGGTGCTCCCAAGGACTCCTGAGCTGCCTATGAATGCCGGACTAAATAAACAGTTATTAAACTAACAGTTATACTGGGGAATTTACAACAGCCACCCCCATAAATGCACAGCTATTATGTAACACTTGCTAAATTCCCAAAGGTGCAACCATTGTCCATGTAGAGGAGTCATCACATCATCAGGAATGGCAGGCAGTTGCACACTGTGTGCTGCCGGCCGCAGGAAAGTCTTTTGGCTGCTTTCTGGATCTGAGCTGCTGTCGTTGCTCTAGATCACCTTTACAATGGGCCACTGGGCTCTTGGAAGCTGGGGGTCGTTGATTGTGATGACTGTGTTGTGATCTTGAAACGAGGAAGAGTCCTGCCGCCCCATGAAAAGGGTGTTTAGTGCTGTAGGATTGGGGTGTACACATTGGCTCTTAAGGATTAAACCCCATTTCTTCTTTCTGCGCTGTCCAACCTTCACAGGTCCTGGTGCAGAATACATCTCTGTGGTGTGTGTTCTCATCTTGTGAGACAAGAAGGGCTTGGTTCCCTTGCGAGATTCAGCTGAAATTGAGGATGGGATGGCAGCCGCTGGACAAGTTCATCTGCTACTGATGGATCAGCGGTGAAGTGACTCCTGTTGTGGAGGTTGACTCGGCTGGGTGATCTGCTGCTGGGACACTGGCTGTGCACTAGGAGCTTGTGGAGGGCGATGCACAGGCTGTAAAGACGGAGCAGGAGTGTAATGCAGCTGGTGGTGCTGAGGCACATTAGGTGATGCTGTGGTTGACTGTAGATTTTGGAATGGTGTGAGTGGAGCTTGGGGCTGGTACACTGGTGCAGTCACAACTAGCGTAGGTTGTTGCACTGGAAGGGTTGGGCTCACTGGTCACTCTGGTCAGAGAGTGAAGAAGGACACTTGAATGAATCTGAGGAGCTTTAATGCCCTTTCTTGTATCTTTCTGTCTGTCAGTTAATCTATCCTTTCACCTGATCTATCCTTTTATCTGAACAATCCTTTCATCTCGTAATCTATAAGAACATTTAAATCATATTACTAACTGAAAAACTTGAAATAACTATCGCAGAATAGTAATAGCTTACACATAAAACCATTTACAACAACAATTACCCAAAACATGGAAATTAATCATGGTAATCAAGTTAATTAGCATTAATTAAGTGTTAATTGTTCCCAAGGACCCCTGAGCTGCCTATGAATGCCTGACTAAATAAACAGTTACTAAACTAACAGTTATACTGGGGAATTTACAACACCCGGAGTTGGGTTTTCGTTCACACAAGTATGAGTAATCCTGCATTATTACATCTCCAAACATCAAAATCCTCTGTTTCTAGTCATGAAGTGGAAGTCAAGTTAACCGCTATCTTTTACCTTTTGTTCTAGATTAGATTTGCGATATATAGTCTTATTCTATAACTAATTATGATATGAACCAAAACAGCCTGTTAGGAGCTCTTAAAACTATAGTATCTTCTTGAAGCTACACCCTGACTGCCTTCAGACCCTCCTCCTCACTCCTCCTGCACCAGCCTCAGTGTATGAGCGTATGGCATCAAGCACACAGCGACGTTAATGGGATTAGGCTGGAGGGTTGCCAGGTTGGGGGGCTCTGTTCCCTCTCTGGTCCACTTCTCTTGGCCACATCTAAACATTGTTATCTGCGTCCCGCCTTTCACTCTCTGTATTTTCCCTCCTACAGGCAGTAACCTAATATCCCCATAAACACGGTGCAATTGCATTATCTTCACAATAGCAGAGTACACTTCTTGCCAAAGCTGGTGCAATATGGGGAGTCTATTTGAGTCTTTTTAGTCTTAGTCTTAGTCTTTAGTCTTTAGTTTGGGGTTCACAATTTTGACCTGATCTGAAGACACATTACTGCAATATTTTGGGTAATTATGTATTATGTAGATTTTTAAACCTGTACATGTATTTGAGTGTAATTCTAGCATGAAGTTACATTTAAAATCATAGGAGTTACTGACTACAGCCCAATCACCACTACCCACAGTTATGGATACACAGCAATGCATTGCCTGCTCTGATTGGCCAGAGCTCAAAAAATTAGTGGATTGTGGTTTAAAATAACTTAATACAGTGTTTACCTGTTTACTCAATCAAGTTTTGTATAAAAGGGTCATTTAAAATGCTACTAAAATTGCATTAAAACTTATTTTACTTATTTTTTTCTTCTGTACTTTTCAAATATTGGCAGCAATACGTGTACATGTAATTGAGTACATTTTATCATGTAACTGTACTTCTCCTTTTTTTAGAAGTCTTTCCACCATAGGTGACAAATCAAAGTGAAAGTCAGAGTCTGAAACCTGCTCTGTCCATGTGTCCCATTGGGCTGTGTGCAGCATATGGAGATGATAATGTAGGTAAGAGCAGTCCGCTCACTGGAACATTTGATTAAAGCAGTGGATTTGTTCATATACAACATATGACATTGGTTCCATACTAACAGTCTTGGGGTACATGTCGTCCTATAGCACTCACTGCTACTGTGGGACCAAGACAAAACTGTTAAACAAGACTCAAGCAGAGATGGCACCTGACTGTCAACATGAACATAATTTAATATGACCACATGTATGAGAGAGAACTAAAACTGTGCTTCTCTATGGAACGTAAGAACATAAGATGTGCTATAAGATCGAATAGAATGCCTTTGAAAACCGCCAAGCAATGAAGCTCAGGAGGTAGCTGTGTTCTGTTACAGATAACATTTTTACAAAAGTGAAAATGTATGTACTGTGTAAGGTTTGCTATCCATAAAATGTCTTGGGTTATTTGGCACTGCAATGCCCACTACTCCTGACAGGTTGCCCCAGTGGCATATAAGGTTGGGCCAAATGCCATACTGGGACAATGAAATGTGCCTTATCCTTAAGCACAAGAGCCATTAGTAACAAATAATAATAAGTAATAATAAGTGAATAGCTCTAGTTCAGTTGAGTGTGTTTTGGCGAGTGCCTTATTTGCATACTGTTACGTGCAGCTCTAGTCAATCATGTATCCATATCCTTGTGCCTTGTGCATAGTTTTCCCGTAAACAGAAGAGCTAACTGGAAACCTGGACAGTACTGGGAGCGAGGAGCAAAGAGTAAATGGTTTGGGATGGTTCCAGCGGACAGTCAGCAGGAGGTGATCACTACCATCTGTGAGAGCGGGTGGCACAGAGTTGCCCCTCCTCCACCTCACCTCGGGTTCAAACACCGTGCTACAGAAACACTCGATTTCATGCAGCTCTCATAGACATGCACACACTCCTGGCCTCTGGCAACCACAGGCTTTTCCAAAGGATTTAACCCAGCTGACAGAACACAGTCACCAGACACTGGGCTGTCCTCACAGCGCACCTCCCTCACACTATGGGTGGCTTCTTTATATGAGAAGAGTGAAGAGGACAAGAAACAAATGTACTTAAATTGACTTTGAAGAAAAATTATATATTTGACAAAAATTACACAAAACAAAAAAACACCTGGGTTGTCAGTACCAGTACCTTGTCAGTACTGTACATGACACATACAGGTTTTTACTCATTCTCAGTATATGGACAGGCCATGCCTCATGTGAAAGCTCAGAAACTCCAGAATTCAGTCACTGAGCTGCAGAGACTGCACTAGCACTGATTCATGGTTATTGGCTGCATGTGCTGGGGTTTAGGTAGTGACCATTCAGATCAGAGACAAAAACTGGATTTTAGCACTGACTGGAAACCCTAATGAGAGACTCATGTGAGGCTCATTCTGCTTTCTGATTGGACAAGTGTCTTGAGAACCAAAACACAAAAAGGATTGGCTCATTCCCAGTATTTTTGTAATAAGAACAAATCAATGATACAATTGTTATTAGTAAAAGCTATTATTTATTTGAATATGTCTACCTTGTATCTGAGGACACAGAAGGGTCTCTCAATTTTGGAGTACCTCATTACGTTTGGATGGTTTAGATCAAGTTTAGGGGTGGGTGATATGGAAAACTGAGGTTCAAGTAACATACAAATGTGATTAGACTAATATTAAAGCAGAAATATAATTTTGAAGGTATTCGATATATATTTTTATTAGATGACAAACTTGTTATTGCGCTTGCTAAGTTTTGTTAATTCTGTTAACTGTTTCTACTCAAGCAATATAACTCTGAGTATATCTCATTTGCATTGCTTCATCCATCTCTGCCCATACTTCCACAGACTGAGAGTAAGTAAGAGTCAGCCACAGTCCCA
Source organism: Taenioides sp. WSHXM2023 (assembly GCA_029959045.1). Taxonomy (NCBI): domain Eukaryota; kingdom Metazoa; phylum Chordata; class Actinopteri; order Gobiiformes; family Gobiidae; genus Taenioides; species Taenioides sp. WSHXM2023. Next base: position 15,931,463 of record CM057104.1, on the reverse strand, counting down.
CACATGCAGGCCAGTGCAGCAGCTCCGCATCTCACGCCAGCACCCCAGAGGCATCATTTCATAGGGCTGTTGATTTTAGAACAACATTCCTCCGCTGTGTAATTATTTGAAAGCACAGGAGGTTCTTTTTTCAAATCCACCTTCTTTCAGCGCCCCCTGCTCTCTCTTTCGCTCTCTCTCACACGCACACGCACACATGCACACACACACACACACACACACACAGCTCTGTCTCATTTGGGGGCTGCAGTGTAACTAATTGAAGTATTGGGTCCCATTAGCCCCCCTCCGGTGACAGGCGCAGGCAGGAGGGGTGCAGGGCATTAAAGTCAATTAGTGAAAGTTGGAACATGGCGCATACATGTAGTCATATTAGGCACATTAACTCTTAATTAGCTTTATCCTCCACACACCTCTAAATATAGACTCAGACAGAGCTCCATGTCATGACGCCTGCTAGGTAACACAAACAAGAAGAAACTGTACTGGTGTCCGTCGCTTGTAAAACTATTCAAGCCCTTTACAAAATCTAAAATCACAAAGTCTAAAAATGATTTTGACCTCTGTGCACCCTTCATAAGAGGGGGGGGGGGAGTTGTGAAAGGACTGAACCCTATTTTGAAATTCTAATCAGCCTCCAATAAGCATCTGAGCTGTGTCTGTGTGTGTAAGACATGGTTTACTATGGATCCGTCCCAGTCCTCTGAGTTTCCACACTCTTGCATTTAAGCCCTGCTTGGAGCACCCCTGGATCACAGCGCTCTTCCATCTGTCAGTGTCCTGCTAATTCCAGCTAATAGTTTCCAAAAGACACAAGCTGAGCCTGTGGAAGCACAGCCCCACACCAGTCTGTAAGCACTCACACAGGGATACACTTTAAAGCTGTCACTTTCATTTGGGCCTGTTCTACTCTGATCCACGCCTCTAATGTACAGCTTCATCTGGGTGGCACACATACACTTCGATTACATATACACTATACCAGCTAATGCCATCTTCTCATGCAACTCAGTCCAGGTGATGACATCTGTGTATAATGCTGTGTTTATAAAGTTGCCATATTGGTTTGAGTTGACAGGAAATTCCCTCAAACATGAGCTCGGATTGGTTCCATACTATTAATAAAGTTACATTTTAAATAAAACTATTCCAAACCGCACCCAGAGACATGTAACTCCAAACTGTGCCACATGTACCTGCCTTTGTAAGTGCTCAACCACAGGGCTGTGTAGCCTTCCTCTGACCCTGTTCAACCACAGCAGCCCAGCACTCTGAGTAATCTCACTGGTGCATTCTGGGAGGGATGAAGCTTGGCACAGTGCTGCACACCTCCAAGAGATCTACTCAGGACTTCTTCTCTGAATCCTAATGAGAGAGAGGAGGGACAGAGAACATACTGGTGCTATATGCAAAAAGAGCCAAGATGGCCGCCAACATGGGCAAGAGCCTGCAGTTGCTCCACCATAAATGATCAGCTACACTCTGTTACATTGCCGTTGAATCCACAAGAGGCTCTTGCTCATTTACAGTGGCTTTGGCAGACTCTGTTAGGACATGATATAGTGTTTCACATCTTAAGGTCAACACAGAGTATTTAGATTATTACACTGTGCCAACAGAGACCCCAACACTTTCATATCCATCTGTTTCCTCTTTTTGTCCCCAGGCCTCTGCTGGAGGCGAATCCATCACAGCTTTTTCCATTGTGTCGTCTTCGCACAAGCAGACTTTTACAAGGCTCTGTGTCGCCTCTGCCTGGCGGTTTGTAAAGCTGTCATAAAGGAGTCACAGTGAAGGGGCTTGTGTGTGTGCTCAGAGTCAGACTATGGAGCGAGCCAGGACACTGTGCGAGAAGTCAGGCGTAGTCTCAGTCTGTGAGATCATGGTTACTACCTCAAAACAGCAGCAGTAACAGCTTCTTTGCATCACACATCATTTCTCAGAGCATAAAACCACCACTGAACTGGCTCTGCGGCTGCTCCTCACAGTTCCTTATTAGCCACAAGCCTTCTCCAGACAACTTAACCTTGTCGCCACCACGCTCAGGATCATGACCTCTGCTTGGCTCCTCTGCCCTCCCTCCCCCTAAGACACACACACACACACACACACACATATACATACTCACACACACATACACACACAAATACCATGAGGCCTGCGCTGAAAACTTGGGTGACACCTATGGGACTTCTCTGGTCAGTAGAGCTCACTCACTCCTCCAATTAAAACAATGACACCTACAAGGTCCACTCAGCTTACTGCCTCTCACAAAACAGCTCCATGCACTGTCAGAATATACTGGAAAGCCTAGTTAGAGGCCGTGCTACTACTCTGAACATTTTTGGAGAAAAAAAATCTACAGGAATTTGTTATTAAAAAAACTCCTTGTGAGACCTAAATTGTGGGCATCTGGGACTGGATATTTGGCATGTCAGTCCGGATGAGTGATCAGGTATAGCGTGCAATAGGCAGTAGTTTTTTACTGCCCAATATCAACACTTGGATTAGGTCATCCCAGTTGGCCGTACGAGTGTGGCTGTTTAGTCCAGGAATGGTGGATGGAAGTGACATATCAAGTCCGCAGAGAGGAGCCGAGCGCGAAGCGGGTGTAAAGTTTCGGAAACTGAAAAAGCTACAGTCAAAAGAGGCGTGTCCACATTACCGGAGAAAACACTAAGGGATTCACAGGATATTGTTTAGACGACTGTGTGCGTATGGCTTTAGTCAAGAAATGTGTCAATGATGGACAAGGAGCCAGAGAAAGGTAATGTTGGCGAGGAGGAGAGGTGGAATTTATTTGCCATACTGATGCTATTATTGCTTCCCTTCTCCGCTCCTGCCCCCCTCTGTCCTGCTTAAACACATCTGGCACTGTCCAATTCTAAATAGGATTTAAGGCCAACGCATTGGGCAATTACAACTTGTTACAAAAATATCAAGTGGAGTGTTTTTTTCTGGATGTGGTTATATTTCATTATAGAAAAGGTTAAAAAAGGGCCAGTGGTTTCTTCCTGAACTTACATATTTTCATGACAAGCATGAGGCCTAAATAAAGTCCTACCAAAGTCTATTTATACTAAGAGCAATACTGTTAAATTTACCACATGTAGTGGAAAAGTTGTGCAGAAAACATATGACTTACATAGGCTGTCTTAGAAGGAATAATATGAAGTAAATAAAGAGTGAAGGCTAAACAAGCTCCATAACATGATATCACAGACTACTGCAGTGCAAAGATGATCACATGCACTTACACAGAATGGCACCCAAATTGCTTTCATTCTCACTGGCACAGGTTTAGAACAACTTTGAAAAACGATGCTGAGCTTCTCTTGAGCTAAAGGCAAATGATACCAGATAACATATTTACTAGTGTGCCAAAAACATGAGCAGTGATTTACTGTTTAGATGTGCCCTCTGTAAAGAAACTGACAGGACAGGATCAGCGTCATCTACAGTGCCTCCATGAGCCCTAAAATCAGACTCTCACATACTGCACTGTCAGGAGTATGGTTAAAGAGAACAGCAGACTTACGCAGACACTCGTTGGCCTCCCTAGCGCTGGCTCTCTGCCATGGCCTGTCGTAGTGGAAGGGTTTGCAGCGGTCACACTCAGGCCCCTCTGTGTTGTGCTTACAGTCACACACCAGTTTGCCTTCTTTGTCTTTTAGACAGCGAGAGGCATGTCCGTTACATTTACACCTCCCTCCCACCTGGAAGTCTCCTACTGCATAAAAGTAAGTAGCCATAGTGGATGGGACTGCCACAGGCTCATCCTCCCTCCCCGTGCTGTGGTCCCGGGGCAGCGGGGGCATCTGTGGGCGACTGAAGACCACTCGTATGTCAGTGACAGTGACCCAGTCCTGCAGCACTGGGCTGCTGTCAAAGTCCTTTCCTGAGGGTCGCCCATCTAGAGTGCTGAAGGCGATGAGCCCCCCAGAGGCAGAGTGCAGCTCCGTATGGCTGTCTGTGCACACGGCCTCCTGTTCGTTCAGCTTGGTGATGGTAGCTCTGTTGGGTCGGTTGTACATACGGCGACACTGAGACGAGTAGAACTGGTAGGGCATCCAGGTCTTTCCGTAGTCCATGCTTTTGTAAATGGCCATAGACTCTGGCCTTGGGGAGCAAAACTGCAGGCTTACATAGGTGATCTCAAATTTCTTTCCCAAAGACAGAGTGAGTGTGACGTTGTGTGGGGACGTGTTAAAGTTCTCTGACTGCCAGCAGGTGAGATTCAGAGCAGAGTTTAGGTCTGTGAGGTAGGAGGGCGGGTGGGCACGGCGGGGGTCGGCCGCATCACAGATCTGACACGTACGAACAGACGGTCGGTCATCTCCTCGCTCTACCACACTGCAGGAGCGAGAGGGAGGGCGGCCGCACACACTAGACACGCCCACCTCTTTGCCAAACGCTGCGTTGATGAACTCGGGGATACATCGGCGTGCAGCTCCTGTGTCGTCGTAGCACGGGTCCAGAGGGGCCTGCTGTCCAGCAAAGGGATTTACAGCACTCAGGCTCAAGGCAGAGCAGGCCAAAAGGCCCAGGGCCAAGAGGCCTCTCCACGGCTCCCTCATCCTTTTCCAACGGGATGCTCCCAGAGCCTGTGCCCAAGTGTCTGTGTGAGGTCAGAGGGGGTAGATGGTGCTGGTGATGCTTCTCCCCAGGATGAAATCGTGTTAGCCTGTGGAGAGAAACATAGGTCAGAACAGGCATCATAAAGCAGGACATAACTGTCATCAAAACATACATACAAATGACATTATTTCAGACATATTCTGTTATTGTAAATCCACAAGGCAAATGCAAGCATGTGATAAAATAACCAAGTTTAATAAAGACAGAGCACAGGATGTGACCATTTACAGAAAGTTGTTAGGTGTACAGTCATATGATTTCGAAATGTTTCCCAAATGGAACTATACTTTTCATTGCTGTTGGTCTGTGTTAGTTGATCTTGGTACTATTCAAACTGGAATTTAAATACACAAATATATTATTCAATCATCAGTCCAGTTGAGAGACACAGGGAATAATTTCACAGATCATTTAGCCAGGCACAAAGGCATGGAATCCACTAAAACCTTTAAATACACAAGTGAAATAATGGCAAAAATCAACGGCAAAATAAACAGATTTGAAGATAAGACGCAGGAAGTGACCATGGAGGAGAAAACTACTTTTGATTGACGTGTTGTTCAGGTACAAAATGTTTGATGAGTTCAAAGAGGAAAAGGAAACACACTTTTGACAAGCACAAGAGAGAAAGACAAGCAGACGCCAAAGTCCAAGAGGAAGGGAAAGACAGCAGGAGGTTTTTGACAGTGATGGAGGTGTAGGAGAGGAGCAGGGACACAGAATGGAGAGGAGGATCAGAGCGTGCACTGTACTGGTGACTAAATATGGTGTGTTCCATGTGCCGCCGGGCCTGCTGGGAGATTAAGCTTAAACAGACACAGAGCAGTGACATTCTGTTTAATACGGAAATATTCTCTGGTCTGCTCTGTATAAAAACATGAATCCTGTATCACAACTCTACATGTTTGGGAATGACCCAGAAGGTCAGAGGTGGATTTGAATGACCTTAAAAATAATGATGCCCTGACTCAGCAGAAAGCTCTGACAGTGTGTGTGGGGCGCACATTGTCTATCATTAGTGGTTCTGTAGCAGCAGCTTCAGGCCTTTGGTGTTTTAAACAAGATGGATTCAGTGCTAAAAGATGAGTGATTCTGAGTAGCCAAAAATTGTGCTCAAGTGAGAGTAACTTTACTTCAAAATAATATAACTCAAGTAGAAGTACAAGTAGTGATCCAAGAAGAAGAGCAAACAAGTTTGGGATTTGGGAAACTATTACTTATGTATGAGTAACTTAAAGAGTAACTGTGATTTATAATCTGAGGTTAATGTAATCTGAAGGACAAAACATTAAATAATACACAAAATCTGGTCTTTTCAAAGGATAGACACAAAACTAACATTAAAACTACATTAAATCCAAAGGAGCAGTACAAGAAACACAAATCTTCAAATCATTTAATATGGTCAGCATAAAGCTTTTGTCTTGTGGACTTACTCACCCAACCAAAAACGATGCATTATAGTTCAGGATTACCATTCACTTATGTAAAAATTAATTAGAACATTATACTTATTTTTTGCGACATAATAAAAAATTTCCTCATATTGATCAATCCGATTTTTGATTCGACTTTACTCTTTCTTTTCAAAAAACAAAATAAAAAAGTATTATTTTCATTTACATAAACAAAACCACCACTCGTTTAAAAAAACCCTAGCTAATCAATGACGATTAGACATGACTGAATCTCCATCTCAATAAAAATCCAATTGATTACCCAGCCCTAAATTTGTGTTAGAATATCAGACATGTGTAAATATTACATTACAATTCTAGTAACCCACAAGAAAATAACAAGCTCAACAGTGTTACCCAGATGGACCACATACTTCTCAATGGAAAAGTCTAGTACCATACCCACATATGTGAATGGAGAGAGAAAGAAAACATCCTGCTTTAGAAGTTGTTCTTGGCTCAAAAGAACAGGTAATCAACCAATGACAACCCAATGAGGAAGCCCTGACTGACCGAGCGGGACAATGGAAATAAAACCTGATTCTGACAGTGCTGGAGGAGTCATAGACAGACAGAAGGACTCGCAGATCTGAGGCCGCAGGGTGGTCCTCACTTTCAGCAGCTACATTCCGCGCACAGTTTTTTCAGCTTCTCCCTGTCACCAGGAGATCGTCCCATGTTGAGTTGTCTCCCTTTCAAGCATGGGCGCCTCTGTCAGAGTTCACAGATTAGGAAAACACAAGTGGCCAGGAGGCTTTATTTGGCTTGGGAGAAGAAGAAGCACCAGCACTATGGGGGAGAGGGGAGAGACAGCTGAGCCACTTTGTATCCCACGTGGGGGCCCTGAATGAGGGTTAGGGTCCGCCGGGTCTTCCCTCCGGATGACAGTGGGCCGGTCTGATGTATGGGGATCTCTGGAGGGTTATTAGTGGCCGCGCGGGGGCATTGAGGCTGTTTTAATAGGCTGACAACAAGGGCACTTCCAGGCTCATTATCATCACACAAAGATGAATGGGGTGACTATAATTGGATACTGACAATTAGCGACAATCTCTGCCAAGTAGAGTGTTTGCCAACTGTGTTACTGAAATAAACAGTTAACACACATCAAAATTTGAAGTAAACTTGGGCATGAACTAAATCAGACCTAAAACAAGAAAATCCAAGTGTACATCTGAACTAAACTGGGAAGAAAACAAGACCGGAGTTGCACAATATATCACAATCAACTTAAAGCCACAATTTGTGTTGGCACAATTCTCAAAACACTAAGAGTGCACTTATTTATATAATAGAATGTCTGCTGCAAAAAGCAGTGATTTTTATAGAAAAATCTTGTTGTAACTGTAAAATGTGAACTACGACCAAGATTCAGTCTTTTCTAATTGTTAATTATTTTTTGATTGACAGATTAAACATTTGTCTTAGTGCACGGTGTAACTCTCGACCATCAGCTTTCCTCTATGTTAGTTTTTTGCCTGGAATCTTCCACAGTATTACAGTAATCTTATATATCTCCTTGGAGGAAGTCAGAACTGTGGAGAGGCACTCAGAGAAAGAAGCCATCATTTTCAAAGTATTTCTGAGCAATAAATACACTCCTAATGAAAATAAATGCAAGTTAGATAGGTCCAATGCTGTGGAATACTCAGCTATAATAAAGATGAGCAGCTAGTTCACCCTCCACCTGAAAAGTTACATAGTACACCTTTAATGTTAAAGAAATTGAAAGCCAGTTATAGAAGACAAAATAAAAAGGAAATTGAAATTTGGAATTGATTCACTTTTTTTCTCCTATCACCCAGCCCTGGAGGACGGGGTCAAACCTTACATCCCAGGATCACCGCCTAATTTCTTAACCCTGCTTCAGTCCAAGAGCTTGTGGGTGTGACATCTCCACATCCAAAAGACGTGAGTCCAATAATCTGTGTCTTTATTTTTCCATCTTTGTGCCTGACAGGAGTGAGGGAAAGGGAAAAGCACGAACGCCCTGGAGAGGAATGTGCCTGCTTCTGTTGCCCTGCCCACACGCCGCTGGCCCGGGACCCTGACTTCTTTAAATCAACATAAACCTGATCCACGGGCCAACGGGAGGAGCGGAGACAGACAGCCCCAAGGTGGACTGCGAGGTCATGGAGATTCTCAGGCTATAACACCAGTACAGAAATCACCATGGCAAAAAGGGTGCATTTGATTTTAAAGGTGCACTATGTTACTTTTGTGGTGGAGGGTCAACACCTGTTTTTCCTCACGGATGTCCCACAATATGGCACTTCATCCTGCATTCATTTAATTACAGGTGTTTCTATTGCTCAAAAATACGTTAAAAAACATACATTTGGGGTCATCCCTCCTTAGATGATTGTTAGTTACCCAGATAAATACTAGGGATGCAACGATATCTGATATACATGTGTTTGGTCAATATGCATGTGTCCCTCCATGTGCGCTGTGATGTCATTTATTTTGGTTCGAAAGGGAAACAGTTATCGCAGCGTCCTCTTCAGATGCAACAAGAAAACAATTCCATAGGGACTTACAGCTGAAATATTCTAACAGAGGTGGACATTATCTTTCAGTCACTTTTTTATTTTACGTTGACAGACCCAGGAATGACAAATATATTAACTTTTAAATACTTTAGAATCGCTTTTGGCTTTACATCGGCTTTAATCAAATGTGCTCGACACTGGCATGTGCACCCAGTGAGACGACTCAGGAGGAAAAGAAATCATCAAATCATCATCAGAGAAGGAAAAATCTGATAGTGTAACTCCCCTACCACTTTATAATAAGAATAGACTGGCTATATTATATAATATAAAATAGCCTGAGAAAGCCGTGTTCTTATTTTCACTGAATAAAAATTCCTTAACCAAACTGAACCATTAAACCAAATCAGCTAAAACACTTCACATATAAACTAAACTTTACAGTAGTTGTACTGTAATGTATTGTATGTAATGTTGTCTAGTGACAACACATGCAGGTCACAAAGAATCAAACCTGTGGGCTCACCAAATCAAATAAATGTTACGATAATTACTAAATGTACTTATTGTTCAATACATAAATGGAACAATAATTTTGGGTGGTCAGTAAGTTTTGAATAAATAACTTCTATAACTTAAGTGGTTCACTTATTTATTGCATCTTATATTCATAACCTGTGGAGATAATGGCATTCAGTATTGTTGTTTATATTTCATCCATATTTTCTTCTACAATATATAGTACTTCAAAATGTTTTATCGTGAGAGGCCTAGTGCTATGTGAGAACTGCTTTCTGTTGGCTGCATTAAACTAGAACAAAAGATCATGGTCTGAATAATTCTCTACAATTCTTCTGAAAAAATGCTATGCATTTGAGAGCATGAGATAAAGAAAATTGAAACAGTAAAGAGTAATACTAAGCACAGAGACTTTTGATACTCTGATGTTGCCAATAGTGTCCCATTCTTATAGTCCCATACTTTGTCTTGAATGTCTCCTTATACAAAGATGTGGGAGTGAGAGGACACAAGTTCACAGATTTACGCTCCCCCATGTCAGCCTCTGATCCCCTCTCAAATACAAGAAATACTTGTGCTCCATGTGTTGTCAAGATGCGCCTGGGAAAAGAAGATGACACCCACAGCCAGATTCCTCCTCACTGGGTGTCACAGAGCAGGAACTACGCGCTCTTAAAATGCCCTGTTTATAGTTTACGTGGGTGGACCCTTTCTCTTTAGATTGAACAATTCCCATGATTCTTGGAGTGATGAAGACAAGATATGGTGGTACGAAGCAGGTGAGAATTTGGAGTCAGTGAGGAAGTTAATGGCCCTGAAGGTTTACGGAAAGGAGAGGTGTGGACTAGCGCTCTTTGAAGGCCTTTGCGGTAGGCAGTGCTGTGGTTTTCCCCAAAAGCCCCCCTCGACAGGAGAACAAGTCTCTTTTTTCCACTGCACAAGAGAAAACCTCTAGCCCACAGCCCAGAGCAAGAACCTGCTTTGAACTCACAGGGGGAAAAACCACTAATTATTTTATTAAGTGCTTGTAATACTCACACTGTGACATACATGACACTTAAACACACCACGCTGATGGACAAACACATGGGCTCCATGTCGGAGTCAGTCAATAAGGCAGACTGGAGAGGCCGCAAGCTCATTCACACTATTTAAGCCTGCCTCTCAGCGTCAGGACAGCACTGGCTTATGGGTCTTCAAACTAGGGGCCAAAAAAGTCTTGGAGTTACATTACTATTTTGATTTTAGCACAATTCATGTTTATAGCCTTTAAGAGGTTACTAAACTAAAGTGGTCAGCTTCTTCTGAAAGTTCACGCTTCATTGCAGTTAGTTTAATCCACCTGTCAATCACTCAGAGTATTGCTGAAGCTGACCAATAGGAGGTACAGGTGGGGAAATGTGTATTTATCTGAGCATAGAGCTGCATTCAAGTAAATTAGTGAATCATGATTTAATTTTTAGCACCATAGCGCCGTGCCCTACAGCAAACCAATAACTAATAACTGAGACTTACCAAAAATATGTTTGAACATGTTCTGACATTTTCAGATGAAAATGCAATTTCTCATCCCAGTGAGAAATTGTTTAATTTGTTTGCTGCATCATTAATTGTAGTATAAGTCATTTGAAAAGTAAATGGACAAATTTGTATAATCAGTTTTGTATAAAACTTGTTTGGTCACAGATCAAAAGCTCCTCAGAAATCTGGGCTCCTAAGTCAAACCTGATAGGCACTAAGTGGGCAGAGGCCATAGGCAGAGCATCTGGAGCTCTAATGTGGGGGACACATGCAGGCCTTGGAGGGTGTTCACTGCCACACAGCCTAGTCTTGACAGACAGGACCAAGTGATGAGCTGATGACTGAAGACTGTTTTAACAGTGGGGGGGTGTGTCCCTCAGAGTAAACACATGAGCACTTAAGCCCTCCACTTCATTCTCACTTTGGTACAAAGAGATGTGTCTCATACCACTCCACACACACCTCTGCTCACAAGAACAAAACAAACTCATCTTTAAGTCAGTGACGGAGAGAATCAGAAAGACTGTCTCTTAAGAGGGAAGCATTTGCTCTGTTGCTGTCCTGAGGTGATGACTAGTGTGTTGATTTAAAGCTTCAGGAAAACAGAAACTGGATCCAGTGTAAGCCTGCCTTTCAAAGCACAGGTTATCTTTCTTTCTACCATTCTTTCCCTTCTTTCTATTCCAACCATTCTACATCTATGATGTATACCCGGTTGCCACTGGAAATGATGGAGTCAAAGAGTGACGGAAGAAATAATAGGGGGTTTGGAACCAAACCGTAACAGGAACTATGTCCCTGTAATCCTTCAGTTCCCATTCAGCCATAGGACCTTAGTCACTAGTGTTTGCACAGAGACAGTGGACTCTGGGAAAGGGTACAGGTTTAATGGATGTGCAAAGGAAACAGACATCCAAACAATGATGACGAAAAGAGTCTAACAGAGTTTACATTCAGCAGTTGTGGAGGGACAGTTATATATTTTATCAAGTCTATATTTTTTACATCTTATTCTATACACTGTAAACAAATGAAAGACATTTTAAATGCAACGTCACCCATAGCCTCATCAAAATATCAATCTGACTGGAAAATATCTGCTCCAGAGCAGGACCTAAGAACATCTCCAAACCATGGTATGCACAAAAGTGTGTCAAAGAGGGCCACTACTAAAAAGAGCCACAGGAGCTGCAAAAGGTTCCGACAGTGTAGAAGCTCCTGAATCTGTAAAAACATAACCATAACCCTAGTGCACATGACTCCAAGCAATGTGGGTCCACTTCATGGGTCTTGTTTAGTTTGGATCAAAGTGACAATTAGGTCAGGAGACAATGTTGCAGAGTAGTGAGGAAGACCCCTGTTTCAAATGGATTTAAAGCGGTTCATTGGGAAATCCCAAATTGGGCCATCTGACCAATCTCCTGTACGTCCATGTTTTAGTACATACAGCTAAGCCACTTAAAGACATCAAGTACAGTGTATAAAGTACAGTTAGGTGACAATTAAGTGGTTAGTTAATGGCATGTTGGTCAGTGTGCATATGTGCATATGGTGCTGTTGAAACTTGAAGAAAAATATTGGAAGTGACAAACGCATTGGGAGACTTGGCAGAGGCTGAACTGTGGAACCGAGATGCGTGCTGCTTGCTTTGGCATCTTCTGCTGGCATTGAATATAGACTACCCCCTTATTAAAACCCGTGCTTTGCTCAATCCTCCCTCTCTGCGCACCGGACTGTGCTGTGCTGCGGCCGCAGGGTCAAGTGAAGCGGAGAACTGACACCTGTGCAGGCTTTGCACCGGGATCTATGGCCAGGACCCGAAACACACCGGCAACCATGAAGGACATGTGAAATGAACTCACTATGGAACTGACGAAACAGGCGCGTAAAATACAACGACTTCAAAATATACAATGGTTTGGCCTCTTTAGATAGACTTTGAACTCACCTAAAGTCAAATCTTGGATGTCACCGTTGTAAATAATGTATTAAGATCCAAACTGAGACAGTTCTGCGACTTAAAAGACCCCGTGTCTCCAGACAGACAGAAAAAGAGCCGGCAGGTAAAAGCGCAGTCAACGATGTTAAGAGGCAGAGCAATGCGCCTGTTCGAGTCCGGAGCTCGCACCAACTGAGGAGCGGCCACTCCAGCCATAGGTTGTAAAGCCCAGCCCGGGGTAGGCTGTTCCTTCAAATCAAACCCACATTTCCCTCGGCGCGCGTGAGTGTGAGAGAGGTGGAAAGAGAGACAGAGTGAGGAACAGGGAGAGAGGAAGAGCGAGAGAGAGACTGAGAGCGCGAGAGAGAGAGTCAGAAAGCAGTTGGTCGCCGTGTGTGTTGTCTTAACTTCACCTGTAATTTGGCGACAGGTATAATTTAGCCGTGTGACCAAAACACGCCATAAACCAAAATAACCACTTTGTCAAAGTAGCACTTGCACTGTGTTTACACCTCCAACAACACAACTGGTCTCACTTTTACCACAAGCTCTTGATGCGCAGACGCTGACAGTTATGCGCTCCATTGCCACACAGCTTTGTTTTCTCATTAGAACAGGACAGCACGAGCATCTTCTTTTTGTTTTTAAATAAATGATTGGACATGGCATACGTTTTGGTAAACTATGGACGTGTCCCGCGTGTGCGTAAAATCGCACCAAATGTCCATTTACAAACCGAAAAGTAATTCACAATATTTTATGTTAAGGGATGTTTCCAGCCTTCATTTTTAACATTTAGGCTATAGCTATTTATTACTAATAATAGCCAATATGAGGGGACGCTAAACTTTGGACCTGGTTTGCCTTGGTAAAACCAGTCATGTTCCAGGCAACAGCGTGTAGTGTTGCCTGGAACAAGCATGCAAGCCACCAACAAGCGAACCATGACTGCGCATCACGGTACCTCCTGGCTCAATAAGCTGATCAACATTCCTCCTGTGTTTACTGTACCATCCTCCGGGGGGAACCATCCGGGCCAACTTGGCCTTTCTCGGATACTTTTGTATACTCAAATATTAAAAATAAATAAATAAATAAATAAATAAATAAATACTGCAGTATAAACTGGCTCTTCATATTTGCATTCAAAGTTAAAATAGCCACGAAAGTGGGCCTAATCAAATCAAATGTGGAATGAATTAGCCTAGGTCTGAGGTGCAATGTGTGTTTTCTCACCATTGGTGAAAGAGATTCATGCGATTTTCGTGTATAAGTTTTAATTAAGTTATTATTATTATTATTATTATTATTATTATTATTATTATTATTATTATTATTTGTGCTACAAAACTCCCTACATAATGAAACTGACGACTGCACAACTGTGAAAATGAACACGAAATATTGTCTCTTGCGATAAAAGCAACGTAATGCACTAACTGACTCATTTTTAATATTAGTAAAATATAGGATAAAGAAGATGTACTCTAACAGCAGGAAACACCTACTTGTGCAGCTCTATAGATGCCCTTTATCCGCGCTTGTTGGGTGTCGCAGGCTTCTTGGAGCACATGTGCACGGGCCCAGTGTGCAATCTGGTGTCAGACGGGTTCCCTGCGGCGGACAACCCGCACAAGATGTCAGCCTCCTGGGTCCCCCTCGCTCTTTTTGGCACTATTTTACTGAATTGGATACTGAAGGCATACTTTTTTCAAGAGAAATCCCGCCGTTTTTAAGGTAAAGGACGCCCTCTTGTGGGTATATGGAAAACCGCGCCACAAAGTGGTCGTCAGTGCGAGCCCCCGTCCCATGGTCCCTTTGCGCAACTGCCGGTAAGGAGGGAAACTGGGCTTGGGTTTAATATCACAGACTGTATCTGTGCTCACTACTGTGGGAACAAATCACGCAGCAAAGGTGTTAACTGTAGGCCTATTTGATCACAACATCTTATTTAATCCATGATGCCTATAATTCATCTATTTTTAATCACAGGTGTAGTTTAGCAAACATGAGCCTAAGCTATGCTAATGCTTCATTATTGATGACTGATTAGGTGAGTTAGCATAGTATAGTGGATTGTCTTTTAGTAGCTAGTTGAGTTGTTAAGTTAGGCCAGTGAAAGTGGACACATTTGCTTTGTCACTCTCGAATGGTTGGCAAGTGCCCAAGTCTTTAAGGTATTTCAAGAATAACGAAAAAGGCAAGTTTGTTGCCTAGTGCTAAGTAGGCTATTGTACCTAGGCTACTTGTACCTCGTAGTCTTTCAGTAGACCGCAAGTAACACAAAAATACAATATTATATGGAATTTTGAATATTGTGCCACATATATTAACTCAATTTATCATGTTTGTTTTCTGTGTGTTGTTACCTGCTCTGTTCATAACAATATAATACAACTGTCTTATATTTTTCCAGTGCAAAGCTGAGAAGTGGGCCAAGTGCAGGGGCTGCAGAGGAACCCAGTCACAGATAATTAGCTTGGGCTGACTGTGACCCCAGAGGATTGAACATGGTAGGTTTTTTGAGGAGGGACGAGTTTGGTGAAGTGATGAGATTTTGGAGAGTGCAAAAAGCAGGTCAAGTGAAGATATAGAGTGCAATGAGGGCACTCAGACTGGTCTAGTGTAAAAATAAACAGCTTTATCCCCTCTTTAGAATGCACTTGAGGGTCCTAGTGTGTTTACTTTCCCCCAAGTTGTCCTAAGTCAAGATAGAGTTCTTGTATACAAGTTCTCACACACTCTCTCACTCACGGCTCAGCTGCCACTCCACTTCAAAGCACTAGTCCCGAGAGGAACTGGACACTAGACATATTAATGGACACTATATGATGGGTACATAAGTGTCCTCCTTTTTTGCTTGGGTCAAGCATGTCAAAGCAGAGGAAAAGCTATCAATATTTTCATATACCAGTATTATTGTCCCATCCATCATTTTGACACTGCATCTCTGAAGGTGGTCTGTTGCCAGCTTGGACTTTTTTTTTTAATCAGGATACCTCAAGGCTGCAGTAAGGGATTTGTTGTAACTCAATCTGCTCTCCTCAACATTAGGAAGTTGTGTGTACATGGGGAGGGTCTATGTCCAGTCATAAGATTATTTTTAGTTTGCTAGCTTCTTTGACAGTATAAATGATGGCAACGGGAACTATGGCTTCCTGACTTGTACTGCGTTCAGTGTATGCATGATTAGCCCAGAGCTTCAAAGTACGTGTGTGTTTTTACATACATGTAGCTATGCATGAATTAAGGGAGGGGGTCCAGGTACCTCACTGGTGGTATTTAGACCGTTCATTTGTGAGGAATCCAGGATCATTATCCCAAAGTGTTGCCAGCTGGAAGTGCTTGGAAGTTCCCATTTGAACTCAATGTGTGTTCCGAGCGACTGGGAATGCCGCACAGATTCTGGTTTTCATTCCGCCTTGATATTCATGAGCTGGGGAATCTGGCACTGTCTTGACAATTAGCTAATAAATTGTACGGTCACAGCAATGCCACCCAAGGCTATGGAGCCACTGAATTAATTTTAATCTGCAGAGTTGGAAGCGTATGGCGAGGAGAGATTTCAGTTCTGATATGCTGGTTGTAAATAATGACAAAATAAATGTGCAATCATTTAGGGAAGACATGGGCTGTTCTTATATTTCTCTCCTGTCTGTCCAAGTCCATAAGCATCAGTATCTGTGGTTATTCTCAGCTGATGCTCCCATAGTAAAGGGAAAGAATGACCTGTTTTTAAGTGGATACATTTGTATTTGAATTTTGTTCCTTTTTCTGTGCTACAAAACAACCACGTAACATTCTCACTGCAAATTACTGTCATTTGTATTGAGAGATTACTTCATTGTAGAAGACTGGAGTAGAAAACTGGTTTACTAACATACTCTGAATATTACAGGATATATAATAGGATTACAACCTGAGCGTGCCTCTTTATTTAATAATGGTTTTGTCACCACTAGATGTCAGTGTTGCTTTGGTTTATTTTGTGCTTTTACCTGTCGCAGGCGCCGAAGAGGGGATCAGAAGAGCGCTCAACTGCCAAGTGTACGCGACAAAAAGTAAGATGATGTGATTAATAATTAATTTAAACCAAAGAGATACATTTTATTTGTATAATGTGTACTAGCTTTATCTTAGTTATCCTCATCTCATATTGACATTTAAAGACAGTCTTCAATCACTGCAGTGTTGATGTTTTCTCTGGGGCTTAAGTCTCAGGTATCTATGGAGAAAACCTTCTTTGTCGGGCCTAGTGGTCAGCTTTCCTAATCATTTCCTTTCACAAAAGGGGTATTTACCTTCAATATGGTTTGCATAAGCTGTAAGGAGACTCAGGGCAGGCCAGTAATTACAATGCAATCCAAAACCAGGACTTCTAATAGTGTTACTCAATGGATTTTATCAAACATGTACCATGGGTTATCAGAGGTTTCTAATTATTTCACAGTGTTATGGTCATCTGATTGACTTAATGAGAGAGCTCTAAAGTGCATTTTCTCACTCACTCAGACACACACACACACACACACACAGTTTTGAATAACACTATGGGAAATTCACTTGACAAATGTCCAGCCAATTACAAGAGTATTGCAATTTCTGGCTTGTCATGCCCTCTTTCAGCGTAACATGAACCATTTCTAAATGAGACTAAATGCCGTCTGATTCAAACAAGGTCATTGCGCTGTTCCCAAGGGGTCAACCCTTGTGCACTTTGAGCTGAAAAGCATCCCATTTGGCTCTCCCTTTACATCGAGATCCTATTGACAAGTGCATGCGGGCCACCACACACACAGAGCAAGCACGGCCCCTTTCAGACTCCAACCTCTATGTCCATTTTCTAATTGGTGGTTCTTCTTTCAAAGGCTTGATTATGTGTTATGTGTTGAGGAGGCTGTCCACTCTTTTGCAAGGTATCTCGATTCAGTGCATCTCCAACGCCGGAGGGGACAAAAGAGGCACTCGCTCCTCTTGTGGGAGTCCGCTGACACCAATAAACCCCCCCAGCCCTTTCCACTTCCTCCTCGATGTGTTGGGGTTATGTCAGGAATGTCCTGGGTCCCATTGTCCCCTGGTGCTCTGTTTTTGGTAACCCATCACCAAGCATTCTGTGTGGCTCGCCCGCTGCCTCCTACCCCCCTCCTTCCCTCTGTTTTACACACCAACACACACATGTATACATCCCTTACTCTGAATAGACCACCTCGGCTGAATACGACAGACAGCCAGGCGTCAGGACATCAGGTTGGTGTGCTGTGGCCCGCTGGGAAAACTACAGCCAGTTATGTTCACCTGTTTGGTCACCTCAGCCTGTGCGCTTTGTCTAATGGCACAAAGACAATGGGCTGAGTGTTGTGGGCTCCATTTAAAACTCTGTTCTTTCACTGAGGTTGAATGCACTGTCTGTAATAGAGTTAAAACCACACTTATACACTGTTTGTATATATTCTTCATAGCACTTTAAATAATGCCATGAACACTAGCTTGACATTCACCCTGAAGTTGAATATTAGTGTATTGTTGTTGGCAAAGCAACAGTAACAATGTTATAATGTTGTTTCCTCATCAAAATCATACCTTGAGTTTTGTTTCATTCACACAACTTCATTTAACACACAGACCCGAATATTTAGGCTGTTCTTCTCTCAAGCACTCTGTTCCACCGTGTGATGTCATGTGGTAATACAGGAAGTGCTCCACTGTGTTTTTAAACTCCACACACTTTCACTAGAATCATTTGGATAATTTCAGCCCTGGAGTTGCCGATCAAGTGAACAAAAAGTAAAAGGTAACTGTTAACTTGAAAACTATTGCTTCATGACATCACAAGGTGGAACAGAGCTTTTTGAGCTTTGGAGATGTAGACGACTTATTAATGCAGGATTACTCACGATTACATGTGAATGAAACATAACTCAAATCCAGGTATGTTTTGAGAAATTATAACATGGCTAAAAGCTCACAAGAGTACATTTTGCGTAATAAAGTAACTTTAAATGTTTGAAATTATAATTTCTATAAGAATTCTTTCTAAAAGAATTATTTCAAATTTGTCCAATAAATACACTGGATTAACAATTTGCTTTTTATTTGTAGGATCTTCTAGCAAGTTATCTGGCTGAAGACCTCTGCGGTATCAGTAATGGCTTCTTCCAGGTACACCCCACCAGGCCAAACTCCCAACTCTTACTGTAGACACAGTCACAAGTCTGCGGCATGCCCAAAACATCCATTTATTCAGATTATTTACAACTTAGTCACATTTTTCCCACTGGGGGCATTAAATATTTTACCAGCTTCATCATCATCACCTGGCTTTAGTAATACTGTGGACCATGACTAGCACTTATTGAGTTTCTTGTCAGAAATGTATGTTTGGGAGTGCCAGGGAGTTAGCGATAGTACGTTGGGTTGTACATATGTTACAGAGTAAGGCGCCATTGCGGCCTAAAAAACTATTAGGCTCTGTAAATACACACTGTGGCGAAAGTAAACATTCTCAGCATGCCATGCAGCCTGCGCACAGAGGGGTACAGGGAGACAAGACCGCGCCAGCTTTGAGGGGGGGGGCAATCAGCGACCCTCGACACCATGGGTACGGAAATATAGATTTGAATTAGGGAAAACTCCAGTGTATGTAATAGCACCCTCGCAATCATGATGGAGCTGAGTGGACAAGTAAACATCTTAAATGCAGTGGCTTGGATCGTTATGATAACCAAGGCCTATCAGGAGCTATTTGGAATCAGCTCCTATTTGTGCATGTTGGTGATGAATGCCCTGCTACACTAATGCCCATTTGGTGTTAGCAGAGAGCTGTAAGTACTTGTTTGCAGTGGAGAGGGTCAGTGGCCTCTCGAGAAGCAGGGGGCACTCTCCAAAACACTTGAATTGGTTTGACAGAAAGAACTGAACCTGGATTCACATTGAGGAGGTAAGAATGAGTAGTTCTGTCTGCATTTCCAATTAGTGAAACACAAATAGTCTTGATGACACCAGTTAAACAACACTGCTTTTGGTGCATCCCTTTCTAAATTTAAGATGCACACCAGCACTACCAGAAGGCGTGTGTAACCATGGAAACAAAGCTCAGAATATGCTCTATTCCCGTCCCTGTTAGCACCTCGCTACTCATAGCTCTATATTTAGGCCTAATTTTGGATTCACTGTGTCTAATAAGGGTTAATATAAACAGATTATGTTGTGTGCTGGGATGTGGGTCACTTTTAAACTTGCCATGCACTTTACTTTTCACTGTGCTTCTCACTGTTGAGTGCACTGACCTTCATTTGAATAAACTCACCTGTTGGGTTGGTGAATGTGAGCTTGCTGTTGTGTTGATGTTGTGATGAATTCTTTATCTACTGCTGAGCCTCAGGTTTGTAAAGCTTTTGTTATAACATACATAAAGATGTGTCTCAGCCCGCTGTGAGAGACTGGTGACTTCTGAAGCAGGATAATACGCAGACATGCATTTCGGGCATGATTGTGGTAACACTGGGCTATAATTAGACCATTTTTGTGGCTTCATGAAGTGACAAATCAACTGAAGACCACCAGGACACGTGTAAGAGATCTGTAAGCCACATACAGCCGCTCGGAGACGTAGCCGTGCGTACACACTTACATACACACTTCTTCTATTGCCTTTGAGAGAGAACTAATGTTATGTGCCCACACACATGCGCCACATGCCGGGGTTGGTGGTCTGCTGGTATGCTGCGTATCATCTGCCCCCTCCCTCCAGCGCTGGGGCTAATACCCTGTCATCATCAATACCCTCACAGTGCTGACTCAAAGCCTTTTACTACTGTGGGCTTTGAGCGCACTTACAGCCACAGACCCTTGTCTCCGGCTCTGTCTGTCTGTAGATATGTGCGGCTCCACACTTATTACACCAATTAATCCTGTGCCTTTGTCTATGCAGGTACTGTCATGTGACCTGCGCACTTTTGTCCTGGTATGAAAATGAGCACTGAGACTGTACCACCCACTGATGCTCCCAGTGTGACCACAAGCATCAGAATAATGAGGCCTCAGCCTCCTCACCACTAAGCATGTCACTCAGCCAACATCATTATCTGCTGCCATTATTCCAGCCCTTTTTTGGCAGCACAAACTACTCCTTATCTTTTTGTACCTAAATATGAGACAGTTACGTTTACAAGGGATAAGAGCAGATCGTATGGGAGTCCTTTTGTTAGCAGCTGCTTGTTGAGTGTGGAGACAGCCCTGTCACACAGTCATTACAGTAGAAGGCAGTGGTGTCTTGATGTTTTTATGAGCACTGTATGAACATCTTTGTGAAGTGTCAACATCTCACATGTGCTGCTGCAGTACAAATGATGACTGTGTAACCATGACAATGTCACATGGTCAAGTCAAAGTTTACTAGTAACAGATTTGGTCTTTTTATGAATGAAGTAGACAGCATAACTAGACTGATAGGCATTTGAGGATAGGTACTGTAAGCCATGACACTTTACGCCAAATTTGACTTATAGCCTGAAGATGTCATTTACAACCATTGTTTTGTATTTCCACCAAAATTTTTGTGAGTAAATGGGCTGACTGTTATTCTTAAAGCAACGTGGCTCAAGCCTTTTTGTTGAAATATGCTTTGAATGACTGAACGGTGATCTGCCGGGAGCTGATGCCGGCCCGGGTAGAGCCCCTCACCTCTGACTGGCTGGCTGGGCAGGCTGTGTGTCTGAAGGTGCGCACCTCACTGGCTGGAGCCAGGGCGGCGTATTGCCTTTCACACGCTTCTAAAATACTCTCCGGGCGGGCAGAGCCTGAAAGGGTTACTGTTTCCCAAAGTGCCTCATTCTGCGCAGTCGAGAGGGGGCGGCTGAGTGGCGCCGTAGAGTCACAGACGCACTTTCTAAAAACCCCGAGACATCATCAAGAAAGAAGCTGACAGTGAGGAAAGCAGCCCCTTCCTCTCCTCTCCTCCGCCTCCTCCTTCTGCGCTGGCACGCTGCCTTTCTTCTCTTCTTACCAAAGCCCTCCGCGGTTCTGTCACAATAAGCGAGCGGCAAGTGTCAAATCCAACTCTGGCCACAGAGCTACAAATCACTCGAAGGCACACAAGATGCGCTCAATGGAAAGTTTCGCTTTCAGACGTTAGTCATGGCTCTGTTTAAGTCGTTGATTGTATTTAAAGAATATTATAAACACCACAAACCCCCATACTTAGACAAAATGGCTCGTTTCTTTCATTAAGCATGTGTTTAGTTGGCTAATTCTGCTAACGTGAAAAACAGTTGTCCATTGTTTTATGGGCTTTGTTTTTCTCTCTCAGGGCGGTGAGACTTGCACAGGCGCCGGTCTGCTGCAGTCAGTCCACCTCGAGTCTACAAATACCTCAGTGGAACTTTGTGTGAGCAGCCCCAGAGTAATGCAGCCCAGAGACGCAAAGCTGCGCAAAGCCACTGGCGCGTTCTGAAGCAGAGTTTCACCTCGTGGACAAACACGCGCCTCCTCTCACAAACGAATGACACTTTAGACAGGCTCACAGTGCACATCCTGGACCAGCATTTGTTGACACTAAACACATTGAAAGATAGACTTTATTGCTAAATTGTGATAGCCATAACATGTACACTGATATGTCCGACTTTATTTATTTTTTTCTCATTTTAGCAATATTCAAGTAGACATCTCCCATATTTTTGTTTCTGGTATACTCTGCTATTCTCTTCCTTATGCTCTATACTCACAATCGTTAAAATAATAAATAAAACATACAGATTTGTTTATTTCTACAATACTATGTATTCCAAAAAGCTGAGTTCACGCCTTTATATATATCTTTAGCCTCAACTTTTTAAACAATTTAATAATTATTGATATTAATATACAAAAACCTCTAGGCAGCATGGCAGTGAAATAACAGTCAGTTCAGTTGAAAAGTTCCCTTCTTGAAGAAGTGTATAGCAATCCATTCTCAAAGTCTTTTAATGTAAAAATATTTTTAAAAAAGAAAGCTCTTCCATATGAAGTGCTCATGTTTTCCGCAGAATAAAATATGGTCCTGGATCAATTAGAAAAAAATAGCTGCATTTGTCTTAAATATGTACAATGTTGATATTTCACTTAAAATGCTATATAAAAAAATAGATTTGCTATGGTGCCCACTTTTGTAATAGTTAACAGTGCAATAGAAAACCGTATTTCCAGTCCACACCTCCTCCTCCCCTTCCTCCTCCTCGTGAGGATTAGCACGAGCATTTGCACTCTGAGATGATTGGGTATTGCACCTGTATCCACGTGCAGTACTTCTGTTTGAGGAAGCCTTGACAGTACCATCGTAGAAAAATCTTACTGATAGACTTGACTGCTTTACAAGACATGCCCTCTGGGAAGGAGCACGAGCGCTCCGAGAAACAATTCCCCTCTTTTATGTAACGTGGCCAGAACCTAACGCCCAAATCCTTCCAAGTGTACACGACAGGGCAATGCGTATAGGTCCACAGCCACTGCAGGAATTTCCTCCTCGCCTTCTTCCCCACTTTGACCCGCTTCCCATACGGGGTTTCAGTGAGGTCCAGCTTTTTAATCTCGTTGGGCATCGGCCCGTGCGGCTTCATGTGTGTGTCCGAGAGGTTCACCAGCATGGGCGAGCTGATGGACATGAAGTTAGGGTCAAAGTTGCTGCCCAGCTTTTTCCTCAAAGTCCTCTCCACCAAGTCCTGCTCCCGTGGGTCGTACTCCGGGTCCGGGTCCTCCTTGAGGTCAGGCACTGGCAGGTGGTCACTGGGCGATGGACGGAGGCGTAGGTAATGCTGGGAGGAGACCCCGACGTGGACGCACAGGAACACGTAAACTAGGAGCGTCTGCGAGAGCGCCATCGTTCCTCTTCTATCGCGTAACAGTTCACTTCTTTGCCCGGTGCCTGTGTTGTATGCAACCACTGGCCCTGGGCTTCATAAATAGTAGAGGTTCAGTCACCAGCAAGGCGATACTTTTAATAGACCGCGACCGGTTTGAATGACATGGGGTGCTTTACAGCTGATGATGTGTAGTCTGATCAAAAAACGCACAAACAAAATCACTCTTTCACGCTCGCTCCGGCGTCAGCCCCGCTCACTTGGATTCACTTGGGGTCTCTCTCTGTTGTCATGGTTACTCCGGAGACTCTAAACGACTGAGTGCTGTGTGCAGGGACTGAATAGATCCACGGCGTCTCCACAGTAAACAAGCCGACTTAACAAAGTTTGAAAAAACACTGATATTTTTACGCATGAGTCTTTCTAACCGAGGTTTGACTTTTTCACGTCGCCTGACGCGCTCAGCACTAGCCAGGTCCCAGGACGCGCGATCCACGCGCACTGACAATTGCCTTTCAAATCCCAAGATGTGCACCTTACACAGAGAAGCAAAGGTGCGTAGAATGTCCTGCAACGAGATGCGCCCTCGTTGCGCACCGTTTCTCTCCGCAGGATGAGTCCAGACTTTAAAATAGTTTACCAAGTTTCGTCTACGTCTACATGGAACATAGGTCTCAAAAAGTCTCTACTCAGTTTAAAAAGTTGGTTCCTCGTAGTATAAAATCCTTTTAGAAACACTGCATCCTTCTCCGCCACTTCATGGTGAGACTGTCCCAAACGTAGACTCGTTTTACGGCCAATTCCTGAGGGAGTGTGTGCTGTGGTAAGTGGCGCTGCGTTTCTCCTACTAGAGTCTGAGAGTGTCTGTAGCGAGCGCTGCCCTCAGTCCCAAGTTAAATATCTCCCTCCGACGGTACAAAGTGTCAGAGGGTCCTGCCCACCCCGGCCACTTTCACTGTGATTGACAGCTCTCCTTTTCGGGCCAACCCTCCCCTCACAACGTGGAAAATATCAGCCACAATCTAAGGATCAACTGGGTCCTAACGCACCACTTTTATCCACGCTGGTGTAAAGAAACTTATTTTTTATGAACAAATCGATCCTAATAGGATACAACTCTTTCTGATCGTCCCCATATTACAGACTAATAGTTTCAATCCGTTGTCAATAATCAACTGAATCAGTTTCCTCCGCTTGAACCTTTCCCATGAAATTGATGGGAAACATTTAGTAGCTTGTCTACGGAAAAGGGGCATCACATTCCACCTTTGTTCATCAGGATTTGGGTCTGCACAGGAATTGGCCCGTTGAACTCTGGGGTCACAAAATAGGCGCGTAATTAAGGGCTATAAATGGCTGCGGATAAGTAACCTTTCCCATGCTAAGCAGTCGCTACACCACGCGGGAGTGGCATCGGGCCCACGGAACTAAACGTTAGGTATCAGGTTAGAGCAGATTGAGTTTAATTAGATTCGGGGTTTTTTCAGCGTAAATAAATAAACATAGAATGACAATACTAATAAATCCAGTAATGACAGTCAATTGTTTTTACGTACTAATGCTTTCGTTTTGGTAGCAATAGTAACATTCTTACACTATTGGAAACGCTGTAGTGGTTAGTGCTGCCTCCTCATTGTGATGATCCTTTGTAGTGGTCACTAGAGGGCGTCGATCTAGCATGTTGTGGATTCTCCAGGCTCGTTCAGAGACTGCTTAAATTGAAGCGCATGAGGAAAGAATGTGTTCTCAAAGTTATGGTCCAGCTCAAGTCAAATGGTGCACTTGCTTTGAAGGCCAGTGAGGACAGCACTAGAATGGTACAAGAGCCTCACTGGAGTCTATTGGTGCTATAGTTACTAATGCACATGGATTTTTATTAGGCAATTTTTGTGATAGTCGTTTCTGGTTTTGTGGTCATGCTTTTGACAGTGTTTGCTTTACCATTGACTTATGCTTTGTTATTTTTGTTATTTTAAATTATAATTGAATTCTTAGTATGCTTTCAGAAACTTTGTGAAATGGCTGCATAAATATAATGAGAATGATTTAATGGAGAAGCATGTATTTCTCTGATGATCTGTCATTTGGGCTTGCTTAGCAGAGTGTTTGCCTGACCTCTATAGACCTCGTTCTTATAAAGTGGTTAATGATTAGTGCCCCTTGTAGACAGGACTCAGTGGGCAGTGGGGACAGTAAGGCTGAGCTGTTACTGTAGAAATGACCATTCCATTGTCTCCCTCCGCAGGTCTTAGTACGCTGGAGCCCCATGCCGGGAACTTTTCGCCAAGCTCTAATACTGCCAGGCTGGCCAGCAGTGAGTGCACCCCCATACCCGGGCTAATTACTGCAGAGATAAAGACAAGTGGAAGAGAGTGAGGGGATGGACAGCACAATGGGAAAGACTGCTGTTTGTCATGATGGGGGGGAGGACTTGGGTGTTGTGGTAATGGTGGTGGTGCCGGATGGCAGTTTGCTGTGGAATGGCTAATTAAATAACACAATAAAAGGATCCCGGCTTGCTTTAACGAAGCTTCTGACGAGAGGGGCTGGGGGGTGGACTCGTTGCATAGGAGAGAGGTGGGGTCGCCACTGAAAATTGGGCTTGTATAACAAGAGGACTTAGCTCTTTGGTTTTGCAACGATTGTTCACGCTCCCTTAGGTCTCAATAGGGCACATGGTGAGGGTGCTTTGGGGGGCAGCCCTAAGGCACAGATAGGACCCTCTTCTCCCCTTCACTTGTGAATGCTACATGCAAACATAGACACATGGACACCCCTGCGGCTTCACACAAAGACCTCAACCCAAGTTTCGGATCGGAGCTTATCCAGCACTGGGGCACAGCAAGGGGCTGGCCTGGCCAGACTGGCTGACTGTGCCCACTGGGGACTGGTAGAATGGCACAGGGGGTGGAAGGAGACGGACAGCTTGGACAGGATGGAGGGGAGTTAACTCCAAGGCACAAAGCAGAAACATGTTAAACTTACAAAATCATCCTTGTTTATTATACAATTTTTATATCAAGTTTATGGTCTAAAAGATTAAACCACTCAGGGAAAGGCACAGTATGATAATGTTATGAATGGCAGAGATGTAGTGTAAACCCCTTTTTCTGAGATAACTGTAATTAGCTTAGTGCTGTTTTATTTTCACCACTCTCTTGTTTCCTTGGCAGCTGGACAGACAGGAATGTCTAAAGGAATTTCAAAATACTACATTTTGTTTTCTTTCAGTTTCATGCAAAATAGAAACAACACAACATTATTCTGAATGAGATAGTTAATGCCTCACCTGGACCACAATTCAAAACCAATTTGTCATGCAAAAACAAAACCATCAGTGCCTGTCAGTGCATTTACCTTCATTCCCCACTGCCTTCACCATCTCCTCCAGTTCTACTTCTGTCTCCACTCTCCCCCATATTCAACTTTGTCTGCGTGCCTTAACCTAAAGCAGATGGCTTGGGAAGCATGTCAAAAATCTGTCTCCCGTTAACGTTACTTTTGAAGCCCCTCGACTTTTTTCTTTCTACAAAATTTCACCATAAAGTTAGTTTTGCAAAATACCAGTAAACAGCATCAAAGTGATATTTCCCCATGTTCTGATGAGGGGAAGAAAAGAACGCGGCACCACGAGTTAGGCTTGTTACTGTCTGCTGTGCCCATGCAATCTGTAGTCAATCTAGGCATGCATCCTTTGTCTCTACGGCAGCATTCCACTTATGATGGAGAAATGGTGCACAGTGATTAATGGTGATCAGATCGTAGAGAGCGCAGTGGCTTTAAGAAGTGATGGTGGGCCCACTTTGAACTTGGTGCTCATCAACTCAAGCGTAGCTGCACTGTGGAACTCACACACACCAAAGGGCAACCTTTTCACAAATTAAGCTTTTTTTTACTGGTAAACTGAAAACATGATTCGAACCAGTCAAAACACAGACTCCTGCAACTGTGAAAAAAGTTTTTTTTAATAGCATTTTGCAAAACCAGAAAACTATTTTCTTAATACAACACAATGAAAAAATAAATGCTAAAACATTACCCAATAATCAAAATAATATGTGCAACACAAGAACACATGTCTGAGGTTAGTAATGCGCTTAGCCCGGCCGCCAGTATGAAAATGAAAAGAAATCATTGCACCCAATCCAATATACTCACTAGTAATATTGTTATATATACTGTAATACTATAGTGTTATTTCTCAACTGCACACTACCTCTTTTTAATCTCCACCCTAAATATTTATTGCCCTGTGTTGCACATGGAATTTCATATGTATAACATCCCTAGAAAAACATATATAAAGTAAAGTTAGTCAGGGGTAAACCTTTTACATATTTGATGGATTCACCCTTTTTGAAAGATGTCCCATTCTCTGCTTCTTCACTTATAGACTGGAGATGAAGGTGGAATCAAATCAATCATGCCTTCCCGGAAAACAACAGGGAGAAATAGTACATTTTAGCACCAGGAGGGCATTCTCCCTGATCTTCCTTATGGCAGGATGACATCATTGGCTTGCTGCCCAATTCCCACCATTTACAATAGGGTCACTGTTGCCTTCTCCACTCTGCCACAAGGGCCAAGAAGGGAAGAGAAATGCAGAGTGCAAGACAGAAGAAGGAGACAGGGTGCCAACAATGCAAAAATGGTTGATTAGGTCACTACTCTGCTGTAGACAGACGCTCAAAGGCGTCAAAAGTCTGAATGAGTGCTATGACAAGAGCTGTGACAATGGAACGTCTCAAGGTTGAATCCAACAGTTGCCATATGTTTTACTACCACTGAACATTTAGTCTGTCAATGTAATCTAGCCTCTCATCAGTGAAATCATGGCTTGCATGCAGCAGTGATCGGGCCTGATGCTTGTTATTGTTGAATAGTAGTTTGATGACAAATGGAAAATGGACCTCACGGGAAAAGACTATTGACAGAAAGGCATTTAATGTTAAAATGAATATGTACCATCACACTCCAAGTCTTTGAAAATGAATTTCAGGCACTTCACTGTTGTTGCTGGACATTTCATAACTTGAGTAATGCTATATTAAATGTGAACACATATCTTTTAAGAAGTTTTCTCCAACTTAGGTAAACCCTGACCACAATTACTGGCAATCCGGTCATTCTCCCAACCACTAAGCCATTGTGCTGCCACAGGCCATCTTGTCGAAATGAAACATTTTGCCCACAGCCGCTGACCACAACAGATGTTCTCTTGCCTCTGCGGCATGTGTGTTCTGTTGAGTCTAGCGCCAAGGCACTTCCATAGACTGGCACTGGCTAAGAAAAACAAAGAGAGGGAAATTCTACGATGGCGTCTTGAAGGTTTGTGACTGGTTGTGAGTGAGGTAGACCTGTTTATGTTTTTTGGACTGCATTGAAATTCTGGTGCACTAGATGCATCAAATAGACAATGCTGGTTGCAGATTGGATGGCGCTTTTCAATAACAAGACCTGTAGACCTCTGTTGGACCCCTCAACTACAATCACGGATGTCAATAATCTGGTAACGCTGCCCCTGCTGCCCTGTGGCCCTCTGGTATGTTTGCCAAACACTCAGAAGGGTGGAAGGTGACAGCCTGCTGAGATGCCAGGAGGACTGGGAAGGTTTTGGGAAATGTCTCGCTGGTGTGCGAGCACGCACTGCCGCCCGGTGGGTGTCTGTCTGCTTGGGAATGGACGGAAAAGGACGGGGGCTGACAACAGGCTGAGTGTACGCTCAGAGGGATAGTTTGTCCAAGGGATGTACCAGATGTTGACTCACACTGGTTTGCTAATCGGGAGCCACAAGCCCCTGGAGCCACGAGCAAACAGGAACGTCTGCCTTTTTCTGTCACCACAGGGAAATTGGATTGGGCCTGGGGGGAGTGTCAGAAAGGCAGGTATGAAAAATGAAGGAAGTGGTCGGATTCAAAAGAAGCAACAATACAAACCGCAAGGCTTCCTTTGTAAATGGAGTGCTTAAGTCTCAATCCAGGATTAAGGTGTTTTTAACAGGAGACCAGGAAACACCCACTCCCTCCCTCCCACCTGTCATTGTAAATAAGGCTCTTTCCTTAATTGAGAGCCAACCAATAAAAAGCCCAACAGACTGTCGTTAAAAGTAGAACATTCTAATAAGTCCATTTCTACTCTTGAATGAACTGAAATTACATTTGAAATGTTGTTGAGCATGGATGTATATTTTCAATTTTCCAACAGACTAATCACATTATGTAATTGTGCCTATCAGAGTAGCCAAGCTCAGATGCAACTGGAAACCTTTGTGGCTGGAATAGTAAACTGTGCAGCAGGAAGCAGACAACAGATAGCACTGACCATAGTGCGCCAAGGAGCAGACGGAGGCTGTTAAACACATTTACACTGCAATAACTTTCACAAGTCACTGGGCCTATGGAGGAGAGGGCAGAGGCAGACCATCCGGGCCAAGCACATCAACAAGGAGCTATTGAGACTGGAGATCTGTGCTGCTGTCAGTCTGAGAGTCACACAAGATCACAATTGTGGTTTGTGCCAATAACCTTGTTGACCTTATTTAACCTTGGATTTGGCCAGTTCACAGCCCAGACTACAAGTGCCCATTGACAAAGAAAATTGGGAAAGCCATTTGTGTAGGACCACTGATGTTGACTCTGTGGACAGGCAGTTGTTTCATGGTCCGCTCACAGACTTCGCAGGTATATGAGATGTTGTGGTGAGTTTACAAAATGCAAAAGACGTTATTAGACCCTACGACGGAGACAGACTGGAGGAGCCGTGCACTCTCAGTGTGGCTGCTAATACTCTGTGTGTGTGTGTGGTGTAATTACAGCCAGCAGAAGTATCGTCAGTCTGTCTGTGGCATGCAGTGGTGCTGCTGACCTTCCCTCTGCTCCTCTCTCCTCAGGACGGCTGACTGTCTGACTGGCTCCCGGTCCTACACACGCACACACGCACGAACAGGCACACACACACACGCGCGCGCACACACACACACACACACACACACACACACACACACGCACAAAGGTGCTAACAGGACAGCTGACTGCTTACCTGCAGAAAAGTTCCATGAACATCAAAATGTTAATGTAATGCATATTTCATTGTTTCATGTTTAAAAAAAAATGTATATTTTACAAACTCTAGTAGTGCCCATCAGACCACATACAGATGCATGTAATGAAATGACTTACTCCAACAGCAATATAAATATAATGATGCGATTAGTTTTTGATAGTTGGATATATTTTCAGACATTTGAGGTTTAGAAATCTTTTTTTGTCACTAGGGCATGAGGCCTGGTTTGAGGCTTGAGAAGGACTAGTTAACAGGACTGTGTTTTAAAAATAAATTATATAGAAATTGTCCAAAGTAAAAACTAGAATGGTACTGCTTGGAATGATTTATTATTCAAATTTCTTGCAAAATGATGCAAGATATTTGACACACACTCCCTAAAGGCATCAGCAGCAGCTTCAACATTTTATTCAACCCATTTGCGATAAATGAAGACTCTCTTAAATGTTTACAAAGCAGAACTTCTAAAAGAAATGCATGTTGCTTTGAAGAGTGTGTTTTCAAAGTTGAACTGAAAAACACACATACAGTATATCAGGTTAAGTCAAGTGTATTTATATTAGAGCAGCATTACAAGCAGTTTATGGTTGCCTAATGCAATCATTCATACGGCCTTGTAAAAATAAACAGTAATTTTTCTCTCATGCTAGTTCCTGATGTGCTTCCATTAAATGAGTTGTGTTGTACAAAAATGCACCTTAAAGCACTCTACAGTGCCACATAGCAGAGCAGTGAGTGTGTGCGATGCAGAGAGGGCAGTGATCCGTCCGGCTCCAGCTCCTATTTACCTGTCTGTTTCTCTCATATTTGGTGAGTTGATCCTTGGTTTTAGTATCTCCACACAGGGCTGTGGTGCACACAGACACACACAGAGACCCATAATGAGTGTGCCTGACATTAATCCTGAAGGCTTTTGGTCCTCAGCAGGACAAAGCTTGAAGATGAAGTGTGATGGTCATGTGTGATATAACACCAGAGAGCAGGAATGTGAGAGGAAGATGGTGTCAGACAGCGGTTTAGCATATTACCTTTGTTTTCAGGGCCTATGTATTTACGTGTGGCTGTATTGTCAACAGCATGGACATGTCCTACATGTCTGTTTGTGTGGACACTGTCCTTGTAGGACTGGAATGTCTCAGCATATTGTGAATTCTATGATCATCACTGTGGTCCTGTGTTACCTAAGGTTTCAGCAAAGAGAAGAGGTGTTGACTGATAGATCCCATGATATAGAGCTTAGTATAGAGGTAATATTGACCAAATGGAAGGCTTGTCTTAGTTAATTAGTGCAACTTCGATCTGATTGAAAATCAGCTTAAATAGTTTATCTTTTGCCTCTTTGTAATTCTTTCTCTTAGTCCTTACAACATAATTCATCATGCCTTTTCTTATGGGCCTTAGGAGCATTCCTCTCTATGGCTGCAGTCAGTAGATGCTCGACAGACTGCAATATCTGATGTAAAATCAAAAAATGTTAACAGATAGTTAACATTATAGTTGTTGGCTCGCTCACTGCTCATGTTGTTTGTGCATGTTTTACATATGAGTGTAAACAGAGATGCATCAGGTAAACAACCTGTGTGTGCCAGAATATGCCTCGAGCTCCCCTCTCAGTGTGTCCGTGGGGATTTATTTGACCCCTTATTGCCAGCGGTGAGCCTGTGGTGGAGATGAAAGCATGCTTTCACCGTGTGGCCCCAGTTTCTATAGCTATGGACACAGACTCACACTGGTCTGGGACAATAGAGGGGCCCTGCCACTCGCTCCTGCCAAAGCACACAGCTCTCCCCCCCCCATCCGTCACCGCAATCATATTTTCAAAACAAAAACACAGCTGGGGGGGGGGGGGGGGGGGGGTTGAAGTGTGTTTGATGTGTTGGTATGTCACTGTGTGTGGAGGCACAAAGTTATTTTTAGGCACGCGTTTGTTGGGACTGTTAACATGCTCGTTTGACTGGGCTCTGAACATGGATGCCTGCCTTACTGTGTGCTGATGCAAGTGGGAGCCTTTGATTTGGTGGCCGGAGCGTGCCTAATGTGACTGCTGGCTGGGTGGGGTTGGTGAGGGATGGGGGTGGCATCTTGCCCTCATACTGTCTACCCCACAGCGGCCCAAGGCTCCCCCTGCAAACTTGAAAGGCACCAAAGGAATCCCCCCCCCCCAGACTCCCCCAACACACATGTTTTCAGAAAGCATGACATCATCTTTTGGCACAAAGAAGGCTGGAGCTGGGGTCTGCATCATTGTGTGTACAAGCACATCACCCAATGTCTAACTAAGATTTCTTGTTTCACTCTTAATGAATAATAGTGTAGATATTTTTTCTGTAGATTTAGAGCTATCAGTTATATTATATATTAGTTTTCTTGTTACTCTACAGAGTAAGAAATAATTAAATGACTTTGGGGCATGATTGATTGAGATGCAAGCTTAGCCATAGCAAAAATATTAAAGCAAATACAACAAGTGTTTTTACCTGTATTATCCTGTAAAATGGAAATAGCTTTGTCAGCACATATTGAGGCATTCAGTGTCATACTGTCATCTTTTAAAATCTTAAAATCACACATATTTAATAATGATAATTTGATAATGAAATTGCTGAGTTAAGATGACATCTCAACATTCTTACAGATGTAGATTCAACTCAAAATAATATTATTAAAACTCAGATTTTAATTGTAATATGGCAGGCTGTAGGCTGGGTCTAATCACTTAGAGAAGATATTAAGATCAAATCAACATTTGTAATTTTGTCTTATATGAGAATCCCCTGTTCAGTATTATTTATACTGAATACTGAGTCTAAGCCCAGTCTGGGACTGGGACATCATCACAATCTAATCTGAAAACCACCAATAGAGTAGATGTAGAATAGCCATAAGATTGTCAATTCAATCCATACATTTGGCAGTTCAATCCCATCTCCAACCAGCATTTCCAAGGGCATTCTGTTGTGTCCTTGGAAAATACACTTCACCCATCTTGTATGAATTTGGTGTGTGAGCGAGTGATTGATGCTCTTTATGAGTGTCATTAGGAAAGGGGACATATTATGTAATTATGTAAAATTGACTTTCATGAGCTTTCAACTATGTCATTAGTTTACTCAAAGTTGTTTTTCATTTGATTTGTGCATGTTTGAGTAATTTTGCATTCTCCTGCATTCAAGGATAGAATGCACCCGTATCACGCCTCAGTTTTGCCATTTTGGACAGGAAGTCAGTGGACCTGTTTTAAGATATGCCTTTATTAGTCCCACAGTGGGGAAATTTAGCTCAATATTAAGTATTGATCTACATACAGTATGTTATAGTTTAATATCAAATACCCCTCAAAAAGCATAATACATCTTCTAGACTAAGAAACCTCTTTTGAATATTTTCTGCATTACCCTCTCTTTGGCTCAGCATGTAGCCCCTCTGTGTGTGAGGGAGCCAGACTCCGAGACACGGGTGGGCACAGTCTGCAGAACTTCAGAGCACAGTGCAGGATGACAAATATCTGACACAGAGATGGTGCTTCTGATCCTCCAGGACAATGAAAGCTTGTATTTATCTGACTCATAACAAAAGGATTCAGATAAACATTTGAATCACAACTATCTGTTTTACCAGAGAGTATGGTGGAGAGAGGTAATTATAACGTTATCACTGTTTTATGAACTTGAAGAACATGCATGGGTTGGCTGGATTTAGAAAATGAGTCACCAGCTCAGCTCATGTCAGTGCAACCAGCCCTACTCATGTTAGAACCACGCTCATGTCAGAGCCACCAGCCCAGCTCATGCTTGAGCCACCAACCCTGCTGATGCCAGAGCTATTGGCTCTGCTCATATCTGAGCCACCAGCCCCACTCATGTTGGAACCACACTCATGTCGGAGCAGCAGCACCGCTCACGTTGGAGCTCTCAGCACAGTTCATGTCAGCCGTCATGTGAGCTGCAGAGGTACTCATTAATATGCACACACAGGTGTCAGTTAGAGGCTCCCACTCACATTGATCTATATACACTCATATAAGGCACACTTCTTTCTTTTATCTCCTATCCATCACACTCCTATGAGGTGAGGACCCATGGGCTTGGCCTGTTTAATAGGCCTTCTCGTTTGCCAACTGTTCCTGTGAGGGGCCGGTGAGCTGGGCGTCGGAGCTGGGATTTGGAGAGGGAGGGTGCTGGTGCCGTTGGATCAGACAGATGGGGGGGTCCGGCTCGAGGAGAACAACAGAGTCCACTTCAAACAACAAGGATGCAACCTGCTGGCCCTATCGTTTGCCAGAGTACAGACCCAGCCGGATGCTGACACACAGGCTGCAGCATATGTGCTTTGAACTCCTGTTTTAAAAGTAGATAAAGTTGTCAGTGGCCATGTTCACACTATACCTGGATTATCTTCAATGCATAGATTATACACATAAAAGTCCAGCGTGATGCCCTGGGACTCCCTATTCTCTGCCACCAGTCAAACACCCTACAACCAGCCCCCTCCTCCTGAATTCACTGGCACTTCCAGAAAGCTCTGAGGCGCCAGTGGAGCGGGGCTCATCTCTTGGGAACAATAAAGCCAGATCTTCATAAAAACTTCAAAAAGGCCTCGCCAAGTGTTTTATAGGTGCTTTAAAGGTTTATGGGCCCTGGGGAGGGAGGGAGAGAATGGGAGAGAGAGAAATGAGTGATGCAGTTGTAGTGGCAGGCTTCACTTTCTCACCCAGCCTAAAAACAAATCACACATTACATGTTTGCCATGGATAAGCCGTGTGAGGGCCAGCGGCAGAGGCACAGGGGTACAGGCACATTGGGTGGGGGTGATTAGATCTGGTTACCAGGACAGGTGGGCAGTCAAATGTAAAAGCAACAAATGCATAGAGGGATGACAGAGGGGTGTCACAAAGAGATTTGTGTGGGAATTTACACTTTAACCCTAGTCCTAACTCCAAACTATAGCTGTGAAGGTTTGTGAAGCATAGAAATACACTGCAATTACATGATGCAGATAGAAGACCACGTGGAAGGACATGTCAGTGTTGATCAGGTGGCCAGGCTTCCTAAAGAGTTAATCTGGCCTTTTATTATGAATCAACTTCATGCATGTTGTGCCTTTTTCTGAGAGCGACTATGCTTGCCTCTGTTATTCTTAACACCATGGCATAATTAGTTTAATTGGTTTATTATTCCATTACTCCAAAGAAGAATACTGTCTGTTTTTACAAACCACTCAGAATATTGGAAGTATCAAAGGATTACATGGTAGTGTGATTGTGACATTCTAGCCTCTGCTGTTATTATCACTACTTCGTATCTCATTTGAGTGTTGCTTCACTTAATGCAATTGTTTTTGTGTGACTGCTGTGCCCTGGACTGCTCTGAAATCAAATATTGCACTTAAACTTTTGACTTGTATTTGAAGTGCATTTATCTAACAAAGTAAGACTATCTTGACCTCATTTGCCCCTGTCCACCACAGATCTCCAAACAAACACTTGGGATGATTCTCCAGAAGTCAGCTTAATGCCATTTAGGATCTTTTCCAACCATGTTTTTCCCTAAGCCATTCTCAAGCAGCCCCTTCACTTGTGCTTACCCTCTACAGTCTTGTGTGTAAAGTCAGGCCGAGGCTCTGGCTGCTAATCTCCCTTAACCTGAGAAGAGGTCAGGCCTGGGAGCCAGAGGTGGGTCACTGTGAGTCCAGGGAGATTAGGTCCTGGAGCCTACTCACTTTCCGATGCAGCACCACACGGGTTTAGAGGAAACAAAGTGGAGTGTGGCCTTGTGCAATTAACAGATCGCTGTGGCAGTAAGCAGCCTACCAGTGCCAGAGCCGAGCATGTACAACCCTATCTCTCATATTATGATGAGTCACACGTCTGGCCACATGAGCCCAGCGCACACATATCCAATGTTTTTAGGAGCATGAATAGCCACTATTCACGGTGTTTGAGGAATGTTTTCTTTGTAGGCATTCAGATCTATACCAGCAGTTAATTTTAGATCAGGTCCTCTTGGAGTCGCACAGTTTAAAATTAGGAAGTGTCAAAATTCCAGTACAATTATTAAGTTACTGTCAATAAACGTAAAGGGCGGCTCTTAAGGTGTGAGCTTTACCAAGGATGTGACGTTCATGTGATATGCCTCGATATAGTTCCAAAAGTGTAAATCTTTTGACACTGTATGTGCCTGCTCACACATTTGGACCATAGCATTTCAGAGTGCGTGGCATTTTTGCGAGTGTGTTTGTGCGTCCATTTGCGACTTAGTGTTTGCAGGATCTGTTGACAGGGGAGCATGCCGCATTTTATTTGCTCAAGGGCTGAAAAAACACACGGGATGGAGAGAGAGCACAGAGATAGGAGTCCACTGAAAGCAAAGCCAGTCAGTTGGAATTTGACTCTGGCATCATGAGTCAACTCAACATATGAAGATAGTGTAAAATAAAAGAGCTGTGCTGCCACTGTAAATACTCATGAAATACTCAACAATGTACACCTCATTTTACACTATCTGGACACTCACACTTCACAGTCTTTGTAAAATTCCTCTGCCATCACATTTTTACTTTTACCAAGCAAATATTTTGCTTATTAATACAAAACTGACTAAATAAATTGTGTTTTGTCAATGTATCATGTAAAACAAATTATAATTTGAATAATAATTTGAGTTAGTATAGTTATTGTTATTGGGAGTCATTATTTCTTCATCCCATACCTGGTGGTGCAAAGCTCCTTCTGTGGGGGCAGAAGGTAGACTGACAGAAGCGAGGCTGCCAGTCAGTGCCAAAGGCCCTCCTATCACCTAAAGCGGGTCAAGTATCTTGCCCAAGGATACAACTGCAGTATGCATTTGTCGTACTAGAGGTCAAACTGCCAACCTATGGGTTGATGAATGAACACTTTAATCACTGACAGTCACATGTTTTGTTGTCAGCTCAAGGCATGAAAAGGCCTGGTTCATAGCCTTGCCACAAATACTGTATTACTGTACTGTATTAAGATGTCAAAATACTATTAAAAAAAGAAAAATATTATTTAAATATAAATTCCCATCGTCTGTCTGGAATTGGATGGAGAAGTTCTAATAAAATAAATTTTTCCTGATCTTTATAGTGTGGAACTGTGCCTTTGGGCATCAGATGTCCCACTCTTAATGTGAGCAGAATGTCAGTTTTAGAAACACATTTTATGTTGAGGTTTTCAAATGATTTATACATTACAAATTACACAGTTAGCACAGTAGCAAAAAATAACTTCACATTTCACAAATGAGTCACTAAACCTACATTAGATGTGACGTTAACATAAGGAACTCCCCGGCCTATGGAATAGTAGCGTTACTGTTGGTGGTGCTTCAGTTGCAGCTGCCCACTGCTGTTGTCATCGGCTGGGTGTCAAACACCCATGAGGTCATTGCAGTATAGCATCTGAAGAAACAAGTGCCCACTATTTGTCATTTATTTTCATTTCTATTGGCCCCATGGCTGACTTCTGGGACTATATCATAAGTAAAGATGGAGCCCCGTAGCAAAGACATAAGCCCCTATGAAAATCCAATCTACAGCTTGAAATGAAGGTTTGTTCTGGTCCTTATGGTCAAAGAGGTGTGCCAAAAATCCATGTGATAATAAAGTTGAGGGCTTTCTCCAAACAGGACGTCTAAAATATCATTTAAAGATTGTGTTGTTTTGGTGGGATAAATTAAGGTTAGGAGCTTCCTTGAGTGGTGTGCAGCAAAGAGAAAAGAAGCCACATAAACAGCAGAGCCTTTTATTTTTTTAATATCCATTTATTGTTCCATAAAAATAGATTTTAAAAAAGTGACGTGATGTCTCCTTCATAACTGGGCCTGATGAATGTGCCAACAGCTCCTTGTAAACATGGGGGGGCTAAAGTTTTTTCACTGGAAACCTGAAATCTCTCAGCTCTAGCTCCGGCTGCAGCATAAACCCCCCTGACCTTTGACCCCACATTAATTTACCTTCACATTATGGGCCTATACAGTACATTCAATCCCTGCTATACTCTGGTGGTATGTACACAAAAGTATTTTTTTGGTCATCATAAAAAACAGAATTACATCCAAGCACTAACACATTTACAGTTTTTCTCAGTAGGTTTTTTTTTTTTTTTTTTGTACAGTAGTTACACGTAAACACGTTGTGGAGGTTTAGTAACGGGGCTCTTTGTAAACACTTATAAAGTGGGTGGTAATCCAGCAAACGCATGTTCTCCATCATTCTGAACCTGGAATGCTACAGTACTGGAGGCCAGGTCCACTGACGTCACCCTCCCCTTTCAGCCGCTACATATGTCAGCTAATGTAAGCTCAACACTAGATCTGAAAATATTGCAAGTCTCTTAAAAATAGGATTGATAAAATAAATCAATGAAGTGATTTTGCCTGCAATGACAAACTATAATCTTGGCCAAATGCTGCCATTGCTTCCTGTAAATACGACATAAATAAAAGCCGGTTTTAGGCCTGAAAGACCATGACTGACACAACGGTGCTATATCAGAGTCACTTCATAAATAACTTTTCGAAAGCAGTTGAAGAATCCATTTGGAATATATGGTATGCAAGTTTGTTTACAAACGCTGGGCCTCTTGACAACTTAAGTCATCCCTTTCACACCAGAATCCTCGGGGAGACTCAGCTCTAGACTGACGGGCACCGCTTCCTGATGCATCTGGGAATACCACGAAACGAAGCACAACAAAAATACTTAACATGACTCCAGTCCTCTGGACGTTGTACAACAGGGTCACATGCGTTTTCAAGTATTGCTTGTGTTCTCTTTTTTTGTGAATTGGAATGAGCTGGTTTGAATTCACAACATAGTGGTTTTATTAGTGAGCTACACTACTACTGACTGCACAGAGGAAAGAGATCGCAGTATCTACTTGCTATCAGACAGCACCAAAAGACTTGTACAACACCTGGACCTGTACTGCCCTGTTAGCTGGTGACACCACAAGTAGTACTGTGTCATTCTCTGACTGACACTGGAGAGTTCATTTGGTGTCCATATGAGTTTCTGCGAAGTGTATAAAATGTTGTAGGTGAGTTTTCATAGAGTTCTCCTGAAGCTTTTCAGATAAGCGTGTTTTATAGCTGCAGTTGTAAGAAGGAGAATGATGCTGTATATTGTGTGGATGTGCTGTCACACAGTGGTGGCACGGCCCTGCGTCAGAGCTAGAGGAGAGTACTCTTTGATTCGGACGCACAGTTTCCCTCTGAGCCACGGGTTCTGCAGCTCTAGAGGGCAGAAGTCATCCTGCAGCCACTTCTCTCTGTTGTCCAGGACCAGGACCAGTCCAAAGTGCTTTAACTGTTCAGGGCTATAGTAGACACACTGGCTGTCTGCACATGGCTCACTGTCCCCTCCATCACCACTGCTGCCCAACAGTCGCCGAGCAACGCTGTTCATCTCCTGCACCACCAGCTGCACCATCTCCCGCGCCGAGGTGCCCGGAGTCACGCACAGCTGAGGGACAAACGGGACTGTTAGACACCATAAACACATTATATATTCAGACTAAATGAAACAATGTACCTTAACACACGTGTCTTTGGGCAGACCAGTGCGGTACTGTGGATACACCCGGAGTGTAACATGGCATCCTTTCCTGAGAGCAGTGGGCGAAGGGGACGTGAGCCGTTGGGTGCCACTGTCCTCTGATAAGGTGCGTGTGGGGGGTAGAAGTGGGGGGCGCTCATTGGGACAGCAGCGGTCCACTGAGGAGGGCCTGTGCAAGCGTGTGTGCGGGGGTGTAGAGGGGGAGAGGCGGCTGATGGGCTGGGTGTAAGGCTGTGGGTGGGATGAGGTAGGAGAGGGAAACTCCAAGCTGCTGGTCCTCACACAGAAGGCCTGTCTCTTCTCTGTGATGTGCAACAATTCGATCTGTCGGCTGGGCAGAATAAAGTCACTGTCAAACAGCTCTGGTGCTCCTCTTCTCCGCACTCCCAGACCCACCCCTCCACAGCGCTCCCCATCTCGGCTGTGCTCGGAGTCCTGCAGGACATCCGGTGTGGAGTCTCTGAGCGGCCCTCGCCCCCCGCTACTCATGCACCCTCCTGAGCTGCTCCCATCACTACGGAGGACACCCCGAGACTCCAGGGGGGCAGTGCAGGACAGAGGGGAGGGGGGCAGCAGGTCCAGCTCACGAGGACTTTGAGCGCGACTCGAGTCATAGTCACTGTCTGTGGTCAGGAAGACCTCAGAGGAGCCCTCCTCATCAGATAGGCCTGCGAAATCTGAAAGAGCAAAGGCAATACCCAGTTAAATAGCAAACTAATACTGAAATAATGGTACTTACTGACTGATTATTAGTGACCATTGTATTAGGTGGATTTGACAATATACCAGTAGGAGGAATGGGCAAATTTAAGCGTGTGTTTGAGCATTAGAGCTACATAAAGAAACACTGAGTCACAATATGACAATTTCACAGGGATCAGATCATGAATAGATTTTTTGTTTGTTTTTTGCTATTGTAAGTTTGCCCATCACTCAACAAATAGACATCATATAGTCGTCATATGCTGTCTCACTTGGATGTTTGATCACCTTTGATCTTACCGGAGTGCTTGCGGCAGGGCTCCGGAGAGGGAAGGGGTGAAGGCATGAAGTCTGTCTGAGAAGAGGTGGACAGGGGCTTGTCTGGCAGCACTTCTTTGGAGAAGTCTATGATCCAGCTGATGGAGATGCCTCCTGTGGGCTGCTTGTAGCGTGCATACTGCAGTGCGTCCATAATCCAGCGCACATCTCGCCACACCTCCTCCATTTGCTGTGGGGATGTCAGGGTTAGTAGTTGTTTATCACAGTCTGTGAGCCAAACTCTGTGTTTGAGGCTGTGCAGTACCTGTATGTGCTCTTGGATCTGCTGGTGCTTCTTTTTGGCCTGCAGTAGCTCAGCCTCAGAGAAGGCCTCTCTCAGAGCCTGTTGGGACATGAGCAACTCCAGCTCCAGCAGGGCCGATACTCTGCAGTACTGGCCGATGAAACCGGGGGAATAAGCATTGAAATGAACTGCAAAGACAATTCAAAAACAGTTCATATCAAATCCACAGTATGATAAACAGTTCATAATGTGTGCTAAGTGAGATTGTATTAAAGGGAAATGTTTACCCAGTTCAAAGATCTGCAGTGGCAGTGTGAGGAAGCCCGAGCGAGGAGAATAGGGGTTGTTCTGTCCAGGAGCCGTGCACACTTCATCTGAAGGAGGCAGCAATAGCAGGAAAGACACCTTCTCCCCAAATTCTACCACCTCCTGACTGTAGATACGGAAGTCCTGCACCTAAGCACACACAAAGACAAAAGGAATGATAATAATAATAATAATAATGTTACACTAATCTTACACCCAAAGTGCTACACTGTATTATTCACATTATTCTTTCATTCCATACTCTGTGGTGGCAGGCCACTATTGTAGCCAGCTACCCTGGAGTAGACTGACAGAATCCAGGCTGCCAATCTGTGCCATCGGCACCTCTGACCACCACCAGTCACTCAGGCACACACTCATCACTCATACAAGGTGGGTGAAGTGTCTTGCTTAAGTACGCTTAACGACAGCACTTGGTCCAAGTGGGAATCGTTTCTCTGACCTTCGGGTTGGGGGACCACTGAGCCACTGTCGGTGTGGATTTGGTTATTAGATTCACCATATATATGTATGTGCATAACTGCTCTGCAAAATCGGCCCATGTTCAGCTTCCCCTGCTTAAGATCAGATGCAACAAGAGGCCAGTCTAACCTGGTTCCCCGGAACATTGATGTGGGCCATCAGGTCTTTAATGGCACTGCGTAGATCCTGTACAAGTCTGTGAGGAGCACTCTGTACATCATGGTCCATCTCTATAGTCTCGTCCAGTGAAGAGAGGGCTTGTAGCCACTGCCACTCCTCCCTGCAAACAGCTCAGGGGTTAGAAAGAAATACAACACAGCAGTACAGTTTCTTTAACATGCATAATATTGTTACTGCATATGCACTGAAGCTTGTACCCCTGAGCCATAGGGTAACATAATAAGCAGCCATTTGAACTAAAATTTTCTTTGTACACATTTAACTCGAGCAGTTTTTTGTCCAAATGTTCTACAGTGAACAAGATTAATCTGAAGAATGTTGGTTTAAATTCTTCTTTTCAAACTGTGCAGTAATATCGTTTCCAACAGTAAACATGTGGAAGTGGGTTCAGAAAGATTCTATTCATTGTGGCTTGGCCTTTGGGCTCAGAAAATCACATTTAAAGTGAGCAGCATTGCACCAGCCCACACTCTACGGTTGTGACCTGGACACGTTGCAGTTGTCCCGTATCTTGGTGTGACAGAGGACGTTGGGCAGTTTCTGTGGCACCAGCGCTCTGATCTGCTCCACAGAGGTGCATAGCTTCAGGTAACCCAGGTACAAGCCAGGAGACAAGACCTTTTGACTCCTGCGGTGGTACGCTAGCTTCTCCTGCGAATTACACAAGACAGTTAGCTAGAATCTATAGTGTGTCTAAAATGTGTATCTGTCTCTTAAAATTCTCTTAAATTTAGAATTTGTTAACTGGCCACAAAAAAAAAATATTTCAGTGAACTGTGGTTTTGCCAGCGGCAGACTCCACCATTGTTTGGGAACCACAAGGCCAAAAGGTTTATACTGGAGACAAAACAGCCCAGAGCATATTTAGGATATGTAGACAAAATCAACTTGTGGTTTCACTTGAGATAGGGCCCCTACAGTTTGGATACGTAGAATTAATGAAGTTGGATTATAATAACAACACATTTAATAACATATCACAGGGATCATTATGCACTAACTAATGTGGAGTTTCTGAAACAAAATAACAAATGGTCAGCTAAAGTGAAGATAAATAAGTCAATTAGAAGTGGATCTTAACACAAAAACAACAGGCCAAAAAGTGCACTAAATGAATAATGCTTGTTTAACAAGTGTCTGAATGAGTAACTCTCATAATTGCAAGCACATTTCCCTTTACAATCCTATTGTTTAGAGGTTTATCTATTTAAAAGCATTACATAAATGTTTTCCAGAAGTTAGGGTGCACTGTTGATGACAAAATGATGTTCTGTTTCATTGGCCTAAATTTCTAGGTTACAAAGAATTTGAAAAACAAAACTTTTTGAAAAAACACAACCAATGCTGATAAACACTATTTTGAGAGGTCTGGTCCCCCAACAGGTTATTTATTTATTTATTTTTTATTATCCTTTATTTATCCCTGTAGGGATATCGTCTGCATTTCATCCATCCTTTCAGGAGCAGTGGGCAGCACATGAAGGCGCCCAGGGACCCATCTCCATGATCTTATTGCTAGGCTTGGTCAGGACCTCAGCTGGAGGATTTTTACCTATGGTAAAAATCAAACCCGGAACCTTCTTCCGGGTTTGATCACCCGTCTTGCTGTGAGGTGTGAGTGCTAGCCACTCAGCCACCGTGCCGCCAACAACAAAGATCCATATTCATATAAGTATGAATGAGTATTCCTTACATGGAGCGTGATGAGGAGAGCGTCCAGGGCAGTGGGCTCCTCAGGGGAGGAGATGGATTTGCGTTGGAGTTGCAGTTTACAAAGCTGCATCCAGCGAACTCCATCGAGGTTTGGACATGTGTTCATGTCCTTTAAAAGAACCAGCAGTGCATTTCCGTGTTTGTCCTTTATGGGCTCAAAATACACCTGACCAAGATCCTGTGTCCCCAGCATTCCCTGAGGAACACACAGGATATTTAGATATTATATATAGCATATTAAGCACAGCATTAGCATTAGCATGCAGTCCATTGTGCGAGAGTGTAGTCACCTGAAGATGTGAGATGGCCTGGAGCATCTTGAGACGTGTCTGCAATGTGCAGGAGCAGGACGTCTGTGTGGGACTGAGACACTGCTGTAGCCAGGGGATCTCCTCCCACAGATAAGACACCTGCAGCACACCTACAATGTCAGGCTACACACTTACA
This sequence comes from Taenioides sp. WSHXM2023, assembly GCA_029959045.1. Lineage (NCBI taxonomy): Eukaryota > Metazoa > Chordata > Actinopteri > Gobiiformes > Gobiidae > Taenioides > Taenioides sp. WSHXM2023. The sequence goes on along the minus strand of CM057104.1, from coordinate 15,887,031 downwards.
TTTACAGTAGAGGGGGAGGAGGCTCACACTCAAATGTGTCTCAGTTTTATACTATGCACTTTATGGAAATCAGATGTGAAAACACTGTTTTTTCAGTGAATGCCAAATCCCCACTAGTTGATTCACCACATAACTTGACAATGCTGTATCAAGAAATCTGTATTTATATGTAATTTTTTTTTTTCACTAATCACACATTGGAAGTTCCTTTTTGTTGACTGTACCTTGGTGAACCACAGGAAGTCCTGCATGAGTGAGTTGGAGTAGGAATCCTCCATCTCCACTATTGGAATCTGGTCCTCGGGTGTCACCAGCACATTGTCATCTCTGTACATTATTGTTGTCAAGTAAAGCCCTCTAAATAAAACAAACAGACAAACAAAAACTTGTTTTTACACAAAACATTTAAAATCCATAAATTTGTTATGAAAAATGACATACCTTTTTAAACTTTTGACAAACTTGCTGGTGGATTGGAAGAGGTGTCTGATGCTTTTTGAAACTGAGTGTTTTCTTCCTTGTTGTGGAGCCTTGCATTGTTCTGTGAAAGAGACAAAAAATTAGTAAATTAATAAATGAGGATGAGCTTTCTTTTTTTTCTGTCAGTAGTATACTTTTTGGAGATTATTTTTTGTCTAGCCAACTGCACTTTTTTCATCTTATTAATTCCCCAAGCCTTTCTTTATGACTTCATGTGACCATACATAAACTTTCCCACACACACATCCAGCCCTGCCCTGACTGTAGAAACATGGCGGGTGGTGACAGGCCGTTACTTAATTGACAACAAACCTGACACGTTCAACAACACATTGAGGGTGGAATGTTTTTGGACATTTCAAGCGCTCCAGTGGCGTGGCACCATTTGACAGTGGCTCTGACGGCCAGTGGCAGACTATGGGCCTAGGGGGAACTACTAGCCCTTCTCCCCCAGAGACACCAGACCTAAAGAGTGTGTGTGTGTGTGTGTGTGTGTGTGGGGTGGGGTGGGGGGGTGGGGGGGGTGCGTGTGCGCGCGCGTGTGTGTACGCCTGTTTGTTTACCTGCGCATACTATAGCCGCTGGAGCATGGCACGTCTTGAGCTGTGGAGCCAAGGAGCTGCGCTAATGTGTATCTATGTGTCGTATATGTCTTAACCCTTTGCCACTCGCTGACAGGGAGGTCAGTAAAGTCTATGGGGACGTGTTTATTTTTAGTGGGCCTGGAAGGGGCAGGCGGCAGAGGAGCAGAACGTGCATGTGTGGAAGCAGAGGTGTGTGCACTGTGTGACGCCCAAGATAGCGCGCCTCCCTACTCATTAGAAAGTGCCAGATGCCCTCCCAGGTGATCGCACTCCACTTAAAGTCAATAAATCCCTCCATTCAGAGCTCAGAACAGGACTTAGTTTCCGCAGAGAAGCCAAGGTGAAGAGAAAACACCGCGCTTTCTCACCTCCTCAGTGTGTTTAGCGCTCCTGGCCAGCTCTCTGTTTGACATTGAGTAAGATAGACAAGTCGGTTGAACTGCTGGGCTGCCTGTGTTAGTCAAGGCTTCTTTCACAGTTTAATTAATAGTGTTTGGATAAGAGCGAGAAGGTGGTGCGAGCAATAAGCTGCACTGAGGACAGGGTGGGGGTCTCAACATGGACATGCGACTCACTGAAAAAGAACAGGTACTTAATTACTGCAGCACGTCCATTTGCGTACAAGCGTCTCTATGTGAGCGCCTGTCTATCTGTATGTATTTATATGTACGGACAGTAGACAGGGCGACAGGCGGGCTGCTGGGGGCCGTGAGGAGGGGCTGCACCAGCAGTCAGTGTTAATTTATGCCCCCTCTCGACTCCAGCCCAAGACTCGTCTCTTACAGGAATAACAAACATGACCCTGGGACACGGCACCTTAGCTACCGTGCCTGAACTCTCAAACTCAATCACTTGCCCGTCTGAAGAAGCAGGCCCACTCAATACCCACTATTATACTACAGCCCAGACGCTACTGCAAATACCCCGCGGCCAACACTGGACAATAGTAAGTGTGTGTGTCTGTTTGAGGCATGGGACAAGTGGCTAATGCTAACTGCAGGTCCTTGCTATGTGAAGCAGCCAGTGTGGACAGCTCCTGACACTTGTGGGAGTGTTTGAGCTTATAAACAGGTCCAGAGTCGATCTGCATTTTGTCTCAGGCAGAAAGAGAGTGCCGTATTGAGCCGAGGAAGGCCTGAGTCATGGAAAGATGCTTATGGGCTGTGGTGGTTGGGACATAGTAGACGGGACAGACCTGGGTGCTGCACTGGGTGTTATTTTTTATGGTGGCACATAGCCTAAGTATGGATGGGCCCCCAAAGTACTTGCTTTGACTGAGATTGTAAAGTGTCTGTCAAAATGAGATGAAACACAGTAGTGTGTAAGACGCCTTGCACCTGCCAAAGGTAGGGCTTCTGTTCATTTACAGCACCACGAAATCCACATTAAACTTAACTAAACAAACTGCAGCTCCCTGCAGTCACTTTACACTAGCCCACTGTATGCTTTACTATGGTAGTAAGGAGAGCAGTTTGGTATGTGGTAATATTTGGTCTAGTAGTTTTGTTTTAAATGTTTCCAACATATCATGATGAACATTATTTGTCCATGAAAACTTGAAGCACCTCTCCATCTTGTAGAGCATGTTCTTGCTATCCTCTCCAGTCTCTGATAAATAATCAATGCACTGCACCATGTCTGAAATACAATGCAAACTTTACAGGACTTGTGCAATGGCCTCAGGTAAAGTGAACTCGTCGTTTTGCCTGACACTGCACTAAACTGATCTGGAAGTGAAGGTCAAGTGTACTTGTACTCATCTAGTTTCAGGTTGTTATTGTACCCAAGAATTTACTGCATGTAATTCCATATTTATAATGGCTCAGGACTCAGGTGAGCGCTGCACTGTATTAGATTAGCAGACACCACTAAACACTATATAGAAGGAGGCATTATACATTGAGTAGATGAGAGAAAAGTAGTGGATACCATGGCAAATGCATTGACGATGAGCTTCTTTTATCTGCTCCAAGAGCTTGTCCAATGTCTCCTTTTGTTTGACCCGTGGGGTTCGGCCATCAACGTCCCTCCAACCTGCAGACAGAAACTACAATGTAATATACAGATGGAGGTGGACACCTAAGTACAAATATATGCTATTATTGTGAGCTCAACAATGTTAAAGTGCTGTACTGTATGATTACACAGTAGAGACAGCAGTAGAATATTTCAGTATTTGGTTTATTTGAAACAAGTAAACCAGGATTAAGAAAGGATTGAGTAATAACTTTTGTCAAATAAAAATAAGATGGTCAGGTTTGTGTTCAGTTTAGTGGAAAATGTTGTGCAGTCACACGTAGGTCCAGGAGTTGCAGTAATGACGTCTTCTGGAGATACATTTGTCTAATGCTTTATTGTAAACATGCCGATGAGACTAACAGACTGACTCAGTCCAAGTATTTGGAGGGAGATGGTCTGTATCTTTGTCCCAAACATTCAGGGCTGGTCCTGGACTGGTCTAATAGTGGAGAGTGTGTGTGCAGGGGAAAGCCTTCATACACATATGTACTTTTAGACAAATACTGATATTCTGTGTGTGCCACTGTGATGAGGACATTAGACTAAAGCAGCAGAAAGCACCTCCTGAGCCTGACAGCACCCCCCCCCATCAGCCGACTCCCCGGGCCCTCACCCCCGGAGTGTGCGCGCCTCACAAACACGGTGAGCTCTATTCCCGGAAAGGTGCCTGTCCCAGCAGGACAAGTGGGCCCTTTAATGGCCGTCCATGGCCCGGCATAAGGCCCCCACTGTTGGGGCCGCGCTGCGCGCTACAGCACAGACATGCAAATATTTCCAGTGGTAGGCCCAAATGGAAAACACAAACATGCAACATCAAAATTAGCTCTGAGAGAGGTGGGGGAGGGGGACCATCACAAAAAGTCAAAAAAGAGGGAAAGCCCAGTCTTAAAAGAAATCTCACACAGTTAGCCGAAAAACATGGTGCTGATGAGGACAAATATGCTCATGTGTTCTCCAGATGTGCCATGAGAGTGTAAGTACATCCACTGCTATCAGTAGACCACTAATACTACTACTCTATTACACTACTGCAACTACCATTACACAACTAATATTACACTGCTGCTACTACTACAAATACCAACGCTGCTTTTCAATGTCCACTGAGGTGCCATAGTTGAGCTTTATATTGGCTAACTGTAACCTTGTTTGTGTACCATCTTTATTGCTAGAATGATTTACAAATAGACCTGACTATTAGCATAAAATTGGTTCAGACTTTAACTGTATATAAAACACTTGTGACTGGCCAGGAGCCAGGCACATAAAGTGCTGACTATAATTAGTGCTGAATTGCTATATTCACACACTAATCACATAGTTTTAAATGCAGTGTTTACACTTGACACTCACACTTATGAACTGCCATGAACTCCCTGGGCTTCTGTCCTGTATGTGTGTGTGTGTGTGTGTGTGTGTGTGTGTGTGTGTGTGTGTGTGTGGGTGTGTGTGGGTGTGTGTGGGTGTGTGTGGGTGTGTGTGGGTGTGTGTGTGTGCTCAATGTGATCAGTGTGGAGATAGATTAATCAACAGAAAAAAGAAGGGCCAGCGCTCTGCAGCAGTGAGTCAACACCTCAGCTGTTGTGGCGAATGACTTCACGGTTAACTTCTTGGCTGAACCCGGGCAGCCTCTGGTGCCAGCCAAGCCCAAACATCACCCCGGGCTACAGTTACATGGACTGACGTCTGCAGCGGGGGTCCCAAAGCCCACGTAGCGCTCTGGCCAAGGAGAGTCCAGCTGTCACCCCTGGGATGATGTCAAGGCAACCTCCAATGACGTGGGACTCGCACAATCAAATGGATGTGAAAGGAATGATGCAATGTTCTGTTTTATATGTGGGAAACCTGCAAGGGCTTTTGTGTTCATACAGAGCACACATCCTAATCCTGCTGTATAATCATGTGAGATCATCCACTACCAGGGATTCCCATCTCAACAACTGCACTGATACAGTTGAGACTTACTGGAAGGAGCAGCACAAGCTGGAGTGGACACAAGCGGGGGACCCCAGCCTTTCATGTTGTATGCACACACTTGAACGTAGTAATATGTGCCCTGAAAGAACAGAACAGGATATCACTTACACACAACTAGTGATACATGCATCTTGGGCCTGATGTAAAACAGTTATAAGGCTATCCCTATGGCCAGGGCAGACAGCTCTCTTTTCTCAGCCAGATCAATCAAAGTGGTTGCCGACACTTCCTGACCTCGCCTTGACCCCTGTCATTTGACAAGAGCTGGTCTCACAGGGGGAAGGGGTTTCACACAACTACAAACAACCAGCGGATCCTCCATTTGTCTGTATGGCCACTACAGAAAATGCCACACATAAATCAGGTGACCGGCCGCCGTGCTGCTCTTTATATCAGTTTGGGGACACTGCTCACAAATGACTAGGAGCTCCCCAAGTAAATTAACACTTTTAGTTGTTTCTAAAAGCCCATGTGTCTCTGACCCCATGGAGCTGGGGCCACCTATATGACAGATGTAATAACCAAGAGCTGCTGAGTAGATGGCTTGAAATGTCTCCAACAAATGCTTTCCTCTTATGTGTAAATAATAGTCATAGTTCCCTGCTGGAGAACTCTCTCTTTGTGTGGCTATGTCATTGAAGTACCTTAGAGCAAGCAACCTTTGATCTGGAGCTTCTGAGGGACACTGTGGGAACTGAACAGTACTGACATGAACATTAGCCAAACTGATGTCATTTCTCTTATTGTTAAAGCTCAAAGCATCAGTGCAGTATAACGTATTGTGGTATTCATCATATGGAAGTGGAACCTACACAAGTGAGTCCTGTGACGTTGCAGTGGAGCTGAGTGGTGTCGTCCACCACCATCTCTCCCAGCAGTGAGCTGCACGAGGGTGAGTTACTCCAGCTCACTGCAGCATACATGGAACAATAGTTATCTTCTCATTATTAAAGAATAAACACATGCGTGACTTTGTGTCTAATCATATAAATGTGACACCTTTGTACTTGGTGACCACAGCAGAGTTGACACAGACAGGCTCCTGGAAGTCCACCCTGAGACTGGTGCTGCTGCTGACCGACAGGCGTACCACACTCGGGGCATCTGGTGGATCTGCAGTCAACACCAAAATGTTAGAACGACTCAAATAACATCATATTGGAGCAAGGCACATTACCAGTAATGACTTACATGGTGCTACCTTGTAGAATCTTAAAAATGCAAAAGCAGTACCATCCAGCACAAGCTTTGATATCTCTGCAGCAGCAGTAACAACAGTCTTGCTTTTGAGCCAGTGTCTAATTTCCATTCTCACAAGTTGCCCATTAAATGACATGACTGTGTGGAATTATAAAGTGGGCACAGCTCTTTTAGCATTAAAGCACAGAATGGTTTGGGAGTGTGCGTGCGTCTGTGTTAAGGAGGCGGCTGTCTAGCACGCTGCTCACAGTGTCATGGAATGCCTATTAAAAATTAAAGCCGTAGTACGAGTGTTCATGGTTTGAATGCTCTCAGTCAAATGCTTGGCAACTCAGTGTGGAAGCCATTAAGAGAGTGCCTAGACACGACGCCCAGCAGCCATTTAGAACGGGCACAAAAATGAAAAGACGTGTTGCATTGATCTGAGCGGCCTGTGTGAAAAATGCGTGTGAAAACTCCTTTGTGACCAGAATCAAAGTGAGGGGGACAGACTTACTGGCGTGCTCAAAGCCGCTCTGCATTCGCCGGAAAAGCCTGAGCCTCCACTCCCAGGCCTTGAGCTGCCTCTCGCGGTCGGACAAGTCGCGCTCGCTGGGCCCCTCGCTCCTCACCTGGGCCTGGAGTTCAGACACCCGCTGCTCAGCCTCCTGCACCAGGGTGGCTAAGTGGACCGCGCGCCCTTCAAGACTTACGACTTGAAAAAAAAGAAAGATTTGAGTTTAAGTGCATATGACAGCGTTTCATGTTTTTCTAATTATTACTTGGTTTGGTTTGATAGTATCTGTGGTGAATATTAACCACAGTTTTACATCAGTCAAGTGGCAGTTTGTGGTAAAAAGTAAAGTTGTGGAAAAGTACAAAAACACAGGATGTACGGTTAAGTTCTGATAGAATACCTCTACCATCCAAAATGCAGAAACAATTTGATTTATATTTATTTAATATAACGCAATATTTTACTATAATCATAAAAGTAATTAACAATGTTTTGATTGAAATGAGTAGCCTATCCTTTCATATGCATTTTAAGGAGATTTTGAGAATATGCACATAAGACTTTACAAAGTGATCAACCCAAAAAAAGTGTATTTTCAGAACTGATTTCTGGGTACTTTGGACTGCATCTAACTAAAGCCTGGATTGGTGCTAAGAATATTAGACACTCAAGACTCATGGTAGCTGGAGAAAGATCAATGGAAAAAGAAAACAAATGAGTATAGTTGTACAAAGCAGTGTTGATAATGTGGTGATTGGACAGTGCACACAGTCAGGGTGACACTCCACAGAAGCAGCAGCGAATGGGTTTTCCAGGCTCTCCTTTAATGTCTTTGTTTGCCAGAGGCTGCAGTGTATTTCTCAATAAAGTCAGTTTAACTAAGCAGGCACTCTTTAAGGATGACATCAGCCCCAAATTGACACTGAAAATGGGCAATGAAAGTGAGAAGGGTGAGAGGGAGGAGCACTGTGTAAATGTGCATATAAACCAGGACAAAATGATGGAAACAAAAATAGGCAATTGTTTAAAATGCTGGTAGCGAGTCGTGTTATTAGACCTTATAGATAGACTGGGTTTAGATCTGGTGGTATTTGGAAAGCCAAATTGGTGTGAAAAGTTTGAGAAGCACTGCACATAATGGCATATACATTTGATTAGTGGCTAAATAAAGTGTCAATTATGAAAAGGGACTGCATTTGATGAAATTGTTGTTTCTGGATGTGTAGATTCCCACACTTCTACACTAGTTTAGGGGAAAATGCTATTTCTAATCAAACACATTTCACAGTTGTAAATAACTGACTAAAATGTCCGCAGAATTAAAGGGCCCATATTAAACTATAATATATAATCTATGTTATAATGTTGTTTCCATATCACAAACATACCCGGAGTTGTGTTTTGTTTCATTCACACATGTTTAACACACAAACTTTGCATATTTAAGCAAAGTTATTTTTTCACACAAAAAACACTCTGTTCCACCATGTGATGTCATGTTGTAATACAGGACGTTTTTAACTGTGTACACCTTCAGTAGAATCATTTGGATAATTTCAGACCTGGAATTGCGAATCTCTATTAAAAAAAAGTAAAAGGTAGCTGTTAACTTGAACACTACCGCTTCTTGACATCACAAGGTAGAACAGAGGATTTTGATCTTTGGAGATATAGACAGACTAATAATAAAGGATTACTAAAACGTGTGAATGAAACAAAATACAACACCAGGTATGTTTTTAAGGGTGTAACAACATTCTAACATGGCTTAAAGCTCACAAGAGTCAATTTTGTGTAATATAGAACCTTTAAGTTTATCTCCACATACCAAAAGGCATTCTTGGTAATCCACATAATTCACTTATGCGCACTGTACATGTCACGGGACACTAGCTGTTGCTAACGGTGCCATAACAAATAAGTGTATGGTTGAAATGCTGCTACGGAGCGTTGCGCCACATACCAGCACATAGCAGGTAATGTAAAGCTGTAGTCCAGGTCATGGCGGACAGTAGCACACTGTAGTTCTTCTTTGGTGGCTGGTCACTCAGGCACTGTTTGGAGCTGGTGTGTGTCTGTGTTTAGTCTCACTCATCTGTGTTTGTTCATTGTAGATTCCACTGTTGACACCAAGTTTAAAGCTCCGTGTCAAAATGTCCATCTGGGTGTTGTTTCTCTCTCTCCCTGTCTCCCAGTCCCCCTTTGAATTCAACCATCCTCCCATGTTCTCTACCTTGAAAGACTCAGATTTGAAGTTGATGGACTGCTAATGGGCAATCAGATTTTTCATTTAGTACTGGGAAGAGGTGAGGATTTTCCAGAAGTCAGTTGTGTCATTATAACTAAGGCAGCGTTCACACTTGTCATGGATAGCTGTTTAATGGGAGTTTGTTCATTTAAAAACCAATAAAATAATAAAATGTATCCACTAAATAGTCACTGGAAGAAATGATGAGGACTAACATTTGATTAAAATTGTCCACACTTGTGACGTGACCGCAGCTACAGCAGAAAATGATATTTAATCTAAATCAAATTTTGAAAAATAAATAAATAAAAATAAATAAATAAAAAATAACTCATTTGCATTTCCTAATGCTCAGATGTTGTATGTTCAGTAAACTTTAAAACTAGAAAGAAAATGTTTTTTTTCCAATTTGAATTTGAATGTTTCACAGTAATGAGCTGTTTTTAGACTTAGACAAACATTATTAATCCACAAGGGAAATTATTTGGACATAGTAGCTCACACATCACAATATAATATAATAACAAAGAGCAACAAGAACTGACCTCACATCACTAGTTTGGTTCAGGTTTGATCCAAGTCTGGATGTTGGCTTGGTTTAGTCTTTAGTCCACGTTTAGTTCTGGGTTTAGTTTCCATTTGGTCCAAAATTTGATGAGGCTTGTGTGCAAGTGTGAACACAGCAGTTGCTGTGTCTCAGCCAGTTTATAGAATAAAATAAACAGTGTGGTGAAATAAAACATGTTTATGCCTATCTAAAAGTGACACTTTTTAATGTTGTATTTGTTGAATCCAGTATCCATGGGTGAGCTGTCATCAGAGCCCTTGAAATAACAGACTCTAGTGACTCTGACATGTATAGCTCACATCTTTTGTCTCCAAAAGATTTACAAGTGCATCCATAAATCTCTTCTGTTGTCTTGGTCTGCCCCGGTCGCCTTGGAAACCACACACTGCACAGCCAAGCTCGACAGTATCAATAAGCATCAATTTTTTTAAAAGCTGGAGGCGAGGAGCGCAGCATGTCTGAAGTCAATCCCTGCCTGCTGGAGTTAGATTAGTACATGCGTGTAAATATACGTTTTCTTGCCTGTTTTTTTAATGCTTACTTACTTACTCTCTTATGAGTTATTTGGGGGCACAATCAAAGTAAACAGCACTTAGCATTCAAGTGTTTTCCATTTAATGATACCTTTATAAGAAGCCTGGCTGGCTGTTGGAAAGTCCTGGTGTGTGAGAGAGTGAGTACAAACACAAAGGAGTCCGACTGGCGTGTTCTAATCATTAGCAGAAGAGGAAAAGCGAGGCGTCGCGCAGATCACAGACAGTGAAAAGTGCTTACCAAGATGACTAATATTACATCACAACTACCGCCCTTTCATCAGCATTAATATCATGGCAATAAACTCAGTGTGCATGTGTGTGAGTGGTGGGAAGAAGAAAGCTCGCCTGCATTATGTGAAATTATTTGGCTTTGACTTTTTACAATGCCATAATTATATTGTTTTTTATAGGGACGTCAGTCATTATAGTTGTAGTATGTAGGTCTGATAGTTCATGGCTAGACTATTAATTATCCTGGTTACATTAACTTAGAGGTTTACCAAACTTTGGTAAACACAAATAACAATAACTAGCGCAAATATCATTGTAAACAAGAAAGCAAGTTAAAGCTGTTTCTCTTATTTATGTAGAGACTTTCTGGCGACTCAAGTGGAGGTCTTCCAGAAATATTTCAGAGGCAATACAATGCGCAAAGACTACATTTTAATGCACTGATCATGTTCGTCGCGCTGCATGAAAACAAAACAAAAACAAACTTAATTTACTGTATAGAGTAATACACATAAAATGATTTGATTGGGAAACTGATTTTTTTATGAGATGTGGGGCACAGGGGGCATTTCAAAGCTATGAGTCAAATATTTGTGTTTACAACCTAGTTACAGCCAGAAATATAGAGCGGTCTACAAGTGACATTTGCAGACATCACATGCAATTTGGAGACTGGAAACTTGTATTATAGAGATTTTAAACTATCTACAATACTCATTTAAAGCGTAATATGCAGTGATTAATGCTTTAATGTGCATATGACTGGTTAGACTGTTCATTTCATTAAAACATAGTTGACATGTTATATTTAAGATTTTACTGCAAATATAGCTTTTTTTTGGTGAAGCTTATAACTTTACTTCCTGGTTGGATATTGACAGCAGATGTGATGTGATATATGCACAGTTAATTCCATAACTATTACTTACCAACACACAGTAAACTGTCCCTACATTTTGTATGGAATTTTCGGTGGTGTAGGTAGAGGGTTTCGTCTCTAAACTCACAGCTTCTTGTACTTTTTAATAAGTTGGAGATTCTTATAGTCAGACCTGTATTTATGAATCATGCCGTCCTCAGAAGTGTCACATGATGTTGCTGTGACATGTCTGGTCATCTGATTTAAACAGGTTTTGCCACAGTCTTCCTACTTGGAAGGCTGCAAAGTAGAGCCAAAACTGGTGCAGACCTGCACATGTGCAGACCTAATGAACCTAATTGGACTTCCTGCAGTTTGGTACTTTTCTTTTCATTTTTTTCCCACAAACTGCTGCACTTAGCTGATGTAAAATGATGAATGATGATAAATATTTACCACAGGAACCATCCCTCCAAACCAAGTCACAATTATAAACTATAGCAGGTGTCACACTATAGTAGGTGAACTTTCTAAATGCATTTTTGTCCTTTTTTGATGTTTGTTGTGAAATACTCACAGTGAGGACTCTCTTTGGCCCCAGCCCGCAGCAGCAGTTTGGCCATGGGCACATTGTTAGTCATGATGGCGATGTCCAGAGGCAGCAGGCCCTCACTGTTGGGCGTGTTTAGGTCCAGCTCCTCCAGACTGTACTGGGACAGAAGCAGCTGAACCAGGTCCAGCTCCTGGTGCTCCACCGCCTCAAACAGGGCTTCATTACTCTGGAACTAAGACACGAGCAAACACACATTTGTATCATTACAAACTCCTAAAAGTGTGCTCCTTCAAAAATATTTTCAGCATAGTTTTTGTCATCACATTTCTGGGAAAAAAAACAAAACAAAAAACACCTCTGGAATAGTAAGACTAAAATTGTGATTAAAATTACACTTGAACAGTTGAATAATAAAAACCTGGACAACTGAGGGATTCTACACACAAATAAAAACTAAACATAAACATAACGAGTGGAGACTAGATCCAAGTTCCACTTTTCAATCCCAGAACCCTAAACCAGACAATACCAGACCATAAACAAAGTCAACATCCAAAGAACACATCTTGTCCCATGAAGCAATGCAATACAATGTATCATAGTTAAAATCGAAAATATATTTTGACAAAAAACCTAAATTATCATCATATTCAAAAGGCAAAGACTAAAAAAAGATCTGGAACACTGCTCCAAAATTCTATATTTTTCCTCTGACTATTTTTGGACTATGATGTCGGCAGCGTATTATTTTTTCCCTCTGTCTTAGTGTGACTTACGATGGTGGTTTTGCGCAGCCGCTCCTTGTCCCCGCCCCGTCCTGACACCACACTGTCTTCCAGAGAAGGGGGGTTGGTGCCCACGCGGAACTTTCCGGAGAGGTTACGGTAGAGGCGGCGGGCGGCGCTCGGCGAGGACAGGCTGGAGGACTTGCGGGTCGAGATGGGCTGGTGCGCCTGGTCTGTCCTCATGGGCTGTGTCATCTTGGCAGAGTCAGCCCTGGAGAGAAAGCACCAAAGAAATGCTTTTTACAAACTCATCCCCCAATCCATGCTTGAAATTTCACTGTCTGAGCTCCGTTTAATTTCATAGGACTAAGATTTATTGTCACTGATAGTTGATGCTCCTTATTTAGTTATTTTAGTATTCTGACTGGCCCTAAAATAAGACTCTGTATTTGTGTGTGACTCTGTTCTCCTTGTATTAGTTCTGCCCAGTTTTCTTGATTACTCTGTCAACGCAACTAATCTGGCACTTAGTATGTATGTGTTGGTACTGCAAATCCAAATTGCAATCACCGAATCAGCCAGATTTATTCAATGGACTCTTTGCTTCTGCCTACTTCTTTTAGACACTATCTTCTTGTATTTTTGTAAATAGCAGATCATTTTATATAACTTGAAACTCAAGTGTTTAAATCAAAATAAATTATTGAATGGAAAAAGCTAGTGTAGCACAAAGTCAACTAAATATTGTTCACAGTAAAACTTCTACAGTCCTCACATTATATGAAACTGTCCACACTGTATGAAAACTGCCTTATATCCCACCTGTGAATGAAAAGTAGCTCCTTTAGGATTTACAAAGAGCTAGTGGCATCCAAAGCACTGAATGTGAACATGGTTTTAAGCACCGCGGCATCAGAGTCTCACATGATTTACATTGCACTAAATTTCACCCCAGCATTCCTCTTGTTGAAACATATCTGTGTAATGCTTTGTGTTACCATGACAGTAATGCGGTGCCTCTTTGGCTCTTTCGGACTGTTACCCTTTAAAACAGAGCAATACCATAATGTGACCCCTTGTCACTGGGCACATTTGTGAGATGCCCAACAGAGGACGACAGCTAACAGGAGCTAACCGTAGTAGCCCTGTTCATGAATTAGCTGCAGTTAGTATTACAATCCTATATATACCGCAAAGCTTTACAAAATCATCAGTCAGTGTGAGAAGAGGATGCTAACATCTGACCTATGGCATGGTGATACATTACACTGGGCTGCCAGATGGACTACATAATGGGATTGGCAGCTCGTAGTAGTGTGAGTCATTGTGTGGTGGTTATGCCAGTCTGTTCTCCCACCAACATGGCCAATGGATGTTCTGGTCCTGCCATCAAACCCAGCAGATCCCTGCTTTGGCTTATGCGTATGGTGACTCTGCATCTCCATTCTCTCATGAGAACAAGTGCACACTAAAGTCATGTCTGTCCACCTGCCACTGTTTCCACCAAAGACTGCATACAAAATAGTCAATCATGTCGTGCTTATGGTGGCCAGCTACTCTGCACTCTGAAAAGGCTTTCTAAATGTGGGCTACTCTGATAAATTGCCATAACAAATGCAGGGAATGTAAATGTTGTTGTAAAATGAAATGGTTTGTACAGCGGTAGAGAAAGGTAAATATAAGTCTACTTAAGTTGGCACACTGCACGGTGCCAAGAAGCTGCCAACAGGCCAAGATTTGTCAAGGTGAGAACATCTGTAGGAAAAATGTTATTTATACTCTGCTGCAGTGTAGACGCACACACAGCTCCGGCCCCACACGCACCGTTACGACAGCTGACAACGGCAATCCACATTGTCCACTTAAAAGTGGGCCCATGTCCCCCGCAACAAGGCCTTTTCACATGGCCATACACCTAAAATACCCCAGATCCCTGTCCCTTCCCGCTCGCTCCTGTCCATCTCTACTCCATCCCGTAATAGAGGCCTTATTTTAGACATTCTCGTGTTCCCAGCCGGGCCGAACCTATTCCAGTGTTCCAGATAAAGCGCGGCAGGTATTTGGAATCATTTTTCCATGGGCCTGGCCCGGAAGATAAAACAAGAGATATATTTGTAATGTGTGTGCTGAGATCCCATTTCAAAGAGAAGGCCGTCGGAATCCAGCACAGGCTTATTGTTATTTGTCAGAGATGGAACAGAGGAGTTTTTTCTGTCCGGCGTGTGGTGCCCCATCACTCTCTGACCACACAGGGATGTGTCTACAGCCAGCACTTAAGAAGGGCTCTTCAATGACATGTCCTCTGCCACAGAGAAATATACAGAAAAGGTTCAAGCCCTAGAATACTAGTAAATCTTACAAGATGTGTCATTCTTTTGAGAGCATTTGTAATAACCTGGATTCTTCAGACCATCATTTTTACTGTGAGAACAGATGTATTCTACATACAAGTATACTTGTAATAATTCCAATCATGCAGTTTGAGAGTGTGTACCATGACCTTAGCCAGCCAAGACTACATGCTTTTTCCATTTCAACATAGTCTGGGACTCTATCTCCCAATGAGAATTATTGACAGGTGGGGTAAGCAAACAGAGAAATGCATGATCTGTTTGTGATGAAACAAACATAAAAGCTTAATATGATTAAATGATGATGACAGAAACACTGCAGATTTCTGCACAATTAAAAGTGTACCTGATGTTTACTGTCTTGAAAAACAAAACTACATAATTTTAAAAGGTTTGCAGTGGTTCAAACTTATTCCTCACATACCTTATGCATTATGTACATCCTAATTATGCAGTGCAATGAGTTTATAAGCACTTTTCACAACTCTCAGAGACCAGAGCTAACAGCAACTAGCATCTAGCTAGTTGTTATGCTTTCTAATTAGATGCAGCTGACTTATTTTGACCTCAGGATCTGCTTACACAATATATCTGTATGGGGCAAGACAGATTTTGCACAAATACATAGGAACAAATTGATTACAGGGCTTTTAAGGTGAAGCTCTAAACATTCTGTTAATGACAGGTGAACATTGTTTTTGCAGAGTCTAACCATTCTCACTCCAAAACTGACTTAATAACAAAGGCATACGTGCAGTTCTAAGCCTTATCAGTGTCTGCTCAGTGTTAGTTCATTTACAGGGCTTTTACCACATTTTCAGAAACAGGAAGCAGTTGTTCTGGGGAAACCTACAAAGAAACCAGGCTCCATGTTTGGCCCCTGATCAACCCCACATCAAATAGACACAGCCTCTTAGAGTGGGCCTGCATAAGCCTCTACACACACATCCCTTTTATTAGTTATATCAGCCTATTTACACACACAAACAGCTTAGGGCTGCAGACAGTGAATCATGTGTAAACAAAGTACACAAATATTGCGTGCTGAGACATTGACTTATTGTTTGACAAAATCTGACGAAGTGATTAAGAAGGTGTTGAAGGAAAAAGGGAAAGTCTGTCAAAGTGAAAAGAAAGAATGTTGGTCAAAAGTTATTTCTGATTCACAGACACCAAGACTCCTCACCCCATCATGACTAAACTCTGTATCAAGTTGATGCAGTCCAGTCACATATACATTAGATATTATTGTGTTTATAATAGTGCTGTCAATTGATTAAAATATTTAATCGCGATAAATCTCATGAATGTCATAGTTAACTCGCAATTAATCGCACATTTTTGTTCCTTGAATCATCATTTTAATACTCTTATTAACATAGAAAAGTGGGTCTTACTTTGTGCAATTTTTTTTTTTATTGCAAACCATAACAATCGTCAGTGAGACAGCTTTGTGTTCAATGTTCCACTCTCATGTTCCACTTTCATGAAGTGCTCTGCAACAGTGTGAGTGAAGTGCTTCTCTTCTGTCGTCATAAGAGTCAAAGCGACTGAAGTTCCCACTGTGGCTGAAATAATGTGCTGTGACCCTGAGGTAGTTCTCATTACTGAGGGACGTCCAGTAATCTCCAGTTAGCGCAACTTGTTGTACTAGAGGCGCACTCGCACTTGGACTTTTGGGCCGTGCCGTGCTCTGCCGGGCCACATCCGACGGTGTTGTCGCACACCGCTGTTTGTTTGCATGTCACACAGTGGAGCTGGCGCTTTTGGCGGAGAGGGCGGGTCCAGCGGCATGAGGTGTCTGTTGAGTGGTGGGACCGATGTGGGTCCTGCTGCGGTGCGCGCTCCTCCGTGGGTTTGTGGATGTGGTGATGGCGCGGGGAAGAGGGGGCGGCCGGGGGAGAGAGGCTGCGGGGCTTCTGTCGTGACAAGCTCCCTGTCGGGTGCGCGGATTCGCCGTATGTTTTAGAGCGAACTTTGTTTGGTGTTTTCCTCGTGTGGGTGGCATCAGTGCTGTGCTTTGGCCCACCTCCTCCAGCCTGGACTTCTCAGTTTCGTACAAATTGTTTTCCTTCCTGTTTACCGTCAGATCCTGTAGTTTTTTCTAACGTTACGAGCAGTAGTCACAGCTTATGAAAAAAACTGGTTCACTAGGTCACAAAGAGCGTTAATCTCGCGATAATTTTTTTTTTACGGCGTTAAAATTGTTTTGCGTTAACTCGTTAATAACGCAATATTTTTGACAGCACTAGTTTATAATGTAATTATACATTATGTTGTCGGTGCATGCTGGATCCCTTTACTGAACTTACCAAATCCAAACAGGCTTATGCCTGTACCACTGAATGATAACCAAGTTTAGCAAGAATGGGTCATTTCACATGTTGAAAATGTGAACAATCCAAATACTGTGACTCTTCTTCTTTCTTTTGGCGTGACCCCTCAGGATCCATCCCAATAAGTCCGTGGGTCACTGAGGTCATGTGCCTGCTGGCTGAGACCCCCACTGTTCCCCAGTGCATTTGGCCCTACACTACCAGTACCACATAAATCTCTACTACACACTAGTGTGTGTCTAATTATATTTATTACACAAAGTCACAAGTGGCCATTCATGCTATCGGACTTGTATGGCATTAGTGGTGTGCTTAGGTCAAGGTCCCACATAATAAACAAAAGAAGTGAATGTAGGTAGATGGATCGAGGCATAGGGGCACGGCCAGAGACAGTGATCAGTAAAAACAGAGAGGCGGGGGTCAGGGGGGCAAACAGTCAGAGGAGAAAGTTGCAAAAACTCACACGCACACACACATGCACACACACACACGCAGCACGGGCTGCTCTAAATGTGGCTTGTAGAAGGAAATTCTGAAATCTGAGTCTTGGCACCAGACAGGCTGGAAGCAGGCAGGCTGTTGGACGCATAGAGGGAGAGAGGAGAGGGGCAGAGCGAGAATTCATATAGTCGTTCCCTCTGCGCGCCTCTTATCGGCTTATAGGCAACATTCATCTCAACAGCACTGTGACCTGCGGCCCTCACTCTGACGGAGTCGGCATGGCAACCGCCACAACGCCACAAATGAAAAACTATATTCTTATACATACATAGGTCACTTATACATTTCCCCACTGCAATAATCAGTTTCATCTTCACAACTTGTGGTTGTAGTTCAGAGGTGTGTGCATGTAACTCAAGTTACATGGTATTGGTGCCCCCCCTCCTCTATTTATAATAGAAATATTTGAAAATATTATTGTTCTAAACTCTGCTTTGCCCTAAGGCATGCATTACCTTTCTTTTTGTCCATGTTTAGGTGAAGTCTTCATGGCCTTGATGCTTTCTTACTGTCACTGTGATAAAAATGGCCAAGTAGGTGATTTATCCGTCTAATACAGTGATTTTGATCAAATAGAGCTCAGCATGTATTTATGATACTGTCATGGAAAGGGCATTGTCAGACAGATGTGCTCACCAAAGCCAATTTCCAGTCTTTAAACTAAATCTATAATGTCTGCATAATTACTTTCCACTGTTGAGCCCCTTTGTCCATCCACTGTCTCATCTTCCTATTTTTAAACGGCCAGCTGAAGGTTGGGATGTTCCAGTGGGACATGACATCTCTGATATGTGTGATCCAAATGTGTTTTATTGTCCCAACATCAGCTCCAGGGCTGCACTGGTGAATTGTGAGAAGTTACACTTGAGTACAGGTTGGTTGGATGACATGTATTGGGTATAGTCCTGTGCTTCATTAGAGTCAGTGACAGCCTTGTGTGCGCTGTTTTCATAATTAGGAGCAGGAACAAACTGTTCATAGTGACTGTGTTATTCTTAGCCATGAGTCCAAATCAGAGCTGTGGACACGCTCGGAGCGCCTTTAATGCTCATGTTTACACAGCGCTCTTTCTTCTGTCTCTTTTTATCTTGTCCTCATCTCCTCACTTTCCTCTGTCCCTGGGGAAAGGCAGAGAAAGAGTGGGCGGGCCGCTGTATGTTTAACCTTTGAAGGGGCCTGCTGTGCTGAGCAAGGCTTGCCACCTGTTGGTGATGTGTGTGCACTCACAGAGGTAAATCTCTGCAGTTTTGATGAGCAGAGACAACAGTGCAGTCGCCATAGCGATGTGGCAGTGGGCACTGGACGTGGTTCTCAGGAGGGGGTGCTGAAGGTGGGGCCCCTCCTCTGTGGGGCCTGGTGACACCATGTCTCCCAGGGCGAACGTGGGCCAGCCTGGGTGGCTCCAGACCTTCTGTGAGCCTCTGTGTGAGTGTCCCTGCCTGGGCCGCCATATGCCACCCACCAGCCCAGCAAGAGGGGCGGGCGGGGCGACCCCTGGCTACCACACTCACCAGTTGGCCCATTCTCTCAGTCACACGCCGGCCGGGCGCCATGTTTAAAGTCCCACGGCTGTTTATCTGGGATCGAGCAGTGTCAGGGTGGGGCCGCAGCGGGGGCTTCATTATGTTCATGATACTAATGAGATTAGTCTAGGAGAAAAACCTGTATATTCTACACGATATTCTAAGATGGTGGCTCTTTGTCTTCCCGGTCATGAGAAAATATGAGTATATATTTTCCCATTCTCAAATTGTAATTGGCCACAATATGGTCGTAAGCTTAATTATGGTGGTTGTTTCAACTTCTGACTAATAGCTAAGGCTGGTGTTCCTACATCTACAAGTGTGTCTCTTAAATCTAATTTTTAAAGCATTTGTCCTTTTTTGTCACAAAAACTTAAAAAACAGATGTGTAGTACTGGCAGAGCTTTGTTTGATGGTTGACTAATGTGGGCGAGGAGAAACACTACCTGAGCTTCCTATCTCAATCTGTAAACTATTTTCCGAAACTGGTTTCAAACCGCAGGCCTCCTGAGTCTCCATCTGATTTTCTCTTTGCCTCTGACCCTGAAAGCACACATACACGACACATAAAACAGGGCTGTAGTCTTCCAGGCTGTCTTGTCTTTTATCAGCTTATAAGCAACACATGGAGCCAAGCTAACCCGCTGACCCACGCACACCACCCTCGCTTTCCCCCAACATTAGATTTGGAAACTCCCCCCTTCCCCCTCTTTATCAAATGCTTTAGCTGTCTCATCCCATCACCTTTTCAATCTGTCTCTTCTCTGCCTGTCTCCATCGTTTCCTGGGACGTTCCGTCGCCCGCAGCCCCCGGACCTCCTGGTGTGTGCGTGCTGAGTGCAAACTCTATCAGTGTGTTTGTGTACAGTCACATCTTGTCTTCTAGTCTTGTTTGTGTGTATATACATATTTGTGAATGAGCTTGTATTTCTATATCGGTCTATAGTGTATATTTAGGTGTGTGGAGTTTAAGAAAAGCCTATGGTTGCTCCAAAAGCAGAGAGGTAAGTAAACTTCCTCAGTCTCATGGGAATCTGGTGAATAAACAGTTTGGCAGCAATATGCGAAAGATGGATCAAGGAATGACATTTATGTTTTGGTGAATTACATGATACCCCACTACACAACACCCAAACATTCAGTAGTAAAAAAAAATATTATAGCAACAGAAGTTCAATTTTTGACTCAGTCCAGGGTTTTTTGGCCTGATTTATGGTAATTATTAGGCCTTTGACCAAATTCTACAGAGTGAACATAACCAGTGGGTTTCAGGTGACGTCACTTTATGTACTTTAGTGTTTAAATATTGATCCGACAAAATATATAATGTTAATACTGTTTTATAAGATGCATAGCACTCTTTAATTGGTAGATTAAGCCCAGATAGATAGTTCGTCAGATCAATTTTCATACTTTTCTTGCACCACAGTGTACTGGAAAAATATATTGACCAGTTCATGTAATAGATGATTAGGTTAAACATGTGGCATTTCCTTAAATGTGCATTGTGTAACTTTTCTGGTGGAAGGTCCGTCAAATGCTTTTCTTCTTGGAGATGTTCTTGCTTTGTCTGGAATGTTTCACAATGTGGCATTAAACCTTTCTATCTTCATGGAGACCAAACCAGACCAAGTTACAGGTCAAATCTGTGAAGAGGCAACCCCACTCGTAGTCAGAATGCCTGTTCTTCTACGTATTTTTGAGCTATAAAACCACCTGTAATTGTAGGGAGGTAGAGCTGTTTAATGTCATACTATGGAACATTCCAGGCAGAGGAATGACACAAGCAGGTGACGGACCCTCAACCAAAAAGTTACATAGTGCACCTTTATTGAGAATCGTAATCCAATCCTACAAAAAGTTAAAGAAAACCCTGAACAATGCCTCTGTACTTGGAACATCTCCCTTATCTTGACTTTTGGACAATGGACCAAGCAAATACTGACAATACAAAATGACTACGACATAAAATCAAGGCTATAGCTAGGACTTTGCAGACAACCTAACACAATGTTTTGATTTGAACCACATAAAACTCAGCCTTTACTGTACACGCTCCTGTCTGACGCTCTTGTTTGAACTAGCAGCCCCAGCACATAAAAGAGAAAGTGGGAAATATGGAATCAAATCAAAACCAAATGAGTCGAGTGCCACTTCGTCTAACAGCACTTGATCTAGCAGTCCTTTTTTTCACTAAAACTTAAGTGACTAAAGAGAAAAAAAGCCTGCTCGCCACTTTACACAGATTAATACTTAGTAACCCCTATTTCCTGGACTGGCACGATGCTAAGTATTGCAACGTGCGTTCATTGGCGGATTCGTGCAAGGAACAAGGACATGCGGCAAAGACAGAGGTGTTTAAATATAGAAGGGCGGGAGGGAGGCTGGTTTTTCTCTGTGTCTGTTGCACTAGTGAAAACATCATTGTCCAGCCGCTGTCAAATCTGAATTATCCCTGAAGACTGGTTGGCACCAGGTGGAGCACAGGGCCTTTAGAGGATGAGAGGATTTGACACAGCGCAGCCAGTTCCATTAGAGCCACATTCTTGGTCCCTTTTAAAATTCACAGTGTTTTTAAAGGTGCATTGTGTAACTTTTCTGGTGGAGGGTCTGTCAAATGTTGTCTGTGTCTGTGAAGATGTTATTTCATTCTGGAATGTTTGGTATGGTATTAAACCTTTCTATCTTCATTGTGACCAAACCAGACCAAGTTACAGGTCAGATCTGTGAAGAGGCCTGTTTCTCTAACTTGACCTGTTTGTAAATCAAAGTATACATTCTGTCATAGTCCACTTCATTCCAACACTCACTTTCTTCACCGTACCCCAAGAGCCCATTTACAATTATTACCAATAACAATATTGCTGCTATTATCTTTTATTATTGCATTTTAAGGTTGTAAGGTTCAGCCAGCAGCTGTTGGAGATTTTGATAAATCTTACAAAATAGGTCCTGGCACTGAGTTTCTTTGGTTTCATATACGGCCTCACGGCATGGGTGGGTATCTGAAATCTGGACTAACGGACCATGGAGCAGATTGGTGTTACCGTGTTAAACTGCTTTCAGCTAATTTACTACAGGGTTGGGATTGTGAAAGAAAAAAAGAGTGACAGTAAGAAAATGCTATAAATGTGAACTATTCCAAATATGTAAGTGACTCAATGGGATGTTTTATAAAGATTCTCCCTTCACACGTGTTTCCTAGTGAGTGCGTTGATGACGGTGCATTCCTCGACCTAGTTTCACCTCCTCGTAGCATGACTCAGTGCCTTGACTCTGGCCTTGTTTATTATGTTACAAAAGACCGGTGGCACATTTGAGGTGCGAGAAAGTCCGAGAATCCAGCTGTAAGCGACGTGCCCCGCCCCCCCTCCTCCTACAACTCCCCCCCCCTACAAGTCTCCCATAAATGAGCATGTCCAATGTACCCACTGTGTTTCATTAAAACCAGACCACATTAATCAGAGGCTGAACTTTAAAGACCATGTCCTCCTTCTCCACCAACACCAGAGGAAAACATAGAGTTGTTAAAGCGGAGGACCTCACAGTAGAAGTACACCCCAATGGTCCAACACTTAACACCAGGCTACTCTCACTGCCCCCGGACCACACAACCTCGATGAGTCCAAGACCACACAAATGGTCCAATGACGAAAAGGCCCTCGCAAGACCTCACACTGAATGTGAAGTGAAGAATTCTAGACCATTCAACATCTGTGGCTATGTTGCTGACGAGCTAACTGAATCACAAGTGTAGCCCTTACTCAGCATTCAGGAACTTTAAAGCTGTTTACGCATGTGACAATGCTGGCATTTTTATTTGACAGAAACTTTGATTAAGGC
Source organism: Taenioides sp. WSHXM2023 (assembly GCA_029959045.1). Classification (NCBI taxonomy): domain Eukaryota; kingdom Metazoa; phylum Chordata; class Actinopteri; order Gobiiformes; family Gobiidae; genus Taenioides; species Taenioides sp. WSHXM2023. Next base: position 15,864,001 of record CM057104.1, on the reverse strand, counting down.
GGTGCAAAGACTGAATTTTAATCACGATTCTTTGTCAAGGAGCAGCTTGGTTCATTTCAATCAAGTGGTCCTCAGCCAATGTTCTGTCAGTAAAAGCATGTGGTTTGGGGTTCAGACTATTTTCTGGGTCAAATGGCAATGATTAGACGTCTGTATTGTTCATGTTCAAGGAAATGATATTGTGATTGCTCATAATGAGACAAAATAAAAATCAAACTGAATATCAGGATTGCTCAATAACATGATTCATTTTTTGTCATATCGCCTAGCCCTAAACTAAGTACAACTAAGTACAAGTGCAAGATCCACTGCACCCCCGCTGATGAGAGAAGAATTGGAGAAGAAGCCAGGAGTACATAGCTGGAAGGTCAACAGGGGGTATGCCAGAACGACGGATGAGTAGATAAATTAGCGGAAGAGAGCTGAGTAGAGGGAGAGCAAGAGGCTGGGAAGGAGTCCCATGGGTGTGGACGGGAAGGCAGCCCCAGTGATGGAAAGCTTTCAAAGTCCTTTCATCGGCTGCCTGAGGACTGGAGCTTTACAAGAGCAAGATGAGCCGGCGCCACTAGAGCTGCTTGGCTCTCTCCAACCAAACCCAGACGCTGAGACGGAGCAGGAGCCTATCAGCACTCCGCCCCCTCCACAGGCCCCACCCACTCCACTGGCCCCGCCCACTCAGCCCCTCAGCCGACCCCAGTGTGAGCATCTGTGGAGGGCTCATTCGAAGCTACAGCAATGAGAGAATACATTTGTAAAACATTGACAAGAGCTCACATATGATCACACTTTTGAGCTGACAAAAGCACTTTACAGAACATTCATGGATTTAATCTTCTCCACAGGATCCAAATACCTAGCATGATTTTGGCTTGATGGTGACAAACATGAGATGCATTGATACAGCTGTTTTAGTTCTGATACCAATATCAGTACTTTGGCTTCAAGTATTTGTTGATACCTTAACAATCAATAGTAGACTGACAATAGATGTTTTAAATTGTAGGATTTCACTAAACACATTTAAAGGTGCACTATGTAGCTTTTTGGTTGGGGTCCATTACCTACTTCTTTCTATGAAAATGTCATTGCTCTGCTTCGAATGTTTCACAGTATGACAGAAAAACAGGCATTCTAACTGACCTGGGTTACCTCTCCGCAGATCTGACTTGTAACTTGGCCTGGTTTGGTCTCCATGAAGAGGTTTAATGCCATACTGTGTAACATTCCAAACAAACCAATAACATCTCCATGGAGAAATATTTTTTTTCCACCAGAAAAGTTACACAATACACCTTTAAATAAGCAAGCTAACTGTAATTCAATCTTTAAGTAGCAGCATTAGGAACCACAATGTATGCATAAAAGTTCAAACTGAGATATTTTGGGGCAACAACTGCCAATAACAATTACTGATTGGCCAAACACTTGAGTGATATCCGGATTTTTTTTTTTTTCCTGGATCTGGCCCATGTCCATATCACTGCATCCCAAGCCTGAACAAATTTGTAAAGCTGTTCTTACCAGTCCACACTGAGGGATCGTCTCCGGTAGGACGTGGGTCTGTCCTGGTTCTTCTCTGCTTTGGATGGACGCTCCTTCAGGGACAAGCGATGTGTAAATTTGGAAATCCCAGACTCTGACCTGATGGAAAAACAATTACAACATTTTCAATACTTCTGTTCAAACTGGGAACAGCCATGTTGTTGGAAGACTTATCTGCGTACATTCCCAACAAGAGTCAACAGTTTGGCATGAATTTTAATTGAAATGCAGCCCAAGAAGTTGATAAACAGGCTAACAATGCAGTAGTTCCCGCTGGAGACATTGGGTTTTTGGGGAAAGCTACATACTTCCTGTGCAATTTTCTCTAAATCTTTTCTGCACATAAGTCACACACATTTTAATCTCCTATTAGGCTGCCAATGTCCCAGTTCAACATTTTGCTCAAAATTAAAAAGACGAAATGTAATACTCATATACTCCTATAATGGCTCGGGATGCATTTGATGGGACTCAGCACTGTGCTCATATTGTGGTGGTAACAGTGGGGAGTAATCAAAATGTAATATTTTCAATCCAAGAGACAGGCCGCAGTACATGGAGCAGGAAAGACTCTGAAACATGAAACTATCAAAGAGGGACTTTTCCACCAACTGAGTAAAGTTAAATAAAGTTATGCTTAAGTGACCCCCTCCTTACCTGATCTCATACCCCACTGTTTCCATTTTACTTCAGAATGATAAAGCATCTCTACTAATACACATATCTGCGACGACTGGAGCCAAAAAGTGTTTTAGCCCCTCTACAGTGTGCTCTGCTGGAAACAAATGGGCTGGGCACCCCCCTCACAGCGACCAAGTACGTGACAGTATTGTTGTTCACATACGGCCTTAATAAACCCAGAGGATGGGTGATTTCTGAGCTGAGCTGTGACATGGATGAATGACAAAGCAACAGTGCATCCAGTTGTGTCTAATTCAATAGCCTCATTGGCACAATGACAAGTGGAATGGAATCGAGTTCTGACAGCATCCCAAATGAGAGATTTTTATGGGACAGCAGACAGTGTGTCCAGCAGGCTGAGTGCTCCAGTGGGACAGTATTAAATATGAAATAATAACTGCTCACATAGATTCAATTGGATGGAGGCATGCACTTCTTGGTTGGCTTGTGAGGCCAGTTGAATTTGGATTTTTTCCCCAAGTACTATGTCAATAGAATACAACAATTTGAGAATCACAAAACCTGCTTCATCCACGAGTTATTTTCATAGTGAGATATGTGCTTTGTATAAAGAAGACATACTTTGCCTTTTGTTCATAATATTGATTTAAATCAATTTAAAGGTTCTATGGATGATTTTTTTTGTTTCAAATTATTGTAATTATGATGACCCAAATATATATATATATATATATGTGTGTGTGTGTGTGTGTGTATATATATATATATATATATATATATATATATATATATATATATATATATATATATATATATATATATATATATATAACTGTGGACGTGTTGGGGCCAGCTAAACATTAGCCAATAGATAACGAGGCTACCTCGTTTTGGCTGTCAGATTGTCAGTCAAATTCCCTATGTTTCTAGCATAACTGACTTGCTGGTGTGCTGGGATTACGTGGTTTATATACGCCTCTCATGCATTCCACAGATGCAAGACGCTGTTTACTCAACCAACGCAACAGTTCTTAGCGACGTTTTCTAACTGTAGCTTCCTTGCAGTTAGCACAAAGTTTGTTGCAATGGTAGACAAGAATCTACTACCAGTTAGCCGCAAAAGAAAGACAGTTTTTGAGGTCTCTGAAAGAAGAAGAGAAGGGGAAAAGGAGTGAAGCCAAACTAAGGTGATTCTTGGACATTCCTTCCAGTGATGGCGTGCACTGAAGCAGAGGGTCTAAAGACTGACGCGTTGGTCGCTAAATTACTTCTGGACAGGTAACTTCTGCTTATCATTTGAAAGCGTGCAGTATAGTTACAGCAGCAACTGCAATTCTGAATGTGCACCGGCTCTAAACAAACATCTTCTAGTGTAAGGAGGAGGCTGGAGGAGGCATTTCTACTTAGGGAGCTTTGGGGGAGGGGGGGTGGTTTCACGCATGCTCAACATTTGAAAAAAGACAAACAGTCGCTGATTTTCTCGTTCCTTGGAAAATCCTCTATACAACCTTTAATAAAAGAAAAAGGTCTATTGATTTCCTGTTCAGAACTCTACAATTGAAATCCCTCACCTCTTTGTAGTGATATTTCACTGTAGCAAGTGGCAGAATTTAATTTATGTGTTTTTATTGTTGAAAATGGCTGTGCAACATTCTATAACCCTAAATGTATGTGAGTCTGAAATGATTCAAAAGTATAGAGTAGCAGGTGGAGATAGGGGGCAGACAGATAGAAAACAGAACATTTCTGAGCACTCAAGCCTCAAATGTAGGACAAAACATTCATGAATCAATGAACAATTCTGAGCAAGCCTAATGTCCCCTTTAATATATAGACTGGACTGGAGACTACTATATTTTCAATTGCTAAAAAGAATCAATACCTTTGCAAAGGTCAATGCTCTCCCAGTGCTTTCACAAATTGTGCAGCCTTTATGTAAAGCATATAGAGGGCCTGTAGGACCAGCTGCCACTCTGATCAAAGTTGACCCGCTCAGAATGACCTCATCCTTGGGCTTATCTGTGAGCGGAGCCCCCAGTCCCAGTGCAGCGGTTCCCACTCCTCTAGCACCACTACTGTTTCCTAAAGCCATGCCAGCTCCTCCAGAGAGCCCATGACCTCCAAGACAAAGAGGCATATTTTCCCTTATGAATCATTCAAAGGGTGTGGGATTTTGGTCAGATGGCAAAGGAGCCTCTAATTGATGGCATTAGGCGAGGATGAAATGTGACTTCTTCAAGGGTTTTTAATTGAATTAGTAGCACTGCTATATACACGCCAAGAACTATAATTCGTCACTGTTCACGTTGTTTCGTAGAAACTGTGAGCTCGTCTTTGATTTGCAAAGTTTAATTCCTAAAAGTCCCGCTCGAATGGCTGATAGTAATCATCAGTGGGTGTAAATAAAGCATTACGTGTCATTTTGGAGTCTGATCTGTGATCAATGAAGGAGCCCCCTCTTTTAAACTTCAAACAGAACCTTTGGCTCAAACACTTGACACAACATGACAATAGGATAATGACTTCAATGCCGTGAAAACATACATGGGATCAGGAGTTCAAAGCATGGGGGCCAGCAGACCTAGCCGGGGACTCAGGGAATCCCTTTGAGGGCTTTAGACACAAGTGGACATGAGAAGCAGGTGCCTGTTGGCTTCTTAAGTGCGTCCAGTCTGGCTTTTACCCCACGCAGCTGTCCCACGATAACATCATCACTGCGGGCACACACTGATGATGCAATCCCCCTCAGAGGCCCTCAGGATCTCCCGCTCAATTATCCTCTCATCACACATGGATTCTTACACTGGCTCAGCGCGTGTCCGCTACTGATTCACACACATTTCATTCAATCTGGGGTTTCTAGAAAAGTCTGTTCAGTTTAAAATAAAGGGCCAGGATAACTTCACCTTTTGAGTATTGCACGGGACGTAAATTGGTCTGAAGTATGCAGCAACAGAGCTAGTGATGAAATAACATATGATATTATATAATGACAATAGTAGCTTATTTACTGACTACTTTAGTAAGTTTTTTTGTCCAGAATTTTTTTTATAGAATTCATTTTTCTTTTGCAATGGAACTTATCTTGACAACTGAGGGATTACAAAGACATCTAAGATTTGTTAGATCTGCATGTAAGATTTGCATCTTTATTTGAGTTTGTTCAGACCGTTAGAATTTCTACTTGGCGCCGGTTTCTGGTCATTACCAATTCACCATACTTACATATTTACAATTTGCATGATGCATTTGATGTCTACACTGCCTTGTCTTCTATTAACACCTCTATTTATTCACATGATTCATCTGCGTACTAGTTGTTTGTGCTTTGTTGTGAGTCCAGAAAAATAAGACAAACTTAGTAGCGGCGTACTGATCTTCCTGTAATGGTTTTTATCTTCTTGTCATCTGCTTAAGGCTCCACAGAACTTACAGAGTCGCACTTCTATCTGTGTTCCACATTGTCGCACCAGTGACTCCCACAAAGCATTACAACAGACCATAATATGCGTCTCAGTTGCCTCTCTGTAATGTGACTGATTAGGATCTTGCCAGTAACCTTCCCCCTGAACTAGCGACTCACCATCTTTGTTGTCACCTCTATTCCTTTACCATGGCAGAATTAGCTGTCAGATAATCATGGTAAAAATGTTCAAGAATACTGGTTGTTCTTGTAGTAAACTGTGACCCTTTTCACAGCCCCACTAACCTAGTGTTATATGAGAGCCAGTTAAGACGGTCAGGAATTTTAGCAGATTTCTGACACCAAGTGTGCTGCTTAGTAAAATCATATGATCATGTTTAGGGCACTGAGCTGGAGGATAGGTCAGAAGTTATTTATTTATTCATATATTTAAATCAAATTATTCTATTCTGTATCTATTAGAGCACCCATGCCCTGTCACACACTTTTTCTCTAAGAAGTGTTTATAAAGTGATCCCAGTGAAAGCTATGCATTACTCAATCTATGCGGTGCGCCTGTGGTTAGGCCGGCTTAACCACAGATGGTACTGCAGATTACTAAGTAACAGACACTACAGTAAATCATACACGGGGCAGACAAATACCTGACCCCGTCTTGGTAATTATGGCCAATGGCTACCTACCTAAAACAACTATCTTCAGTGGGAGAGAAAACAACGCTCTGGATTTCTTTCATCTCCCTCAAACTGCTAGGGCTTCTCCTCGTGCCAGTGGAACAGCAGCAATGTACACGGGCACCAGCCCATGTAAGAGATACAAATGCACAAACTGCTCTAAATGTGTTTCATTAGCAAACAAAACCTCTTTCAGTGGGCCAATCATAAAAGCACCCGGCCAAGCTACGAACGCCGCTAATTAAAATGTGCTCAAAGAAAGCCTTGTTTTCCACTCGGCATCGCTGTCCAAACCCGTGTCTGTGCTGTATGTCTACGGATTGTGGAGGCTGCATTTATTTCACTTGGAGTCACATCTCGCCAGTAAAATAAGAAGCAGTGATATTTCTAACTGTGATAGCTTTATTGTGTAATGCGTGATTAGTCAAGGCACTAGGTCAATTAAGTTCCTGCTTGGCAGTGAAAGTAGGAAGGGAGCTGGCTTTGTTTGCAATTTTTTAAACCATATTTTATAATGTTTTAAGGGACAAATGCATTACACTTTTTTGAATCTCAAATACAATTTTGAGGCTAGATTGCATTTTATCCATCCTTTCTAATAGAAACGGAAACTAACTGATATTTCTACAGTGGAAATTCCAACTGTCTCATATACAAGGTGTTGTTCATTGAAATGTTGCTTTTACTGATAGTAATTATAATGCAGATTTATTCTTGATTACAAAATCATAATGCTGTATTTATTTAGGCCCATGTTATAATTTCTTGTTTTGGTTCTCACGAAGATCTGTCGTTACTTGTTCAAATGAGTATTGAGTATATGACATGATCTAAGAGAGTAAAGTTGCATTCTACTACTACTCATCATATTTACTTCTACTTTAACCATAAATCCATATTACACACACTTTGTAGCTCAACACATCGCAAATTCAAGGCCAAGAGAAAATATGCTGATGATGAGAGCTGTTAATAAAAGAAGCAGCTTAACAACCAGCATTGCTTTAACAAACACTTGATCGTAACAATAACTCCCTCCACTTGAAGTGCTAATGATCTAATCTCAGTGCTCTGAGCCAAAGCAAGACATCATCATCATATGCTGCCCATCCGCCCACTACTGTAAACACACCAGTCTATTTTTCCCTTCTCAACCTTCATTTGAGTCACTTGCAACGTTTCATCTTCTTTTATTACTCCCGCTCTCGCTCCTGTTTTCCGCCGAGTCGGCACTAGCAGAATTTGTCAGGGATACAAAAATTGAGACAGGAATTCAATGGCTTTTTTCACTTTGGTTGGCTCCCTACGGTGAAGACGTTGATACTATGTCTGTGCTTGTTTGAAGTGGGATAGCTCAGATGAAAGATGGATATGCAATCAGATGATGTTTGAGTTGAACTGATGAGCACAGGATGCCATGTTATAATGCTGTTACCTCATCAAAAACATACCTGGAGTTGTGTTTTGTTTCATACACACGTTTGAGTTACCCTTTATTATTAGTGCATCTGCATCTCCAAAGCTCAAAATGCTCTGTTCCATCTTGTGATGTCAGGAAGTGGCTATCTTTACCTTTTGTTTAATAGAGATTGGCAATTCCAGGGTTGAAATGAACTAAATGATTCTAGTGAAGGTGTATGGTGTTTAAAAACACAGTGGAGCACTTCCTGTATTACCACATGACATCACAAGGTGGTTTGAGAGAAGAACTCCTAAGAAGCCTAAATATGCATGGTTTGTGTGAATAAAACAAAACACAACTCCAAGTATGTTTGTGATGAGGAAACAACATTATAACATAGATCAGTAAATAGCGTAATATCGGCCCTTTAACAGTCTGTAACTTAATAAAAAATGAGGTGGTGTTCTTTTTGCGAAAATATTTTGCAATGATGTATGGTTTCTTATCATAGTTTGCTTTTCAAAGTTCCAGTTCATTCATTCTTCAGTCTCTCCCCTTGCAGACTGGTGAAAGGTTGCGTGTAGACTAATAGAAGCGTGGCTGCATCTATGGCCAATCCAACCACCAATCTCACACAAGGCATACATCAGGGCCTACTGGAATTTAACCACCAACCTTTGGGTTTGTGGGTGAACTCTCTACTACTGAGTCTGCAGCTGCCCAGTGGTACTAACACTACCATGACAACTATTTATATGGTTAGTTTTGTATTGGCTACAACTGAAATCATGAAATTAGTCAAAATACACAAATCAGTTTTTCCCCATTGCTTTCCACATTGATAAATCATCTCTTTGTACTTCTTCAGCAACCTCTGTAACGTCAGCATCCATCTATAATTATAGTTATATTTAAAGGTCCTATATTACACAAACTGACTCCAGTGAGCTTTAAGGCATGTTATAAAGTAGTATCCTTCTCAAAAACATACCTAGAGTTGTGTTTTGTTTCGTTCACAAATTTTTTGAGTAACCCTTTATATTAGTGTGTCTATATCTCGAAAGCTCAGAATACTCTGTTCCACCTTGTGATGTCATGTACTAGCAGTTTTCAAGTTAATAACTCTTTTTACCTTTAGTTAATAGAGATAGATTGGAAATTGCAGGACTGAAAAATTCATTATTGAAGGTGTTGTATGGAGTTTAAAAACACAGTGGAGCACTTCCTGTATTACCACATGACATCACAACGTGGAACTGAGTGTTTTCCTTTTGAGAGAAGAACTCAGCCTTAACATGCAGGATTTGTGCATTAAACACATCTGAATGAAACAAAGCACAACTTCAAGTATGTTTTTAATGAGGAAACAACACTATAACATAGATCAGAAAATAGCCTAATATGGACCCTTTAATGTTTACGGCTCATCTCAAAATGGACTCTGAATTCTAGTCTGTACAATGTATAATACAGGCAGTCCCACCTATGAGTAGCCTATATGCTCATCAGAGACTCAATCTATTCCCCTATAGTCCCCTAGAAGCAGACTAAGCGGCTAGCAGGCGTCACATGCCACAGCACTACTCCTAATCACTTTTGACATAAAACTATAAGTATAGAGTCAGTGTTATGTCTGCTACTGCTGCTGACCTATTAGCTTAGCCCCTGCCTGGCTAAACAACCGATAACATAGCAATAATAACTACACAACTTTTATGCCAAGCTGTGCACATTTCTGAGTAAACTGCCATAAATACACAGTTATTCAGCCTTGTGTGGTCGTGATTGCATCTGGTCTGCTTAAAATGGACATCCTTCTGGTATTATGTTTATGACCTTGATAAAAAGAGACAGTGTTAGCAGGGCACCCCACTTTCGAGCATCCAGCCACAATTGAGTGTGGCGTCGAGATTCCAATCAGGGCCGAGCCAGCAGACGGCAGGGATTATTTATGCTGGAAAAGAGAGGGAGACCTCGAAAGATGGAGGATCAGAGAGTACGCACGCGCTATACTTATGAGGACCAACAGTCAGGCTTCATTATGGAAGGGTCCTCAAAGGGAACATTTTTCCAGTTGAGGTTGAAAAAGCGCTAATTTGCAGTTAAATCTTGGGTTTAGACACACAGTTAGTAGGATTAGTGTTAGTTTTAAGTATTTATGGAGAAATGCTTTATAATCAAATGAAAATAACATTGGCACCACATTCAGACCATGATTCAAACTGGGGATAATGTAGTTCAAGGGTAAATGTGCTATTCACTGAAACCAATTATTGTGTCATTGACGATATTTCTTTTCTAGGCTCCTAGTAACAACTTTTATTTATTTATGTTACAGAAATTCAAGAATAATATATCTCGAGAACTGAGAATTGGATTTGGTCTTCTTGTGGTTGTAGGCAGGGTATGACAAGAATTCTATGCTAATCAACTATTTACTGAAAAGTTGAAGCTTAACTTTTTCAGAACTTGATCGGGATTGTGGTTTGAGAACATATAAAAATCACTAATTTTTTTTCTTGCAACACTGCCAGTACAGTCTGCACCGATGAATTTCAGTTGATTAATAGTTAAATAGTACATAGTGGTTACGACATTTTAGGACTTTTTGGGAAACTGAAAATATTCTGCTCAACTCATTCACTGCCAGCATGTGCATGTTTTTTGTAAAGCAATGTTGTAACCAGTGTGTTTTCTGTCTTATGCAAAGCCAATGGAAAAGGCTACGCTTCATAGAGCACAGATCTCAATGTTCTTACTACATTAGCATTTTTCATACACACAAATATGTTCCAAAACAATGGCTGTCTCTTTTGGGGGTCTGGCAGCGTTTTGTGAAACAAGCCCACACCACAGCAGCCAAGCCACATCAAACGGCACCAGCACACTGAGGGGCACACCAATAGCTGCCACTAAGTTTCTCAGGCGCTGGCTACAGATACATGGGATCATGCTAATACCAGCCCACTGATCTAGCTCCATCTCTTACCACCATCACCACTATTGTAAATACTTCTCAATATGTATTTACACTGCAGCGGCTCGGGAAAAAATGAGGTAAAAAGATGAAAAAGTGGTCTGGAAAAATGGCGAAGTGTCAGTCAGATGGAGGTAACCCGCTGTTATAATAGGACAGTTTGAGCAGATATCGTAGTATCATGATGTTATGGCTATAGCATATACAGCATGCAGTCAGACATTGAATTCAACTCAATAAATGTATTGATTTTTAATTATTCTGGAGTAGATTTATTAGCCTATTGATTGAAACTTGTAAATGTAAGCATTTAGTTTACATTTGTAGCACTGTGGTGTAACTAGGTCTAACAGTTACTGGAAAATACACATACACATAATCTCCTCAGATATTTATAGGATTTTTCCCTGACCCTTAAATAATACGTCTTGTTGAGTCCTACTCATATCAACAGGATTATTCTTAGTGAAAGAAATTGGGAAAACGCAGTTCAGTCAATTTTTATCAAGATATTTTTTAAAAGTTTTTTTTTCTTGTGTGTTTGTTTTTCATAGTTGACAGTTTTGACTGAATAAGAATATTTTTGAATCCATCAGAAGATCAAATAAACCTCATTGGACAAAGGCTTATGGTGATTAGGAGAATCATTACAACAAAGCAGTGTGCAGAAAACTTTTGCTGATTCTATTTCAAGGTAAAACACAGACATCTTTCACAAAGTGATTCCCTCTGCTCTTTTTGACTTTCGCCCAAACAAAAATGCTGCCCTCTTATTGGTGGGCATGTGTCCGATCCACCAGATCTGAGCTCAAACGCAGCAGGAAGGTTACAGATGGATTCTTGAACTCAAATTCACATCAGCACTTTAGAAATATTGGCAAGATACTGAATTGCAGATTGACTTGTGACATTATAAATTTATATTATTACAATGACCAAGTAACAGAGAAGATAGCTACTGTATCACTAGACTGAAGTCATGTGATGCACACAGTGTGGACAAAGAGCAGACAGAACCCAGAAGAACAAATGTCTCCTTTTCCATCACCCTCAGACCTACGTCAGCCCATATGTGAACAATTACATGGCTCGCTCCTGTGAATAAATTAGTCTAATCAACTTCTCTCTTCCCTGACATCCGCACCTAAATCCCCCGCTCAGTGAAAAACCCAGTGATCCCTGGTCTGGAGACACCCTCAGTGCCCATCCTTCTATTTGTCCATCCTGTTTAAACTGTTGGAATAAACCGTGATGCTAGGACGTGGGCTTTCCAATGGTTAAATGTCACCCTGGATTATGCTCCACTCCTCAGAGACAAATAAAATCATAACTCTATCATACTGTCTTCCACCTCAACGTCTTTTCTAAGAAGTTTGAGAGTGACATGGTTTCAAAACAGAGGGTCGACCAGTTTACAAGCATGTGTACCTGAGGAGACCTGTGGTAATACAGGGAGGACATCCTAACCTCACAGGAATCATACAGAACAGGGCGCTCTAATCAACCTTAGCGAGAAACATGGAATGAACAATAACTGAACTGAGCAGTGGAGAGTGACTGATCATACTCATTACAAATTAACTTTATTGACATTTTCCAGCTCATGTGGGGATAGTCAACACTGTCACAAATGAGATAACAGGGCTAAAGTATTTGAGCACACGCCGACACATATCAGACTTTTACTTGGCAGTCTCTGGCTGGAGTCTGACATCTTGTGATGGCTAAACTGGTTCTTGACTACAGCTGCTAGTCTCCTGGCAACAGATGTCTTGTGTTCTGGCACACAGTGTGCTCTGTGCCTGCTCACCTGGCATATCTGCAGTATACATGTCAGTGGACTGCTATTATTACCACAGGCAACATGGCACAGGCACACGTAAATATGGGAGTGATGTACCATCATGCAAGTTCATTTGAACATGCAAAATGCAACACTATTCAGTGTTTAAGGACACTAGAATCAGTGGAGCTTTCAAATTACACTAATGTGATGGTGGGAAACGTCAATCCAAGTGATTTTTTCAGATAACTGTCACTTGAGTCACTTAAACAACACAATACAAATGACAGCAGCACAGCACAAATAACTGCAGAAACGATTTTTAAACCTGTGCTTTGATCATATATGAGCATGTAGACATTATATGTGGGTTGTAATTCTATAGGTATATTGTGGTACTGCTTCATGAGATATATTCGATGCTTTTGCATGGTCCATCCTATCCCAAGATGCTTATGCCAGTCTAGTCAGTCATTGTTTTGTGGTTGATTTGATTGTTTTCCTTTAGTTTTGTGTGCTTTAGTACTTTTGTTTTGATCCCTCAGGATTAAGTGAACAAACACTGTCCAAAGGGCCCCAGGGAGAGCGGCTGTCAATGTGGTGATTACAGGGACATAAATAAACAGTAAATACATTTTTTCAGTATGTACGTAGACAACAAAGTATTATTTCTTACTTTTTGTGTTGGCTCTCCTTTCGGTCAGCTGACCCCAAACTCTGTAAAAAGAAAAACAATACTATTATTACAATTTGCATCAGACTGGAAGTTGGCGTAATAAAGGAATTTACTGCACCCCAGGGCAGCTGTGGCAGAAGAATATTACCACCCCCTAAATGTGAATGAGGGAATGTGTTAGCTACATACTGTTCTTAAAAACTGTTTAGGCCTGATCTGTCTCAGCCTATAGCCCCAAGCAGTGTTCAGATGATCAGCTCCACCTTGTAACCATTACACGACTAATGACCTTGTCTCTAGTGAAAATAATTATGAGGCTGGCTGGGATTTCAAACACTTCTCCAATGAATAAACCCTATCCACAGGCATCCATTATAAATGTGTGGAGGTGTGCGCGTGCTGTAGCCTTTATCTGATGGAGAAGTTATCCGAGTTCATCCACAACCCAAAAATATTTCCCAGCAGCTTGTCTCTGCAGGGGACAATTGGGTGCATCCCTGCGGCACAGCTGACTTATCCGATATGGACTCACGCTGAGACAGGTAGCCTTAAGGTAAGCTGTGGCCAAAGGCTAATTCAGGCCAGTCAGAGAGAAGTCAGAGACATGCCCCGCAGGGAAAAACAACTACTTTGAGATATATGGCTCTGTGTGGCACCTCGGGGTATAGCCACTGCAGTTTCTTTGTGGACAAGATGGTTATGATGTAAATATGATCTAACCTGTCAATTTAGCGTATTGTACATGACAGTGTGAAGTAGCTTGGCCAACAGTACAAGAACAGCAGCACTAGAATGTGTGATGAGAATATCAATATATACTTGGTCAAATGAAGATACAAGCAGAATTACTATGATGATGGATATGAACTTGGGGATATATGTAAGTAGAAATATTGAAATGTGGAATAGTAAAGAGAAATGCACATTTTAAAGAGCCTGCTATATAGTTATAATCGCTGCTATATAGTTATAAAATATAAACACCTGTGAATCTTTATGTTATAATTTGCAGACTTTAAATCACAATACTCATCTAAAACAACTTAATAAAAGAAAAAAGTCCACTGACTTCCACTTAAGAAAACTACGGTGTAATGGGAGCCGTAAGCGTCACTACAAAAAAGAGTCAGCAACCCCTATGGATAGCTGCAGATCACGCTAGCGAGTAGCAGATTTTTTTTTTCATTTGTACCAAAATGACTACATAATGCTGCTGAATCCTGCATGTATCACTGATTAAGAAAATCAAATTGGAGAAGGAAGTAAGTAGAGAGCAGTGGGCGTTTGCTGGTGGCATTGAAAACGGGGGTTGATCAACAATATGATGTCTTAAAAGTAAATGATTAAAAATTGCTCAAATATGCATGAATCATGCCAAATACAATTTCGAGAGGGTAAATGAGAAGGTGAAACAACTATAACATGGTTAAAAGCTCTAAAAAGTAGATTTTGCATAAAAAGTCTACTTTAAGGCACACACTATGTAACTTTTCTGGTGGGGTGGTTTGCCCAGAGATGTCCATGGAGATGCATTAAATATATCTATCTTGCATTTCAATTATAGGTGTTTTTATTGCTCTAAAATGAATGGCTTGCCTCTCCACAGATCTGACCTGTCATCTGGCCTGGTGGCACAGACAAGCAGGTGACAGATGCTCCACTAGAAAAGTTACATAGTGCACTGTCAATGAATAATTGTAATAAAGATGATGTAGACTTATGACATACATTTGTACCAACAAGACAAAATCCAGGCAAACAGACATTTCACTCATAAGACATGATCAATATGTATCTTTTGCATCTGCGCACAAGTCAGCCTGCATTTTAACAAAGCTTTGACTTGTAGCTAAAGAAAGGATTGGGTTCACACCATGTTTTCCCTTTCAGAGGCCACATCAGACGGCGGTTCAGTTTAATGCTAGCGCCTGTGACATTTGACCAGCTCCTGACTCCTTCTCTGCACGTTCTTTTATGTGCACAGCTCAGTGACATTTGGAGCAGTCAGCGATGCTCCTGCTCCTATACCTTTGCATATGTGCCCCTGGTGTGAACAAGGCATCCCCTACCGTGCATGACCTTTCACCTCTACGCTCCCCTACAGGTAGAGCTGCCCCCTGTGGGCTGGAGGGAGTCCTCTGTTTGAGCCACCTTACAGCCTCCACTAATGACCAGCGCAGCTATATTTAGAACACACTGTCTGCTGTCCATTCACATCATTATGATATAGTACATGTTTACCTATCTTTCATTTTGTACCTTCATCTTTTCAAATATACATCAAACTACTTCTATCTCCAATTAAAATGCCTTTTTTCAATTTATATTTTAAGACTGTAACCTTTACATTGGTGGCGGATACTAATCTTGAATGTGCGATATGACAGCACATAATGCATGTTTAATATGAATTATGAAGTTTTATTTAATTTATATTTGAATTTGAAATATCCCTAACAGGCAAATAACATACAATACAATAATACAATAATCAGAAGGAATCAATAAAAAAGGAAAATTCATCATCCATCTATCTCTGTCTCTATTCTATATTTAGAAAGTGCATCTTTCGCTGACCAAACTACCATACAAAATACTTTTCCTGAACAGTCAAACCAAGACTGGTAAATGTGACCCATGCATGACAAAGGCAGCTAAACAGTGTGATAACTGAATGTTGTCAGTAATTACCATCACACCGCACTCTGCTGTCAGATTTGTGTTCTGAGTGGCAACTGCATACCTTTACAGCAGGTCCAACAGCTGTGATTCTACCATTACAATACCCACCTCACTACAAATGCCTGGAAACCATAATCAGATTATTTTCTAACACTTTCACATACAACTCGAAGCCAAGCAAGCAACTTCACTCCACTCCCAGAACCTACCTGTCGAATCAAAGAACGCACAATCCCCAAACTCCCAATTTCCAGTCACCTGTCTGTCAAACTTCTGCCTTTCCTCTCCGTTGTAACTCCTTTCACGTTCTAGTAGCGATTGGTCACACGCCTGGATTTGTTTTTTCCTCGGCAAAGCTTCCGTGGCTGCTCGCTACCGCTGCCGACTTGTTGTACTTTAATTGTGGTTGCTAGGCGATAAGCTTCTCCAATTCTGCACGCGGCGACGAGGAGGGGAGCGATGGAGGTGGGAAGGGGGTAAGGAGCGAGTGAATAGGTGACGGGGGGTGGAAGGAAACGCTCATTATAGACACAGTAGCTTCCGGAGGGTACAGGTGGGGAGTCCATACAGTACGAGGGGGGTGAGGGACGAGGAAGTGAACAACAGGTGGATTTCGAAAATGTGTCAGAATCTTTTATGTTTTAATGTATGGAAAAGATCAATTATAAAGAATGCAAAAATTGAGCTAATTAGCCATTTTCTACAACACAAGCATTAAAATATGTCTCTAGAGTCCACAGGTGTTTGACAGTTAAAACCCACTTGATATAGAGGTTCAGTTTCATAATGAATGCTGTTTTGTTTGTTAATATTAAACAACATATTACACTAATGCAGTTCAACAAGGGACATACATAAAATTGCTGCTATAAAGTTGTATGAGTTATGTAAGGGAAATAATGTTGAGTCTTGAACATTACGACCCACACACTATAAATGAGAAGAGGAATATTGCAGTACTGAATAACTTCGAAACGCAAAATAGCAAGTTGTAGTTCATTTTGACAAAACTGTAAATAACATTGGCTGGTTAATGGTTTATATTGTATTTTTATATTCTTTGTTTTTTTATTCTAATATTGTTAAATCAGAATAACAGTTTAGTTTAGGATGAAATTTGGGTTTATTTTGTCCAGGAAAATGTTAATTTGTTACAAGGAAGAGAGAGAGTTAAAGAAACAAATGCAAGATAGATTTAAATGCCATACTGCAGAACATTCCAGGCAACGTAATAACATCTCAGTGGACACAAGCAGGAGGCAAACCCCCAACCTGAAATGTTATATAGTATGTTATAATGTTATTTCCTGGAGTTGTGTTTTGTTTCATTCACACATGTTTAACACACAAACCCTGCATATTTAGACTGAGTTCTTTTCTCATACAGAAAACATTCTGTTCCACCTTGTGATGTCATGTGGTAATACAGGAAGTGCTCCACTGTGTTTTCAAACGTCATAAACCTTCACTAGATTTATTTGGGTAATTTCAGCCCTGGAATTGCCAATCTCTACTGAACTAAAGATAAAAAGGAGCCCTTAACTTGAAAACTACCGCTTCATGACATCACAAAGGGGACTGCTCAAAAATATGTGATTGAAACTAAACTCCAGGTATGTTTTTGATGAGGTAACAATATTCTAACACGGCTTTTCATGCAAGTTCACAAGAATCTATTTTGTGTGATACAGGACGTTTAATGATTATGTCAATATAATTATTTTCTCACATCTTTTGTTGGTGTCATAACTAAAAAAGTAAACAGCTGATTTCAAAAGAGTGTTACCACATGCTGTGCCATGAAATAATGTTAACATTTTATCAATTTTTCCATCGCACCAGACCACCCACTTGGACTTTTCACAACACAAACATCAATACAAATCCATGGGGCAGCAGAATGTGAATTGTACTTATCGGCTGGTGACCTTTGATGCTCCCACGCGTTCTTGGAGGTTGTCCCATATGTCTATAGCATATACAGAGTGGACGTATGTGTCATATGGTGTTACAGAGGGGTGACTCACTGTGTTTGCAGGCACTGACTGTGGTGGGAATTCATAAATATCTGCCAGCACATTGTCCACTCAGTCTATAGTGTGACGCCTAAGAAGCACACCGCGGAGAAGACAGTATTACTCATAGCTGCTAGAAATGTCAGTCGAAGAAAAAAAACACACAGGAAATAGTGTCATCTTGTCCTCTTTATGTGCTGGCTCATGCTGATTGCTGAAGGTACACCAAACTCTGAAATAAATGAGATACTGTGTGAAATGTAAACAAACAAAATGTATCAGTGAAAATCTGTTTGGGGCTAATTACAATTAATTACATGACCTAAATAAGAGTTATTGATATTTAGGGTGATATTGTAGGGCTGGGCTTCATGACAACAGAAAAAGTATATGAAAACAGAAAAAAAATTATATTTTTTTCCCCTCTTATTGATTTATCACAATTTTCGATTTGATTCGTCTTTCTAAAAATGTATATATAACTTACCTACAGAGTTTTAATTTGCATCTGGAGTTGTGCATTGTTACATTCACACATGTTTAACACACATACTAGTATTTAGAAAACACTCTCTTCACACTGTTCCACCTTGTTATATCATGGAAGTGCTTCTCTGAGTTTTTTAAACTCCATACATCTTCACTCCATACAGCTCCACTGTGTTTTTAAACTCCACACATTTCACCTTTTGATAATTTCAGACCTGAATTTGCCAATTTCTAAAGGTAAAAGGGAGCTGTTAACTTGAAAACTAGTACTTCATGACATCACAAGGTGGAACAGAGCATTTTGAGCTTTGGAGATACAGACAAACTAATAATAAAGTGTTACTTAAACATGTGTGAATGAAAGAAAACACAACTCCAGGTATGTTTTTGAGGAGGTAACAACATTCTAACATAACTTAAAGCTCAAAAAGTCAATTTTGCATAATATAAGACCTTTAAATATAGTTACATCTAAATACCACATCATCAAATCATTTTTATCTCTTTCTTTTTTTTTTTTTTTGTAGCTTGTTTTTAGACTTTTTCTAACCTCCATGCTGTTTACTGAACTTGTTGCCAGGTAACTAAATTAGGTAAGGTGTAATTTTTTTCCCATCTCTAGACTGATAAGTAAATATAAAGTACTAAAGCCAAAAATATACAGTATATGCCAACTGATCTCATTATAGAGACTATTTTAGTGACTTGCTTGGAGGACTCAGTGGGTAATACTCCGGGGAGGAGAGAGTGAATCCAGGATACATTTCATTCATAGTGTTTCCTGGGGGGTCCACATGACAGTCACAACAATCAGCCACGTCACAGCAGGGGAGAAGAAAAGATTAGAATGAAAACACCAGCGAAGGTCAAAAAGAAAAATTATGTATGCATCAAATCGGCTTAAAGTAAAATACAATTGAAAAGTGAAGTTTGCTGGTGGTGCAAAGCTAAAGGAATCAATAGGTCAAAACTGAACTGACACTAACTCAGAACATTTTTATTTGAACTAACTAAAACAAACTGCTTTTCATAACACTGCAGAAAACTGAAAATGTTCTAGAAGTATGACACTGATAGCTTGTCTATTGAGCTAATACACCATATTGGATTATACTATAGTAAATTTGATAGGGATAACAATGTAGAAGCGTTTGCCCACAAGCAAAATGGTTGATGATTATAATTTAAAGGTGCACTGTGTAACATTTCTAGTGGAGGGTCTGCCATGCTTTGTCTAGAATGTTCCACAGTATAGATTCAACCTATCAATCACGAGGGAGACAAGCAGGTTACAACACTATGCTACATTACAATTCAGATCTGTGGAGAGTCTGTGGAATTTTTGGATTTTTGAGCAATAGAAACACCTGTAATGAATAAATGCTAGATGTATATGTTTAATGTCATACCAAGGAACATTCCAGGTAAAGCAATAACATCTCCATGGAGACAAGTAGATAGCGGACCCCTCACCAGAAAAGTTGAGCAGTGCACCTTTTAAGATGGAATGCAGAGGTTTATAGAACTCTAGGAGAGATTCACTGTTTTGGAAAGAAATATTCAAACATATTATCCCCAAATGTTGAGTATTATTATTTGTTAGGGATTAGCTCATCAAACCAGCCATATTAATCTTATTGTTTAAAGTCTTTTCAACTGACGACGAAGACTCTCTTAGGGTTGAAGCTATTGTGGGAAAATAAATAACTTTTGTTTGTTTATGCTGAACTTTGAGTCAGTTTTTGTTTTATGACACACCGTTTTCATCTGTTGTTTTGTAAATTTCAAGCTTGTTAGTAATTACAATTTTTAAAGGTCCCATATAACACAAAATTGACTGTTGTGGGCTGTCAGCCATGTTATAATGTTGTTACCTCCTCGAAAACATACCTAGAGTTGTGCTTTGTTTCATTCACACATGTCTGAGTAATCCTTTATTATTAGTCTGTCTACATCTCCAAAGCTCAAAATGCTCTGTTCCACCTTGCGATGTCATGAAGCGGTAGTTTGCAAGTTAACAGCTACCTTTTACCTTTTGTTCAGTAGAGATTAACAGTTCCAGGGCTGAAATCATTCAGATGATTCTAGTGAAGGTGTATGGAGTTTAAACACACAGTGGAGCACTTCCTGTATTACCACATGACATCATGAGGTGAGTGTTTTCAGTTTGAGAGAAGAACTCAGCCTAAATGTGCAGGGTTTGTGTGTTAAACATGTGTGAATGAAACAAAACACAACTCCAGGTATGTTTGTGATGAGGAAACAACATTATAACAGATCAGAAAACAGCATAATATGGGATCTTTAACCTTTAATTCTTTGTATTTTATCGCCCTTATCCAAACAAACTTCTATGACAAAAATATAGAGCTGCTGCAAGACCAGAATAACCAGATTTTTCAAACGCGCCATTCAAACTGTTCTTAACCTTGCCCGCTAAGTGTAATTTCAGCCACGTTTATTTGACACTTGACACTCAAAAGTATGTCCACCACCTCCCATGCTGCCAGGGCGGGTCTGCACTTTTACAATGTCATTATTTGTACAGGACTCTCCCTCCCAAGCTCCGTGGTTCCAATACCAACTGTAAATCAACACAAGAGAGAGTGCGAGCGTCTGTGCATATTTACCCATAAATCACTGCAGCGGAGCCACCTGCAATCACGCTAATAGGGTTGGAAGACGTGCTGTCATCCAGGCCATGATGTCACCCGGCCAGCTCGTGTCTGTGGGGGTGTGGGCGCTTTGGGGGAGGTGTCTGTGGTTTGTATGGAAATGTATGTGCGGCATAGGCACAAGTTTAATCAAATGCATTTATGTGAATAGATCTGCCGTAAACACGCGAGTCCTATATGGTCTGGTGGTTAGCGCTGGCTTACAATGGTGTGTGGGATTCCATCGAGAAAATCTAAACAAGTGGAGCGGTTAGTAAGGGCCTGCCACGTTTCCACACAATGCAGCTCATTCACATAAATAACCGGGGACTTTGAAAAACGGGACCCTTATTTACTTCTCCTCTGTAGATAATTGGCCTGTTAAGTTTTGGGCAAGGGCTTGGATTGAGAAAAAAGTGAAATGTTGAAGGTTCTACATTACACAAAATTGTGAGGTTTAAGCCATGTTATAATGCTGTTACCTTGTCAAAAACGTACCTGGAGTTATGTTTTGTTTCATTCATGCATGTTTGAGTAATCCTGCATTATTACTGTCTGCATCTCCAAAGCTCAAAATGCTCTGTTCCACCTTCTGAACTAAACACAACTCGTGGTATGTTTTTGATGAGGAAACAATATTATAACATAGATCAGAATATAGTGTAATATGGACCCTTTGAAGGAGACATATTATGCTTTTTTGTGTTTAGTATTTGAACTATAACAGAAGATCATTTGTTTTGTTAATTGTAAACAGCAGTATTGGTCTTAATAATTGACACAAATTCACAAACACAGACACCTGGTTCAAAACCGCAGAAATGATTGGCCTCACCAATAATAATAATAATAATAATAATCATAATAATACATCAGACTTATATAGTGTAGTATAGTATATTTTTTGGACACTCTGAGACGCTTTACAAACAAAACAGGAAGTAACACTGTAGGAAACGGGGGAATGCCAGCTTGAACAGGTGAGTTTTTAGTAGTGATTTGAAGTGCCGCAGTGAGTCTGAGCGAGGGGGTGGCGGCAGCGAAGGCTCAGTCCCCCACTCCCCTCATCAGGACAAAAGTGAGGAGGTTGGTGTTGGCTGATCTGAGGCGGGAGAAGCCAGATTATGGAGGAACTTGTAGATGATGAGAAGGACCTTGTATTGAATGTGGTATTGTACGGTGAGCCAGTGGACTTGCTTGAGGACAGGAGTAACATGGTCTCTTGAGCGGGTGTGGGTGTGGAGGCGGGCGGCGGGTTCTGGATCTATTGCAATTTTTGGAGGTGTGTAGAGGGGAGACCATGAAGGCTATTGCAATAGTTGAGTTCTGCGGTGGGCTGAGAGAGGGAGGGGCGGAGACGGGCGATGTTGCGGAGATGGAAAAAAGATGTTTTGGTGATGTGGCTGATGTGGGCTCTGAATGAGAGGGTAGGGTCCATGATGATACCAAGGTTGCGTACAGAGGGAGAGGTGTGGCCTTCGATGAAGAGGGAGATGTTCTGAGCAGAGGGGAGGAGAGCTTTGGGTCCAATGATGAGCAGTTCTGTTTTATTGTGGTCCATCCAGGTTTTAATGTCACACAAGCAGTTTGTAATGGTGGAGAGAATGACTGGGGTAATAGATTTGGTGGAGATGTAAACCTGGCATAACAGTGGAAATGGAGTCCATGGCGACATGATGTGGCTGAGGGGAAGTATGTAGATGATGAAGAGGAGGGGCCGAGCACCAAACCTTGGGGAACACCAGCGGTGACGGGGAAGAGTGAGATTTGGAGTTATTTATGGAGATGTAGTGGTAATGGTCAGAGAGATAGGAGGAGAACCAGGAGAGTGCAGTACCAGAGATGCCAATGCACTGTAGACGGTGGAGGAGGATGGTGTTGTCGATGGTGTCAAATGCTGCACTGAGGTCGAGGAGGAGGAGAATGGAGAGGGAACCAGAGTCTGCTGCAAGGAGGAGGTTGTTGGTGACTTTGAGGAGGGCTGTTTCAGTGCTATGATGGGGGTGGAAACCAGATTGAAATGTTTCAAAAAGCTGGAAGTTGAGGAGGTATTGTTGGAGTTGGCACGTTCTGTTATTTTGGAGAGGAGAGGAAGATTGGAGATGGGTCTGAAGTTGTCCAGGTTGTCAGGGTCCAGGCCGAGTTTTTTTTTAGAAGAGGTGTAATTGTGGCTAGTTTGAGTGCAGGAGGGACAGTGCCAGAGCTAAGGGAGGTATTTATGATGAGTGAAGAGTGGGGTGAGAGAGGGGATGCAGGCTTTCAGGAGAGGAGACGGGAGAGGGTCCAGATGGTAGGTTGTGAGTTTCATGGTGGAGAGGAGTTTGGTAGTGTCCGAAAAGGATAAGGGGGAGAAGGAAGACAGCCTGTGGTTTGGTTGGGTAGAGGCTAGATTGTGAAGAGGGATGAGTGGAGTGAGAGTTGTTAAGTGTGGAGTGAATTGTTTGGATTTTGGAGTGGAAAAATGATAAGTAGTTATTGCATTTCTCTAGTGAATGAGGCGGTGATATTGTCCATGGGTTTGGTGAGCTGAGCAAATGTGGAAAACAGGGTCCGGGGGTTAGAAGAGTTGGAATGGATGATGTGGGAGTAATAGTTTGATTGGGCGGTTTTGAGAGCTGTGTTATAGGTGGAGGTGGAGACTTTGTAAGACTTTGTAAGCTTCAGCATGGACAGTGAGACCGGTTTTGTGATGGAGTCATTCAAGTTGCCTGCATTTTCTTTTTGAGAAGGTGGAGTTCAGGGGTGTGCCAAGGGGCAGAGGTGGCGAAGGAGACTGTTTGTTTTGCGGGGAGCAAGCAGATCAAAGCAAGAGGAGAGAGATTAGTTGTAGCGGTCAACAAGTTCTGAAGTGGTTGGGTTAGTGGGGAGGGAGGAGGTGGATAGGGAGGATAATATGGAGGAGGCGAGAGAGGTAGGGTATAGTGATTTGAGGTTGCAGAATGTTATTGAACGAGTTTGTTTTGGAGTTGGGGTGGGAATGGGTACGTCCAAGGTAACAGCCAGGTGGTCAGAGATAGAGGGGTCAGTTAGTGTTAGGTTATGGACTGGGACTGAGGCTGAGGAACACATAAGGTCAAGAATGTGTCCATGGGTGTGTGTGGGTGAGCTGACATGTTGGGTGAGATTGAGGCAGGAAATATGCGGTAAATTTAAAATGTGGGCAGTCAATGTGGATACTAAAATCACCAAGGATGAGAATGGATGGGGAGATAAAAGAGAGCTGTCTGTAAAAGTCAGAAAAGTCTGAGAGGAATGATGGACATGTTTTGGGGGGGGCGGTAGATCATGATCACCAATATCTGAAAAATGGCTGTGACATTTTTAAATACTACGTGTATGACTTTTGATGTTTTTTTGAATAATTGCATGCAAGATCAGAACAGTGGGCAAAAATACAACTTTGAGTAAACTAACGATGATTTTAACCATTATAACATGGTTAAAATTGCATTAAAGTTGGTTTTACAGAATACGTCCCCTTTAATATAACTCAATCTTATAAAAAGTCTGGTTAAGATGGATTGGCTGCCAGTGCTATCTGTCAGCCAAGCAGTTGGAGCATCATCAGAGAAAACAGGGCTTGAAGTGGGAGCTTAATAGTCCGTGCCACTGCTTAAGCTGCTGGTGCTTTGATGGAAAAGATGAACTTGACAACTGTAAATGGCAAAATAATAAAGAAATTTAGACGGAAAACACATAGGCCATTATGTTTTTATATCAAAGTGGATTAGTGCAAAGGCGTTGTGCAGAGTCTGCTTGTTAGAAAAAAACACATTAATGACATTGTGTTATTACAGATTTATTGATGCCTTTGAGGAGATTTAAAGGGCCCATTTTGCACTATTTTCTGATCTATATAATATATTGTTTCCTCATCAAAAACATACCTGGACTTGTGTTTTGTTTCATTTACACATGTTTAATACACAAACCCTACATATTTAGACTAAGTTCTTCTCTTAAACAGAAAACACTGTTCCATCTTGTGATGTCATGTGGTAATACAGGAAGTGCTCCACTGTGTTTTAAAGTTTCTAGACTAAATATATATTCACTAGAGTCATTTGGTTGATTTCAGCCCTTGAATTTCCAATCTCTACTAACCAAAAAGTAAAAGGTAGCTGCTAACTTAAAAACTAATAACTACCATCACATCACAAGACGGAAGATGCATTTTGAGTATTGCAGATGGAGACTAATAAAGAATTACTCAAACGTGTGAATGAAGCAAAACACTCCAGGTATGTTTTAACAACATGGTTTAAAGCTCACAAGAGACATATTTGCGTAATGCGGGACCTTTAAAGCATTTGTTCCATTGTTTAGTTTAATTAAGTACAATTTTCATGCAACACATAACTTTGTGCTCAGCTGTATTTCACACTTTGAAATAGTAAGCTAACATATTGTTGTGTTATTGTAAATATGCAATATCCTGATTGAAGCACGGAATAAAGCAAGATCCCTAAACCAATTGAAAATGTTAATGTGTTTTGGCAATAACAATATGAATGCCTAGAGAAGATTTTATAGTATGTAGATGTATTACTAAGCAGATAAAAACGTTAATTATGCTTAACATCGCAGATATTGGATTGTACTTGGGATAACTTGTAAAATAGAATTGCAAAAGCTTTCGTAACCGTGTGCCTGGCAGTAAGTCAACACAAGCAAAGGTAGCTAATTTTAGAAAGCCAGTACATACACCATCCCCAGATAGAACTACCTCCACTTTGCGTGAATCAATAAGTCACGTCAACACTACTACTTCTTTTTGTTCTAAATGAGTCATGGGCAAACTGCACCGCCCCCGGCCTACACATTTAAATCGTACCACACACTACACTATAAACAGTGTCCCTCATGACTCAAAGTAAGCCCAGTGACGACACAGCGATCGGCATGCTAATCATATCAAAGAAGTGGAGGAAGCTTCCAGGGCCAGTGACGCATTCTGAGAGGATGTTTGTACCACGGATATTCTCAAACGCACAAAGTAGAGACACAGCTATCTTCAAAAATAGTCAACCAAGCTAGACAGGCACCAGTGGAAATGAGTCTATTTATTTCACCTCATTAGAATTAAATGATCCATCGGCGGGTTACAGTGGACCCTGGTTTTAACGATGGGAAAGAGCTCGGGGCCCCTAGATCAGACTTTGATGTGCAGCGTCCGTCAACTGTCCACAACAATTTACTGTCCTCTTTGGCTTCCTGTCACACGCGCCACAGCACCTCAAGCTTTTTATTACAATACTGTATAGTTAAAATGTGCTTTTATATGACACATTTGTAAATTTAACAGAAATATTGTTAAACTGTGGTAAATGTAATATATGTGCAGCTATTTTTTTCTTTTTTTCTCATTGAGCTTGATATTGACACCCTGAATGCTATTTTTTCCCCAGCCAGTAACAACAATCAAGATTCTATTTTTCATTCTCCCAGAAGTCCTAAATGGACCTAAATATCTTAGATAGAGGTTCTTGTGATGCACAAAATGGTAAAGTAACCAAATGTGTAGAAATATTTACTTGCAGCTATTTTTTTGTGAATATATATTTTTAAAGCAACACTATGTAACTTTCTGGAGGTCATCTGCATGATTCTGGGAAAATACAATGTTAGAACCACACTTCGGAACATTCTCCATGGAGATAGATGAGTTTTAGTACTGTGTATTGTCCATGAAAACAAGTAAGAGGTCAAGTTTGTGGAGATGCAAGCCCACTCACAGTAAGGACACAAGTTTTTCTGTCTTTCAGTGCAATCCACAAAAAAGGCTTTTATTTTAGTCTATTTTTTACTAAAAAGTCACATGGTGGAGTTTTAAATAAATAAAAAAAATATGAAACCTACCTTAACCCTACCTTAATCTGACCATTCAGATAACAATGCTATTTTGATACATGCCCCACCTCTACCCCCTCTCAAATCTTATAAAGCATAGCACTATCTATATTACAGCATAGGAAAAAAACAAGAAAACGCCATGCACGACTAATTTGGAACAACACAGAAACGAAAAATGAGTAGCTCATATGTCATCACCAACTTGATTCTAATCCCTAATATTAAAGAGCAAATGAACATACAATTTGCGCAGCGCCTGAATAAAGTTTGGGTTGTCCGTTCCAATCAGACGTGGCGGTGTGGAGTGAGAGGTGGCAGCCGGGTTAAAACAGCAGCCCTAGTCATGTGATACTACTGGGTGGCATACGGGTTGGTGCCAGAGACCCAGGGCTCCCTGCGTAAGTGATTTATTCCATTTTAATGCAGTGTGTTTTCTTTGGAGCTTGATATGTATTTGGTCATGAAACATTAATAGAGTAGAAAACATGGTGAAAAATGAACTGTCTGACGTGTGCATATATATGTGTGCGTGTGTGTGTGTATGTGTGTGAGCCCCATGCTGTCAGTCAGGCCGGCGCGCAGGGTGGTCCGAACACTGGGCCCTCTCTACTGCCACACACACACACACACACAAACACACACACACACACACACACCGATCCACGCATACACAAACAAACAAACACTCACTCATGTACATGTAATGACATACATAACAAAGTATACATAAATATAAGGCCGTATATATGACCATAATGAAGCAATCAAATAACCTCAGCCCTAGACCCTCTTCCTGTCCCAAACCGTGTGCCTAAATACGCCGCCGCAAAAATCCATCGCGAAAGGAATGGAGATGAATTCTTACCACAGGGTATATTTGGTGAGGAGACATGTTTCACTGGTAACTTTGACGGAGTGGAGCCTCGGCCATGGCAAAAACTGGCATCTGGTCACCCAAATGAGCCCCCTCTGACGTACTGAGTAAAGGAAAGAGCGTTTACTCTTCCTGCTTGGATTTTACTCAATTATATAATATATATACACTACAGACTTAAAGACAGTTTGTGACGTCAAGCCAAGTGCCAATCTATGTGGGATTATAATGCCCTTTGAGTGAATGTTCTGTCACATTTTTTAGCATTTGTGATCTCAGACTTTACATGAGAAACGCTTTGTGGAAAGATGTGTTTTGTTGGGTTGTGTCTCAGAGCTTGTGCAACATCGTTATTCTAAATTGTACAATAGCTGTCAGACTGAGAAATGTCTTCTTGACTTTGTTGCTCAAAAGTTCAAGGAGTTTGATTGATTCCAGTAAGCATTATGTCATAGTTTTTTGTTTTGTTTTTCCCTCAGTTACAGTGTTGATATTTTTGGAATGGATTACATTATTACGTTTTATAAGGTAATAAGGCAATTTCGTAACAGCGCACCAACTTTTTTAGTGGAACAACTTGCTTGTCTCCATTTGGATGTTTCGCAGTATGGCATTTCTTAGTAACATTTACTTTTAACTTTTTACTGTTCAAAAGTACCTTGATTTTTTTTTTGTTTATTTATTCTTGTGAGCAGACCTAACATTAGCAAAGTTCCACCTTGTGAGGCCATGTGGTAATACAGATGCTACACTTAAAATTTCAGACATCTCACACATCATGTGGATAATTTCAACCCTGGAATTGCCACTACATGACATCACATGGTGGAACAGAGCATTTTGAGCTTTGGAGTGGTGACAGACTAATAATAAAGGGTTTACTCAAACATGTGTGAATGAAACTCCTGTTTCATAGGTATGTTTTTGAGAAAGTGACAACATTATAACATGGCTTAAAACTCAGAAGAGTCATTTTTGTGTAATATAGGACTTTGAAGATATTCATGATATGATTTTTGTTGGCATATAAAATCACCATTGATATAGTTTATCCCTTCCAGAGTATCTTCTTTTGGGAACTCTTTAACCCCACAAAACCATATGTTCAAATAGTCATGCACTAGTGTTCAGTATGTGGCTTCTTTACGAGATGTACTACTGATTCACAAATGCTGTCTGTTTTCACTTCTCACAGAGCAGGCCAGTGAAAATGTGAATGAAGCCATGTCTCGTCAATGATCTACTTTCTTACTAACTGTCCATTCCTCTGCTCTGTCCCAGTTTGCCTGACTGTTCCACTGCTGTGTGTATTTCAGCACCACCGTATTTGTGTAAAGCCGGATCTGGGCCAGGGCTCATTTTTGTGGCTGGGTGAGTGTGCATCCCGACGGCTCACAGGCGTCTAGGGGGCCAGCCTCTCCTCCCCGCTCCAACTAACCACTGCTTAGTCATTCAAAAGTGGAAAGCTTAGGTTTTCACGATTTATTACAAGTGACAGTTTGTAGACCTGTTGGGGGGACAGATAGATTGAGAGGGGAACGCCTTTGACTTACTTTCGATGGTATTATTCAGGATAAGTTAAGGTGAGATAGGTAAATCTGGTCTGTGGTTGCTGTAAAGACCCACAGTAATGACTATTCTGGTACACAAGCTAATTATTGCAAGAGTAAACAAGCAGAAAGTTTGTAAACACACCGTACTGAAGATTGTATTTATAACCTTAAGGATGAAAACAGCTAAATCTGTGGGACACTATTACGACCGTTATTAATATCCATAACATGCTTCTTTGGTGAAAGTGGCCAAAACGTTGGTATTTTTGAATTCCTGGGTTTTGCTATCCCTCATTTGAAGTTCCTTATTCAGGAAGCATGCCTCATCCTCGTACTTACACGCAGCAAACAAATAAAAACGGCGCATGGTTTGCAGAAGGTTAACAAGCTGGGGACATTGGTCAGAGGTAAAGCAGGAAAGGAGGGTGTTTTATTTAGCTCACCCAAGAGGAAAAATCTTGGATGTTGATGAGCGGGAGCAAGAAGAGCACAGAGACAGAGCATTGGAGACAGCAGCATCCTCTGCCTAGCGCCTCGTCTTTCCCACGGTATTTGGTTTGTTTACAAGGCAGAGTCGGGGACCTGACTCCTGACAGCGGCAGGTAGGAGGCAACCAGGCTAGACTCCGGGTCTTCCTGCTGCTTTGGGCTTCACACAGGTCGGCGTGACCAAAGGGCTGGAATTTCAATGTCATAACATATCCCTGCTCATACCTCCAGCTGACGCCAAGGCCTTGTGCTTCCTCTTTGCTGTCTCACTGCAGACCCCCCCTGTTGCCTTTCCCCCTTTGCCATGTCTTCAGCTCTCTGGGGGGCTACAGTAGCAGTGACCCACCCTCGCTCCTCCCCCCTCCCCCAGGTCTAATGGTTTCTCCAGTTTGTGCTTTTTTGGCGTCTGCATCCGGATGCTGATACCTAAGACAGCAAACCTGACCCCTGCTGACTCCATGTGGCCCCACTCCCCTTAACCTCACAGCCCCTCCCCCCGCACATATCTTTCAAACCCCTTTTTGCAAACTACAGGCCTCTAATTTACAGTGTTTGTGCGTA
Source organism: Taenioides sp. WSHXM2023 (assembly GCA_029959045.1). Lineage (NCBI taxonomy): Eukaryota > Metazoa > Chordata > Actinopteri > Gobiiformes > Gobiidae > Taenioides > Taenioides sp. WSHXM2023. Next base: position 15,833,712 of record CM057104.1, on the reverse strand, counting down.
CCAGAATATCTGGGAATGGTTGCTATTCTGAACATGCAGAACACGGCTACAGTGCTGGATTGCATTGACACAATTCACTCAATTTATACTCCCATCATGATAAAGTATGTACACAACCAGGTCGTGGATGTCATGCTCAGCTCCAGCCCAAATGTCTGGGGCAGCTTTGTCACAGAAGAAGGTTACCAGCTCAGAGATAATGCATTTCTTTACAAAACTCCTTCCCCCTCATCTAATACAGACATAAGACAAACTGCAACAGTAAGAGGAGCAGTGACAACCCTGCAGAGATTGTGTCTTCCCTTTAAAATTCCATCGCACTGCAGGTATTTAAAAGTAGAAATACCACCGTCTCCTTTAATGCTACTGCGCTTGTAAATAATCTGAGTCTGGGCGCCACTTCGGAGTCCTGGTGTGTGTGCGCTGGGGCTGGAAACAGTAGGAGGTGAGGACAGGAGGTGGGGTAGAGGCGCAGCCATGGGGCATCCAAACTCACTGTTGCATCATCACAGCAGTCCTGCTTTTAGGCCGGCCTAGCGCAACTGATTGGATCTCCTTTCTTTCCGTTCATTTGGGCTGCTTCTCATACCATATAGTCTTAACCTTTTTACCTTCAGCTTTATAGTCTGTGTAAAAGGCTTGCCAAAACAAATGCTTGTGAATTTGTCCCATTACATGTATATGAAGCATTTATTTAATCATGTCTGGTCTGCCATTATTAAAACAATATTTACTGGCGAGACAATTGTCTGAGAATGGAAAGTGGCTGGTGGTTTAGACCATGCCTGGCACAGTGGAAAGAGGAGAGCAGGAGTCGTGTAGACATGAGAAAAGAGGAGAAAAAGTAGGAGGGCGTGGGGAGGAGACGCCGCTATAAAGACTACAATGTGTGCCACTAAATGCATCTAATGCTCTTAAGGCTTCCAAGTACACGGAATACTTGGACCAAACAAGAGCTTGTCTGGTGGCAATGATAATGAGTGTGACTCTCAGACCTAACACACCCGTCATGTCCACGTCGAATGCCCGGCCTGGAATCAAATGGCAAGGACAACTGTGTCTAAAGTGTGCACATTCCAGCGTGCCAGCAGCAGCAATCAGAAAGGCCACACAAATACAGTGCGTAATGCTGCGGCGCTACATGAGCTCCAGGCTACAAATGCCAGGAAAACTAAACTTGACCCATGCCCCTGGCCCAGGCCTAAACACAGATACTGATTTCCACCACATGGGAAAGGCCACCAGTAGAACACTCAAATAGAATATTAGCATCAAATGGGGGCAGCCACAATGTGGAGAATATACGTCAAACTTGTGTTGTTTCAAACGTTATTTGGTTACATATGTGGCTAAGTATGTGCTCATACACCCATATTGCAGAAGTTATGGCAGTTTTATGGCAGTTATGGTAAATCTTTTTAGAACTGAAATTAACATATCCAAATATTACAAGTAAAAGACAGTCAAGAATGCTTTCTTTTGAAGCAAAAGAGCAAAAACTCAAAGTTTTTTGATGAGTAAAAGAAAATGAAACAGCCAAACATTTCCAAACATTCCATTACGTTTTGCAAATTGCATATGCATACTTTTGTAATCTCATGAACGCCATGATTCTGTTGATGAGGGTGTGTCTGATCAAAGAGCCATCTCAACTGAAATCTGTGTACTTCATACTTCTATAATAATATTTGACATTATTTACATAGTAGAACTCCTCTTTTTGGATACTTCCTACTCCTGACAGATGAGCTTCTGAAGAAGCCAAAAGTCAGTTTTCTTGCTCCCAAAGTAGCTGGAAACTAACAGATAGATTGACATTTGTCTGCTTGAGTGCCCACACCATACAGGCTTGCTCCCTGTATGCTGGAGGTAGCAGGTGAGTCCCAAATGGTTGGCAGTACCAGTGATGTCCCCCTTGCATTACATCCAACTTCTCAGATTCCCCTGGCGGGCATGAGCGCGACACAACACAACAATTCTCCATTCATGGCTGCCTGATCCTGGCACCTGCAGGGCAGTGCTGAGGCGAATGAGAGGAAACTAGTGAGGGGCGTTTACTGGTGTCTTTTGGCACCTCTGTGGATACAAAGGTTGAACTGATGAGGCCAATCAGCACACATTTTCATCAAGTGCTGGACAGGGAGCCCAATGATTTATGGAGCAGTTATTTGTAATGAGTGTAGTAGCAAAGTGAAGAGTATGCTGACAGCTTGAGCTACAGGATGTAACAGTCCGGCTTCCAGAAAAACTCCAATGCCAAGAAGACTCCTTCTGGAGATTTATGCTGATTCCTGGTACATTACTTTGTGTCAATCTGCTCAACAGTGGCTCACATTAATACAGCTGTTTGTCAGCCTCTAGTGGTCACCTGCGAAAGAAACCACAATGTGCAAACTGAGATGAATTTTATTAAAGAGAAAAACTAAAATAATATTATTACAGTATTATTTGAATTTATCACGATCAAACATTGCAAAAAAATTAACTGATTGTAATCAGTTTTATCAGTCTGTGACACTGCTTGCAAATAAAGCATGTTCAATCATTTTGTTAGTGAGAAATTTAGAAAAATCCCTATATTAGATTGGGTTATAAAGGAATAAGTATTGTAGGAGCAGAAAATGCAGTTTTCAAAACAGTACTTTAAATGAGTACTGTTACATGTTATTGATTTTGTGCTTTGTGAAGATCCATGAAACTTGAGGAACACTTTGTGCTCATGCCTGAACGCAGCCAACAGAGCGATTTCACCATTTTGAACACAGTTTCCTCCATCAACTTTCATTCAGAGAACCATTCATCTCCCACACTCGTCCCTCCTTCTGTTTCATATTTCGGTGCCACTGTCCCCAGCGGGTTGGTGTCTCGAAGTTCCATCTGTCAGCGCTGTCCAGGGGGGTGACAGAGCGGATGAGGCCCAGGGGAGAGACATCAAACGTGGGATGTTGGCCTGGGCTCGGACCCCCCTCTTCCACCCCTGTCCCATCTCTATTTGAGTTGCTGGCCCCTCCATCTGTCTGCGCATGATTTGGAGCTGGCTGTCGGAGGAACGAAAGAAAGGGCTCCACCAATGACAAATGACAATCTCAGAATAAACAGGGAGCGCGGGAGGGCAGGGGCGGGGCCACAGAGCTGAATCACTCTTTCATCATCCCTCCGTCTATGTTGCTCTTCTCATTAACCTCTGCTCTTTGCCCTGCTCACCGCGCGGTCGCCTGTCACTCACACAGGCTGCTTTCACTATTTCTACACTTTATACAGTTGTGCTTGTATAGATTTATGGAAATGAAAGACTGCTGTGTGTTTTACATTGGTGAGGTGTCTTTGTTGGTTTGGGGTCATTATTTTTTCCCCTTTAATTGATAAATCACAATTTTCAATTAAGTTTTATTTTTTCTTGTCACAAAGTTTCAGTCTTAAAAGTGCAATGTGTAATTTTTCTGGTCCGTCACTTTCTTGGTGGTGGTGTTTTTGCTTTGGAATAATCAGTAGTATGGCATTTAACTTATCTATATCTATGGAGTGTGATGCAACCAAGCTAAGTGAGATCTGTGCAGAGATAAGTCTGCTCACAGTAAGAATGTATGTTTTCATGGTATTTTTAGCAATATAAACACATATACTGACTAAATAGAAGATACATAAGTTAATGCCATACTGTTGAACATTCCAGGCATAGCAATAGCATCGCCATGAAGTCAAGCAGGTGGTAGATCCTCTACCAGAAAATTGTATGTTAAAGGTCCTATATAATGCAAAATTGTTACCTCATCAAAAACATACCTGGAATTTGTGTTTAATTCACACATGTTTGAGTAATCCTTTATTATTAGTTTACCTACATCTCTAAAGTTCAAAATGCTCTGTTCCACCTGGTGATGTCATGTAGTGGTAGTTTTCAAGTTAACAGCTACCTTTTACCATTCCAGGGCTGAAATCATCCAAACTATTCTAGTGAAGGTGTGTGGAGTTTAAAACCACAGTGTATTACCACATGACATCACAAGGTGGAACAGTGTGTTTTCTGTTTGGCAGAAGAACTTTAAATATGGGTAAATATTTAGGGTTTGTGTGTTAAACTTAAACTCACTGAAACAAAACACAACTCCAGGTATGTTTTTGATGAGAAAACAACATTATAACATAGATCAGACGACCGTGTAATATGGGTCCTTTAAATAAACAAACATACATATAAACTTCAGTGCCAAACAGTATTCCAAAATGTTCCTCAAAGATTAAGAACATGTGTTGACTAATAAGAAAATTGGCTGTATTACATACAATACAATGCATTGTATAAGACCTTGTATTGATTTTTTGGTATTTTCTTAATGTATAGATTGCACCAGAAAATTGATAAAACAGTGTAATGTGAGCCGTGAACTTTTTTAGTGTTGAAGGTTTCCAATCACAATCTACAATGCAGCTTTATTCTTGTTCTTTGCTAAATCAGGGACAGTCAATTGTCACAATAGCTTTGGCTAAGGGGTTTCACAACGGTTCAAGCTGGCCTGCTGTCTATTACACTACAAGCACATTCTTATCTATGCGCCCAATGACATATCATATTGGGTTTCATAACATAAAGTCCAGTCAACATAAACTTCTCCAGCAGCCCAAACTCTTCTTTGTTAGGCCCTCAAGTGATGGTTTGGCACATGCTGTCTATGTAATTAAATCAGCTCAGTAGCCTACATGTGGGATGTCATTGTAAAATATGGCACCAGCCCCTCCATTTACATAGTATCCTTTCACCTACTGTCAGTGTGTGTTCATATTTTGTCCCCATGAGTCACACACACAAATATTCACAGTGCATATATGTTGGAGCGATGCTGAAGACACGTTCTCAGCAGTGGACCACATTACGAGTATACATACCAAAGACACTGCCCCTCTCTCTGTGCTCTGCTCTCAGCACTAGCTCAGGCCTGCAGTCAGCGCACCCAGACCCTGATCCCGCACACATGACAGATGCCTCCTCTGCTGCAGTGGCATCCGCACTGGCATTTCCTTTACCACCAAAGGCATACTGCTTTATAGAACAGGCAGGGATTAGGGCCCATCGGAGGAAGCTAGCATGTGCGCTGGCCTTAGCAAGCTCACAGATAAAAAAGCATCTCAAATTGAATCAATAACCGCCATCCACCAGCTAATCCCGGCGAGCCCCCATAAAAGCAGCGGGCACCAAAGGCCTGTCAATGCTGCGGCCCAGCCCTGCCCTTCATCTTTTTATATCTGCGCCCCCAGTGCCATTCAGGGGTGCTCAGGTGAGGGCAGCTGCATGGGCCTATACGTGCACTGTAAAAAGGGGGTACATGCGTTGGCCCAGGTAATCCGTCCGCAGACAGGGCAGCTTTGGACTGTAGAGTTACTGGCAGCTGGAGCAAAGTGGACAGCTGATGTGCGTCCCGGCCTGGCCACAGCACGCCAGACAGGATAAAGATATAAGCCACCTACACCCATGCTCCATGCTCCCCTCGCCCTCCCGATCGTACACCCATGTTGCCCTAAAGCTCTTTCATCTTCTAACCCAGTGGGTGCTAAAGCAAACTTTCCACTTTGGCTCTATGGGGGCTGGGCATTGTGGAATGGCACAGAGAGCTGGTGGGTTTGCTCAGTGCCACACCCCTCACTGTCGGACGGGTTAAGAGCCCAGGGAGGGCTTAGCAGCATCAACAGGAGGCCATGACATCCATTCTGTAAGATGTCTGTATAAAGCCCGAGCATCAAAGAGCAGCTTTGTCCAAAATGTGTTGTTTTACTATTTGGATATTACCCTGGATGATCTTACAACAGCAGCTCTAAGTTTAGAAATCATTCTTAATACTGTAAATGCATAATTTTCAGTAACATCATTTCGTGGCTATTTATATATAGCTATATTTGTGGCAAAGTGAAGTGTATCATTGAAATGTAAAGTTTAGAAGATACAGGCTCAAATGAGGATCAAACTATGAATTGTTAGGATTTCGAAGCTGTCAGGAAAACTGAGCAAATCCTATCCCCAGGCCACTGGCTCCACACAGGAATGTGGGGCGTCCACTTTAATTGTGCCTTACTCTGGATCCCCATCTCCCAAAATCAAATTTCCCTTTTCTCACCTCTACGTATTCCCTCTGGAGCTTGATGTAACATATTTCAGGTCACATCTAAAAGTCACCGTAAGCTTAGACGAAGAGTTTGAATGGTTAGATAACTAAAAGCTTCAAAGTCTTACCGACTAGAAAAGACAGCCGGACAGTAAATCAGGGAGACACTTCAAAGCAGCTATGGAGACACACATGCACACAGAGAAAGACAGACATTCGACTCAAAGAGAGGGATCATTGAGCAATTCAAGACAGAGGACAAGACAAACAAACATTATCACGCGAGGATAAGGCCCACTAACAATACGCTGTATAAACAAACTAGCAAAGTAAACAGTATGGCAGTGGTTACACACACAGCTGTTGTGTGTGCCAGCCCAGCCACCCGACGCACAGCAGACAGACAAATGGAGTGAGAGATCCCCGTGTGAAAGACAAAGGAGGGTACAGTAGTGGCCGCAGCAGCCAAGGGAGACTTCATTAGTGAGGTCAGTGCCCCGGGGTACTTAGTGTAACACTGGAGGCCTATGCAGTGGCACACCCCCCCACGGCCCTGTGCCTAGGTGGATATTGCATCTTTGCGATAACATCTCCCTACATAGGAGGGGGGCCCCAGCATCACAACATAAAGACCCCTGTTTTCGGCAAGTTTGAAATAAGGCTTTGTTCCCCCAAGGCCTCGGTCCCCCTTCCCTCCGCCACCACCACCTCCTCCTACTCTTTCCTCTTGGGTGGGCTGCAGAGTTTCCAAAAAACTGAGCAACTTGTGTCTGGGGATAGAGCCCCCCTGCAACCCCCCAACCCCAAGCCTGCCGCGCATATACACACATTCAGAGTGGCACATATCTTCCACCGTCCACCAGCCCCATCCTGACAGTGGCGTCCTCTGGCTCTGGGCCACGTCTGTGCGCTGCCGGGTGAGGAGGAGAGCAGAGCCAGACCTGCTGCTGAGGGAGGCAGAGGGGAGGGAGGGGAGGAGGAGGTGCGGTGGTCTCATCTCACCCCAGGGAGAGCACAGGGCCCACAGAGAGGCATGTGTGCACGTATATATACCATACTGTACAGGCATGGCACTCAGGGGAGCTCACAGACAGGCTACCTTTACATGCAGCCTTGTCAGCACAGATGCTACACAGTGACTCACTTTGAATGGTCTTATCAATAGCCAGACAAACACTACAGTCATGTGTCCACTCAGCCTGTGGACTTCATCTCAGCATAAACCAATACAAACCACGAGGAGCAAGACCAGATGATAGTGTGTGTTAAATGTCCTATATTACACAAAATTGACTCTTGTGAGCTTTAAACCATGTAATGTTGTTACCTCATCAAAAACATACCCGGTGTTATGTTCTGTTTCATTCACACATGTTTGAGTGACCCTTTATTATTAGTCTATATCTAATAATAAAATGCTCTGTTCCACCTTGTGATGTCATGAAGCGGTAAATTAACAGCTACATTTTACCTTTTGTTCAGTAGAGATTGGCAATTCCAGAGCTGCAATGATCCAAATGATTCTAGTGAAGGTGTATGGTGTTTAAAAACCACAGTGGAGCACTTCCTGTATTGCCAAATGACATCACAAGGTGGAACAGAGTGCTTTCTGTTTGAGAAAAGAACTCTAAATTTGCAGGATTTTTGTGTTAAACCTGTCTAAATTTCTTTATGAATGTCTTTGCCCACTTTCTCCCCCTTATAGGCTCTATAATATTAATAAATAATAATAAATAAATTATAATATATAATTCGCTTACCGGAAGATGTCCAGAAACATGCGGATGACGACCTCCGGTGTAGTTATCGACAGGCATGTTTGATAAAACCATGGATTCAGCAGCAGCAGAGCATGACTCTAATTACATCTTCAATGTCACTTATGGCAGCTGATTGTAACTGTTGATCTGCTGAACATAACGGAACGCTGCAAAACTTCTAAAATTCTAATCTACTAATAAGAAATTTTAAAAAGGAAAAAAGAAAGAATACAATGACATCTAGATGAAGAAAACTGGGACATTTTCTCAGTTTTCCTAGATTTTGCCAGAGTTACTACAGCCAATAGAGCCCGCTTGAAGTCATCATCCGCATGTTTCCAAACATCTTCTGGTTTTGTGACATAAGCATGAATAGAGCCCATTGCTTTAACATGTGCTCTCACAAAAAACACAGGCCAAATCATCTTATCAGTCTATTATAACTTCAACAGGATGTCCGATAAGTATTGTGAATGGATACGGCTCACTGTTTAGTCTCAGCATCACTTCCTGGTCCATTTCTAACACACAAAAGCTTTGGTCAAGGTCTCGTAGAGGGAGGGGCTGTATAAATATCTCTGTTGTGATGCTAAAAGGGGTTGCCAGGTAGGAAAGACATTTATACCCACATCAGCTGGAGGACTTATCGGACCCTTAAAGCGGATCAATCATTTTCCACTGGCTGGTCCCCTCTCTCCACACTCTCCTGGTCACTGGACAATGGCCTTGCGTAAGCAGAGGTTATGCAGCCCCCTGCACTGTTGTGTATTTGTCTACATGCACATACATGTAAGAGTGTGCGCACGCTCGTGTATATGTGTGTGTGCGCTTAGTGGCTCAGTCAACTACCAACACTGGTGCTTTTCATGTTCATTATCACTTGTTTTATAGTGGAATATTTAAGTCGGGGGGCCTTGGCACGACTGCAGCTATAGTTAGAGAACAAAGGCAAGTGCTGGGGGTGTGGGCCGGGTGTGGCATGCCGGAGCACAGCGGAGAGCTGTTCACTAAGTGTTGTGCCCCACACTTCATGGAAAGCCAGTGGGGCTGGCCAGGCCGAGCCGTGCAGGCAGACGGAGCTAAATTCAACTCATTCCTGTATTAATGGGAGCTTATGTGCCATTCCAGCTCACTGAAGAGGGTATTAGCCTGAGCCAGACAGCCATGATGCTCCCCGAAATATCCCCTCTCCTGCCCGCTCTCTTCATTCTATATTGTGTGTTCTGTCTTTCCTTAAGGGATTGATACAGCACTATCTATTTAAGCACAATTGGCAAGTCCACAGTTCATTTGTGCCAATAGAGCGTAACTTATTTACTGAAGCAATATCAACAACAGCGCCCTGGTTTTACCAAAGGAAAACTGTCACATTTGACTGGGCCACAACTTTAACAAAATGGTTGGATATTTGGTATTTGTTGTGGTTTTGCTGGAATTGGTAGAAAACTGTCTGAATGACCAAAAGCATTTTAACAAATTGTGCTGTCAGAGCTGTTTTGAATGCCAGCTGAAACGGCGCGTGGTGGAAAGCAGCAGTGGAAAACCAATTAATACACCTCAAACTCTTTGTTTGGACACAAACAATGCAGCCATTTGTCAAAAAGCACAGACCACTTCCACGTGAAGATCAGCCTGAAGAATTTGCTTTGCATTCTTATATATTATGCTAATCTGATCTATATCACAGGCAATATGACTAGAATGAATGAAAGCAGAGACTGTACACTCTTGGGGACACTTAAATTGCTAATGTTACATTGCTTGTAGTTTGCTATAATGTTGTGAAGGCTTCATGTTATTAGATTTTGTCAGCATTCAGTGTGTGGCTCCAGCGTGTTCCAGAGGCTTGGCTCACATGGGTGTGTTTAAAAAAAGACAAGTATGCACGCCGACATTCATTGTAGTGCATGTGCCGTGTGCTGGAACGGCCACACCAGTTATTAGCTGGCAGGGATAATTGGACTCTATGTAGGTGGCATGACCCAGCTGTCTGCAGCAGGAAGGCCCAGAGCTGAGTGCGACCTCCACTGCTGACCTTACAAATGCAATACAGTCACCTTTGACCCCACCCACATTAAGGACAGTGCTGTCCTTCTGCAGTGGACCATCCAATTAGAGCACATTGGTCTTTTTGCGTTTCTTTTGTTAGAACATGCATCCTGTTGTGTTATTATTTTAAGAGAGAGATATTAGTGAAATGTAGCACTGAAAACTGATGTGCCACTTCCTGCTTGTGTTCTGCCTCAGTAAGTGACCACTGACCGCTGCATGAATACACAATAGTCAGTGCACATTCCATGAGAGGTGATGGACATGTGATACAGGACGTTCTCCGCTTTATACAGACATTTTATAAACTGCAAGTAAAATAATATTTCTTGACAAACAAGTTTTAAAAGCACTGTAGTAAAAATATAATTATTTATTTTTGTAATATTTTACATAACATTTTAATTGGAATTTATTAAGAATTCAGAAAAAACGAAGCATTAAGAACTGGAATTATGTCAAACTGCTATGTATGGGTTGGGGGTTTACAATAGTAAATATTTATGTATGTAATTTGTGATCTTTGTTGTCATCATCAGCTTGTCTACGATTATTATTATATTATTAGCCTGTGGCTATAATCTTCCATACGGATGATTTACATTTACCCGGAAGACGGGTAATAACGTCCCGGAAAGACCCGGGAACTGGGGCCGGGAGCCACAAACACCATAAAACAAGAAATCTATGCCGTGTCATTAGTCATTTGGGGTGTATATATAATTAATTAATTAATTAATTAATTAATACACTAAATCCAATCTCTCCACTGGGAAAACAAGGCACTCGCAGATCGCAGACCTGGACTCGCGTCAAGTACTTTTCTCCCGTTTGTCCACGGCATCCAAGATGCGCGTCGGGGGCGTCTAAACTCAAGTGCAAAGGCATCCAACTAGAGGAGTCCAGCGTGGTTTTTGACACCCCGGTCTGAACGCAACATAAGAAGGTGCTTTGGTTTTACCTGTGAAAGATTCGGGGCTTGAGGCCCTTAGTTTATCTTGACAGTTACAAGACATAAGTACAGTCACATGTTTATGAATGTTTATGAATGACGCCTGAGCTTGGAGAATTGCAAGTGTTTTTTGCAGCTAATCTTCCGTCTTGTCTCCCTCATGTCTCCATGTCTCCCTGTGAGTGTCTGTCAGCAGAAGGTCCAGGTAGGACCCCGCGGGACACATTAGAGGTGGCAGATCTGTCAAGACGTCCACAGTGCTCCCTCAGCCTGGCACTAAGCGACAAGAGAGTCTCCTCCTCACCTGCACGCTCATCACCCGCTCGCCAATTCCCCTGTATCACAATACTGCCACTGAGGGACTGCAAAGCCCTAATGGATGCATGAATCTGCAGGTAGTCTGATCTTGAAGCCCTTGGCAAGAAAAAAAAAGTCGTGCAGCGGGGAGGGGAGTGAGACGATGGTTTCACGTGTAAAGTCGATGGAACTCCTTTGATGGGGCACTGTGTCGGACTAGTGCGTCGGTGTGAAGAAAATATAATGAGCCCATGTGTATAGTGCATATAAGTAAATACAGGTGTGGAAAAGCCAGTGTCCAGTCTATGTAGCGTTAGGCCATTAGTGGAGCTTTGAAGACTTGGCAACTGCGGCAAATTCTGTAATAAACCAGAGGAATTCAACAACAAAGTGATCAGAGGGACAGGGATTAACAATTCGATCCAGAGATGTTTGTTACCACTATGCATTTTTAGCATGCCGCTTCACCTTAACACCACCGCAACAGGTTTGCAGATTTATTATTGTGTAGCCATGGTGACGTGGAAATCACTGAGCAGCAACATCCAATACATGATACAAATGCACAAAACAAGTATGTGACTAGAAATTGTCCATTATCATAGCTAACTGTTAAACTATTTGAGCGCCTTAATGGTTTTTATTGGTGTTTTTTACAGTGATCAAACTCTTGACTGCAGATCAGTTCAAACAGTGACGTAATTTTAACATCTGCTGTGCATCTGATATTAAAGTTAGTCATTAGCTTGGTGCCCTTTTTGGTGAAGTATTTACATCCACAAAAGGTTTTTAATAAAGCTGGGCAATTAATCAAATTCTAATCAGTTATCTCTAAATGTTAATGATATGCTTGGGTCTTTTTTTCCTCATTTTCTTTTTATTTATCCATATTCATACTACCTATTGTCCATCCAGTGAGAAGTTGGGTGTTTTTAAACTAGAGGTCTATAGCCAGTCCTCTCAGTATGTGAGTATGTGGTTGGGAGCAGAGTTCAGCTTTTCTATCATTTATAATAACATAAAATTAAATTGAATTAAAAAAAAACAAAAACTGAAAAATCTTGAAAAAAGAAAATAACAAATAAACATACAGATTCATAATGTGTTGATAGTTAAAAGTTGTATATTACACAAAACTGACTCTTGTGCGCTTTAAGTCATGTTAGAATGTTGTTTCTTCATCAAAAACATACCTGGAGTTGTGTTTTGTTTCATTCACAAATTCACACACGTTTGAGTAATCCTTTATTATTAGTCTGTCTACATCTCCAAAGCTCAAAATGCTCTGTTACACCTTGTGATGTCATGAAGCAGTAGTTTTCAAGTTAACAGCTACTTTTTACCTTTTTTAGTAAAATTCCAGGGCTTCAATCATCCAAATGATTCTAGTGAAGGTGTATGGAGTTTAAAAAGAAAGTGGAGCACTTCCTGTATTACCATATGACATCACAAGGTGGAATAGAATGTTGAGAGAACTCAGTCTAAACATGCAGGATTTGTGTGTTAAAATTGTATGAATGAAACAACAAAACTCCAGCTATGTTTTTGATGAGGAAACAACATTATGAGAAAATAATGTAATATGGACCCTTTAAAGATGGTTGAGGACATATATTGTAAAACACATATATTTATAAATAAAAAGGACCATGCACCACCTCTGGGACTAGATTGTTTTAATTTTCTGCAGCACTCATGTGTCAATTAATGACCAGGACAGGAATTAGTTGTGCCATGAGTGTCAGTTAGGCTCAAAAATAGACCTAGACTGGGCTTTTACTGCCACTCAGAGCACCTCATGATAAAAAGGCTTTTCTGTTGAGGATGGCCAAGGGTGACAGGCAGAGAGAAATGTCAGAATAGAACATTTGTGCTGTAAGTTTGAACAAGACAGACATACTCAAAAGAAGCTGTGTTTACATAAATACATTTGACTAATTTACAGACGTCAGTGATGCAATAAAGGGAGAGATTTTTTTGGCGGATTTTCTCTCTCAGCTGAGCTACAGACAGTTGCACAGTCTACCGCCAACAACCGTGGAAAACCAACTAGCAATGAGAAAGGGCTTATTCTAAACAATTTAATTCAATCTTTACAGCAACACAGATCTAACAGAAAAAAAAGATTAGGGAAAAGTTTAAATGTAAGTGATTTTAATTAGGAGATGTTTCTTGACCATAATTTTCAGCCATTTGGCCAATTACCAAGCTTTTCTCAAAATCAAACCAATAACATTTGAGTCATCTTGTTTAATCACAAACCAAAGACAATTTCTACATATTTCAGTAACGCTATGCCACAGTGTCTACCAAATCTTGTCCTCAGATGACAGCCTGGGAGAAGGCAGAAAAATCTGATTCAGTCCCCAAAAGGAGAACTCCGACAGATTGAGCAGCCTATAATGGTCTTCCACAGACATTCTGCTCGGTGCTGATAGCAGAGACGGTCCCATGGGTGCCCCAGCTGACTCATTGTTTCCAGGACCTTTCACATGTGTCGCATTAGCAGGAGATCACAGACCAAAAGTGGATTCTCGCCTTGTCCACTTCTTCTACTCATCTATCAATACCGTTCTTTGTATTTCGGTACATGTCAGAATGTAATGGGACCAAGGACAGGCAAAGAAGCTGTGTGAAGAAGTTTAAGACACATAAACACCTAAAATATAGAGGGGTGAGATTCTGCACAAGCAAAAGGTCTAGACTCTGGGGAGTTTCCTTGGGCAGGGAAACACTGGAGCCTTGGCCAACTGGACGGACCCAGGACATTCCAATACAGAGCCACAGTGGAACAGAATACACAAGGGGAAAATCCTGCCGAGCCACTGTCCAGGGACCAACAGTAATAAAGCTTAGGACGGATTTGAGCGAGATGTTTCCAGATCATTGAGAAACCTGATCGAACACATCTAAATCAAGTAGAGTGTCTCTGTAACAACTGCTGGGTGACTGTATTTCAGTTTACTACATAAACATAACAGAGTGGTTTATGGGTTAAGTTGTCTATCAAATGATAAAGTAAACCAACTTCAGAAGGATCTAAGAAACAAGGCCACATTAAAGCTTGAAACATTCATATTTTCCAACCACATATTATGGTGTGTCTGCTCTCAGCTCTGAGTGCATGTCTGTAAGGCTGCATATGTCGCTGGTGACAGGAGCTCTTAGTGACTACAGTATGAGTATGTATGTCAGGAGCAGGGGGTGGAAGCAGGCGGGGGGGGGGGGTCTTAATGGCTGCTCTGTTCCCACCATTGAGCAGGAGTGATGGAGGAGAGCATGTTTGTGAGTGGGATGCCAGCACATGGAGTAGACACCAGTGCAGAAGAGAGAGTAACATCTGCATGTTCAGTGAGGGCCATACCTGCCCCTTCAGCTGGACACATGAGACACACGCCTGTGTACTGCTGAGCAGAGAAGACTAGCCTCCTCAGGCAGGAGCTGTTTGTCACTAAATGAAGGCCGGCATTCTTTGGTTTCCCAGGGAGCTGGGTGCCTGCCAGTCCCCCAGCCACTGAGTGCCATTTTATTAAGAACAAAATGGAGCCCCTATGAAAGGAGCCCTGGACTGAGGCTGCACAGGTCTGTGAGCTGAGCCCAGGCATAAACAAACAGCATCTTAAAGAGACAGGCGTGAGGAGAGGATGCACCAGCAGTCAGCAGGACACAGGATCTGCTCAGAGGTGTCACCACATCAGCTGTTTTGAGTCGGAGCACTTGAAGAAGTGTTAGGAGAGGACACTCACTGATGAGGAGGAGGAGGTCTTATGTTCTTCTACAGAAACACTTGTAACAGAGTTGCATTTCTTTTTTCATTTTGCCTTTTGTTGACGTGTTCTGTATATTTCCTTCAAATCTGAATTTTGACGACATTTTGAAGCAAGGTAAAAAGAGCTTTAAAAAAAAAAAAAAAAGAACAAAATTAAGTCTGACCAGACTGAGCAGTAATCTGTCTTGCAATTTTAGCTGTGAAAGGTAGAGTCGCCCCTATGAAAAAAACATACAGACAGCAACATAAATATATAGAAATTATTATGACATTCAGCCCCATCATAGAAACAAGTCAAATGTGTCCAGACACTTGGTGACCTGGTTGTTTATATGAAATGAAGCCTATGCTTCGCCCCTCCCTCCCCTGCCCCTGCCCTGTCACTCCCCATGATACACATCATATTTCAGCTGCTGCACTTTTGGAGTCTGGCCTCTCATTAGCACAGATATGTATTAACGATTTGAGTAAATACACAGGAGAGCTGCCAAGTCTCAGTTCAGCATGTGACCAGAAGGGGGCAGTAGGACAAAGTTTACGCTGAGGCGTGCTGCCAGTGTGAGTGAGAGAGAATTTGTGTATACAAGTCCACTAGAGACTGTGGTTTTTCTTTGGCATGTGTGCACCCAAATATATGACTGTGAGTGTGTGTGTGTGTGTGTGTGTGAGAGAGAGAGAGAGAGAGACAGAGAAGGAGAGGGAGAGAGAGAGAGAGAGAGAGGGGGAGGGAGTCTAACACCCTGTCACGTTGCCTGCTGGGGTT